>CM067168.1:116238749-116602445 GCA_034093135.1 Erigeron breviscapus
AGTGTGTATAGGGAGAGAAAATTGTTCATGATAAGTCAATAGTTTCAGATTTTCACTAAACTTTAGTTGATTAAGATTTTGATTTCAAAATTCAACAATTCAAAGATGCTCCAAAAGATGTATACTCATGGATTGAGGGGGAGCATGATTAATTCATAAGAATTTCATCTTAAACTTCATTCAATTGCTAACTCTCCAAAGTGTTCGAGTTGATGTGACAAAGATCAAAGCTTCAAAAAGATTGAAAGATTTGTTAGAAGATTCAAGTCAAAGAAGTAAAGCTTCAAACGAGTCTTCATCAAACACACTTCATTCAAGATCTTCAATTCATACAACAACATTTTATCAAGAAACTCCAATGCATAAATCAAGGGGGAGAGTTCATATTCATGAAACTTCATTTCAAGAAGATGAGATTCGTTCAAGAATTAAAACTGAAGAATCGAAAAGTTGAATTTCACTCATGAATCGAAGATTGAAGAATCAAAACCAAGATTCATCTCTTCTGCATTTCAAAAGACAACTCTGATTCATGATTCATCAATTCTCGAAGATTCAAGCCAAACATGCTTTCATCATTCTCTGTTCAAAAAGAACATTGAGAATCTTCATATGATTTAACTTCAAGAAGTCCAAGATCAAGACTGAATCAAGTTCTCCAAAGACAAAAGAGAAAGCTTTGAAGACTTGTTTCAACATCCCAAATTGTCTTCACCACCGGGCTCATCAATTTCATTCCTTCAAGACAAGATAACACGTACTTCATTCATTACAATAAATCACTAAGGGGGAGAATGTTAGAAATCCAAAAATAGTGATAAATTGTAATTAAGATTAGAAGACATTCTTGTTGTTAAGTCATAGATAAATGATTACTTAGGTTGAGGGGCTAATTGTGATAATTAGCATAGATGTATTGTTAGACTATATATAGCCCTCATACCTTAGAAATCATAAAAAGGACATAACAAACACTTCAATTTCACACACACATTAATCCCAAGCTTTCAGTTTATTCGATCTTTATCTCTCAAAACACACACACACACACCAAGAACACACACTAGCAAACCGCCATTGTTAGATTGAATTCAGAGCTAAAATCGTGTTATAACAGTTTGGAAAGTGTACGTGTACATTGTGAGATGGTATATTGTTGTTGATGACAGGGGGTGGAGTAGTGTTATTAGGGTCAGGACGTTCTTGTTGAAAGTCAGCCATCTATGTAGATCAAAGGTTAATGAATTGATATAATTCAACCTTAAGGCTCTGATACCAATTGTGAGTCCCAAATATAGATGATTAACTAAACCCGACTGGCAAGTACAACTAATCTTGATGGACAAGTTAAGTTTATGATCCAGATATGGATAACAAGAAGCAATTGACTTAAAGTAAATAATAAGAACTAAATGGCTGAAACTATATAAGATATATATATGTATAATCAAGTATGTAGCATTGAGACACGTTGTTCCTTTCTAATGTATTTGATTTATTGATATATAAACAAATACAAGGATTGTTGCGGAACAAAGATAAACACCCAAGTGTAAATATCTAAACAATCCTGAAAAATAAGTGATCTAAATAACTTGGAAATACTCGTAAGTTTACTTAGAGTATATCTCACAAGTTGCAATACTAAAGTTTCAAGCTGTTTGCAAGTTGTGAGAAGACTTTTTATTTATAGACTAAGTCCATGATGATGTGGACAAGATCGTACAAATGTGGTTGTGAGCATTTAAGGAATTAAACCTAATTCCTTATGTGCTCAACTAGGAAGAGTATATAAGTCAGTTGATGTGATTTATAGTACTATGTTCCAAACCCATACTTTTACCTTGTACCTTTTATTAATAGATAAATCTATTAACTGGGTAAAGGTATGTAAAGTAAAAAGTCTTCCTCGTAATCAGTGTAAAGTGTTGTTAATACTTTATACTGAGATGCTTCAGTCTTCGATCTGGTAGAATCACTCTTTGCTCGCTTCTGAGATGATTCTCTTCTTCATACTTCAGTCTTTGACTTCAGAATGAATGCTTCAGATTTGCCTTGATCTGAACTGAAGTGAAGCTTCAGTGAAGGAATTCTGAGATACCTCAGAATTCTGTACAAACGTCTTCACTAAACTTCAAGCTATTTCTGAACAAATTATACTTGGTCGATTTCCGACCTAACAATTGATGTGTACAAAAAGATGAAGGAAGACCCTAGAGTTCATCAATGTTCATGTACGCTCCTTTTATGCCGAAGAAGAACAGGTTTATGATTCTATAATGTATGGCGTTAGTGTACCAGAACTCATCAGGCAGAGGAAGGAGGAACTGGTGATGCTCCATAGGAAGATAAGGAAGAATGCTAGTGCTCTGGAGTTAGAGTACAAAAAGAAAGTGACTGGCTTACCAAAACTGACTACCAAACAGATCAAAGCAATTAAAGATGCTGATGTAAGCAGATTCATTCCCCTGGACACTTCTCTGAAAATCAATCGACAACAACTCCAGTCTGCTGTAGAACAAAAGAGAGTGTCAAAGGAAACTGAAGCATTGATCCAGACAGCCAAATTGAAAGATAAGTATAATGAAATGTTAAATTTCAGGGCTGATGCTAGACGGATCACTGGTGCAGAAATCAAGCTTGCTGGTAATCATGAAGGTATGTCCAAGTTTGAAGTAAAGTTGACCAGGGAAGGTAACCTTACTGATGAAAGAAAGAGTACTTCAGTCCAAGCGTTTGGATGGAGTGAACTGAAAGAGATTGCTTTAATGTTCAGGGGGAAGACAAATGTGTCGACTGATGTTAAAGCATTTCTGAAGAGCATCGAGAAGGTATGGAGAAGAAAGCAACAGATGGAAGTTGCAATGGGCATGAAATCGCCAGAATCAGTACCATCTTCTCCATCACCAAAGAGAAAGGCTTCTGAAGATGCTCCAGGACAGACATCGAAGAGAAAGGCCTGACTCTTATCATTTACTTGTTGTAATTTATTGTTTGATGAAAATTGTAAAGTATTTATCAGTTGATGTATGTAATATTAGTTGCAATTTTTGATTCATAAAAGTAAATGTTCAGATTTAGTCTAAGTTAGAACTTAAAAGATGAAACTGAAAACACTCATGATCTATAAAGTGTTTTCCAGTAACTTAGATTTTTTAGACTAAAATCAAAACTTGTGTTTTTCAAGCATACAAAATTGTATAGATTTAAGCTTGAAAACACTTGCATTATTTCTAAACAAATAGGGGGAATTTGTTAGGTCCAGATTTACTGGACTCGCTCCAGACTCGACTACTGGAGCCTTACTGAAGATCTGTCCAGAAACGTGTTCTACTGGACCAACTCCAGACTTGGAATCTGGAGTCCCTCTGAATATTTGTCCAGAAATAATGGAAGACCAGTGAGCAAATACTTGTATAAGAAATCTGGAGTATTCTCCAGATTAGCTCACTGGACTTCACCCCAGTCCAGATCTACTCTAGTGAAGACGTTCTCACTGAAGTCAAAGACTGAAGTCAGAATAAAAAAGACTGACAAATGGCGGAGTCCACTGGAAGTCTTACCAGATCTGTACACTGGAGGATTGTCAGTGTTCTAGACCTTACAAGTCTGAACACTGATATCAAGGAATTGACTTTTGCCTTTACACGCTTTCCAAAGAACAATCCACTTGTTCTTTACCAAAGTTTATCCGTGTAAAGGTGGTTGGTTAAAAGAATAAAATCATATCAATATGACTTTATCCTTGTACCATTAACCAATGCATTTAATGTTCTTGTCGGATCATTAAATGCATGCAACCACATTTGTACGGCACAAAATTCACTGGTGAATTTTGTTGCCTATAAATACAAAGTCATTTCTTTGAGAAAATACTTTTAAGCATACATTTTGCATTAGAGTGAATTTGTTTAAATACTCTCGAATCTTAAACTGGGATACTTCACAACTTTAAGTATCTCGATCCAAAAGAGTTATTTGACAAATATAGATCATTTGTAATTCATAGGTTGTTAGGATACATACTTATTTGTATTATCTTGATTCCGCACAACCTTGTATTTTATTTAACATCATAAATAAAATACACCATTGAAAAATACATAATGTTCCACTTTACTTGTTTATTGCTTTAAGTCTTGTATTACTTTGTTTATATATTCTTGCATTTATTTACAAGTAATACTAGTCTATTCTAGTGATTATTAGACTTGTTGTATTTTACACTTTCTAGGTTAACCATCGTATTTCAGGGACTCACAATTATTCATTCTGACATTTATAACACACACATATTCATACATTTCTCTCTCAATCAATCAATCATCATCAAAATCATCAAACATTCAATATCCTCCAGAGATCGATATATCTCTCTGGGAAAACCATTATTCACCTTAGATTCGCAAAGAATTTAGTAGGTTTGCACTACATAGTAGGAGATTATAATGGTTTTCATGGTTAAATCCCTTTTGTGATTGAGTTTGACAATTCATGCTCAAACAAGAACCAAGGATGGAGGTGAGTAAGATAGTGATAGAAAGCTGAGGCGAAAGAGAAATGTTGTGGAAACTCAATGAAACTTTTGGCGTCTTGCGAGCAACAGGAGGAAGGGTGAATGTCGAACAATGTGTGTGGGGAATAGAAGAAGGAGGATACAAGGAGACGACGGCACAATTGACGGATGCACAGTTGACGGAGGCAATCCTAGAGACCCTCAAGCTAAGTAGCGGAAATCACCTATGGAAAGTAGTAACAACCCCGGACGATGCAGCAAGGGAAGCGGGCTTCGAAGTATTTAGCCCAGAAGGACATAAACAAAGTTACACCTTAAGAAGTGAAGGAAGAGTAGTAAATGGAATATCGGAGTATGAAACACTATTCGCAGCCCTACAAACGTTAGCCGATGCAAACGTCGAACATGTGGAAGTGTATGTGGAGTCCAGCATTCTGGTCTCAAGGGGAACTAGTCGAGAGAAGTTAAGGGGCCCATTCAGAAAATATTGGGAAAAAATAGAAAAGATAAGGTCCCAGTACGAAACATGCATAATCAGAAGGCAAGACAAGGAGCACAAATACCAGGGGAGATACAAGGAGGACAACAAAACAATATACCTCGAGCATCAAAGACCGAGAATACTCAATGAGGTTTTAGGTAAGCTCTTTACCTGAGAAGACCACGGATATCATGCGGGGAAATTAAAGGAAAAGGAGTGAAGAACGAAAGGAAGCAAAAACGCAAGCAGACAGAAGCAGCCATAAACGGCGAAAATTGTGGACAATCCTAATCTGTCTTAGCGGCAAATTTAGCACCTATAAACAAACCAATAAATACTCCCTTATTCAAAGAAGTGGAAAGCACCTCAGCACAAAGCGTATACCGTCCAGCCCAGGCTACGGACACGCAACGAAGGGTCAAGTGATCCAAATGGTTCAAAGCGATAAGCTGCTCCGTCCAGCCCAGGCTGCGGATACGCAATGAAGGGTCAAGTGATCCAAATGGTTCAAAACGATAAGCTGCTCCGTCCAGCCCAGGTTGCGAACACGCAACGAGGGGTCAAATGATCCAAGTGGTTTAAAACGATAAGCTATTCCGTCCAGCTCAGGTTGCGGTATTGATCGGGCCTCCGCAGCGAGTATGATCAATAAAGCACATTTGGCTAGCCCAAAAAGCGGAGCGCAACGCTTCCCGTGCCTCCTCCTGCCTGGTTCCGGCCACAGGACGACGCATTGAAAGCACGTGTCTTAAAATTGATATTAAGGTTCCCTGTCTAGCTCAGGCTACAGGAAGACATGTTCTACTCTATAACAAGGCTCTGGCCTGTAAGCCAAAATGCGGACGATACGCCGTCATTTTGCAAATGGACGCGGTATAACCTGCTAATTCAGAAGTATGCCAACAAAAAGAGCAAATTAAGAAAAAGATGGATCATATATACGACGACACACACAAGGCGTGCCCAAAAAATATGTTCAGCTGGCCAACACAAACCAGCATAATTTACGAAAATAACTGTTCAAAGGGCATTTACCCTAAGCCACGCAGGGCTAACCACAAGCAAGATAGTCAAGGAGCATCTTCAGAAAGGACAGCAGGCTCCAGCAAGAGAATTTCGGCAGTAGGAAGATAGAAGCAAGAGGCCAAATGACTAAGGAAGGGAAAGTCCTTATTCGCAAGATCATCCGCGTCTGAACACAACTTGGTAAATGCATCGGGCTTGTAAACGGGCAAAGCAGCCAAATCCGTTCCTTCCTTCAGAAAAGGTCGAAGGACACCAATTGCACGATGACCACCAGCATCCATGGAAACTTGTTGCACGGCCCCCATCTTTTCATTAAATTCGTCACTACGGAGGAACTTCCGAACAAGTGACGGAACACCCTCCAGCAACGTCCGCTTCTGCCCAGTAGACTCCTCCAGGTTACGACGCAAGATATCATTCTCGACCTTCAATTGCTCGATCTCCAATGCAAGGCCAGAGGACCGAGCCTTTTCAGCTGCCAATTCGGAGCGATACTTTTCAGTTTGACCCATGGCTTCCTCACACTTCCCTTGCAAAACCTCCAATTCAGAGCAGCGCAAGGTTAACCTCTCCAATTCCGCACATAAAGAAGACGTACTCTCACCGGCAGCCTGATGGGCAGCTAATTTATTCTGAAGCTCCAAATGAGATGATGCACAACAAATAGCAGTGACAAAAAAAAGAAAAAAAAAGAAGTACTAACAAATAGCATACAGTAGAGGCGGAAGAGACGTACCTGAACAGTAATAAGGTCAATCAAGGAATGATTAGCAAAATCAACAAACTTGGATTACCCCAAACATTCCGCAGACTCCATCCTGGAAGGGACCCTGATATTAGACACATAATCAAATCGCTCCTTCGCACTATCCAGCAAGCTGGTGCTCAACACATGTTCGAAAGAAGGAATGAAGAGACTAGGAGTTGAAGTTGGAGTACTCTCAGAACCCTCACCATTCTCCGCAGTCAACACCGGAGCATTCTCACTTGACGAAGCAGGAGGAGTCACAGTCCGCTCCACAGAAAGGACCAAGGGAGGAGAAGAAAATGGCCTGCAAACAGATTTCTTTTTGCGTGGCTTAACGAGAGGTTGAGAAGAAGTCCCAACACCCTGAATACCAGCAGCCTTACGCTTGCCAAGAGCTGAGCAATAAATGCCAGCCTCACCTTGATTTGGACGATCCACACCCCTCGAATCGGTAACATGACCAGAAACAACAACTGGATCGACACGCGTCGCATCACCAGCATCAACATCAACATAATGATCAACAATAACCAAACAATCAGCAAAATCCACATACCCAATCTCCCTTGCATCCTCCGGATCAGGGTCAAAAGAAACATTACCATGGCTACCCCTGAGAGAGCGCACCAAGTCCAAAACTGAAATACAAGGCCAAGCGTCAAAAAAAATAAATAATATATACACTTTCAATACCTTCCCCATCCGCACGAATAACAGGAGTGGCCGGATGAAAAGCCCAAGTGGAAGAAAGACGAGCCAAGTACAGCACAGCCTCCGAAAGAACATGATAGCGGACAGGATTGGCGAACCATCTACTCCACAAGCCCATATCAAAACCACCATGAGGAAACGGATCAGCCATGGTACCCCTAGATTGTTTCTTCATGACACCGGCCCAGGGGAAGGCCGGACGAATAACCGTGTTAGAAACAAAGAAAAATTTGCTTTTCCATCCTTTAAGCGAATCCGGAACCTTAGTCAAACACTCACCGGCACCACTGTCAGCTCTTCTCTCAAAAGTGTACCAGGAGCCATCTTTACCAAGACGGAAGAAGCGACGGAAGAATGAGACCGTTGGCTCACCACCATGCGCACGACAAGCAACCTCAAACAAGGCTATCCGGCAGTTGGCAAATGGGTTTAATTGAGAAACATGAACCCAGAAGTGGTTAAGAACACCAAGGTAGAAATCTGTAAAAGGAAGGCGGAGGTTCCCAATTTCAAAAGGTGCAAAATACAAGGTCACCATGCCGGGAGGAGGATTCTCCGCAGTATCATCCGGACCCGGAGCCATATACTAGAAGGTGGTTGGAAACCTATACTTGGATAAGAAACACGCCACGTGATTCGGGGTAACAGTTGTAAGTCCCCTGGTACGGATCGTCAATAGCTTGCTCCAGTTATCTTGAGGTGCGGAATCCCTCACAATAACTTGGTGATCAACAAAAAGCCCCTAGATCATCTGCGGCCTCGCAGATCTTCTTCGGGCTAGCGAAACAACCTTTGACGACTATAACCTTCAATACCTGCTTGATATTTCGACAAATGTTCAACCCTAAACTCTGTTAGGGTTCGGTCTATATAGGTAACACCCGACATGGGCTTCAGCGTGTTGGCCTCGCAAACCCAGCCCAGCCCGTTACTAATGCGAGGTCGCATTCTGTGATTGGCCTCGTATTTGACCCTGCAAATACGGGGTCGTATTACCTATTATGAATTGAGAACTCGCAATTCACACTTAGTGTAGCAACTCTCCTTTTTAATGTTATATATGTGCTAGTTATGTTGCCTATGATCTCGCAAGCCATAGTTATACTAGAAGCTAGTAGATAATGCCCCTAAATTAGCAACCTAAAGCTATTATTTGGTCCTAAA
The DNA here is from genome assembly GCA_034093135.1 of Erigeron breviscapus. Taxonomy (NCBI): domain Eukaryota; kingdom Viridiplantae; phylum Streptophyta; class Magnoliopsida; order Asterales; family Asteraceae; genus Erigeron; species Erigeron breviscapus. The sequence goes on from CM067168.1 coordinate 116,247,396, forward strand.
TTAAATCCAATAAGATGCCATTGAACAAAAACTCTATTGTTGATCCATCAAATTATATAAATAATAATGTAAGTCTCACAAGTTGAGATAACCATCAAAAATCCTTACAAATGTCCAACAATTTAATCACTAAGTTAATGGAAATAAATATGGACATGAAAATAGAATGTCTATCTCAAAATATATTTATAAATTTATATGTGCATAAAAATGCTTGAAATATTAATAAGTGTATATAAATAACCAAAATGAATATAAGATTTTAACTAATGAGTTAAGTAACAAATTTAAGACACAAATATATACACATATACATCTACACCTAACTAGTTAACTTACTTATGCAAATAAATACATAATACACTTATAAAACAAACACACATTTAAATACCCTTAAACACCTAAATACTAATACAAATTTATAAAATAAAAAAAAAAAAAAAAAAAAAAAAAAAAAAAAAAAAAAAAAAAAAAAAAAAAAAAAAAAAAAAAAAAAAAAAAAAAAAAAAAAAAAAAAAAAAAAAAAAAAAAAAAAAAAAAAAAAAAAAAAAAAAAAAAAAAAAAAAAAAAAAAAAAAAAAAAAAAAAAAAAAAAAAAAAAAAAAAAAAAAAAAAAAAAAAAAAAAAAAAAAAAAAAAAAAAAAAAAAAAAAAAAAAAAAAAAAAAAAAAAAAAAAAAAAAAAAAAAAAAAAAAAAAAAAAAAAAAAAAAAAAAAAAAAAAAAAAAAAAAAAAAAAAAAAAAAAAAAAAAAAAAAAAAAAAAAAAAAAAAAAAAAAAAAAAAAAAAAAAAAAAAAAAAAAAAAAAAAAAAAAAAAAAAAAAAAAAAAAAAAAAAAAAAAAAAAAAAAAAAAAAAAAAAAAAAAAAAAAAAAAAAAAAAAAAAAAAAAAAAAAAAAAAAAAAAAAAAAAAAAAAAAAAAAAAAAAAAAAAAAAAAAAAAAAAAAAAAAAAAAAAAAAAAAAAAAAAAAAAAAAAAAAAAAAAAAAAAAAAAAAAAAAAAAAAAAAAAAAAAAAAAAAAAAAAAAAAAAAAAAAAAAAAAAAAAAAAAAAAAAAAAAAAAAAAAAAAAAAAAAAAAAAAAAAAAAAAAAAAAAAAAAAAAAAAAAAAAAAAAAAAAAAAAAAAAAAAAAAAAAAAAAAAAAAAAAAAAAAAAAAAAAAAAAAAAAAAAAAAAAAAAAAAAAAAAAAAAAAAAAAAAAAAAAAAAAAAAAAAAAAAAAAAAAAAAAAAAAAAAAAAAAAAAAAAAAAAAAAAAAAAAAAAAAAAAAAAAAAAAAAAAAAAAAAAAAAAAAAAAAAAAAAAAAAAAAAAAAAAAAAAAAAAAAAAAAAAAAAAAAAAAAAAAAAAAAAAAAAAAAAAATATATAAAAAAAAAGAAGAAAACCCCTTCATTTACCCCCATGAGGCCGGCCCCCTTTACCCACACACACACTCAACACAAGTTCAAACTCTTACTTTTTACTTTATGCATGCAACCAATAGATCACACACTCTACACTTTCACTTCACACACACACACTTCTCTTTTCTCTCCAAAAACATTTTCTCTTCTCCCTCTTTTCTTCTTGGTTCGGCTCAAACAAGGCAAAAGGAAGGCAAGATAAATCATAACTAAGCTATAATAATAATAAGGGTTATTAAGGATTAGTAAAGGGTTGATTCAAGATACATTCAAGGGTTGTATAAAGCTTGGAATAAGGTTATTTGGGGCTTAAGGTCACGAAAATCCAGCCATATTTTCAACCCAAAACCGAGTTCAAGAGGGTATAAATCATCATCCATTTACTAGATTAATCTTGTTCTTGTTTATTTTTCAAAGATCTTACTAAAAGCATATAGTTTCTTCTTGTTTTCTTTTGATTATACACTTGATGAGGGCAAAGTTGATAGAATCTTTCTCCTCATGTACATGCATGTCGAAATCTATGAGAAAGATCCAAGGATTCAACAAGTTTAAGACCCAAAAGTGTTGTTATAGATTAAGTAGCTTTTAAAGTGATTTTTCCTTTGAAAGATGGATATGTTCTTGCATATTATGATGAAAATATTTCTGGAATTTTTATTAAAAAAATGTGTTTTTATATTGTTGGATGAAAGTTGATAAAGATTTGTATTGAAAATGATGAGATGAATGCATGCATGTTAGATTTAAGAAAGTTGGATCTTTTGTTGGATTATGAGATGGATATGGACTTGTTATAAGTGAGAAATATGTTAATCTTGATGTTAATATTCTGGAAAAATTAATGAAATAACAAAGAAACAAAGCTTGGACCAAAACTAGTGAAAATAAGCTAGAAATCATAAACCGAAATCATGTAAAAATGCATTTTTAGCACACACATGCACCATATTCAAAGAATCATCAAAATATCATAAAGTTACTGTGAAAAAGTGATATCAATATTATAAGAACTCAACTTGTATGGTTCATGGCAATGATAAGCTCAAAAATCACCTTTTCGGGTCAAATAATCACTAACCGAAAGCACTAAATTGCACATATCACACCACCACCACTATCACGACTTGGAACACCAAAATATGATGAACTTTCTGGAAATAATGAAACAAGAATGAAAACCCTTTTTGAAGCACTTTAATTGCTTAAGAAATGAGGCTAAAATCACTATTTCGGTAAACGATTTTTAAGCTTAAAGTCCTCAAAATAAGCGAGACACAAGAGAGGTTGAATTGATATGAATTTTTATTGATAAAAGTTGCCTAAAAGGCCTGAGATTTTTTAGCTAAAATGTTGTGTGGTGATTTCTAAGGATTTCCATAATTTATTGAATTTAAATGGTAATTAAAAGACATATAAATCAATAAATAAATTATGTAAATCAAGAATGTGGTTAAATCATCATAACCAATGGTAAAAATAACTCAAACCTACTGGAGAAAAATAATTAAAAGCTAACAAACAAGTGTTACATGATTTAAAGGTAAATAATTATGTAAAAATCACTAATTAATCACTATTATTAAATTAGTGGAAAAATACACAAATAAATATATAAAACATAAAATTATAAGTTAAAAAGCATAAAAATCAGTATATAACTCAATTATAATTATTCATAATTTATAAAGACAATTATGGCATTTAAAAGTATTTTTAAGGAATTATTTAACTAATAAATCAATAAATAAATAAATAATCAATTAAATAATATTAAATCAAATAAAAACATATAAATCAGAAAATAATCACAAATGTGAATATTATTAAGTGATTTATACCAAATGCTAATATTAAGCAAGGCACATAATGAAAACCATGGTAATCAAAGCCAAGATATCGAAATTCCAACAATACGAAAACTACTTATAGTGGGAAGATGACTTTCTCCACCAATTGCCACCTAATCAAACATTATGGACCATACATATATATATATACATATATAATGCACTTGAACTCCATAATTAAATACCAACCAAAGATGGGCAAGTCTACTAGTATACATCTATATATATATATATATATATATATATATATATATATATAAGTCTATAGTATACATCTCATATGTAGCTCACTAGTTCATGTCACACGAACTTACGTCGTGAATATATATATATTGGTTTAGGCTTGCTTGAGGCGCCGCAAATCTAAGCGAAGGAATCACTTTTGATCAGCCCATATCATCCCCAAAATCAAGTGAGTCATAGCCCCTTTTCAAACGCTTTTATTTGTTTAACTTACGGGGTGAAAAGCATGATATATCAAAATGACTTTCTTTATGAAAATGTTATAATTGATTAAATGATGATTTATGGGACTTGTTGTATGTTCAATGTGTTGTATGTTTTATGATGAGCTTGAGTACTGTCAAACTGATGTCCCCGGTACACTACTATTAACTCAGTAAGAGGCCTGTAGTTAGGGGGTTGCGCAACTAGGATTTGTCCCCTCATCCACTATTATAGGTAACGGTGGGATGTTTGGTCTGCCTTTGTGGCCACCTTCATTGCCAGTCCGGCCTCGCGGTGCTCTAACTACTATATATATTTGATTATTGGGACATAACCGGTCTTAGTAGTGGCTCAAGATCTATCTCATCAAATTTTGTCATGGTAGTCTTACCATTGACCTTGTATTATGTATGATGTTTATGGTCGGACATTATGAATTGAACATACGGTTTGGGCATGGTGAAACTTTGGAAATTCTTGAAAATAATATGTGACTTGTAAAATAATATTACGTTATGAACTGATTTCTTGTTGTAATATAAAACCTATGAACTCACTCAACTCTCGTAGTTGACACTTTATCTTCATGCTTTTCAGGTGTAGAGCAGTAAGCTAGTACTTGACCGCCTCTTGGATATTGTGTTTGTCTTTATGCTTGACGGATGTAATGCAAACATTTGGTCTTTTGGTTATGGATTTGGTTATGTAATGATTGTTAAACGTCAACTTGAACTTGTAATCTTTTGGGATTCGAATGTCACTTGAAACTTTATGTTGATGCGTTCTACTTAATCTTTTTGTACCATGTCGTTCTGTGGCATCTCGTGTTTTCGCCCTAGTCGGGGTGTTACACTTAGCAGATTTACTATACATTCAATACTTAAACTTAATCTAGTATTCTATGCATAATACTAAGTTCATTAATGACAATCACATTACAAAGACATATAACAATATAAGCCCAAACAATCTAGACTGCTATTGACATAGACATGCACTTACAGACTCCCCCTTGGCAATAGCTTCTAGACGTTAACATACCTATGTCTTTGTCTTGTCTTTGTCATCAATCTACTTCCTCTGCTTCTTCTTGCTCCTGCTCTGCTCCTTCTCAATCTCAGTCTCAGTCTCGAAATCAGAATCTGACTCTGACTCTGACTCTGACTCTGAAGGAGTATGAGTTAACCCTAACCTTCTCTTCTCTTGATCCCTCAAAGATCCTGGATCATAATAATAATCCGCAATCTCTGCTCGAGCTCTCATATGAGCTTGTGGATCATATCCCAACCTCTTCTCTAGTCTATGCACAATAATTGGATGCAAATCTGACTCAGTAGAAGTATTATTGGTAGAGTCAGTCTTGGTAGACTCACTATCCTGAGCACTAGCATTATCAGCATCAAGAGCAATAGCATCAGATTACCCTACCAAATCCTTACCCTTGTCTAATCGATCAACTTCAACATCTTTTGTAGGAGTTTGGTTTGAGGTGCCTCAAGCTCAACTACCATGTTTATCTCTGTAGACATCTGTTCTTGAGCTTGTGGAGCTTCTAAGGTTGTCTTGCCAGCAATACCAGCCTGGCTAGACTCTCCTTGAGTCTCTGTTCTGAACACAGAACTCCCTCCTAGCTCTTGAGTAGCTCTAGCAGCATCTGGATCTTCATTCTGATCATCATCATGCCTTACCTTAGCCAGCTCATCACCTCTGCAACCTAAGCTATCTCTCTCAGCTCTAACTTTTAGATAGTTATCGATGAGATCATGCAGTTTTTATTCGGAGATCTTGACTCCCTTCTTCAATGCATCTTCCATCCTGATAACCTTCTCATCTAGAGCCAAATACTTCTTATACATACTGGACACTACTACCTCAGCCTTGCCCAGCTTATCTTCCAAAAACTTATTCTTGTCACAAACAACCTTAAACTCACCAGCTAAACGAGTGATCAAACCTCTCATCTCATTCATCTGTCTCTGCAGATCACTAAGATTAGTTTCTTCACTTGTTTGTTGCTGTGGTTGTGGCTGTGTAGTCTCAAGAACAATAGGCACACTTTGAGAACCACCAGCAGCAGTTCTTCTGAAAGCACCTTGAATGAATTCATGTCTGAACTTGGTGAGACCTGTAGCACCACCCTCTTGTTCAACTATGCCCAGATTAAGAATGTTAACGAGGTCAGCAGCTGTGAACTGTATCTGCTGCCCAGCAACTATGGTGTGAAGGATATACACATCTCCTGCCTTCACACAGTCAGCATTATTCCAGAAATCTCTGAGATAATCTAAATTTATGACTGGAGAATGTGTAAGAACATGAAGAATCCTTGATCTTCGGAAGAAAGCGAATATCTCATGATAATACGCAGTTCCCTCCTGATTATCATCGAAGTTCATCACATAATTATGACCTAGTTATAATTTACAACATAACATAAATTATCTCTGTAATTTAGTTATAGATAAATAACATAAATTATCCCTGTAATTTAGTTACAACATAACATAAATTATCTTTGTAATTTAGTTATCAACATAACATAAATTATCTCTGTAATTTAGTTTAGATAATAACATAAATTATCCCTGTAATTTAGTTACAACATAACATAAATTATCTTTGTAATTTAGTTATATATACAACATAACATAAATTATCTCTGTAATTTAGTTATAGATAGATTAACTTATTTTCAAATCTTTATTAACATAAACTTTTGAAAATCTGTTAAATTAACTTAAATTATCCCTGTAATTAAGTTAAAGATAAATTAACTCATTTTCAAATTTTTATAAAAATAAACTTTTGAAAATCTGTTAAGTCAAAAATACGAGGTCGTATCCCTGTACGAGGTCGTATTTCAAGGTCAAAATACGGTCAACCAAACTCTAAAATACGAAGTCGTATTTTCCAATTTGGCCACGTATTAGTCAGGTCGTAAATCGGCATCGTATTCCGAAAGTCAAACCAAGTCAAAATAAATTGACATTTACGATGTCGCAATTCTGGGCTAGCAAAACCCCAAATGCGAGTCCGTCGCACTGTTCGTCTTCCCCAACGCGATTTCGCGATTTACCCAACCAAAACTGATAAAAATTGTTTCTTTATACTCGTATTCAAACGATAAAGATACCCCAACCCTTATTTTTACCCAGAAAACATCAAAATCGAAGAAAATATGGAAACCCAATTCGAAAATTTCGAAACCCTTTTTCTTGATTTTCTTGTTGCATGGATAACTATATTACGATTAGATAGTATACCTAGATTCAGAATTTCGAGATGAACACAAAAATATCAATCAAAAACTCTCGATCTAATTGTATCTATCAAATCAAAATCGGGGTAGCAAAGTAGTATTTTCGAGGTCGTAAAGCTCAATTTTGATAAAATAAAATGTGAGGTCGTGTTTGGCTAAAATGGGTTTATATACCCACTTGACCCGAATGGATCTGGGTCAACCCGGCCCAATTACGAAGTCGTATCTGCACAAGGCCTAATCGACCAATTACGAGGTCGTAAATACCTCCTGCACACTTTAAAATCAAAATTTCGTCAAAGTTTCTGAATAATTGATCAACGATTACCACGAACTTCCTGAAAATATGAAAATTTAAAAGATCAAACCTGTAAGCATCAAATTTTCATCATTTCCCTGATCTTTGTCTTAACCTGAAAAGTTAATAAACTTACACAAAATTCTTTAACTTTTCAACGATCAATCTTTCCAAAACTTTCTCGAATTTAGCTTTCCCGAATCTGTACCACTTGCAACAATCCATATTTCTAACCAGTTATAAAATTGATTCTTCATTCTTATACCTCCCCCTCAATTTTATGACTAGGAAGTATAACGATGACTAATCATTATAACAACCATCATTCTTATGTACTCCCCCTCAATTTATGACTGGGATACATAACTATGATAGAACAAAATATTGATTAAATACTTCATATTCTTATGAAAACACAATTGACTAGGTACTCCTCCTCAATTTATGACTGGGATACATAACTATGATAGAACAAAATATTGATTAAATACTTCATATTCTTATGAAAACACAATTGACTAGGTACTCCTCCTCAATTTATGACATATTTTCATAACTATATGATCTAAATAATCAATGCTTAAGCCTTTCACATTCATATATGTTTCTATATCTAAGGTAACAAAGACCTTTCATATTCAAACAATATATCTATGTCTAAGGCATAAAATATTAACTATGTAGCCTTTCACATTCAAACATGACATTTCTATGTCTAAGGCACAATATAGTTAATAACCTTTCATATTCACTTAACGTCTATGACTAAGATTTTCTTAATCTTCTTCATTCACATTAAGTCTATATCTAAGGATTTATTTAACCTTCTACATTCACATTATGTCTATGTCTAAGATTTTTAATAATCTTCTACATCCACTTAATGTCTATGTCTAAGGTTTTTCAAGTATGAAGTTGATAATCTTTCATATTCTATATCTAAGGATTTATTTAACCTTCTACATTCACATTATGTCTATGTCTAAGATTTTTAATAATCTTCTACATCCACTTAATGTCTATGTCTAAGGCATAATATAGTTAATAACCTTTCATATTCACTTAACGTCTATGACTAAGATTTTCTTAATCTTCTTCATTCACATTAAGTCTATATCTAAGGATTTATTTAACCTTCTACATTCACATTATGTCTATGTCTAAGGTTTTTCAAGTATGAAGTTGATAATCTTTCATATTCTATATCTAAGATCTTCTAACTAATAATGACCTTGCTATCAACATCTGTAATTACTATATAAATAATATATTATAAAAACCTGATGTTCTTAGCATTGTCTTGAATACTTCAGTCTTTTGCTTAGAAACCCTTCCTTTGGATTGACTTCTCTGCAAATACACTGAAAAAGAATTTCGAGACAACAAAATTTTAATTGCTATACCCGAAACTCGATCTTTCGAAACTTCAGATTTGAAAGACAAACTTCAAACTCTCTGTATCGTCATAAAAATCAACTAATGCACCATAGCTTGTTGTTGTTCTCCCCCTCAACGATAAATCCCTCCGAATTAAGCATATGCAATCTTCCTTCTTGGATATATTGCTCGAGTCCCTGCTCGCCTTGCATAACCGGCATGTAATAGAGAGGTAGAATTTCCAACAATCAATCCTGAACTAGTTGACTCCCATGAAAACCAGAAACTTTGAAACTTGAATCACAAACTTCAGGAACATGGAACCTGTTTCAAAAGCAATTCTTTGTCTCGAAGTCTCAATGTGCTTGATTTATGGAGACGTATATAAATCATTGTGCTTCCTTGTGCTAAAACCTGCACAAACTAGCTTAAACAAAATACACAACGAAATCAAAATAAAAATGTTATTCTTCATTATTTCATTACTATAATATACGATAGTAACGACTTAATCTAGAACTACATTTTTCATTTTTTTTCTCCAAATTTGTTATTCTTCACTATAAGTCTTACATATGACATTATCTTAGTCTAGAACTACAAATCTTCAAGAACTTGAACTTCTTATTGTTCAAAAATCTAAACCGTAAGATCTCTGTCTTATTGTTCAAAATCATTGACCTATAAACTCCTTGTTTATCCGTCAACTTATCAGAAAAATTCTAGAATCTTAAGAACCCTGTCTTATCATTCTATGGATATTTATCTAGAATCTTAAGAACTCTGTCTTATCATTCTACGGATACTTATCAAAAATTTAGAATCTTACGAACCCTGTCTTATTATTCTATCGATATTTATCAAAAATAGAGAATCTTAAGATCTCGGTCTTATCATTCTATGGATAACCTAAACTAAGGTCTTCCAACAAAATATCCTTCATTATACAAACTTATAAAGATTCTGTTTCTAAAGTCACTTGTCTTTAACTCTGTAAAAACATCTAACTGAAACCTAATCTCTTATATTTTTGCAAATGAAATTTGATAATGCAAAATCCTAAACCATATGAAATACTCCTATGATTGCCTCATCAACCTAGTATTCATCTTGGTTAAACAATTATAAATACTCCTATGATTTCCTTATCAAACTAGTATTTATCTTTGTTACGGATATATTTGCATGATCCATATCTTGCTTCCATGGTGAAATCTTGCTCGACAACCTACAAAAACGAATATTTGTCCGCTGTCCTGCACATCTCAACACATACACATCAAATCTTCTCAAAGTAATAACATACAATCTGAAGAAATGAATAAAATAGCAAGATAAAATGAATATACTTATCATTCTACGGATACTTATCAAAATTTAGAATCTTAGAACCCTGTCTTATCATTCTACGGATACTTATCAAAAATTTAGAATCTTAGAACCCTGTCTTATCATTCTACGGATACTTATCAAAAATTTAGAATCTTACGAACCCTGTCTTATCATTCTACGGATACTTATCAAAAATTTAGAATCTTACGAACCCTGTCTTATCATTCTACGGATACTTATCAAAAATTTAGAATCTTACGAACCCTGTCTTATCATTCTACGGATACTTATCAAAAATTTAGAATCTTACGAACCCTGTCTTATCATTCTACGGATACTTATCAAAAATTTAGAATCTTACGAACCCTGTCTTATCATTCTACGGATACTTATCAAAAATTTAGAATCTTACGAACCCTGTCTTATCATTCTACGGATACTTATCAAAAATTTAGAATCTTACGAACCCTGTCTTATCATTCTACGGATACTTATCAAAAATTTAGAATCTTACGAACCCTGTCTTATCATTCTACGGATACTTATCAAAAATTTAGAATCTTACGAACCCTGTCTTATCATTCTACGGATACTTATCAAAAATTTAGAATCTTACGAACCCTGTCTTATCATTCTACGGATACTTATCAAAAATTTAGAATCTTAGAACCCTGTCTTATCATTCTACGGATACTTATCAAAAATTAGAATCTTAAGAACTCTGTCTTATCATTCTATGGATAACCTAAACTAAGGTCTTCCAACAAAATATCCTTCATTATACAAACTTATAAAGATTCTGTTTCTAAAGTCACTTGTCTTTAACTCTGTAAAAACATCTAACTGAAACCTAATCTCTTATATTTTTGCAAATGAAATTTGATAATGCAAAATCCTAAACCATATGAAATACTCCTATGATTGCCTCATCAAACTAGTATTTATCTTTGTTACGGATATATTTGCATGATCCATATCTTGCTTCCATGGTGAAATCTTGCTCGACAACCTACAAAAACGAATATTTGTCCGCTGTCCTGCACATCTCAACACATACACATCAAATCTTCTCAAAGTAATAACATACAATCTGAAGAAATGAATAAAATAGCAAGATAAAATTGAATATACTTAGCAATCTATTATTAGAGTAATTTAGACTAATAATTCACTGCAAGCACTTTCAAATTTTGCACATAATACATCAAAATTATTTAGAATCTCTGTTCCAAATCTTTTTGATTTAAAAATCTTTCAAAGATTAAATTCAAAACTATGAACAACTCTGTGTCCATTCTAATGAAAATCTTCTTTCTAAGAATCAATGCAAAAGCATTAACTCAATATCTGTTTATTGAAATCAACAACTCTGTGTTCTTTTCCTTAAACCTATATTCTGTTAATGTGACATACTTTCTTTCAGCTTTTGATCACAACACTATTGCTTAACTACCCTACTCATTTATTCAGTGTTCCATAAGAACGTAGTTGAGTCTCTTGGAAACTAGATTCTATTCTGACTCTGTCTCTCGTGCAATAGGAACTTTTATTTAAACAATACAATAAAAATAAAAATTAAACACTTTACGAAAAACATTACACACACACACATACACTGAACATAAACGAATAACATAGTTACAAGAGCTACAGTTACTGCTGATTAGATCAGATTAGCATGTTACATAAGCCTACTAGCGAGAAATAATTCTCTTATTATTAGTTATGAACAGTGATCCATCAACGATTACCAATATGTTTGTCCTCTTAAACACTCGGTACTTCTAGTCTCCTTTTTGGTTTGTGACACTTTCGACATACCCTGGCCAAGGACAGTCACCATGCAACCCGAGTAGCCTAATATGTCACTTAATCATGTTTGCGAACTTATGTGCCCCATATTCAGATACACTCTCACAATCGACACAAGCACTAAAATTAAGACATTTGGTGAGTAAAATGAGAAAGTCTTTAAGAATCAAGTCAGCGGTGACAGGTCGGTGATTCCTCACGCGCAAAGCGACTTAACTTGACTCACGTACGGAAATATACTCAACATTGCATAATGCCAAGTACTTGCATATTTGTGACATTATTTTAAGCACTTATGAAAACCCGTGACTTTTGATGAGACCCGTGTAGCAAACTTTTTGACAACCTATCCCAAGTTGGAAGCTTTAGGTAGGCTAGGTATACAAAGACACCCCAAGGACTTACTTGTTTGAATCTCAAAGGCCACATTAGCTTCATATTTTCAACAGATTTACAGTTTTATTAGATATTTGCATATCTTGTCACAAATATACATCCGAAAAAGCAATACATACACATATATGTACCCGAGACCTTCTATATAAAGACCAAATATACATAATTACAATGCAAGATTTTTCATAAGATTTAAAGGACTTGTCTATTTTAAGAACAAGCATTCTCAGCCATATATCTGAATACGTTTCCCATAAGAACATTGTATACATTTAAGATCAGATTATAAGGAAACCTTGGTACTTTGTGCCTATCGATACATCATATAATGGTATCACTGAACTGAGCATTTTAAAGTACAATTAAGTAGGCTTAAAAGCTAAAGTATCGTCACGTCTAATCGTCTTGATGCAGTGACCTTACTCCTTTTATTATATTTCTTTTTCTTTTCTGATTTTTCTCATTTTTATTTTGTTTTTCTGACACTATCATGAAGCTTTAGGTAGGCTAGGTTATACAAAGACACCCCAAGGACTTACTTGTTTGAATCTCAAAGGCCACATTAGCTTCATATTTTCAACAGATTTACAGTTTTATTAGATATTTGCATATCTTGTCACAAATATACATCCGAAAAAGCAATACATACACATATATGTACCCGAGACCTTCTATATAAAGACCAAATATACATAATTACAATGCAAGATTTTTCATAAGATTTAAAGGACTTGTCTATTTTAAGAACAAGCATTCTCAGCCATATATCTGAATACGTTTCCCATAAGAACATTGTATACATTTAAGATCAGATTATAAGGAAACCTTGGTACTTTGTGCCTATCGATACATCATATAATGGTATCACTGAACTGAGCATTTTAAAGTACAATTAAGTAGGCTTAAAAGCTAAAGTATCGTCACGTCTAATCGTCTTGATGCAGTGACCTTACTCCTTTTATTATATTTCTTTTTCTTTTCTGATTTTTCTCATTTTTATTTTGTTTTTCTGACACTATATGACACACATACATTACGACACAAACACTGACTCTTTTTACAAAGTTCCTTTTTAGAGACACTGTCACTATAGATTTCTCATTCCAATCAATTGGACTAACAACTCGAAACGAGTTCGGTCGAAAGCCTTAGTAAACAGATTAGCTAAATTAAAGTCACTCGGCACTTTTTCTAGGACTATTAATTTCTTTTCAGCACAATCACGAATAAAATGAAACCTTATCTCTATGTGCTTAGTCCTACTGTGCTTAACAGAATTATTAGTTATGGATATGGTGGATTCATTGTCTATCTTTATGGGAGTACAAAGAAAATTCTGACCGTAATCACGCAGTTGTTGCTAAATCCATAGAACCTGTGAACAACATCCACCAGCTGCCATGTATTCCGCCTCGCAAGACGAGATGGCAACAGAAGTCTGCTTCTTACATTGCCATGAAACCAATCTTCCCCCTAAGAACTGACATCCACCTGAAGTCGATTTCCTATCAAAATTGCAGCCTCCATAGTCAGCATCTGTATAAGCCATGAACTCAAAATCTCCCCCAATTGAATACCAGAGACCTAGTACTGGTTGCCCTTTGAGGTAGCGAAGAATTCGTTTAACAGCTTTCATGTGACTTTCCCTGGGACATGACTGAAAAACGAGCATACAAACAAACCGCAAACATGATATCTGGTCTTGATGCTGTAAGATACATCAATGAACCTATCATGGCCCTATAACGAGTAGGATCAATTTCTGGATCATTGAAAGAAAACATCCCAAGTTGATGGTTCTTTTGTATAGAAGTATCCATAGGTGAAGTATCTTCCATGCCAAATCGTTTCAAGATATCTTGTGCATACTTCGTCCGATGAATGAAGAATCCGTCCTTTTTTTGTTCAACTTGCAGACCTAAAAAGAAATTCATCTCTCCCATAGCGCTCATCTCAAAAGTCCCTTTCATAATCAGCTCAAATTCCTTGCACATCTTTTCGTCTGATGATCCAAAAATAATACCATCCACGTAAACTTGTACAAGTAGGAAATCCTCTCCCTTCCATTTGGTAAACAACGTACTATCGATCAATCCTCTTTCAAAACCATTCTCAAGAAGATGCTTTGACAGTTTGTCGTACCATGCCCTCGAAGCTTGATGTAATCCATACAAAGCCTTATTCAGTCGATAGACTCTATCAGGATGATCTGGATCTTCAAACCCTGGCGGTTGAGTAACATACACTAATTCTTGGACAGTACCGTATAAGAACGCACTCTTGACATCCAACTGATATACCATAATGTCCTTGAAAGCAGCAAATGCTAGAAACAAATGAATAGCTTCTAGCCTAGCAACCGGTTTAAACACCTCAGTGTAGTCTAACCCATCCTGTTGAGCAAAACCTTGAACAACTAGCCGAGCCTTATTACGTGTCACAATGCCTTTTTCATCCTTTTTGCACCTAAAAACCCATCTGGTGCCGAAAGGATACTCTCCCGGAGGTAGATCAACAAGCTCCCAGACCTGGAGTTTGTCAAACTGAAGTAGTTCCTGCTGCATTGCTTCAACCCAAGATGGATCTTTTAAAGCCATTTGAATATTATTTGGCTCTTCTTGAGATACAAAGCAGCTGAACATACATTCATCAACTATACCGGTTTCTTTCATCTCTGCGAATAAACCAGATAGCTTATTAATTTGAGCTCTTGTCTTAACCCTTGCACTGGGTTCACCAATAATGTCCTCAACTGGATGATACTTGTTGACTCTATGCTGTATAGCTTTATCAACTTGAAGATTTACACCCAAATTTGAACCTATTTCTCCATGAGGAAGTGGAGTAACTGGTTCCAATTCTTGTGCACTTGTATCTTCAGTATCCTTTGATGAACCATCTGTATTGATGTTGCGAGAAGTTGACACAAGCTCAGTATCTTGATCTTTTCTTGATACCTCATTATTCTTTGATGTTGTAGCAGTCGTGGATTCAGAAGGAGTAGTAATTAAACAGGATAGAAGACCCTTGATGTATAGGGGGATTATAGCTAGAAATAACAACATTGTAACCAACATCAACTATTTCAGACTTAATATTGTATACCCTCCTATTTGGAGATCCCGGAATGTAACCAAGAAAAATTCCCTCTTCAGCCTTCTCGGCAAATTTAGGTTGGTCACGAACTTTTAAAAATGTGCATGGGACTCCAAAAGATTCCAATCCGGTTAAATTCGGTTTTCTATTGTTTAAAAGTTCGTAAAGTGTTTTATTAAATCTTTTAACAGTTAAAACCCTATTTAACACGTGACAAGCAGTGTTCACTGCTTCCCCCCAAAACATAGTAGGAAGCCTTGAATCAGCTAGCATAGTCCTGGCGGTCTCTATCAATGTCCTGTTTTTCCTCTCTGCTACTCCATTCTGTTGAGGCTCATAGGGTGCACTGAATTGATGCTCAATTCCTTTGCTCAGACAATATACTTTCCATAATCTGATTCTTGAACTCTGTCCCGTTATCACTTCTGATTCTCTTCACTCTTGTGTTGTACTGATTTTCAACTCTTTCCAAGAACTCCATGAGGATTTGAGTAGTCTCATCCTTGGTCTTCAAGAAAAATACCCACGAGAATCTAGAATAATCATCAGTAACTACTAGACAGTAGTACATAAACCCTATGCCCCGAACATTTACTGGCCTAAATAAATCCATGTGTAGTAGCTGAAATCGAGCGGCAATAGAATTCTGAGTCTTCGGCTTGTGTGGCTTTTTGGTCTGTTTTCCTTTTAAGCACGGTACACATTTATCCTCCACCATAAATCTCTTATTTGGAACACCGAGAACCAATCCATTGCTTGTAATATAATTCATTTTTCTGAAATGGATATGACCCATCCTTCTATGCCATAGCAGAGACTCATCTTCAGAAGCTTTGGAGAGCAAACAAACTGGCTCCACTGAATCAATTACACCTAATTCAAGACCATAGATGTCCTTCTTTCTTGGAGCCTTCAGTAAAATCCATTCCTCTGGAATAAACCAGATAGCTTATTAATTTGAGCTCTTGTCTTAACCCTTGCACTGGGTTCACCAATAATGTCCTCAACTGGATGATACTTGTTGACTCTATGCTGTATAGCTTTATCAACTTGAAGATTTACACCCAAATTTGAACCTATTTCTCCATGAGGAAGTGGAGTAACTGGTTCCAATTCTTGTGCACTTGTATCTTCAGTATCCTTTGATGAACCATCTGTATTGATGTTGCGAGAAGTTGACACAAGCTCAGTATCTTGATCTTTTCTTGATACCTCATTATTCTTTGATGTTGTAGCAGTCGTGGATTCAGAAGGAGTAGTAATTAAACAGGATAGAAGACCCTTGATGTATAGGGGGATTATAGCTAGAAATAACAACATTGTAACCAACATCAACTATTTCAGACTTAATATTGTATACCCTCCTATTTGGAGATCCCGGAATGTAACCAAGAAAAATTCCCTCTTCAGCCTTCTCGGCAAATTTAGGTTGGTCACGAACTTTTAAAAATGTGCATGGGACTCCAAAAGATTCCAATCCGGTTAAATTCGGTTTTCTATTGTTTAAAAGTTCGTAAAGTGTTTTATTAAATCTTTTAACAGTTAAAACCCTATTTAACACGTGACAAGCAGTGTTCACTGCTTCCCCCCAAAACATAGTAGGAAGCCTTGAATCAGCTAGCATAGTCCTGGCGGTCTCTATCAATGTCCTGTTTTTCCTCTCTGCTACTCCATTCTGTTGAGGCTCATAGGGTGCACTGAATTGATGCTCAATTCCTTTGCTCAGACAATATACTTCCATAATCTGATTCTTGAACTCTGTCCCGTTATCACTTCTGATTCTCTTCACTCTTGTGTTGTACTGATTTTCAACTCTTTCCAAGAACTCCATGAGGATTTGAGTAGTCTCATCCTTGGTCTTCAAGAAAAATACCCACGAGAATCTAGAATAATCATCAGTAACTACTAGACAGTAGTACATAAACCCTATGCCCCGAACATTTACTGGCCTAAATAAATCCATGTGTAGTAGCTGAAATCGAGCGGCAATAGAATTCTGAGTCTTCGGCTTGTGTGGCTTTTTGGTCTGTTTTCCTTTTAAGCACGGTACACATTTATCCTCCACCATAAATCTCTTATTTGGAACACCGAGAACCAATCCATTGCTTGTAATATAATTCATTTTTCTGAAATGGATATGACCCATCCTTCTATGCCATAGCAGAGACTCATCTTCAGAAGCTTTGGAGAGCAAACAAACTGGCTCCACTGAATCAATTACACCTAATTCAAGACCATAGATGTCCTTCTTTCTTGGAGCCTTCAGTAAAATCCATTCCTCTGGAATAACATATCCTGGTTTCAAGATAAGAGCTTCCCTTTCTGTAAAGTGAACAGGATTCCCTTTATCGCATATTTGAGATACGCTCATCAGATTATGCTCCAGCTGCTCAACAAAGTTCACATTATCCATTTTAATCTTCCCATTGACGACTTTTCCAATACCAGAAATATTTCCGCCCTTGGGACCAGCAAAACTAACATAAGACCCTTTAACAGGTGTAAACTCTGTTAACAGTCTCTTGTCACCAGTCATATGTCTTGAACATCCACTATCGACAAACCATAATCCTTTAGTTCTCCTTAGTGGCTCCTTATGTTCAACACTGTCAAGATATGCCATCAGGCTCGTCTCAGCTTCGGCAACATCTTTGCTCTCAGCTCTTACTGGTTCTGATGATTCAGGTTCCTCTTTTACCCTCTGATGAACACTATCATGATCATTGGCACATACCATACGATCAAATGAATTATCTGCAAGATCATTCATTTCTTCATCAAGGTCTTGAATTATTGCCATAAATGCATGATTCTGATCATCGGTACTAGTCGAACCCTAATTATATGTACCATCAGATTGAACAACTAAGGCTCTTGAGTTGTCCGCTTCTCCTGAGCTTATGTTCCCAGCATTAGCATATTGATGTCCGGAATTCTGACTCACTATAGAACCACTCTGATTGAAGTTCTGACGGCCTGTAGCTGAATTGTGATCCCGTCTTGGCCTCTGACACTCTCTTGCAAAATGTCCAAAACTATCACAGTTATAACACTTCACCTTGGTCTTGTCAAACCCTACTTTGCCATTCACAAGCTTCCTTCCGGTTCTATCTGTGAAACGTTGAACTCTCAATGTTAACATAGCTAATTGCCAATTCAGATCCATTTCTTCCAAGTCATCTGGATCAACTTGCTTGTAATCCTCCCTAACCAAATCAGGATCAGTTAGTTTTCCTCCAATTAATTTTTCATGAGCAGACACAAATGAAGCGAGCATGCCCAATTGTCCCTCAGCAGATCTTATGCTCATCGGCATCCCTGTGTAACCCGAGCTTGGAGAACTACTATTCTGAACCCCATTATGCACTATCATGGTCGATTCTGGAGAAGTTACATACATCAAGTTGCTATCAGAATCCGTTGACATCTTCATCTTGTCATCATCTCCACTATAGAAGGCAGTAATCCCTCCACTTGAAGATTTTGCAGAAGAAACGCTTGATTTGCTATGATAAAGTTCAGGACGCTGAACAAAATCACTGCTACCTGCTTCCTTCGACTTTCGTTTCATATCTTGACCTCTCAGCTTTCGAATGATCTGATCCAAAGTCCATGTGCTAAATTCGGGATTTTGTTGGATTGAAGTGACAAACCGTTCCCACTTAACTGGAAGAGCTTCCAACAACTTCTCGATGACATCTTCTGGATCAGGTTTGTACCCAAAATATGCAAGCTCAACCAGTAGATGACTGTAACGAATCAAGATCTCATCAAGAGGTTCATCTTTGAAGCTAGTAAAGACATAATACTGCTTCTTTAGCAAACCCTTCCTTATCTTCTTGAGATCGTCATCACCTTAACAATGCTCTTTGAGTGCATTCTATAAGCCTTTTGCACTATCATACATTTCAAACAAGTGCAATAATTCCCCTTGAAGAGCCATTCGTAGTGATCCTAAAGCTTTACTTTCTGCTTCGTAATCTTTCTTTTGATCGACAGTCATTTGCTCATACGAAGCTGCTTTTCCACCACCCGAACCAGTAGGTTCTTTATCATTTTGCACAGTAGGATGAACATAACTATTAACAATACATATCCACATCCATTAACCTGCAATATGACTCGAATCTGCCCTTCCAACTAAAATATCTATCAAGGCTTATTAACTTGGGCGGTGAGTTGGCCTTTCCGGTTTCGTGATCCATCAAAATTAGTTGATTCAGCAAAGATTGATAATTTGCGGGTAATTGAGACGTCATTTTCTCCGAGCTAGCAAAATTCATGAACTGTTTATAAAAACGAGGTCGTAAAAGTTCACGAGGTCGTGAATAAAAACGAGGTCGCAATTAACTACTCGAGGTCGTAATTGAACTGGCGAGGTCTTAAAGAGCTCACGAGGTCGCAATTGAACTGGCGAGGTCGTAATTAGCTACCCAGGTCGCAATACGAGCTGGATGAGGTAATACGAGCCCGCGAGGTCGCAAAAGCTACTGGAATCCTTAGATCTCTTGAATTCGAAACTCTAAACACCAACAATAACACCTTCGACTACTGCAAATACAAATCGAGGTCACAAACAAGATTTTCGGTCGTAAACTCGTGAAAGAATCACGTCTAAACGATCCTAAATCAATATTGTCTATCACCAACAAGCTATAACCTTCCGGTATTAAACCAAGAGGCTCTGATACCAATTGTAAGTCCCCTGGTACGGATCGTCAATAGCTTGCTCCAGTTATCTTGAGGTGCGGAATCCCTCACAATAACTTGGTGATCAACAAAAAGCCCCTAGATCATCTGCGGCCTCGCAGATCTTCTTCGGGCTAGCGGAACAACCTTTGACGACTATAACCTGCAATACCTGCTTGATATTTCGACAAATGTTCAACCCTAAACTCTGTTAGGGTTCGGTTTATATAGGTAACACCCGACATGGGATTCAGCGTGTTGGCCTGGCAAACCCAGCCCAGCCCGTCACTAATGCGAGGTCGCATTCTGTGATTGGCCTCGTATTTGACCCTGCAAATACGGGGTCATATTACCTATTGTGAATTGCGAACTCGCAATTCACACTTAGCAGATTTACTATACATTCAATACTTGAACTTAATCTAGTATTCTATGCATAATACTAAGTTCATTAATGACAATCACATTACAAAGACATATAACAATATAAGCCCAAACAATCTAGACTGCTATTCACATAGACGTGCACTTACAACAGTACACAACTGCGTACCAATATCATTTTTTTACAGCGGCCATCGGGTACGTTAGAGGTCAGAAAGAGAGAAAGTATTGAAAATAAGAAAGTAAGAAGTGAAAAAGGGAAGGGTGAAAAGCATTTAAATAGGCGAAGAAGGACAAGATATGCACGATGAATGGACGTTTCAGCGGACAAAACCTTAACAGGCGCCACGTGTCTCTGCAACTGAAATGGCATGGCAGGCGCCATTATTACGGCATTTATGGGCTAAAAGACAAAACGTCCACTCGCAAGAACAACTTGACGCCACGCGCTAAGCGCCAAGCTGGGGCATAATGGTGTAGCTCCGCATCTATTTCAGCGGCAAAGCTGTCGGCATTAAGTGAAAATAGATAAATCACCAAAGCTTAGCATTTCGCAAACGCAAAACGCCAAGCTGGGGGGCTTGATGGTACACCACCGCGGTACCCCTACTCAAGCAATCCCCAGAGGATAACCAGGAAGGGGGCAGAACGTGCCAGCTGCGGTCATGGCTCCGATAAGACAGCGGATGACGACAAGAACTGACCATGCTGTACAAATGTTGTCTCAAGTACCTCTTTCCATAGACTTTGTCCCCCTATCGATACTACAAGACAAACGAGACGCTCAGGAGTCCCTATTGGGTCGTACAAGGGATCGAGGGCCCGACCTCGATCCACAACCCCTATAAATACCCATCCCAAATCCACATTTGGGACATGACACTATTCACATACCAAAAATACTTGGTGGCGTGGATGACGAATCCATCACCGTAAGGGAATCGCTAGCAAGTATCCCGAACCCTTTCGTCTAGTCCTCAGCAAGATTAACCCCCCGTACCTAAGCGAGAATCCTTGCTTAAACAGCTGTTAGGTACCTAAGCTTAGGTGTGGAACACTTACATACTAATTTTTTAATCCATAAAATTCATAGGGGCCCAAACATTTATTTATTAAACAAAATATTAAAATTAGTTTGTGAGGGGTTCCACACCTAAGCTTAGGTGCCGGACAACCTTATATTCACTTTTCCCATATATAAAAGATCATAACGATACGCGATCTGGGTTTGTTGAAATGGCAAAGAGGTAATTGCAATACGAAATTCATTTGTTGAGTTTTATCATCAAACTTTTATGTTTTGATGTTTGGAAATGATAATGACATATGGATGAGAGGTAAATAAGGATGACACAAGCAAAAATTTATGAATTTTTATAGAAATAAAAATAAAAGTAAAATTTAACCTATCAGGTAATGTATAAAATTAAAAAATTTGTAGGGTATATATCTATATCTATATCAATATATATCTATCTATAGTCTATACTATATTATAAACCAAAATTTTGTTAAATTTTAAGTTTCAGCAATTTATCAAAAAACATTACATCAATTACCTACAATACCGTCGCCGCCACCGCTATCAATCGTCGTCACCACCGCACCCCTCCGCAACCGCCGTATGCCGCCACTACCACTAACACCGCCGCCATTACATCTCCACCACCGTCATCATTACTGCATCACGCCACCAGCACCTGTCATTGATGGTATACCCTCCCAGCGGTACGCAGAACCTGCCACACAAGGAAACAGTAATACGCTACGACACGGAGCTTCTCCGTAACGAAGGCTCCCGCAGTAAGATAAAAAGATAAGAATTGTTCCCCTATAATTTCGGGATTTGATCTTATCACTTAAGTCCAGTAAAGAAGGAAAGAATCCTCCTGGACTCTTATGGCCTAAGACTTAGGAAACCCTAAAGAGGCCTACTTATTCTCCAAGAATATTCTCTCCTATAAAAGGAGACTCGTAAGACCTTCTAAAGGCATGCAATTTCATACTCGATCACACATAGATCGCATACCGGCTCGATTGGCGTAAAGAGGCTAAAACTCTACCTTCGGGGAACCGCCAACGAACAACCCCAAAACACTCATCATCCCACATCTGTCGGTTCGGTGCGCAAACATTTGGCGCCATCCGTGGGACCCCACACTTAGATCCCATAACCACTCTCGATTCTGTTTTTTGCATCGAATCAAAACTAGGAGAAATGGCCGATGTTCCACCAGGATTTGAGCAAAATCCCCAACAGACGACTGAAAATGAGCCTGCTGGAAACACTCCGCCCAGATCTGGGCCAACCACTGAAATACCGACCAATGGTGACCAACAAGCGAATCGCCGAACTGACGAAAACTCGGAACGGTCGACCCAGATACCAAGAGGACAAGGCGGGTTCACTCTAAGGTCCCCATCCAGGACCCCACAATTATTCGATCCGGACTATATTCTCCGAAATTATAGTCATATTCAGCAAACTATGAGACATCTACGAAGGATCGGAGCACTGGGTAGCACCAGTAGGGTGTTGAATTTCGATGATGAAACGGAGGATGACTACGATGCAAAAACTCCTCCGAGAGGGTCTCGACGATACCCTCGAGACGGAAGGTCCAGGATCAGAGTCGATTATGGCTTTGGATTGAACAGTGAGGGCCTTCGGCGTCGAACACCTCCGCATCGGACACAGCCAGAAGCGGCCGAAACCTCAAGACCAGAAGAGGTGGTTCCCACTGGGGATGACACACAAACTAATGCTCCCCACGGTCCCGCAGGGCCTGGGGACCAGCAATCCGACATACGGCAAGCAGGATCCGTTCCCGTGCAAAAGCTACAAGGACCTCCGGGCCAAAGCTATCAAGGACCTCCGGGCCAAAGCTATCAAGGACCTCCGGGCCAAAGCTATCAAGGACCTCCGGGCCAAAGCTATCAAGGACCTCCGGGCCAAAGCTATCAAGGACCTCCGGGCCAAAGCTATCAAGGACCTCCGGGCCAAAGCTATCAAGGACCTCCGGGCCAAAGCTATCAAGGACCTCCGGGCCAAAGCTATCAAGGACCTCCGGGCCAAAGCTATCAAGGACCTCCGGGCCAAAGCTATCAAGGACCTCCGGGCCAAAGCTATCAAGGACCTCCGGGCCAAAGCTATCAAGGACCTCCGGGCCAAAGCTATCAAGGACCTCCGGGCCAAAGCTATCAAGGACCTCCGGGCCAAAGCTATCAAGGACCTCCGGGCCAAAGCTATCAAGGACCTCCGGGCCAAAGCTATCAAGGACCTCCGGGCCAAAGCTATCAAGGACCTCCGGGCCAAAGCTATCAAGGACCTCCGGGCCAAAGCTATCAAGGACCTCCGGGCCAAAGCTATCAAGGACCTCCGGGCCAAAGCTATCAAGGACCTCCGGGCCAAAGCTATCAAGGACCTCCGGGCCAAAGCTATCAAGGACCTCCGGGCCAAAGCTATCAAGGACCTCCGGGCCAAAGCTATCAAGGACCTCCGGGCCAAAGCTATCAAGGACCTCCGGGCCAAAGCTATCAAGGACCTCCGGGCCAAAGCTATCAAGGACCTCCGGGCCAAAGCTATCAAGGACCTCCGGGCCAAAGCTATCAAGGACCTCCGGGCCAAAGCTATCAAGGACCTCCGGGCCAAAGCTATCAAGGACCTCCGGGCCAAAGCTATCAAGGACCTCCGGGCCAAAGCTATCAAGGACCTCCGGGCCAAAGCTATCAAGGACCTCCGGGCCAAAGCTATCAAGGACCTCCGGGCCAAAGCTATCAAGGACCTCCGGGCCAAAGCTATCAAGGACCTCCGGGCCAAAGCTATCAAGGACCTCCGGGCCAAAGCTATCAAGGACCTCCGGGCCAAAGCTATCAAGGACCTCCGGGCCAAAGCTATCAAGGACCTCCGGGCCAAAGCTATCAAGGACCTCCGGGCCAAAGCTATCAAGGACCTCCGGGCCAAAGCTATCAAGGACCTCCGGGCCAAAGCTATCAAGGACCTCCGGGCCAAAGCTATCAAGGACCTCCGGGCCAAAGCTATCAAGGACCTCCGGGCCAAAGCTATCAAGGACCTCCGGGCCAAAGCTATCAAGGACCTCCGGGCCAAAGCTATCAAGGACCTCCGGGCCAAAGCTATCAAGGACCTCCGGGCCAAAGCTATCAAGGACCTCCGGGCCAAAGCTATCAAGGACCTCCGGGCCAAAGCTATCAAGGACCTCCGGGCCAAAGCTATCAAGGACCTCCGGGCCAAAGCTATCAAGGACCTCCGGGCCAAAGCTATCAAGGACCTCCGGGCCAAAGCTATCAAGGACCTCCGGGCCAAAGCTATCAAGGACCTCCGGGCCAAAGCTATCAAGGACCTCCGGGCCAAAGCTATCAAGGACCTCCGGGCCAAAGCTATCAAGGACCTCCGGGCCAAGGATACAAAGGACCTCCGGGCCAAAGCTATCAAGGACCTCCGGGCCAAAGCTATCAAGGACCTCCGGGCCAGAACCACGGAAGCACGTATGGGCCGCAGCTAGGGGCTCAACAACACCCCTCCCAGCAATATGGTGCCCAGCCTTCGGGCTACTCGCAGGGATGACCGCATGGCAATCAACCAGCGGGACAAGCACAACCCCATCAGCACCGTGCATCACAATACGCCACGCCGATCCAGGGCCCCCCGCAGGGTATCGGAGGACCACAGTACGTCATACAAACCTCCAGATCTGCACCAATCCAAGGATCGTACGGCCCTCAGAACTGGGGGGCTCCAGTGTACCAAAACGTGTTGGAATTGAAAATGGTCGGAGGAAGTGTCGAGAATTCATCGTTCGTCGCCTGGATACAAAACTATCCTCTCCCGAAGGATCTAAAATACCCCTCGCACCTGGGAACGTACAAGGGTAAGAGCGACCCGGATGATTTTTTGGAAGCATTCGAAGGAGCAGCAGAGATGAAGGTATGGAACGTACCAGTTGCGTGCCGAATGTTCAGATATGCACTCGAGGGAGACGCCAGAGAATGGCTGAAGAACGTAGCGAAAGGATCCATCACCAGCTTCGATGACCTCAAAGAGAAATTCAGGGCCCGTTTCAGCCAGCAAAAGAAACACAAGAAAATCCACGTGGCAGCCCATGGAATAAAGCAGAAAGACACGGAGGGTTGCAGGGCATTTATTGACCGGTTCACCACTGAAACCGAGGATATCGTGGATCTCTCTGAGTCACAAAGGATATCGGGGTTGCTGCATGGCCTCCGGAGCAGAGGATTAGTCGAGTTCCTATACAGGGACCTCCCGAAGACATACGAAGCAGTCCAGAAGAGGGCCCATGTGTACTTGGACGCTAGGGACACCGCCTCAAAGGGAGACACCAGTCCCCCACAGGAAAAAGAAGTCTCGACAAGCAGAAAAGGAAAATGGGGAAATGAAAAGGAAAAAAAGATATAGCCCGTACCACAAAGACTGATAAAGGGTACCTCAAGATTAATATTGGGGAATAATATGGATATAAATATAAATATAAATATAAATATAAATATAAATATAAATATAAATATAAATATAAATATAAATATAAATATAAGTATAAATATAGATATATAAATATAAATATATTGAATAATATGGATATAAATATAAATATAAATATAAATATAAATATAAATATAAATATAAATATAAATATAAATATAAATATAAATATAAATATAAGTATAAATATAGATATAAAATATATTAATATAAATATAATATAAATATAAATAGTAAATATAAATATAAATATAAATATAAATATAAATATAAATATAAATATATTGGGGAATAATATGGATATAAATATAAATATAAATATAAATATAAATATAAATATAAATATAAGTATAAATATAGATATATAAATATAAATATAAATATAAATATAAATATAAATATAAATATAAATATATTGGGGAATAATATGGATATAAATATAAATATAAATATAAATATAAATATAAATATAAATATAAGTATAAATATAGATATATAAATATAAATATAAATATAAATATAAATATAAATATAAATATAAATATATTGGGGAATAATATGGATATAAATATAAATATAAATATAAATATAAATATAAATATAAATATAAGTATAAATATAGATATATAAATATATTAATATATATAAATATAAATATAAATATAAATATAAATATAAATATAAATATACTTTATTTTATTATTTATTATATTAAATAAACTTATAAATATAAATATAAATATAAATATAAATATAAATATAAATATAAATATAAATATAAATATAAATATAAATATAAATATAAATATATATAAATATAAAAATATAAATATAAATATAAATATAAATATAAATATATTAAATATAATAAATTTTAGTAAATATAAATATAAATATAAATATAAATATAAATATAAATATATTGGGGAATAATATGGATATAAATATAAATATAAATATAAATATAAATATAAATATAAATATAAGTATAAATATAGATATATAAATATAAATATAAATATAAATATAAATATAAATATAAATATAAATATATTGGGGAATAATATGGATATAAATATAAATATAAATATAAATATAAATATAAATATAAATATAAGTATAAATATAGATATATAAATATAAATATATTGGAATAATATGGATATAAATATAAATATAAATATAAATATAAATATAAATATAAATATAAGTATAAATATAGATATATAAATATATTAATATAAATATAATATAAGGACACGATATAAATAATTAAATATATATAAGTATATATTATATAAATATAAAAATATAAATATAAATATAAATATAAATATAAATATAAATATAAATATAAATATAAATATACTTTATTTTATTATTTATTATATTAAATAAACTTATAAATATAAATATATATAAATATAAAAATATAAATATAAATATAAATATAAATATAAATATACTTTATTTTATTATTTATTATATAAATATAAATATAAAAATATAAATATAAATATAAATATAAATATAAATATACTTTATTTTATTATTTATTATATAAATATAAATATAAAAATATAAATATAAATATAAATATAAATATAAATATACTTTATTTTATTATTTATTATATTAAATAAACTTATAAATATAAATATAAATATAAATATATATAAATATAAAAATATAAATATAAATATAAATATAAATATAAATATACTTTATTTTATTATTTATTATATTAAATAAACTTATAAATATAAATATAAATATAAATATAAATATAAGATTTTTATTGGTTAATAAATCATTAGTGCAACTTCATTTTAGTAAATATAAATATAAATATAAATATAAATATAAATATAAATATATTGGGGAATAATATGGATATAAATATAAATATAAATATAAATATAAATATAAATATAAATATAAGTATAAATATAGATATATAAATATAAATATAAATATAAATATAAATATAAATATAAATATAAATATATTGGGGAATAATATGGATATAAATATATATAAATATAAATATAAAGTTAAATATACATATATAAATATAAATATAAACTTTATATAAAACTAAAAAATAGTATGCGGGTTTGACGGATATCCTATGAATATATCCACGGATCTTTCTAATGGGTATCGCGAAAAGCAAGATATAACCCGTACTACAAAGACGATAAAGGGTACCTCAAGATTAACCTTCCGGAAATGCACAAGAGCCCAAAAGAAATACTGCTCACTGAAAGCGTCGCAAAGACTTTCGCCACACCACCCAGATTGAGCGGAAGGAATAGGAAAGACCCAGAGAAGTACTGTGAATTTCACAGAGACCATGGTCATGACACGAATGCATGTTGGCAGCTCCGGAAGGCCATAGAAGAAGCAATTAATGAAGGAAAGTTGTCACACTTTTCGACACTTTTGGAAATATCAAAGGTTAAGCAAATTATCATAGATACGGGAAGAGAATGCAACGTCCTGTACGAAAAAGCAAAAGAAATACTGCTCACTGAAAGCGTCGCAAAGACTTTCGCCACACCACCCAGATTGAGCGGAAGGAATAGGAAAGAC
Organism: Erigeron breviscapus; assembly: GCA_034093135.1. Lineage (NCBI taxonomy): Eukaryota > Viridiplantae > Streptophyta > Magnoliopsida > Asterales > Asteraceae > Erigeron > Erigeron breviscapus. The sequence continues at coordinate 116,275,843 of CM067168.1, forward strand.
CCAGAGAAGTACTGTGAATTTCACAGAGACCATGGTCATGACACGAATGCATGTTGGCAGCTCCGGAAGGCCATAGAAGAAGCAATTAATGAAGGAAAGTTGTCACACTTTTCGACACTTTTGGAAATATCAAAGGTTAAGCAAATTATCATAGATACGGGAAGAGAATGCAACGTCCTGTACGAAAAAGCATTCTGGAAGTTACATCCTGTGTCACGGATGAACTTCAGAAAGACAGAATCTTCGGTACAAGGGTACACCGGGGATACAGCTAAACCAATAGGGAAATTGTCGGTAAAAATGACAATTGGAAAGGGACGCTGGGAACGAACTGAGAAGATTACGTTCTTGGTGGTCAGTGGAACTTCGCCTTTCCAAGCAATCCTAGGAAGACCCGGAATCCAGAAATTCGAGATGATCCCGTCTGTGGTACATGGTATGATCAAGTACGAATCGGATGGAGGGATAGGGACCTTGGTGACAAAGGCAAAGAGATTATCTGAGGAAGGCCAGGGATGGTCCCCATTGGCTCTCATGGAGCGAAGGACCCTATTATGGGCGCTTAGACGGATAGTGATCCGCCCGAAAGCAAGCCCCATTCACAGGACCTATTAGTCTTTCATTATTATAAAGCCTAGAGGATATGGTATACCCATTATCCGTCCGCGACCCGCAAACGGGTACAAATTTGTATCCGTTACACATCAACGGGTAAAATTTATTGAAATTACCCGTCCATGACGGGTGGGTATTTGCGGATCACGGTTTTTTACCCGCCCGTTGCCATCCCTAAATCCTAGGAAGACCCGGAATCCAGAAATTCGAGATGATCCCGTCTGTGGTACATGGTATGATCAAGTACGAATCGGATGGAGATATAGGGACCTTGGTGACAAAGGCAAAGAGATTATCTGAGGAAGGCCGGGATGGTCCCCATTGGCTCTCATGGAGCGAAGGACCCTATTATGGGCGCTTAGACGGATAGTGATCCGCCCGAAAGCAAGCCCCATTCACAGGACCTATTAGTCTTTCATTATTATAAAGCCTAGAGGATATGGTATGTAACCTCCCTTATATTATTAAATAAAGGCTTCTTATTTTTTATCAGTACATTTTCCTTTTTTAGAAAATATGCATATATGCATAAAAAGTAAACAAAACACAATATGCGTACTAAATATATGCATTAAAATGGGGACGCCCATATGATCAAACTCCGGAGGCCAAGAGGACAATCAAAAGTCCAATAGACACCTGCAACGCGGATATATCCATATAAAAAGCATGCAAATAAGTAGGTGCAAAGAAAGGCAGTCATAACTGCTTAAAAGACAGCTCTTAAGCTGCAATATCCACAAAGCAGTATTTAAACTGCAAAATACCCAAAAGACAGCTTTTAAGCTGCAATATTAAGAAAAGCAACTGAAGTTGCATAATATCTACAAAGCAGCACATAAGACTGCAATCACGAAAAACCATTAGAAACATCCAAAAGACAGCTCTTAAGCTGCAATATTCACAAAGCAGTATTTAAACTGCAGAATATCCACGAGACAGCCCAGACAAGGCTATCCGCACGCAGTCATACACTGCAAACAGTCAAAAGACAATATTCAAGAGCAGCCACGAGCTGCATACATAAAAAAGTAAATTGTTTAAAACAGCACCATAGGCTGCAAAAGATTAATTATCCAAGGAGGCACAGGCCATAAACACATCACTGGGGGTCAACAGCAACTTCAGGTTGAATCACGTCAGGAACAATCTTGAGCAGGTCTTCGACAGCAGCATTGGGATCAACCACAACCTTCTCCAGGTAAGGAAAGACAGCATCCTTCCACTTCTGGTCGGCAACTTCAAGGTCATGAGAGGCATTCGCGATAAAATCTCCCCTGCACTGCAAATCACATTTACCTTCAGCAGCAAATTCTTCCAACACAGTAGACCTCTCATCAGCCCTTTCAGCTGACGTCATTTCTCCCAAAAGTTGTCCAACTTCATCACTGTATAGCAAGGACCTGCTCACATGAGGAACCACCTCTGTAACCAACCTGACTCGATCATGCTTCAACGCATCAACCTGCTCACGCAACAACCTGCTCACGCAACAACCTGCTACCCTCGCGTTCTGTATCACACTCTTGTTGCAACTTTAAAACAGCTTCCTCATGAACAACTGTATCCGCTTTCAACATGTTTATCTTCTGCTTTAAATCCTAGACAATATCAGACGACTCAACGGTGGTAACAAATCTGGCCTCCCTAGCCTTGAGATCCTCAACAGTAGCCAACAATGATTGCACCTCCAAACTTTTCGACCTTAGATCCACAGACATCCTAGAGAAATGCCTAGCACAACGCATCAACCTGCTCACGCAACAACCTGCTACCCTCGCGTTCTGTATCACACTCTTGTTGCAACTTTAAAACAGCTTCCTCATGAACAACTGTATCCGCTTTCAACATGTTTATCTTCTGCTTTAAATCCTAGACAATATCAGACGACTCAACGGTGGTAACAAATCTGGCCTCCCTAGCCTTGAGATCCTCAACAGTAGCCAACAATGATTGCACCTCCAAACTTTTCGACCTTAGATCCACAGACATCCTAGAGAAACGCCTAGCAACAACAGCATCAAGATAAGAATGAAATTGGCGATCTTTCTTGAAGACTCGAAGGAATGTCTCATTATCCATGTTGTCTATCTTTTTCACATCCTCAGCATTCATATCCTCACCATCTAGCCAGTTGAGAATCTCCTGGTCATGGACATCTGCAGTACATAAATGTTACATAACATATTGTAGAAAAGAAAACTTCAAAAATACATAAATAGAGAAAGGAATTGAACCTGTCCTCGGGGCAGAAGGCTTGCGGAACTCAGCAGCTTTGGCATCATCTCCAACTTTTCTCTTCTTTAAGCGACCTGCAACGGATTGGGGGATACTGGAGCCAGGAACCTCCTTTTTCTTTTTCCTCTTATCAGCAGCAAAGGCTTCAACAACTTCAACTTCAGATATATCAATATTCAAGATGGGTGGGTTAACAGCACTAGACACCTCAGGAGGTCCGTCACGAACACCAGACGAACCAGCATTCTGAGAAGGAGCATCAGCAGTACCACTCCCCTGCCCCTCGATACGAGGTACCACAGTCACCTCATTCACACCCTTCCTCACAAAATTTCTAAAAGTCATATCTGCAAAAGGCAAAATATCAAAAATACAATCAAAACCAAATGCCATAACATTGCAAGTATACTATACAAAAACCCTTACCATCAATGTCTACACCACCAGGCAGGACATCAATCACTTTTGCTTTATACAAAACCACTTCAGGATATAACACAACTTTTATGGGGTGAGATCGAATCTCTCGACACAAATCATCAACAACATAATCAGGGAAAGGGTTCTCATATTTCTTATGGATACATAACAACTTCCTATCAGTCAGAGAATCATAGCTACTGGGGATCAAAGAAGCTTTCATGAAAACAAAACTGCTTTTCCACTCACCAATATCCAGACCTCCCCTTCGAAAGCAACCACTTTTTGAACGGTTACCTACTGTAACCCAATCACCAGAAGGACAGGTTTGAACAAAATACCTAAACAGATCTAGCGACGGCTCACCGCCATATGCCCTACACATAACTTCAAAGGCAACTATCCTAGACAGACCAAGAGGGGTAATGGTGGAAATATGGATATTAAAGTAATCAGGACGCCAGGCAGAAAAGGCGTGAAAGGATACCTAACGTTGCCCTCAGTCATCGATTTGAGATAAAAGCCAACATACCCTTCCGGGGGAGTCAGAATAGTATCACCATCAGATGGGATTTTAAACGATGATATTTTTCCAGGAAAATATTTTTCAACAAACTTATTTAGTTTCGACCGAATGACGGTCGATTCGGTAGTTTCAATACCTCCTTTCGAGATTAGAAAGAGCAAATCAAAAGAAAAAGCAGAAGAAAAAGGAAAGAAAACGCGTACCTAACGGTATGATCGGAGGATATGGAGAGCAGAAACCTAAGAAGAAAAGGGGATTATTTTTCGAGTGATTAAAATAAAGAAAAGAAGAAAAAACAAATTTATATATACGGCTGCATGATATTCACAACCGTCGATCAATCGCCTAGGGATAGGCGCTCATCTACCCCCTTAATTATCTTTCAAATCAAGTTAATTAAGGCGGTTCAGAATATTTACAAAACGTGCCCTTTGAAAAGACGAAGTGGCCAAGAATAGTCCAACGCAATGCTTATTTAGCAAAAATCATCACCTCGGACTGGGGGGCTTGATGGTATACCCTCCCAGCGGTACGCAGAACCTGCCACATAAGGAAACAGTAATACGCTACGACACGGAGCTTCTCCGTAACGAAGGCTCCCGCAGTAAGATAAAAAGATAAGAATTGTTCCCCTATAATTTCGGGATTTGATGTTATCACTTAAGTCCGGTAAAGAAGGAAAGAATCCTCCTGGACTCTTATGGCCTAAGACTTAGGAAATCCTAAAGAGACCTACTTATTTTCCAAGAATATTCTCTCCTATAAAAGGAGACTCGTAAGACCTTCTAAAGGCATGCAATTTCATACTCGATCACACATAGATCGCATACCGGCTCGATTGGCGTAAAGAGGCTAAAACTCTACCTTCGGGAAACCGCCGCCCCAAAACACTCATCATCCCACATTTGTCATAACTCCGGTTCGGTGCGCAATCAGTCATAGCCATCACTGTTGCTACCATTATATCGCCGTATAGTAGGAGTACTTTTTTAATTCTAGTTTAATGGAGAACATATATCAACGACACGTTAGTCATCCTTTATTTTTTTATGTGATCACCGACTCAGTACTGTTATTGACGAGTTTAAACCGGCAATAAAACCAAAATATTCTACTCGTATTTTTCTTTGAACTTATTATTCTTACACTAGTAGAGAAAAGACTGTCTAAAGCTTACGTCGGTCTTGTTGTTGATTCTTACGCTACTTTTCGATACGTTTCAAACCCAATTAAAACCCCAATATCATCAGCGTCATCATCATTCAGTTTAGGTCTCTTCAAAAACCTTGCAACATCCGGCAAAAAAGAAATCCAATGGAGGGATGGGATCCAACGACCAAATCAACACTAACCCAAATCCCTCTTTTAACAATCAAAGCCGGCCCACGAGACGGCACCCTTTGGACACAGCGATTGAAAGAAGAATACAAAGCATTGATCGCATACACATCCATGAACAAATCAAAAGATAATGATTGGTTTCGGATATCGTCTGCGAACCCCGAAGGAACCCGATGGATCGGAAAGTGTTGGTATGTTCATAATTTGTTGAAATATGAATTTGATCTTCAGTTTGATATCCCTGTTACCTATCCTGCTACTGCTCCTGAACTTGAATTGCCCCAACTTGATGGCAAGACTCATAAGGTTCGTTTTTACCCCTTATCGAGCTGTAAATTTAGAAATTTTTCGTGTTTTGTTGTTGATTATAGGTTCATGTTTTCATTTGAAAATATTGATTGTTAGTATTAACGGCACGCTAATTGGCTTAGAAATTCGATGAATTCCATTGTTTGGTAACAACATAGAATTTATCCCGAAGAAATCATTCCCATTGTTTGGTAAGAAGAAAAACAAAGGAATCAAAATGAATTTTACTCGCAATAATAATGCTATCAACTATGATCATTACTACTTTGAATCGTTTACTTATATATTAACAAAAAGTACTTCACAGAAGAAAAAAAAAGTTTTTATCAAACATAAACTTTAACATCATTCTTCACTATGAACGTCAAAAAAAATACATACTATTTTAGCCATTGATACAATCAAAATCCTAATTAAATCATTATTGCCTCACCATCTCACATTGCAATCAATTTTTGTTAGTGCTACAAATGTACATGTTTTTGTTACTTATTGTTCCATTTCTGCTACTGCTGTCACTTCTACTTATATTGTTGCTCTTTTGATTTATGATATTGTTGATATTGGGACCTTTTTCTGTTTATACTGCACTGCTTATACCAATGATGCTGTCTACGTGCCTTTAATGCTCAGTTTGTATGATGGGTTGCTGATGTTCATCCATTGGTACCACTTTCATGTCGAGAGAAATTCCATCGAATGCCCCATTTCATATAATTATTCGAAAAGATAGATTTTGAAGACACTTTAGACACCATCTAATTGAACAACATACCAAGAATAGTATATGCTCACCGGGTTTGAATAACGTTGAGTATGCACAAAATTGAACAACATACTAAAATAGTATATCCTCACCGGGTTTGGACAACATCGAGTATGCACAAAATGCATATAAACATAAACATAATCTCATCTTATAACTGAAGTGAAACACCATAATTGAACATTAAATTGACCGGAAATCCCATATACAAAAAACTCAAATCATAAATGAAATCGTAATCAGCAGAAATTTGTACCAGGAGACGACTTACAAGGACAGGCAACTGGGTGAAGTAGGAAGATTAATTGTCAGCGGTGAAGTTAAAAGATACAGGAGTAGCAGCAAGCTAAAAAAAGCCCCAAATTGGAAGATGGATCGTATGGCTAGGGTTGGAACAATTTTTGTGTGACAAATGCAACTTGCACGTGATTTACATATTTATGCCCCCTTTTTTCTAAGCCTAAACTGATTTCTCCCTTGAAAAAATACAGAGAATTTGTCTAACAACTCCCATTTCTCTTCAAATTGGATGGAAATCAATATCTTCACCTCATTGATTTCTCTGGACAACCAAACATGGTAACAAAACACATTTCCGTTTCCCTAGTTTCATTTCACCCTACCAAACACACCCTAAGGGGGTGCCCCTTTTTTGTGGCTTATATTTGGACTTGTCGTGACTTCTATTGGCAAAATAAGCTAATAAGTCCTAAACTTAGCTACAAAAATGGGGCTTATCAAAGGTAAGTAGATAACCCACATGCAAATAAGCAATTAAGCCAGAAACTAAAATAAGCTAAACACCCCCTTAATTTTGGATTTTGTTGCGGTAACATGCAGTAAAATGTGTTACATAAAACTAACCGCCCCTATGAGCTATGGTTAGAAAAAATTATTATCTTATAGCCGGAGTACATGCAAATAGCCATAACCTAAGCAAGCCAAACACCTCCTTAGTTATAGATATTGTTGCCGTACATTTAGTAAAATGTATTGCATAAAATTAACATCCTTCTAAGGGCTATGGTTAAAAAAATTTGCATGTTGCCTAGAAGTATGTAGTTTTGATATTAAAGTTGCGTAAGTTTATGCGTTTTAAGGTGTAGATTGTCAACTGGCTATATATGTTTTTAATGTAATGATTATACAATTATATAACTGTGAATATTTGCCATTGTGAACACTTATTTTTGGGACTTAGGGGTAACTTTTTTTTTTTGTTTTTATTTTCTCAGTTAATAATGAAGATTGTTATAGTTTAGTCCAATTCATTGTTGTTTATTCGTGAGTTAAAATCTTTGAGTAAGTTTATTAATATGAATGGAACTATAAATTGTTGGTGCTAAATTATTATAAATTTGAACTACATATGGGCTGCAATGAAGTTGCATAGTATGTAGCAGAGAAAAGTTGTAGATATTATAGTGAACATAGTGTCTTTTGTTAAAATTGACCAGAATTCCCAGTTAGCAACCCCTTTTTGTGTGTGTGTGTGCTAAGTAGTTAAGGACTCGTATTTCGGTATTTCGGTCAAGGACTGGTATACGAAATACCGGTATTACCGGTGGTATGTCGGTGGTATTTCGGTAATTTTAATATTATTATATAATATATTATATATAATTATATATACATAAATAATAAGTAAAAGATGAAACCTGGAAGTGCCGAAACAGAAAACAGATTGCTGAAAACATAAAACAGAATTTGTTGAAAACAGATTGCTGAAAACAGAAAACAGAATTTGTTGAAAACAGATTGCTGAAAACAGAAAACAGATTGCTGAAAAGTGAAAACAGAAAACAGAAAAACAGAATTCAAATGACAGAGATAGAGATTCAGAAAGCAGAAAACAGAATTCAAATGACAGAAACAGAGATTCAGAAAGCAGAAAACAGAAAACATAATTGATAATTCTGAAAGCAGAAAACAGAATGTCTACATGAAACAGAAAAGCAGCAAACATTGAAGTGAAAGTTTAACAAAGTCAACTGAAATCACAATTCTTGGAATTCTTCCTCCGAGTCCACATCAGCCAAGGCATCTACATCTACATCAAGCATAGTATAATCCTCATGTTCATCGTCATCTTTGTAGCGCGATCTTTTGCTCCTAAGACTTGGCCCAACATCTTCGTTTCACATCATTAATCATATCTACAATCAAGTTAGCATTCTTCACATGTTCTGACGCATCAATCGATTTCAAGAAAATTGTTCCAAGAGGACAATTAACTAAGAAGTTTATCAAACACCTTCCTTTCCCGTCGGTCCAGAAATCAGACATAATGCTACACTTATATTCTTTCCAATGTGGCCTAAATGAATCCACAAACTTTTTCGTTTCTTCTAAACGACTTTTCAACAATGTGACTCGGATATTATGATACGATGGAGCTGGCATACCTATCAATTAATTAATTAACCAATAAATCTTAAGAAACTAAGAAAGTGATAGAATTAACATAATTAAATAAGTAATAAACTAATAACCAATAAATCTTAATAACGCTTAAATACCTCTTCCATAATCCCCAACAGCATTGATGAAATCTTGGAAACCATCATCACGCACAGCATTGAAAGGTAAACCAACAGAATAAGCCCAAGTTGCAAATTTGTCCCAAGCTCTCATCTTTAGCTTCTCTTTTATTGGATTATTTCTATCCAATGAACTTTGTTTTGTTTTTTCAAGATTTGTATTGAGCAGAATATCCATCGGACCTCTCGTGTTGCTAGGACCTACAAATTTACTTTTCTTTGAAACACTTCCTTTTGATACAACTTCTTGAACATCATCATCAATTTGAGCTTCATTACCCTCTTTTAGTTCAGAATAATCAACCGAATTTGATCTAAGTATCTCTTTGTTTCTCTTTCTTTCTAATTGTACCTGGTCTTTTTCTCTTATCGAAGCCAATACTTTTTTCTTAATTTCCAGAGTCACTTTATCACAACCTGAAACTTGTCCTCCAGTATGAGTTAGGTGTTGCTTCAGTCGTGTAATTCCTCCTCCACTTATCTTCTTATTACATAACTTGCACCAAATGATATGTTTATTACCGGGGTCTCTCTGTTCTCCCCATTCCCATCCCATATCTTTATTCCCAGCTCTTCTACTTGCATCCGATGACATTGTATCATTGTTTGAAGGGTTTACTGATGCATGAGAAGATGGAGTTGTTGCATCATTGTTACTGGTCATAACTCATAATCAACCCTACTGCCTACCAAAAACAAATTGCAATTATACACTAACTAAATAAACTGCTGCTGCTGCTTGAAGAAATAAGTAAATAACTAAATAAACTGCTGCTGCTGCTTGAAGAAAGAAAGAAATAAGATAGAATCATAGAAAGAAAGAAAGAAAAAAAAATACCTGGTGGGCTTGATTGAATTGAAGTCGATGCTGCTGCCTGCTGCTTGAAGAACAAAAGAAATATGTAAAATAAGATAGAATCATAAAAAGAAATAAGATAGAATCATAGAAAGAAAGAAAGAAAAAAAAATACCTGGTGGGCTTGATTGAATTGAAGTCGATGCTGCTGCCTGCTGCTTGAAGCCCTAGTGGCTGCTGCTGCTTGAAGCTCTTTGATTGAAGCATTTTGATCCGATCGGTGGGTTTTTAAGGAATTTAGGTTGTATTCTTTAGGTGGGTTTTGTTATTCATGGGCTTAATTGATATAATGGGCTATCAAAAAGAAAAAAGGATCGGTCTTTTTTATTAAATTAGGCTCATAAAAATGGACCGGTAAAACCACCGAAATAACCGAAACTGGAAAGCTTGAATTTCGGTCAAATTTCGGTCAAAACCACCGGTTTTCTCGTAAACGAAATCCTAACCGGTATATGAAACCGAAATTAGACCTACTCACCGAAAACCGGTATACCACCGGTATACCACCGGTATACCACCGAAATTGATAACATAGTGTGTGTGTGTGTGTGTGTGTTTGAATATGTGTGCTTATCAAAGATGACACTTTTTTTTTGTTGATTGATTCTTAAACTTTTTTGATGGGAATGAGCAACTCCGTTTCCTTTGCCTGGCTTTTGGTTCCTTATATTGTTACTTATATATATGTACCGGTTTTTTTTTTTTAATGAAATTATTGTTCTGATATGTACTAAGTGCTTCTTCCTTTTCTGATTACAGATGTATAGAGGAGGAAAGATTTGCTTGACAGTTCATTTCAAGCCACTTTGGGCCAAAAACTCGTAAGGATTTTCCTTTCATTCCACCTCTCTAGAAAGTTGAGATAATAGATTCTTCATGTAAATATTAACAATATATATTCATATTTAGAACCCACGTTCAATATGAAGTTGAACCATCTGCAAGGTGGCCTAGTGACAAGGTGTCATGAGGGTTTCAGAAGAGATCTGGTGGGTTTGAACTTCACTGGGAACATCTTAGGGTGGCTAGGGAAGTAGGGAAAAAGTTAAGGAAACTGCCACTGGAATACCGGTTAGGCTGCATACACCAAAACCAAAAACTTAACTTTTTCACTATATATATATATATGGATTACAAATTTTACATAATATGATATATTATATAACTCCACTTTCTTATTTTACCTTCGGGGTAAAATACAAACTATTATATATATATATATATATATATATATATATATATATATATATATATATATATATATATATATATATATATATATATATATATATATATATATATATATATATATATATATATATATATATATATATATATATATATATATATATATATATATATATATATATATATATATATATATATATATATATATATATATATATATATATATATATATATATATATATATATATATATATATATATATATATATATATATATATATATATATATATATATATATATATATATATATATATATATATATATATATATATATATATATATATATATATATATATATATATATATATATATATATATATATATATATATATATATATATATATATATATATATATATATATATATATATATATATATATATATATATATATATATATATATATATATATATATATATATATATATATATATATATATATATATATATATATATATATATATATATATATATATATATATATATATATATATATATATATATATATATATATATATATATATATATATATATATATATATATATATATATATATATATATATATATATATATATATATATATATATATATATATATATATATATATATATATATATATATATATATATATATATATATATATATATATATATATATATATATATATATATATATATATATATATATATATATATATATATATATATATATATATATATATATATATATATATATATATATATATATATATATATATATATATATATATATATATATATATATATATATATATATATATATATATATATATATATATATATATATATATATATATATATATATATATATATATATATATATATATATATATATATATATATATATATATATATATATATATATATATATATATATATATATATATATATATATATATATATATATATATATATATATATATATATATATATATATATATATATATATATATATGTTAAGGTTTTATTAATAGCTTGCTCAATTATATATATATAACTTACCACCTCTCTTACCTAGTGTTAGTTACCGACATCAAGGCTTGGATCTAGCATGCCACCTGCGCGCTCTTGATTTTTATGACGGTTTCTTGTGGTGTCAACCTGTGGCTGCTGTTTGTGGCATAAGAGAAGGGGAGAGAGAGTCAGACGTATTTTTTTTTTTTAAATTATATAGTATCTAACTTTAAGACGAGTTTAATAATGATTTATTTTTTTTTTTTTTTTTTTTTTTTTTTTTTTTTTTTTTTTTTTTTTTTAAATTATATAGTATCTAACTTTAAGAAATTCGTAAGCGATAAAAAACGAATAATGATGTTTATATTGAAATATAAACGCCGTTTCTTTTATAGTTCATACTTTGAGTGCTTTTAAGAGTTAAAAACAGTTTTTGCAGTGGGTTCGACTGCACCCTCTGGAGTGCATGTAGATCCGCCCATGCCACTGCACAAAAGCTAGTTGGTAGTATCAGACTATCAGTTAATGCACCAAGTAGATGCACTTGTAAGAATTTTTATCTGTGTTAGTTTTCTACTTAGTTTATGATTAGTCCTCTATTTGATAAGCTTTCTTCTGCTATAAATACCTCTATATTACGTTAGTTTCAATCATTCAGATACATATAATTCTCTATTTTTTCTTAATTCTTAGGAGAATTATTGTTTTGTGTAGAGCTTTTGTCTTTTCAATATCCTGCTTCTCCCAACAGTTAATTCCAGCAAATGAATCAGATTTTGAGATTATTTTAATTGACTAGCACTATGGCACTATCCTTAATTGAATCCAAAGCATGATTAGGATCATGCTTTTAATTTGGAATTATAAAATTCATGGCACTACGAAAGTTGCCACTTCACTTTCTTCCTGATGCAGAAATCTCCAGGTTCACTGAACTGACTGACACCACTGAACTGGAGAAAACAAGTGAACTGAAGAAGCTAACTGACCCGATAATGCCATCTGAACAAGCCATGTTGATTCTGCCAGTAGTGGCCCATTTCAGGCAAGTATTTACTGAATTAGTCCAGTCGCCAGTAGTAACATTTCTCCAGTGGCAAGTTTCTCCAGTTGCGGCCAGTAGTGATCCACCAGTGAAGTTTACCACTGAAGCACTCCAGTGACCAGCTCCAGTCTAGTCTCCAGATGGATGCTCCAGATTTAAGTCTCCAGTGGAAGTTCCAGATTTACGTTCCAGTTTTCATTAATAAAGTTTGTTTCAGTCACATGTTTGTGGACCCAATAAAGAAGGAATAACAGCTGTCAAAGACGATAAGGGAGGGGCGTGTGACAACGTTAATCCTAACGGTTTGTGGGCCCTTGTGCAGAGGGAATCTTTCTAGAAGCTTTGCTTGTCCATTTCCTTATTTGGTTTAAGTTGTCAATTCCGTGTGCTTAGATTCACAATAGTATTTCCGCTGTGCTAGTTCTTTGTTTAAGTTGTATATTCCGCTGTGCTTAGATTCTGTTTAAGTTATATTCCGCTGTGCTAGTTCTTTGTTTAAGTTGTATTTCCGCTGTGCTAGTTCTTTGTTTAAGTTGTATTTCCGCTGTGCTAGTTCTTTGTTTAAGTTGTATATTCCGCTGTGCTTAGATTCTGTTTAAGTTATATTCCGCTGTGCTAGTTCTTTGTTTAAGTTGTATTTCCGCTGTGCTAGTTCTTTGTTTAATTGTATTTCCGCTGTGCTAGTTCTTTGTTTAAGTTGTATATTCCGCTGTGCTTAGATTCTGTTTAAGTTATATTCCGCTGTGCTAGTTCTTTGTTTAAGTTGTATATTCCGCTGTGCTAGTTCTTTGTTTAAGTTGTCATATTCCGCTGTGCTTAGATTCTTTGCATATAATCTTCATATTCCGCTGTGCTAGTTCTTTGTTTAAGTTGTCATATTCCGCTGTGCTTAGATTCACGTGAAATTTACGCATCAAATTGGTATCAGAGCCAGGTTTTGTTAAAAGGTTTCTTAGTCTTTTAATCCTTGGGTTTTTGTTATTTTGTTTGTTGGGTCAGGTTCTGTCAAAAGGTTTCTTAATCTTTTGGGTCTTTGTTGTTTGTTTGTTGAAGTTTGTTGTCATCTGTTTAGATCTGTTATTGTGGGTGTTATTTTCTTAAGTATTAATGGCTTTTAGAAGAAATATGACATTAGAAGAAGCTCATAATGCTAGAAGAAATAGGCAGATCGAAGATCTACAAGAAACACTGGGTAGAGTTGTTAATCAGTTAGAAGATGGTGGTTTAAGGTTTAATAGAGAGCATGTTGCTGCAGGTGAAAGAGATTATGAATCTCAAGGTCCTAGTGAGCAATCTGATAGTACACCCAGATCTTTTAGTGAATCTGATGAGTCTAATCAGTCTAGAAGAAGACGAAGGAGACATAAGGTTGATGATGCTAAAGATATTAAAATAGATCCACCAGATTTTGTTGGTTCTTCTAACCTGAAGACTATTTTGAATGGGTTTTAAGGTTTAATAGAGAGCATGTTGCTGCAGGTGAAAGAGATTATGAATCTCAAGGTCCTAGTGAGCAATCTGATAGTACACCCAGATCTTTTAGTGAATCTGATGAGTCTAATCAGTCTAGAAGAAGACGAAGGAGACATAAGGTTGATGATGCTAAAGATATTAAAATAGATCCACCAGATTTTGTTGGTTCTTCTAACCTGAAGACTATTTTGAATGGGTTTAGGTTATGGATAGGATAGTGGAAATAAAAGGTTATGATGATAAGAAAAGTTTTAAGGTTGCCATTATTAGGTTGAAAAAGTATGCTTCATCCTGGTATGACAACATGAAAGCTGAAAGAGAGTACAAGGGTAAAAGTAAAATTAAGACCTGGTCTAAATTGAAAGAAGTTATGCAGAAAAGGTTTGTTCCTCAGTCGTACAAACAAGACCAGTACCTTCTGATGAATAATCTAAAGCAAGGTACTAAAGAAGTTGTGGAGTATATTAGAGAATTCGAGCAACTGAAGACTCGAACTGGAGTAAAGGAAACTGAAGAGCATACTATCGCCAGATTCCTTGGTGGGTTGAATGCATCCATTACTGAGAAAATAGAATTGCAGCCCATCTGGACTTATGAAGGTGCTTGCAAACTGGCCCTCCAGATTGAAAAGCAACTGAAGAAGAAGGTCCAGTACAAACCTTTCACTAAGGGTTCTTCCGGTTCCAGTCAACCAGTTCTAAGCCCAGTGAAACTGGTCAGAAATCCTTCAGAGGAAAGGAGAAAGAAACTAGAGGATCAAAAGAACCAGTTGGAAGAAAATGCTTCAAGTGTCATGGTTTTGGTCACTTCCAGGCGCAGTGTCCCAACCAACGAGCACTCACTGCTAAAGAGATTGAAAGCTTACCAGATGTTGATACTGAAGAAGGTGAACCAGTGTTTGATGATGATGAAAGTGAAGAGGCATATGTAGGTGCAGATGTTGGAGATATGCTGGTAGTAAGAAGAGTGATGCATGTTGATGAAGTTGTAACTGATACTGCCCAGCGAGAGAATATTTTTCACTCCAGATGTACTGTTAAAGGCAAGGTGTGCAATCTGATCATTGATGGTGGAAGTTGTGCTAATGCTGCTTCAACTTACATGGTAGAGAAACTAGAATTGCCTACAGTAAAGCATCCTCGTCCTTACAAGTTGCAATGGCTCAGTGAACGATCTGAGGTAAAAGTTAATAGACAAGTTACTATTCCTTTTTCCATTCGATCTGTTTATCAAGATAAAATTGTTTGTGATGTTGTTCCTATTGATGCTTGTCATATATTACTGGGAAGACCTTGGTTATTTGATAATTATGTATTTCATAATGGTCGTATGAATTCTTATTCATTATTTGTAAGTGGGAAGAAGGTCACTTTGACTTCTTTAAAACCCAACGAGTTGCTGAAAATTAATAAGAAAGAACAGCCCAGCAAGTCTTTGTTTATGTCCCAAACTGAAGTTGAAGAAGAACTCACTCGAGGTACTTCAGTCATGATGTTACTGGTGCTTGAACGTACTGAAGGCAAGGAGTTCACTGGAGTCCTCAGTCTCCTGAAGTCTCTACTGAAGGAATTCACTGATGTTTTCCCTAAAGACCTACCTGAAGGTTTGCCGCCAGTAAGAGGTATTGAACACCAGATTGACCTGGTTCAAGGTTCAGTTCTCCCAAACAAAGCTGCTTATAGATGTTCACCTACTGAAGCAAAGGAGTTGCAAAGGCAGGTAGATGAGTTGGTTACCAAAGGTTATGTGAGAGCAAGCATGAGTCCTTGTTCAGTCCCAGCTCTTCTAGTCCCAAAGAAAGATGGTTCGATGAGAATGTGTGTTGATAGTATTAAGTATAGATATCCCATTAACAATATAACTATTAAGTATAGATATCCCATTCCCAGATTGGATGATATGCTTGATGAGTTACATGGCTCCAGTTTGTTTTCTAAAATTGATCTCAGAAGTGGTTATCATCAGATTAGAATGAAGGATGGAGATGAATGGAAGACTGCGTTCAAGATTAAAGGAGGCCTTTATGAATGGTTAGTAATGCCTTTTGGCTTATCTAATGCTCCTAGTACTTTCATGAGACTGATGAATGAAGTCCTCAGACCACTTATTGGTCAGTTTGTTGTTGTTTACTTTGACGATATTCTTGTATATTCTAAAACTGAAGCTGAACATGTTGATCATTTAAGAAGTGTGTTTGAATTACTGAGAAAACACCAGTTGTATGGTAAACTGGAGAAATGTGATTTCATGATAGAAAGTGTAATATTCCTTGAATATGTTGTGTCAAAAGAAGGTATTTCCATGGATCCTTCCAAGATAGAAGCCATCTGGCCAGTTCCTACTACAATCACTAAAGTAAGAAGTTTTCACGGACTGACATCTTTTTATAGAAGGTTTATCAAGAATTTCTCTACAGTTGTGGCTCCAATCACTGATGTTTTCCCTGAAGACCTACCTGAAGGTTTGCCGCCAGTAAGAGGTATTGAACACCAGATTGACCTGGTTCAAGGTTCAGTTCTCCCAAACAAAGCTGCTTATAGATGTTCACCTACTGAAGCAAAGGAGTTGCAAAGGCAGGTAGATGAGTTGGTTACCAAAGGTTATGTGAGAGCAAGCATGAGTCCTTGTTCAGTCCCAGCTCTTCTAGTCCCAAAGAAAGATGGTTCGATGAGAATGTGTGTTGATAGTATTAAGTATAGATATCCCATTCCCAGATTGGATGATATGCTTGATGAGTTACATGGCTCCAGTTTGTTTTCTAAAATTGATCTCAGAAGTGGTTATCATCAGATTAGAATGAAGGATGGAGATGAATGGAAGACTGCGTTCAAGATTAAAGGAGGCCTTTATGAATGGTTAGTAATGCCTTTTGGCTTATCTAATGCTCCTAGTACTTTCATGAGACTGATGAATGAAGTCCTCAGACCACTTATTGGTCAGTTTGTTGTTGTTTACTTTGACGATATTCTTGTATATTCTAAAACTGAAGCTGAACATGTTGATCATTTAAGAAGTGTGTTTGAATTAGAGTGTGACGCCAGTGGAGGAGGTATTGGTGCAGTTTTAGTACAAGCAGGGCGTCCAGTGGCTTATTTCAGTGAAAAACTTAATGGTTCAAAACTGAAATATAGCACATATGACAAAGAATTCTATGCAATTATTCGTGCTATCAATCACTGGTCACATTATCTTAAGCCGAAGCAGTTTGTCTTATTTTCTGACCATGAAGCACTGAAGTTTATTAATGGTCAACACAAACTTAATGCCAGACATGCAAAATGGGTGGAATTTTTTGCAGTCTTTTTCTTTTGTTTCTAAGCACAAAGCTGGGGTAGCTAATGTTGCTGATGCACTTTTCAGACGATATTCGTTATCAATTCTGGAAGCAAGAGTTCTTGGATTTTCTTTCATTAAAGAGTTGTATGCTGCTGATCCAGACTTCGCTGATCGCCTCACTGAAGCTAATCAGAAAGTACCATTTGTTGTTCAAGATGGTTTCTTATTCAAGAATGGAAAGTTGTGTATTTCAAAGGGTTCTATTAGAGATTTACTAATAAGGGAAGCGCATGGAGGAGGTCTGGCTGGCCATTTTGGCATTAACAAAACTGGAGAGATACTACTGAACATTTCTACTGGCCAAGTTTACTGAAGGATGTTCAGAATATCATCAGTCGCTGTCCAACTTGTCATCAGGGAAAGGCTACTTTTCATAAAGGATTGTATACTCCTCTTCCAGTTCCAAGCCAGCCATGGGAAGATCTCAGTATGGATTTCATTGTTGCACTGCCCAGAACTCGGAGGGGAAAAGATTCAATAATGGTGGTTGTTGATCGTTTTTCAAAAATGGCACATTTTGTTCATTGCAACACCACAAATGATGCTTTAGGGGCAAATTTATTTTTGAGAAAATTACATTTTTGGTCCCTCAAGTTAGCAGGATTTTCAGTTATTGCCCTTAAGTGAAATAATTACAGAAAAAACCCTGAAGTTGATCAATTTTTTCACTTTTCACTCCGTGACTAACAGCCGTCTATTAGATCCGTTAAGTGAGGGCAGATTCGTCATTTCACCATGATCCCTTCTTCTTCTTCTTTCACACTCAAACAAAAATCCAGATTCGTCAGTTTTTTGCAGAAAACAAAATGTGAACTGAAATCACGGCGGCCGGAAATTTGAAAATCACGCTGGAAAAATTAACATCTAGATTTATCTCTTGTTTCTTCGAATCAGAACACGAAACATGTTGCAATCGACTCAGAAATCAATCACGCACGAACCCTAGCCGAAATAAATCCGATCTAAACTTCGCCGGAAAAACTTGACTCGCCGGAAAAACTTGTTTGAATCGAAAAGAAAGACAAAACAAAGTAATTGCACTTCGAATCCAACCAAATCTAGCCAAAACCGATCCTGATCCAAGCAATTCCGAATCCAAAAACCCTTGTTTCCAATCTCAGATGTGTGTGTTTTGAGAGTGTGTTTGTGTGCGTGTATGCTCGATGTGTATTTTTCAGTTGATATTTCGTTTTCCGGCCGCCGTGATTTTCAAAATCTGGGTTTATGTTTGAGTTTGGAAGTAGAAGAAGAAGAAGGGATCATGGTGAAATGACGAATCTGCCCATCACTTAACGGACCTAATAGACGGCTGTTAGTCACGGAGTGAAATGTGAAAAAATTGACCAACTTCAGGGTTTTTTCTGTAATTAATTCACTTAAGGACAATAACGGAAAATCCTGCCAACTTGAGGGACCAAAAATGTAATTTTCTCTTTATTTTTCAAAGAGATTGTTCGTTTGCATGGGATTCCGAAGACAATTGTTTCAGATAGAGATGTAAAATTTCTGAGTTATTTCTGGAAGACCTTATGGAGACTGATGGGTACCAGATTGATGTTCAGTACGTCTCATCATCCTCAAACTGATGGACAAACTGAAGTCACTAATCGTACAATTGGGATGCTTTTAAGAAACACTGGTGAAAAAGACATTGAAGGATTGGGATCTGAAGCTTGCTCATGCTGAGTTTGCTTTAAACAGAGCTCCTAATTATTCTACCAGTAAATCCCCATTTGAAATTTGTTATGGTGTCAATCCACTGACTTCCATCGATTTGATTCCATTTTCGATTGAACCAAAGGCAAGTATTGAGGCTGAGGCTAGAGCAAAAGAAATCAAAAAAATTCACCAGCAAGTGAAGGCCAGAATTGAGAAGACTAATGCAGATTACAAGGCAAGAGCAAACAAGCAAAGAAAGCAGTCCAGTTTTGCTCCAGGTGATCTAGTTTGGGTGTACCTTAGAAAAGAGAGATTTCCAGCAAGAAGGAAAAACAAGTTTTTGCCCGGAGCTGAAGGACCATTCAAGATTCTGGAGAGATATGGTGATAATGCATACAAGGTTGAGTTACCTGGAGATATGTCAGTTTCAAGTACTTTTAATGTTGGGGATCTGATTCCTTATCTGGAGGATGAGTACCTCGAGGACTTGAGGACAAGTCCTTCTTTAGAGGAGGAGATTGATGCAGAAATCTCCAGGTTCACTGAACTGACTGACACCAGTGAACTGGAGAAAACAAGTGAACTGAAGAAGCTAACTAACCCGATAATGCCATCTGAACAAGCCATGCTGATTCTGCCAGTAGTGGCCCATTTCAGGCAAGTATTTACTGAATGAGTTCAGTCGCCAGTAGTAACATTTCTCCAGTGGCAAGTTTCTCCAGTTGCGGCCAGTAGTGATCCACCAGTGAAGTTTACCACTGAAGCACTCTAGTGACCAGCTCCAGTCTAGTCTCCAGATGGATGCTCCAGATTTAGGTCTCCAGTGGAAGTTCCAGATTTACGTTCCAGTTTTCATTAATAAAGTTTGTTTCAGTCACATGTTTGTGGACCCAATAAAGAAGGAATGACAGCTGTCAAAGACGATAAGGGAGGGGCGTGTGACAACGTTAATCCTAACGGTTTGTGGGCCCTTGTGCAGAGGGAATCTTTCTAGAAGCTTTGCTTGTCCATTTCCTATTGGTCAATTAATTAGTGGTTGTCCTTAGCTCATGACAGCTTTTTATTTATTTATTATTTATTGTATTTTCTTTTCTAGAAAATAGCATGTGGCTATAAATAGGGGCTCATTCTCACTTGTAAAGGTAGACTTGATTGATTGAATGAAATTAATAGAGCAGCCTCTATTTCTTATCCAAAAATCTTCATTTACCTTTATGGATCTTTGATCTTGGTGGTTTGAAGTGACCCCTTTATCTATAGTCGTGGTGGTTCGTCCTTTATCGATTATAGTGGTGAGGTCTTAAAATCTTCGATTCCTTTATCTGTGTTTGTGGTGGCTAAACCTTTATCAAACATAGTGGTGGGTTGGAGTGTTTCCTTTATCCTTGATTCCGGTGGCCAGTCCTTTACGAATCTTGGTGGTGGATTCTTTTATCTATCATTATTATTTTATTGTTCCGTTTTGTTGTTTGTTTCATATAAATCAGAAAATCCTCACAAAAATAGTATTTCCGCTGTGCTAGTTCTTTGTTTAAGTTGTTACATTCCGCTGTGCTTAGATTCGCGTGAGATTTACGCATCACTTCCCTGTTCATAAACCCCCTTAAGGTTGACCACATGTATGACATCCCCCCTCCCTCCAAAAAAAAACATCAGGGGAGGGTATCACATCTTTGCGACAAGCTTCAGAACTAGAAGTGGGAGCAAAGCAACTCTGTGTCGCTCTTTTTGCATTGGCAATACCTTTTCACCAACTTGGCAACCAATGTTTTGATGTGTTGATGGTTTCAACACACTGCAAAAGTTTTTTGGTGTATTTGGCGGTCGCTTGTTCCCCTTCCTTAAACACTGGTACTGCTCAAATCGAAATGGATTCATGTCTGGGGATCTTTGGCCATAACAGAGCCCATTTATAAACTAGCGTTTGTTAAATTGGACTTGTTCCTACCAAAAGAAGGCTCTCCGTTCAATCTGCAGGCCACGAGTTTAGTTGTTTATTTCCATAGTTTCTGAAAAAACTTGAAAAGCCATAGTACTTCTGTTGGTGGGTCAAGAAATTATCTAATATCGAGGTTTCCCTTAAAAGGGGCAGAACTACTTAAACAAAAGGTGTCATGCTGATTTTGTTGTCTTTGCCTCGTAAAATTAGAATACACAACTTCTTCGAATGAAGAAGAATCTTCATTATCTAGACGAAGTTGTCATTGAGGGGCCGTGGATGAGTCCAATGTTAGCATTTCTCATCGAAAATCTCTGATCATGCTGCTCATGCATCCTCTTCACAAAAACAATTAAGGAATTTTAGAGAAACAAAAGTGTTGTATATATCTGGATGGTTGAAAATTAAGGCCTTACGAAAGTAATTATAGGACATTAAAACATAAATCAACTAGAAGAGAACTAGTTATAAAATCAACTAGGAAACAAATAGATAATATTTTTTAGAAACGTTTTTATAATACTTAGAAAAGTAGTTGAGGCCATAAAGGAGACTACTGCTTTTATTGTATCACATATCAGTTGTACAGGAGACTACTGCTTTTATTGTATATATGAGTTATACGTCTAAATTACAAGTTAGAGCGAAAATTATGAAATTCAATTAGAATGTATCAAATAATTGAAAGATGATCATTGTTAATTTGAACATAGGGTACTGACTAATTGACACTTGGACCTGTGAGTTAAACTGAAATGATGTATGTGATATGAGAAATATATATTTTTTTAAGGCATGCTATTGAATAATACTGATGGTTTCAAATTCCAAGTACAAATAATACTAATTGGGGGTGGTTTGGGTTGAGTAGTTTCTCTAATGGGTGGATTTAGATTATTATAGCATTCACTGTGCTGTATTCATTAATGCATTATCTTTTATAAAGAAGTATAAATAAATGTAGTAGTGGACTAAATAGTGTTTGCCTGTCAATCTAACAAGCATAACGTGTCTTGACCCTGACCTGTTTCAACCTGAACCTTGTACCCAGTGCGCCCAATTAGCCCATCTTGACACCTCTATATTATTCTTGTAAGCTTTCACTGAATTGGAATTTGAAAGTTTTTTATCTTATATATTTGAGTTTCAGCTAATGGAGATCTTTCTGTATTTCAGCCCTAGGTTTGGTATAGCACATGCTCTCTGTTTGGGCCTTGCACCTTGGCTTGCCACAGAAATTCCAATTCTTGTAGATTCTGGCATGATCAAGCATAAGGATGATGTGGTCTCAACCAGCGAAACCTAGTATATCTTTTAATAATTGAGGAGGATGATAACTTTACAATTTCCTTTTCAGAGTCGTGGTTTGTCACAAACAAAAATAAGTATGGCCGAGAAACTGTGCAATATATGATCTTGAATCTAAAGGCTTAATTTATAGTGTTATGTAATGTTGAGATAATCTTCTTTGTTTCTAACTAAGTTATTTTTGCCCTCCTCGTCATTGTCTTCATTCATAAAGGCCAAATAGATTGATGTTTTGAAAGGTAACCTACGATGATTGTTCTTTGTTCTAACTTGTTCCCTAAGATTTACCTATAAAATCCTAATAAATCTTTCCTAATTATATATTAAATACTTTCCCAATTATAAATTAAATACTAATAATAATAATATGGAGTCGTTTCAGATGTCAATCAACCTGTTAACACATGTTTCAAGTATAAAAACCCAGAAAACTGAAATATGCAAATGAAGTCTTTGATATTTTCATGTGAAATGGTAAGTGATATGCAAATAGCAGACTAGTGAGCTATTTCCCCACATTCTTGTATGCGAGGATTTTGGATCTGAATACCAATATGCAACCACCGACCATCAATGAAAGACCGACTCTACTCAGGACCTAGAACAATAACAGTCTTCCGATTGTGCATTAAACGCAAGTAGCACCCAGGTGTCACCATCAACTCCAACAGTACATTATTGAACTCACAAACTATAGTAGAACTCCATGTGTATCGATTGACCCTGCATGTAATTGACACACCTTCCATGTCATTTCTTCAAAGTTGACCACCATGTGCAAACATTTCATTCACTAAAAAGATGCAGCACCCTGAGGACACAAAAGCGAACATTAAGATTAAGATTATGTATTTAATGTAACGTTATGCATCAAATAGTTGATTCTTTCAGGCGGTAAATTTTTCATTGACTAAAAAATACAGCAATGATATGGGAGACAGTCTCTACTTTGCAACTTACACCGGAAAAGACCTAACTACCCATCAATTATATCAACTTAAATGAGATCATTAAAGTATAATGTCATACAAAATCAATTGATATCAAAAACCTGAAGCCAAAATGCTTCCGGAAATGCAGTCTGTTAGTTCCGTCAATAAGCTCATCGTAAATCATACTTAACAATTCTTTAGATTCATCATAAGCAGTTAATAATATTTTAGGCAATTTACCAAAATCAATGCATTCTTAATCTGTATCTATTTTAATTCAAGATCAAGGAACTTACTTTCACACATGAAAAAAAAAAATCAAAATCTGACCTTGATTGTGTAGTTCAGATGACGGAAGATTATGGATTTGAGAGAAAAAGTAGGTTCTGTAGAAGGTTTTGGACTTTCGGGAGGCAAATAAGCAGATTGAAGGTTCGTGATCTAGTCAACCGGCCCTTGGTGTGGACTGTCGACTTCTTGTCCTTGGCACTACGAACCAAATCAGAACTGAAACTGAAAAACATGAAACAGAGACGCAACCTGATACTTGCTGTGCTAAACATGAAATTAACCATTAATATGATTGAAGCCATGCACGTACAAGATTTGGTCTCCTGTGACCATTCCACCTCCATAATAATTGCACACTGATGATGTTATCATGCTAATACATCGCCTGAGGGAATTGAAGCACACCTGGTAAAACTTGACTTGAACTGAAGAAACCGAAGATAAAGGATACGCTCCATTGAGCAACTTCGCCACCTTATTCTGGTTTGAAAAAGCCATTTCATTCCATATGAACAAGTAGAACCTGGACATTTGCAATATGCTGATGTGGAATGTGATAAGCTGTTATAAGGTATAGGTGTTAGAGAACTAAAAGTATCTTATGAAGTTATTTGTTAAATACCAGCCCATACGGCCATACCCATGAGAAGTAAATCAAAGTAATATGCATGTGTATGTGTGCTGCTATAGAAATAGCATGTCTTCTTTATAAAATAAACTGTTTGGCAGTATCAGGAACAAAAATATCTGGAGTATTCATTTTGGAGTTGGTTTGCTTTATGATTTTTACAGGGTTTGAACTTTGTATAGCCATTGCGTTGGTTGTATGAAAATCTTCTTTTAGTTCGGTTCCATCTATATGTTCCTCATAAATTATGAAGAAATGGCATTGAAATTTGAAATTCAGATTTCAATTGTTTAACCTGAAAGATGAAAAGTACCTCTCTGCTAAGAACAGAAGGAGCACTTGGTGCTTGTCATACCTTCAACCTAGGCAACCGAATAAGAAATTTGCACCAATCAGTCACCAACTTAAATCAGAATTTATCATCAGGAACGAATCCTCTTTGCAGCATTTGATCATGGTACCGAAACGCTTCCTTCATGTTCTCCTGTGAAACATGCCCGTTTATCAAAGATATATATGTAGATCTATCAGGATTCAAGCCCTTCTCAATCATCTTTCTATAAATCATGTCACCTTCATGCATTCTTCCTTGTCTACAAAACCCTTCAAGAATTACATTATATGTAACAACATCCGGCAACAGCGCTTGACTTTCCATATTGTTGATCAAGTCAAAAGCCTTATCCATTTCATCTTCCATCAAAAACCCATGTATAAGAGTATTATAAGTAATACTATCAGGAGTAACATTATAAGAAGTTATTTTGTCAAAAAATATAGCCGCTTCGAAGGGTAATCTGGACCTGCAATAGCCCTTAACAATAGAGTTACAAGTCACAATCGTTGGGTGAATACCTTTATTGGCCATCTCATCCCATATCCTCAATGCCTCTAGTACACGAGCATTGCTACAAAACCCGTTTATTAGAATACTGTAGGTAATGTGATTAGGAATAATACATTTGGATATCATATTATTCCATAAATCATTAGCTTTTTCCATCTCACCTACCCTACAGAACCCATCAATTAAAGTATTATATGTTACAATATCCGGCTTTAAGTTCCTTTGAAGCATCGAGTCAAACAAAGTCAACGCCTTGTTCATGTTTCCTTCCTTTGCATACCCATTAATAAGTGTTGTAAAAGTATAACACTCCGGAGAAACCCCCCTTTCAATCATCTCACTAAAAAGTTTGTCTGCTTCATCGAGCTTTTTACTTTTACACAAACCATTTAAAAGTGTATTATATGTAACCACATCCAAAATGCACCCCTGATTCACCATTTCATCCCTCATCTTCATTGCCTCTGATAAGGAACCATTTTGGCAATACGCGTTTATTAAAATTGTGTAAATAACATTATCTGGTACCAACCCGACACTTTTCATATCTTTAAAGTAAGCTAAAGCCCGATTAAGGTTTGAGTTTCTTGAAAACAGCCCAATAAGTGAGCTATAAGTAACAAAATCAGGAATAATGTTTTCCTGCAACATTTCTCCAAAAACGCATTCGACTTCCTCCACATTATTTTTTCTACAACACTCAACTAACAACGTGTTGTAAGTAGTGGCATCGGGACTTACACCATTACATGCCATCTCTTTCACAATCTCTTTAGCTCTGTCAAAACTTCCGTTTCTACATACACCATTAAGAATAGCATTATAAGTGTACAATCCTGGTTTCAACCCCTTAAATTGCATAGAGTTCATAAGTTCGAAAGCCTCGTCAAGAAGTCCAATACGAGAATAACCACTAACCAACGTATTATAAGTCACGATATCCGGAAAAACACCCTTCGCCTCAAATTCCATCAAAAAAAGCTTCACTCTATCAAACTTCCCCTCTTTACAAATAGCATTAACCATAATATTCATCGTAAACACGTTCATTGTAACCCCACAAGAAACAATTTCATCATAAACCTCCCAACATAAATCAACCCACCCGATTTTCACAAGCCCTCCAAGAAGACTATTACACCCATTAATCGGAACACAAATTCCCCTACTTTTTAGCAACCTAAACATCTCTACACCTTCTCTTAACTTCCTAGCTTGGACATAAGTCCGAATCAACAAATCATACACGACAGGACTCGACCCACATTTCTCATAAGTCATAACCAAAGAATCCACAACAGCAGTTCTTGAAACGCCACTTTTTCGAATCATTCTAAGCAGTAAAGTCTGAGCATCTGATGATCTTTTATGTCTTGAAAAAATGTGAACTGATGCGCTTAAAGAGAGTAATGAATGCTTGAATTTAGAATGGGTTGACGCTATTGTATCTATAAATTTTAGACCTAAGTGTGGGTTTATAATAGAGCATTGATGAATAACGTCTAGAAATGAAGACGGGGTCAGCTGAAAAATGTAGTGCTCATGGGAATTGAGGTTACCTTGTTTTAAACGCATCAAAATCTTTTCGATTAAGAAGGTGTCTTGATGGGGTTGTTGGTGTGTGTTTAGTGTGTATGTTGAAAGCAGTTTTACAAGTATTTCGAGGGATGCTTTTCGGGATCGTAAACCTGGGAAAACATACATATATAGTCATATTAATCATGATAGTAGCGATCTGAGCAAAAGAAAGAACACAATTCCAACACCCGAAACACCAGAATGTAGATAACCAAATTTCATATCTCACAATATAAGTGGAATTCATCAGAAAGAAACATAAAGTTTCATTAACTTGGGTCAATTTTAAAACAGCTTAAATAAGAAGATGGTAATGCTTCTTTTTTTTTCTTTCTTTTCTTTTCCAGGCAGTTAAGTGCTAATAAATAAGCAATGGCAAACACCTGATTAACTGAAAATTGTTAATAAAAAGTTGAAATGGGCTAAGTGTATACCTCCACTAATTTGAGGAGCAGCAGTAAACCTAGAACACATAAATCAACAGAAACAACACAACAAAAATGAGTTAAAAATATATGAAATGAAATGAAAAGAAAAAGATTCTAATAATACGAGACTTATTACAATTTAGAATTCAGCAGCTTTGGATTGCCACTCATCGCCATTTGGCCGTTCAAATTGCTTTCCCAACTCTTAGCTCTTCTTTTGTTTATTAAGGGGTTGGGGCTATCATGGTTTAAAACTCTTATCAGAAAAAACTGAAAAAGTCTATTCTAACTCTTTTCCTAATTAGGTCGGTGATTAACAAAGATTATACTTTTTTGAGTTATCGACATAAATCGTCCTAGTGGTTTACTCAAAAAATCACGTTTCATCCTTGTGGTTCAATAACCTCATTGGTAGTCCTTTATAGGAGGATAAGGTTCATGTTTCGTCCTTTGAGTTGACGATTGTCATCTTACCTCCGTTAACATTTTCTTTCTTTTCTGGAGGTGATATATATATATATATATGTGAAAAAAATTTGGTGGTAGTTGAAAGTGATTGATCGTGATGAAGAAGAAGAAAACGTAAAGAAGGAATAAAGAGAATGTGAAAGTTGTAAAAAAGAATATCACCAATAGTCCTTTATAGGTGGGAAAAGACTAGAATACCCCTCACGTGAGAGACACGTGAGGATATTAATGGAGATTAGATGACGGTCGTCAACTCAAAGAACGAAACACGAACCTTATCCTCCTATAAAGGACTGCCAATGAGGTTATTAAACCACATAGATGAAACGTGATTTTTTGAGTAAACCACAAGGACGATGTATGTCGAAAACTCTATTTTTTTTTCTTATGAATATGATTAATTTAATAGAAATATATTTGTATGAATAAAGTTACGTAAAACTAATAGACACATATTTATGTATGATTAAAAGGTTGGCGAGACTTTTTTTTTCCAGATATGATTAATTTAATTGGCATATTAGTACTAGGGTTTTGACTCGTACGTTACACGTTGACATAGATTTTTTAACAAATAATTCAACAAAAACTCAATATAAAAACAACTTTCATTGAAGAACGGACATAATTTTTTGTGAAATTCTTGTAACCTAAACATATAACTCGCGACGATTTAGGAAAAGTTGTTACATCTATTAGCGAACACAATCTGTTAAGGAGATACTTACATCTACATACCAAATGCTTACAACGATATTTACATTCACAGAGAAGAAATGTGTATATAAGAATATGTATCATGTATATATGAATCCTTAATGTTAATGGAGTAGAAATTATCGGTAGAATGTATCATTAGATGGCATCCTTATGATATTATTGAGAAAAAAGACAGTTAAAAAGAAAAGAAAAAAAGAAATATGATTAATTATAATATAATTTCAATTAAAAGTAATATTACAACTATATGTTTATAAGAAGAACAAAACTTGTCATGCGTATATAAAAAGATGTATCATGTATTATCATGCACCCTTGGTCTCCAGGGGTGCCTTCGGGTTCCAACTGCTAGCATACTGTCCGCTTGGATGTCACTGCTAGGGTTCGAACCACTAACAACTAACACGCCGTTCTAAAAAAAATGTATCATATATTATATATATTATATATATATATGATTTATCATATATACATATATATGGGGGAAGTGAGTATGGGTTGTCCCCCATCTAAACTTAGATGGGGAACACCTCACATATTGGTTTTTTAATCATAAAATTCATGGGGGCCCAAGGTTTTATTTAAAATACAAAAAAAATATTAAAATATTTGTATGTGAGGGGTTCACCATCTAAGCTTAGATGGATAACAACCTCATGTTCACTTTTCCATATATATATACTAGTTGTAGACCCGTGTAAAAACACGGACAATCGATAGACATTTTATAAAGTGATATAGTAATATAAGCAATATATTCTGATGCGGAAATGACCCCGAACCATTTCCACAAAAAGTGCTCCAGTTGGATCCTCCAGATGCATTCTCCAGTGAAGATCCTCCAGGTGCAGACTCCAGTCTCCAGTCTCCAGTCTCCAGTCTCCAGTCTTCAGTCTCCAGTCTCCAGCTCCAGTCTCCAGTTTCCAGACTCCAGTCTCCAGACTCCAGTCTCTAGTTCCAGGTAGACTCCAGTCTCCAGACTCCAGTTTTCAGTCTCCAGTTCCAGGTAGACTCCAGTCTCCAGACTCCAGTTTCCAGTCTCCAGACTCCAGTTTCCAGTCTCCAGACTCCAGTCTCCAGTTCCAGGCTCCAGTCTCCAGGACTCCAGTCTCCAGACTCCAGTTTCCAGTCTCCAGTTTCCAGTCTCCAGTCTCCAGACTCCAATCTCCAATCTCCAGTCTCCAGACTCCAGTCTCCAGACTCCAGTTTCCAGTCTCCAGTCTCCAGACTCCAGTCTCCAGACTCCAGATTCCAATCTCCAGTCTCCAGTATCCAGTCTCCAGTTCCAGGCTCCAGTCTCCAGACTCCAGTTTCCAGTCTCCAGTCTCCAGTTTCCAGTCTCCAGTCTCCAGACTCCAGTCTCCAGTCTCCAGTTTCCAGTCTCCAGACTCCAGTTTCCAGTCTCCAGTCTCCAGACTCCAATCTCCATTCTCCAGTCTCCAGACTCCAGTTTCCAGTCTCCAGTCTCAGTTCCAGTCTCCAGTCTCCAGTCTCCAGTCTCCAGTCTCCAGTTCCAGTCTCCAGTCTCCAGACTCCAGTCTCCAGTCTCCAGTTTCCAGTCTCCAGTCTCCAGACTCCAGTCTCCAGTTCCAGGCAGACTCCAGTCTCCAGACTCCAGTTTCCAGTCTCCAGACTCCAGTCTCCAGTCTCCAGACTCCAGTCTCCAGTTCCAGGTAGACTCCAGTCTCCACTCTAGTTTCCAGTCTCCAGTCTCCAGACTCCAGTCTCCAGTCTCCAGTTCCAGTCTCCAGTCTCCAGACTCCAGTTTCAAGTCTCCAGACTCCAGTTTCCAGTCTCCAGTCTCCAGACTCCAATCTACAGTCTCCAGTTTCCAGTCTCCAGACTCCAGTTTCCAGTCTCCAGTCTCCAGACTCCAGACTCCAGTCTCCAGTGGGAATGTGTTCAATGATATCCCGCCATATAAAAATGTCACATTTGGGTGGAAGCCATTTAGCCCGCTTAAAAAAAATAGCCGAGAAAATAAATGTTACATTTAAATGCCTTTTATTAATAGCCTAAAATGTCAACCTGGTGAAATGTAGAAAAGCTATTCACGTTTTTCTGATACCCTAATCAAATTCATTTATTTCCCATGGTTCCACTTTCATTTTCACCCTTTAATATTTTTAGAATTACAATATATTTATCCTAATTAAATTTAGAAAGACCCCTCGATCAACTAATAGTAACTATCTCTAATTAACCTCGAAAAGATAAAGGATTTTAATATATACTCGTAGTTTTTAATGAATTTGTAGCCTTTGGGGCATCGCGTAACATAAGAGTACCTGACATTATCTTAGTTAGTCGTTCAGAAAAATATATATTACTTAGTTCAAAAAAAAATATATTACACTTTTTGACATTGAATGAGAAAAAAAACTTATCAAATACTCCGTAATACTTAATTTAAATCTACCCACCAATTTACAAAAAAATCTTCAGCATGTTAACAACCCAAAATCTTTTCTAATAACAAGCTTTTTCCTTCACATAAATACAATTACAAAATTGTAATTTCCAGTCTCCAGTCTCCAGTCTCCAGTCTCCAGTCTCCAGTCTCCCAGTCTTGCTTCTTTTATTTCATCTTTACAAATTTTGCAAGTTTATCTTCGTTACACACAACCTGCAATTAATTTTCAAGCATATTAGAATAGCATATATCCAAAAACATGTCACAAAACTTGTAAAGTTACAAGTATGCCACGATTTGAGTTTACATGATCATCCAAAACAACTCTAGTCCCAGCCTTTGCAACAGTAAACGACTGCTCATCAATCCAGCCTTAAATAACTGTCCAAAACCCACCTTTTCCCAACACTTGATCCATTATCGATAATGCAGCTCAATCTTTTATCCATGAAAAGTACTAATTTAATTACCATTGGCATGTGATAGCAAGGTCACATACACAAATCAAATGCCATGCCAAGGAATACATTATCTCAACTTATTTCAATACAACATCTTCCTGTCTTGATAAAGAGGAGAAAAGCAAGATAGGTTACCGAATTGACCCATTAGAGATAGAGCGTCGATCTTCGCATTCTTAAGTATATGGGTCGTAATTTCCACCTCGAAATTTCATTAGCTGAGAAGCTACCATCATTTTTAATCCTTTATATGACAACAACTCTATACCTGCATATTAATATACAGTTGCATCAAATATGGTTGCTTCATTATATAACACGGTTGCATAACTTGGTCTAAAATTTATAAGCCATCTAATTTAAATGGTCCCGGATGCAAACAATACTACATCATAAAAAAAATCATTCAATAACTAAATAAAGAACATCAAAAATTCATCATTTATTTTACCTTTTGACGAGTGTCCTGGTCTCTATGAACACTTCAGCAGCACGCCTACAACCTATCATCCATCACTGCTACTTCCAAAAGCCTTTCGATCATCATCTTCTGCTCTATTTCCTTGAAGCCTTTGAAATTATCTCTCTTTAACTAACCTGCCTCAACATAAAAAGCGTGTTCAGAATTGTTCATGAAAAAATGTACCTGATATGTTCATGAAAAAATCAAACCTGACTTCTTCAAGGGTTAATATTGTTAATCAAGAAGCAACGAAGCAAAGTGGATTTCAAGCAACTTTTGATTAAAAACTAAGAAATCACAAACAGTTTATGTACATCAGTATAGTCACTCAAACAACAAACTTTACATATTTTATTGACCCAAAATTATAATCAAACAGTTCATGTACATCAATATAGAAGGAAACAATTTAAAGAATTTAATTTAAAAAAAAAAAAAAAAAAAAAAAAAAAAAAAAAAAAAAAAAAAAAAAAAAAAAAAAAAAAAAAAAAAAAAAAAAAAAAAAAAAAAAAAAAAAAAAAAAAAAAAAAAAAAAAAAAAAAAAAAAAAAAAAAAAAAAAAAACCCAATAACAGTTGTACATCAAAATCCATTACGCGAGGCTAAGGAAGAAAAAAAAAAGAGACCAGAATCCTCACCGGGCTATAAATGTGGAAGTGGCAGCAATGAATCATATTATATATATTAACAACCACCAACCTACTCTTAATTTGTTACGTCTCCTAAAGGAGATCGGTGGTGTATATCTCCGATCAACCATCGCCCCATGACGCCAGTTTTCTGCCACCACCGTTTCACCTAACTTCCGCTAGATCTAGAGAGTGACTGGATATGTGTAGGTGTGTTAATCATGTTCATAAATTAGGGTTTTTATTTGAGGCTAAAAATTAAGATAATGATGATGAGATGAGAGAAGGAGAAGACTGAAAGTGGAAGAATCGATAAAAGGAGATCTGTGATTTTTGAATTGTTTTTGGGAGAAAGAGAAAGAGAAGAAAGAGTATTAAGGAAGTTGGATCAAATCTTCTCATAGAAGCCAAGAAAAAAACACACATGACATCAGCCATTGTGTGTTTTTTCCTAGTTGGACAGGCTACTTAATCGACACCTAAGCTTTTCTTAGGTCAGCCACTAATCTCCTTTAATATATATAGAGATTATTCATCATATATATTTTGTATATAGGTTAGGGTAAAATAAAACAACCATAAACATAAACACAAATAGGATAGAAGTAAAGAGTGACATGTGTCAATTAGGTTTAAAAATAATATGTGAAACTATGGGTATTTTAGATATTAACCAATAGTGTTTTTCTCTCTCTTATTAATTAAGTTAACCTAATACGGAATAATCTATACCCTCTTATAAAGCAAACTGGTTCCCTGTCCTAAAAAAATTCAGCACTTTTTTTGTTCCCAAAATACCCCTATACTAAACACGCTCCTCATTACCCCCTTCTACTCCACCGTTACCTAAACACACACACGTCTCTGCCAACACTAAACAAAAACTCTTCTTACTGTCTCTCTCTCGCCACCAACCTCCACCGCCGGAGTCATCACCACGAACCACCGCCAGATTCATCGCCACTAACCATCGCCACCAATATGTTAACCAAATCCACACACACACTCTAAATCACAACCCCTCTCTCTCTGTCTCGCCGTATTCATTGCCACCAACCACCACCGCCGGATTCATCGCCATCAACAATGGGTTTTTCTTCTGTTATTATTATTAATTTCTAATTAAATTGTTGTACATCTATATTATTATAATTCTTATTTTAAATTTATCTTACCAATTCATATATATGGATCTTTATATTTTATGATCGCCACCAACCACCGCCGCCGGACTCATCACCATCAACCACCTCCGCTGAACTCATCCCCATCAACAGGGGGTTTTTCTTCAGTTATTATTATTAATTTCTGATTAAATTGTTGTACATCTATTATTATTATTATTATTATTATTAATTTATTTTACAAATTCATATGTATTGATCTTTATTTTTTGTGTATGTATATATTTTCTGCTGGGAAAAGGATGATGAGCTCGAGATGATGAAGCCCATGAGTCGTCAAGAAGTTGTTGCCCACTTAATAAGGTACTATACAAAGGTTCACATTCACATGGTTGTCTTTCTCATAAATTCGTTGAATTGGATGCTGAATATTCCCTTTTTTGTGTTTTAGATGGTCGATTATTTTGATGATGCTAAATTATATTATACTTTTTTGAAAGGTTGTTAATATTATATTTTTCCATGTCATATTTTTGATTAAATTATATTATACTTTTGGTTTAATGATCATGTTTTAAATTATCGACTTTAAAAATTGTTGTCGTACTCTTAGTAACAAGGCAATCTGCAAGAATGACGAGACTCTCTTTTTAGAGTCGATGCCATAAGGTGGTATTATTTCGATCCATATTTTACAAGATATTGTTGTCTATTAACTGGTAGCAATGTCGAAAGCCTGTAGCATGTTAGCAAAGAGATGGAGGCTAAAAGTGTTGATTTTCTTCAATTAGACAGGTTTGCCTTCCATTTTAAGCATCTTTAGAAAATGTTTAACAAGAGGTTTGCCTTTATCAACATGTCTGAAAAGCGGTATCATTGATTACGGATCCAGTTGATCTTATGTGGTAGATTTTACTTATTTAAACTGTAAACCTAATAGGTCTCAAACAATCCAAGCTCCCGTAGTTAAGGGTTCGTATCCACATGTGGGCTTCTCATACGATGGGAATGTGAGAGATGAAAATGAAAATTCAGATGATGATGATGACGAGGATGAAGATGACGACAATGAAGAGAGGTATTGTAATTGGATTGAGGTTATTGTGACCGGATCAAGGTAAATTTCTACTTTTAACTAATATATATATATATATATTTATAAAACTCATATTAATCCTACTATTTAATCAAAATGTAGATAACTAGCATGGTGGCTTAGGATCACACCCAAATTTTGGGACGAAATAATCTGTTGGAAATTTCGATCAAATAATTTGCTATCCCACTTAGTATTAGAGTTTGAAGATTTTATCAAATAATTTGTTTTACATTATTTAAATTATAGGCTTGACTTCTCTTTTTATACAAGTATTCATGAATGAGAACCTAACGATCTATGACGGGCTTCGACTAATCATCTCAAAAAGTCAAAAGAACCTGTAACGCTATCAACTACCTTTTCTGCCCTTTAAAGTTTAAACTGTGACTTTCATTGAGCCAACCCAAATGATATATGTTGCAATATAATGGTCAAACTGTAGGTAGGTTTAGTTAAAAGATAGGGTAAAAAAGGTAGTCTTGGTTTATCCTTATGTAAACTGCTCTATAAACATGTATTCAAGACTAATTACTTACCATATAAAAATTCAGCTAATTACATTATTGATGATACATGTGTGTGTTTAACTGTTTATATGATAATACATGCTCAATTGCATTATTGATTCCTTTTGTGCAGACTACAGAAGAAACATCCAAACGTCCAAATCTTTAAACTGACTTTTTCTTAATGTATATACCAGACATTAACATCCATTCTTTTTATCCTTCTAATAGTTAGAATCTTTCTACAGAATAAGTTTGTACACTTTATAACAATATTATTGTTTTTGTGCTTAGATTATGTACTTAGGGACATCTTTCTAGAAATATATTAATCTTTCTTTTGGGGAAAGTTGCCCTATGGAGATTATGTCAAAACTTATGTTGTTTTTGTATTATGCATAGACCAAGCCAGTTTGAAAAACATGCATTATTTTAATCAAAATACACTTGATTAGTTGAACATTGTAAGTTTACAAACTCCAAAGTTATTGCCAACCTGAAGAAATGTATATTTGTGTAAGCGTGCAACAAATGATTCATGAGTGTGTCGCAACACAACTCTAAAATTATTGCAAACCCAGTGCTACGAATAAGAAGAACTAACATAAGTATTATACAATATAACATGAAAGGCTTGACAAGTACGTCGATTAATGCGTTATAAATTGAGAACGGCGCGGGTTTCCTTCTAGTTAATTAAAAATTCATCCACGGCTCATAAATGCATGTCAAAGTGATACTCCCGTAATACATCTTCAAACTCACTTGCACTCTAATATAAACAGAAATAATTTTTTTTAAAAGATAAACAGAAATCTAACTAGCTTTTCTTTTGTTTTCACAGACGTATATCTAATTTACATAAAAGTGAATATTGAAAGATAAAAATTTATGTTTCATTTATTTTATCTATTATTATTGTCAATCAATTATCATAGCTTTCTTAATTATTTGTCTTCTTTTTAAGAGTGCAATCAATGACGCATGCATCAAGAAAGTGTTCATTGTTAGTTGTCATCATATTAAGAATTAACTCCATGAATCAAAAATATCACGGCGCATTATATTACATCTTAATGAATTTCTATATTCAATAATATTGTCAGTCGTACATCATACTAAGAATTAACTTTGTGAACTAAAAATATCACCGTGAATCATTTTGCATCTTAATTAATCTCTAGACACATGAATATATTTATATTTATCTCTTTATATAACTAATAGAGGACATTTTTATCTAACTTACATGTAGGATTCTTGCTTACTTGTCAATTTCTAGATAAAGAGTTTTTATTTAAATTTAATTAATAATTTTACATGAATTATTAGTTGGCATTTAAGTATAATATGTGTACTTATGATTAGATTTATAAGTAGATTTATGACTATATAAAATAAAAATATATCACAAAACTTATCTAATGTGTATGATTTTTATATTCATAATTTCTTTAGATATAAAGATTAGATTTACACGTACAAGTATATAAAATAAAATATAGATGTTTATTTATAGTTAGAAATATAAGTATAGATTTATAGAGGAAGGGTTATTTAAGAACTCATAAGAAAAAAAGAACTCAAGAACCATTCTGGACCACATATTTCTCTTATCTTTCTCTCTCTTCAATTAAATATTAAAATTCATCCAAATCATTCAAAATTCTTTATCTCACAAACCGTAAATCGTTAGACGAAACAAAAAGTATGGGTAGTCTTAAAATTTCGTCCTCTTTCATTAGAGATCCAATTCGATATACTTTTGACGACTTTTTAATTTTCATTTTTTCCCCCCTGTACTTGTGTACCTACACATGTGTAGGATCATTGTTTTCACATGTAAATTAGTAAATGAACATATGTACACAACAATGATGGTTAAGGGCGGAGACCGTTAATCCATGGCGGAGCCATGGTGGCAAAGGGCGGAGCCCGTCAGTCCATGGCGGAGCCATAACGGCTAAGGGCGGAGCCCGTTAGGTAGATCACCCATCACCGGTCACCCCCTATGACCTATCACCCTCTATGACCTATCACACTATGACCTATCACCCTCAATGACCTATCACCCCCACCAGCTTTGGTTTATGAATATCCTTAAGGGCGAAGCCCGCTCCGAATCATAATTTTTGTTCAACCTACACATGTGTAAGTTATGTGTAAGTACCAAAAAGAAAACGAAAATTAAAAAGTCGTCAAAAGTATATCGAATTGGATCTCTAATGAAAGAGGACGAAATTTTAAGACTACCCATGCTTTTTGTTTCGTCTAACGATTTACGGTTTGTGAGATAAAACATTTTGAATGATTTGGATGAATTTTCATATTTAATTGAAGAGAGAGAAAGAGAGAAAGAATGTGTGGTCCAGAATGGTTCTTGTGAGTCCCAAACAATAGATGGTTAATTAAACCCGACTGGCAAGTACAACTGATCTTGATGGCCAAGTTCAGTTTACGATCCAGATATGGATAACAAGAAACAATTGACAATATATATAATGCAAGAACAAATGGCAGAAACTATATAAAGATATATATAAATATAATCAAGTATGTAGCATTGAGACACGTTGTTTTCTTTCTAATGTATTGATTTATTGATATATAAACAAATACAAGGATTGTTGCGGAACAAAGATAAACACCCAAGTGTAAGTATCTAAACAATCCCGAAAAACAAGTGATCTAAATAACTTGGAAATATCTCACAAGTTGCAATGCTAAAGTTTCAAGCTCTTTGCAAGTTGTGAGAAGACTTTGTATTTATAGACCAAGTCCATGATGATGTGGACAAGATCGTACAAATGTGGTTGTGAGCATTTAAGGAATTAAACCTAATTCCTTATGTGCTCAACTAGGAAGAGTATATAAGTCAGTTGATGTGACTTATAGTACTATGTTCCAAACCTATACTTTTACCTTGTACCTTTTATTAATAGATAAATCTATTAACTGGGTAAAGGTATGTAAAGTAAAAAGTCTTCCTCGTAATCAGTGTAAAGTGTTGTAAATACTTTACACTGAGATGCTTCAGTCTTCGATCTGGTAGAATCACTCTTTGCTCGCTTCTGAGATGATTCTCTTCTTCATCCTTCAGTCTTTGACTTCAGAATGAATGCTTCAGATTTATCTCGATCTGAACTGAAGTGAAGCTTCAGTGAAGGAATTCTGAGACATCTCAGAATTCTGTACAGACGTCTTCACTAAACTTCAAGCTATTTCTGAACAAATTATACTTGGTCGATTTCCGACCTAACAGTTCTTGAGTTTTTTTTTTTTATGATTTCTCAAAATAACTCACCCCTAGATTTATAAATATATAAATTAATATGTATTTATATATTATTATTATTTTATAACCATTCAAACTGAATATATGAGAAGCCGCACGTACTTCAACGTCTTGAGTTACGGAGAACTTTCGGATCCGATTCTATTATTATTATTACTCCCAAATGTAGATTTACTTTTGTAGATATTATTTTTCGACTAAGTTTTTTATTTAATCTATATTATTCAATGGTATAGTATTTGTTCTAATACATTATTATTTAGGGTTAAGTGCATGAAAATGTAATAACTAAGCCAAAAAGTTATTGTGTACATGAACTTACAAAAGGTTTATTGTATACATGAACCCTGCTATTTTTCTATTGTATAACAAAACCGGCTAAAGTCTTGATGTGGGCCGGTTAAGTGCATGAAAATGTAATAAACTATGCCCAAAAAGTTATTGTGTGCATGAACTTACAAAAAGTTATTGTGTGCATGAACTTACAAAACTTCTATTATTGTGTGCGGTGGTTTGACATCGTTTTTCATCAGTGATTGTGTTTGTTATTCATTTATTTGACATCATCATCATCAAGATATGGAGATCCGATTTTATTTTTTTTAAAATTCTTATGGTTGTAAATTCTGATGAATGTGTGTAGTTAGAACTAGTTTTTTGACCCCAGGGGGACGTTGTCCGGGATCGACACTGCGTCATGCAAGCATTTATACATACAACGGTACCTAAAAGTTTGGAAACTTAAAATTTACTATAGTTTAGTTAGAAACCTTAATGTAAGAGATAGAGAGTAAAGAAAAAAAAAGATTTGATGATTAAAGTTAGAAACCCAAAGTTAATTGATAAAAATTAAAAACTTTAAAACTAAACTATAATTAAGTTTGTATACAAAAAGTTAGACTAAAGTTAAAAAACCAATAAGTTAAGTGGTACAAATAAGTTAAAAACGTTAAAATAAGAGATAGAAAGTAGAAAAAAAATTTAAAAAAATTGATGATTAAAGTTAAAATCCAAAGTTAATTGATAAAAATTAAAAACTTTAAAAGTAAGTTAAGTGATAAAAATAAGAAACTATAAAAATATACAATCGTAAAAAAAAAAAAATAAAAAAAGTTAGACTAAAGTTAAAAAACCAATAAGTTAAGTGGTACAAATAAGTTAAAAACGTTAAAATAAGAGATAGAAAGTAGAAAAAAAATTTAAAAAAATTGATGATTAAAGTTAAAAACCAAAGTTAATTGATAAAAATTAAAAACTTTAAAACTAAACTATAATTAAGTTTGTATACAAAAAGTTAGACTAAAGTTAAAAAACCAATAAGTTAAGTGGTACAAATAAGTTAAAAACGTTAAAATAAGAGATAGAAAGTAGAAAAAAAATTTAAAAAAATTGATGATTAAAGTTAAAATCCAAAGTTAATTGATAAAAATTAAAAACTTTAAAAGTAAGTTAAGTGATAAAAATAAGAAACTATAAAAATATACAATCGTAAAAAAAAAAAAATAAAAAAAAAAAAATCTAAAACTGCAGAAAATGACAAAATAAGAATAAGACAAAATTGCTGACGTCAGCAGTTTTGTCTTGTATTGACAAGGGTTACCGGCTAAGGGAATAGCAGGTAAAACGTGTTTTCTATAACCTTTTTTTAAGAGTTCATGTATACAATAAACCTTTTGTAAGTTCATGTATACAATAACTTTTCGGCCTTAGTTGATTACATTTCCGTGCACTTAACCCTATTATTTATATCCTAAATACTATCTATTATTTCAAAATAATATATGCGTATTTATGATTAGATTTATAGGTAGATTTATGACTATATAAAATAAAAATATATCACAAAACTTATCTAATGTGTATGATTTTTATATTCATAATTCTATCTATTATTTCAAAATAATATATGCGTATTTATGATTAGATTTATAGGTACATTTATGTATATAAAATAAAATATAGATGTTTATTTATAGTTAGAAATATAAGTATAGATTTATAAATATATAAATTAATATGTATTTATATATTATTATTATTTTATAACCATTCAAACTGAATATATGAGAAGCCGCACGTACTTCAACGTCTTGAGTTACGGAGAACTTTCGGATCCGATTCTATTATTATTATTACTCCCAAATGTAGATTTACTTTTGTAGATATTATTTTTCGACTAAGTTTTTTATTTTAATCTATATTATCCAATGGTATAGTATTTGTTCTAATACATTATTATTTAGTTTATGAATACTATATGTTATTTTGTCTCTAGCCTATCTTGAGTGACCAGTTGTACATGTATATATTAATAAAACTATCTTTTAATGTGTCCTATAAAAACTATGTTATGAAATGAACTTTCTTTGTAAAATATTTTGCAATAGACCCATTGAGTTATTTAATATATAATATATTTATCCTTTATATAGTATTTGTACATTACTATGAAAACAAACATGTTTATATACTTTAGACCGTTGTTTTTTAATTCAATGATAATTTTTTTTTCAAATGAATTGTTTATTGATATTAATAAATATGATCATAAAAAATTCTTATAATTTATAAATATAGATCATTATACTTTATAAATATTTGACATATATTATATATATACTTATAAATCATAATCTTATTATTTATATCAGTTATAATCTGACAATTTTTTATATTATCATAAATTATAAATAATAGTGTAACTATCAATTACCTTTTATTTGCGTTCTCAGTTTCCCACGTACGAGTTTAATCTAACTTTAGATATTCAAATCTCTCTTACTTTTTAATATATTTATCTATATCATGCACATTTTTTTATATATCGATGCATCTATTTAAATTATGATGCACCAAAACTTATAGGTATATCAAATTATAACAAATTACAATAGATATGTATGATCAAAGATTATTTACTTTATATATAAAAAAAATAGTTTAATATTGTATTCAGGTGTATAAAAAAAAGTAGTTAATAAATGATTATTTTTATATCAAGTAAAGAAAGAGTAATACTCCGTATATATTTTTAACTTTGAAAAGGATGTCAAATCAGAGAAAAGAACTAGCTAGCTAGCAGCACGCACGTTTTAAACTTCCACCTATTTTTTCGAACAGTTTGCAACTTCCACCATCAAATTTGTCATTTGACTTTACCATCTTACCTCATAAATATTACATAAATGCCACTCCTAACTTTTAATAATAAAATCTCATCTCGCAACACATCCAACGGTTGTAGTGTTATCTTATTTATTTTACAATAATAGTTTGTTTTATTAGCTAAATGTTCATTTGAATCCTTAATTTTACTTGAGATCCAAGGGCCAAATCTTAGCCATTAGATCAACTCTATCAATGGCTATGATTGAAACTTCTCCCTTATTTAAAAAAAAAAACACGGAGGGACATTTATATAAAATTTGCTAAACAAAACAAAAACTCTTCTCAAGTTAATCCTTCACTTCCCCTTTCCTCCTGATGGACACACACACACACAGAGAAACACACACACACAAAAACACACAATCCCCCTCTCTTTCCCTCTCCTCTACTCCGGCGATGGCAGCCACCACCACCGCTGCCTCCATCATCTCACGCTCTCCCCTGTCTAGATCTCCACCTCAAACCACTAGCAGCAACAACTAATGGATGATGATCTTTTAGATTTTATTAGTGAGATTTTATGTATTTAATTTTTTTATATGTAAAAAGTAGATAAGCAAACCATTTTTATCCATGATTTATAGTTTTTTTCTGTTTTTTTTTTTTTTTTAACGACATTCTATCCTACTCCTACTCCTACTCCTAAATTACACGTATGCCTGGAAACCAGGACTTTCAAAAACCCCCTATTAATAAGAAGTTGTATCCTTGGTTGTTATTGTTTAAAATTTCTTTAAAGAGTTTTGCCCACAAAGTGTTTGATGAAATGTTTAAACCAAAGTGTATGTACTAAATCAAATTTGATTTAGTATTAAATCAAATTTGCAAATTTGTATCTGTATACAATCAAATTTGATTGTGTATAGGTTTGTTGATTTAAACTTCATTTGTTTATGTAAATGTATAAATAAAATCAAATTTGATTTAGTATTAAATCGAAATTTGCAAATTTGTATTATTCTGTATTCAATCAAATTTGATTGTATATGGAAATTTGCAAATTTGTATTATTCTGTATTCAATCAAATTTGATTTAGTATTAAATCGAAATTTGCAAATTTGTATTATTCTGTATTCAATCAAATTTGATTTAGTATATACAATCAAATTTGATTGTGTATAGGTTTGTTGATATAAACTTCATTTGTTTATGTAAATGTATAAATAAAATCAAATTTGATTGTGTATAGGTTTGTTGATTTAAACTTCATTTGTTTATGTAAATGTATAAATAAAATCAAATTTGATTT
Source organism: Erigeron breviscapus (assembly GCA_034093135.1). Lineage (NCBI taxonomy): Eukaryota > Viridiplantae > Streptophyta > Magnoliopsida > Asterales > Asteraceae > Erigeron > Erigeron breviscapus. The sequence goes on from CM067168.1 coordinate 116,318,752, forward strand.
AGTATTAAATCGAAATTTGCAAATTTGTATTATTCTGTATTCAATCAAATTTGATTGTATATGGAAATTTGCAAATTTGTATTATTCTGTATTCAATCAAATTTGATTGTGTATAGGTTTGTTGATTTAAACTTCATTTGTTTATGTAAATGTATAATAAAATCAAATTTGATTGTGTATAGGTTTGTTGATTTAAACTTCATTTGTTTATGTAAACCGTATGTATACAATCAAATTTGATTGTGTATAGGTTTGTTGATTTAAACTTCATTTGTTTATGTAAATGTATAAATAAAATCAAATTTGATTTAGTATACAATCAAATTTGATTATGTATAGGTTTGTTGATATAAACTCCATTTGTTTGTGTAAATGTATAAATAAAATCAAATTTGATTTTGTATAGCTTTTTGAAACTGTATGTATACAATCAAATTTGATTGTGTATAGGTTTGTTGATATAAACTCCATTTGTTTATGTAAATGTATAAATAAAATCAAATTTGATTTTGTATAGCTTTTTGAAACTGTATGTATACAATCAAATTTGATTGTGTATAGGTTTGTTGATTTAAACTTCATTTGTTTATGTAAATGTATAAATAAAATCAAATTTGATTTAGTATTAAATCGAAATTTGCAAATTTGTATTATTCTGTATTCAATCAAATTTGATTGTATATGGAATTGAAGAATTTGCAAAACAGGTGATATGTGATATTGTATTCAATCAAATTTGATTATGTATTAATGTCAAATTTTGAAATGTGTATTATTTCGTTTTCAATCAAAGTTGATTATATTAGAATCGAAGAAATATCCGATACATGTTATATGTGATTCTGTACTAAATCAAAATTGATTTAGTATTAAATCCAAATTTGCAAATTTGTATTATTTTGTATTCAATCAAATTTGATTTTATATGGAATTGAATAATATGCAAAATATGTGATATGTGATTCTGTACTCAATCAAATTTGATTTAGTATTAAATCAAAATTTTCAAATTTGTATTATTATGTATTCAATCAAATTTGATTGTATATGGAATTGAAGAATATGCGAAACAAGTCATATGTGATACTGTATTTAATCAAATTTGATTATGTATTGAATCCAAATTTTGAAATGTGTATTATTCTGTTTTCAATCAAATTTGATTGTTCAAGCCAATCCAACAATCAAATATATGGGTTTATTAAAATATGATTGTGTACGAAACAATAAAATTTCGTATTCAATCAAATATGATTGTATCGTAAATTACGACGGTCACAAATTATTTCATATCACGCATCAACCCTACCATCTCCTTTTAAAACTAATCATGTTTGCCCCAACTTTTTCCAGAAACTAATCATATCAGCTTTTATCCACAACATATATATATATATATATATATATATATATATATATATATATATATATATATATATATATATATATATATATATATATATATATATATATATATATATATATATATATATATATATATATATATATATATATATATATATATATATATATATATATATATATATATATATATATATATATATATATATATATATATATATATATATATATATATATATATATATATATATATATATATATATATATATATATATATATATATATATATATATATATATATATATATATATATATATATATATATATATATATATATATATATATATATATATATATATATATATATATATATATATATATATATATATATATATATATATATATATATATATATATATATATATATATATATATATATATATATATATATATATATATATATATATATATATATATATATATATATATATATATATATATATATATATATATATATATATATATATATATATATATATATATATATATATATATATATATATATATATATATATATATATATATATATATATATATATATATATATATATATATATATATATATATATATATATATATATATATATATATATATATATATATATATATATATATATATATATATATATATATATATATATATATATATATATATATATATATATATATATATATATATATATATATATATATATATATATATATATATATATATATATATATATATATATATATATATATATATATATATATATATATATATATATATATATATATATATATATATATATATATATATATATATATATATATATATATATATATATATATATATATATATATATATATATATATATATATATATATATATATATATATATATATATATATATATATATATATATATATATATATATATATATATATATATATATATATATATATATATATATATATATATATATATATATATATATATATATATATATATATATATATATATATATATATATATATATATATATATATATATATATATATATATATATATATATATATATATATATATATATATATATATATATATATATATATATATATATATATATATATATATATATATATATATATATATATATATATATATATATATATATATATATATATATATATATATATATATATATATATATATATATATATATATATATATATATATATATATATATATATATATATATATATATATATATATATATATATATATATATATATATATATATATATATATATATATATATATATATATATATATATATATATATATATATATATATATATATATATATATATATATATATATATATATATATATATATATATATATATATATATATATATATATATATATATATATATATATATATATATATATATATATATATATATATATATATATATATATATATATATATATATATATATATATATATATATATATATATATATATATATATATATATATATATATATATATATATATATATATATATATATATATATATATATATATATATATATATATATATATATATATATATATATATATATATATATATATATATATATATATATATATATATATATATATATATATATATATATATATATATATATATATATATATATATATATATATATATATATATATATATATATATATATATATATATATATATATATATATATATATATATATATATATATATATATATATATATATATATATATATATATATATATATATATATATATATATATATATATATATATATATATATATATATATATATATATATATATATATATATATATATATATATATATATATATATATATATATATATATATATATATATATATATATATATATATATATATATATATATATATATATATATATATATATATATATAATACTATATATATATATATATATATATATATATATATATATATATATATATATATTTCATATATAGATACCTATATATTTCACATTATATAAATATATATAGGTCTTTACTGCCATCACAGAACCTTAATATATATTTCACATCTTAACAATATATAGGTTTTCACTGCCATCACAGAACCTTAATATATATTTCACATCTTAACAATATATAGGTTTTCACTGCCATCACAGAACCTTAATATATATTTCACATCTTAACAATATATAGGTTTTCACTGCCATCACAGAACCTTAATATATATTTCACATCTTAACAATATATAGGTTTTCACTGCCATCACAGAACCTTATATTTATATAGATCACATCATATAATATTTTCTCGAATCCGAGCATATTAAATCATAATAGAACATACCATGTCCTCGAATCTGAGATAGTAGTTTTAACATATTTATTCTTCAGATTTAAACCCGTGTGTTCATATAGAACTTCATTTCACGAAACTTTCCCAGAGTGTATCCATAAAAAGGATATCCAATTTGTATATAACGTTTTCTCAAAATAAGTGTATCTCAGTATAAAATAATTTAGACAATGTATTCTCAGCCCAAAACGTAAAACTGTTAATAAGGGGCTATGAGTCTCACCTTAGCAGCAATGAAATGAAGTGATGAAAATGTAATGAGATGATGAGCAAGTTGTTAGGTCGAAAATCGACCAAGTATAATTTGTTCAGAAATAGCTTGAAGTTTAGTGAAGACGTCTGTACAGAATTCTGAGATGTCTCAGAATTCCTTCACTGAAGCTTCACTTCAGTTCAGATCGAGATAAATCTGAAGCATTCATTCTGAAGTCAAAGACTGAAGTATGAAGAAGAGAATCATCTCAGAAGCGAGCAAAAGAGTGATTCTACCAGATCAAGACTGAAGCATCTCAGTGTAAAGTATTTACAACACTTTACACTGATTACGAGGAAGACTTTTACTTTACACCTTTATCCGGTTAATAGATTTATCTATTAACAAAAGGTACAAAGTATAGGCTTGGAACCTAGTACTATAAGTCACATCAAGTGACTTATATACTCTTCCAAGTGCAGCATGTAAGGAATTATGGTTTAATTCCTTAAATGCTCACAACCACATTTGTACGATCTTGTCCACATCATCATGGACTTGGTCTATAAATACAAAGTCTTCTCACAACTTGCAAAGGGCTTGAAACTTTAGCATTGCAACTTGTGAGATATACTCTAAGTAAAACTTACGAGTATTTCCAAGTTAATTAGATCACTTGTATTTCAGGATTGTTTAGATACTTACACTTGGGTGTTTATCTTTGTTCCGCAACAATCCTTGTATTTGTTTATACATCAATAAATCAAATACATTGAAAAGAAAACAACGTGTCTCAATGCTACATACTTGATTATATTTATATATATCCTTATATAGTTTCTGCCAATTGTTCTTGCATTTTATATCTAGTCAATTGTTTCTTGTTATCCATATCTGGATCGTAAACTGAACTTGTCCAATCAAGATCAGTTGTACTTGCCAGTCGGGTTTTTTATTCATCTATATATTTGGGACTCACAATTGGTATCAGAGCCACAAGGTTGAATTTTATCAATTCATTAACCTTTGATCTGCATAGATGGCTGACTTTGAACAAGAACGACCTGACCCTAATAATGCTACCCCACCCCCTCTCATCAACAACAATATACCATCACACAATGTACACGTACACTTTCCAAATAATCCTGTTCCCAAGTTTGATGGGAACAGTGAAAACTTTCAAACATGGAAAGCGTGCATGCTTAAGTATATTGCTGGTGTTGAGAGACATCTACCAGATATCTTAAGAGAAGGACCCTTTGTCCCTATGAATGCTTCTACTGTTGTCAGAAATTCCGATGGGACTCCTAGGCTGTCACCTAAGGAGAAGGATCATTGGTCTGAGGAAGATCATAGACTTGTAGACCTGGACACCAAGTTACAAAATATGATTTTATACGCAGTTCCAGAAACCCTAATGCCCACTCTTGTTTTACTTGAAAATTCCAAATTAATGTGGGAGGAACTAATGACACAGTTTGAAGGCACGAATGAGACAATTGTCACAAGAAAAGTTGCTTTAAACAAAAGATATGAGTCTTTCTTTGCTATCCCTGGGGAATCTTTAACTCAAACCTACATCAGATTTACAAATCTGGTAAACCAACTGAAAGCCCTGGGTGTAACCAAAGACAAAGAAATTTTGTTGGAAAAATTTTGTGACATTTTACCTTCTAAATGGGAAAATTTAATCTTGGTCTTGAGACAAGGCAAAACCTTGCACAGTCATACTCTTGCTTCCCTTTATGGAGCCTTCAGATATACTGAAGAGAACAAAGCTGAAAGAGCCTTGGCTGAGCAGGATGCCAAGAATCATGTTTCTACCAGTTCTGGTACGGTTCAGTATTCAGAACCACATAGTACTACTCTACTATCTTCTGAGAGCGATGTTTTTGACTCGATGAAGAAGATGGTGTCTGAAATGTTAAAAACTGGTGTCTCTGCTAATATCACTCATGATTGTGATGAGAATGACAATGATGATCTGGTTGCCATGCTGGCTAAAACGTTCAATCGTTTTAAGGCCAAATCAAATCGATCTGGCAAACCTTTTGCTTCCAGTGCTTCTATTGACAAGTCTAATCTTGAATGCTTTAAATGCGACAAGAAAGGACATTTCATGAAGGAATGCAGATCTAGTCAACCTTCATCATCACAATCTGCTCCTAACCATTCTATTTTTCAGAAGTCTGATGACAGCTATAAGGCCAAATACAAGAAGTTGAAGGCACATATGGCTCTTTTGGCACAAGACAACTCTAGCAACAGTTGTATGATTGCCAAAACTGAAAAGTGGGAAGACTCTGATGAATCATCTGATGATGAGGAGGAAGTTAGGGACATGTGTTTCATGGCACAAGAAGATCAAGGTCATTTGGTCAAATCCGATGTTGAATCTGGTCGCTGGGTGGATATAGTGATGAAAAAGGTCAGTAATTTTGGCTATGAAGAAAATGAGGAACACAAACTGGACCTTTTGGTTCTATTAGAGGCTGACATCTCATTTGTTGAGACAGTGCGTTCAGAAAGCTTAAAAATGTTTGAAAACAATACTTCTGAACTGAACGCCAGTCAGGCCAGATTAAAAGAACTGAAAGATGTTCATTTGGCCCTAAAAAGTTATCAGTCCATGGTGGCCACTTTAGAGTTGGAAAAAGAAGAGTTAAAAACCATCCTTGAAAAAGAACAGAAAATAATTAAATCTTGGATGAGTGCACCAAAACCAGATGCTGCAATGAAAAATACTTTTGCAAATCAAAAAACAGCATATGAATCTGGTGATCTTCATATGGCATCTATAATCACTGATTTAGATGCACTTCCAAAGGAAATGAAACCTGAAATTATTTTTCCTAAAGTTGGCAAACAGAAAACTGTGACTGATAGGGCCCAGGAACAATCTGAGGGTAAATCTGAAACAGCTCAGACAACTGTTTCAGAAAAGAAGGCTAAATCCAAAAAGCCATCCCCTCAGACTTCATCTAAGGTTCCCAAGGACCAAAGGAAGAAGAAGAATATCTCCCCCACTGAGCCTTCTACCTCAGATTCTGGTAAGGCTCAGGTGTCTAATGAAGAATCTATTTTGTTAAGGTTAGAAAGTCAATTTCAACTATTGGCTAGACAAGTGCAGAGTTGTAATGCACGTTTAAAAAATGTTGAAACCACACCTCTTCAACCTAAACAAAATGCAAAACCTTTTTCTAAGCAAATCAAGCAGAAATCTGAGAAGAAAAAGGTTGAAAAATCCATCAAACCAACTACTTTTGTGTCATCTGAGATAATGACTGAAATCCCATTTGACCCTTCTGTTCCTCATAAACCAAAGAAATCTGAGAAGAAAAAGGTTGAAAAATCCATCAAACCAACTACTTTTGTGTCATCTGAGATAATGACTGAAATCCCATTTGACCCTTCTGTTCCTCATAAACCAAAGAAATCTGAGACTGCTAAGGGAGAGTCTAGTGAACCCATCCAAAGATGGGTTCCCAAAAAGAACTAATCTTTGATTGTGTGCAGGGAGACCGAAAGAAGAACATTTGGTTTCTGGACAGTGCTGCTGGCCGAACCATGACTGGTTATCAGACCCTGCTAGAGGAATATAGGGTGCAAGAAGGGCCCTCAATAGTTTTTGGAAATGATGGTAATGGAAAAACTGAGGGATATGGTGTGTGTGAATAATGGTCAAGTCAAATTCACACGTGTTGCATATGTGAACGGTTTGAAATATAACCTGATCAGTGTCAGTCAACTATGTGATGATGGCTTCAAGGTTTTATTTGATATTTCACAAGGCACCATATTCAACAGAGATGGAAAGGTGGTACTGATTGCACCAAGAAAGGGAAACATTTATGTCATTGATATGAATCCTTCTACCTCTGAACAATGTTTCTACTCAAAGGCAGATGAAGACACAAATTGGTTGTGGCATAAGAGACTATCCCATCTGAACTTCAAGAACATTAATAAGTTGTCAAGAAAATAACTTGTTGATGGGGACCCTCTATGTCTTTCAACAAAGACAAGCCATGTCCAGGTTGTGAAATAGGTAAGCAGAAAAGAGCTTCATTCAAGACAAAGCAAAGCTTTAGTATTATTGAACCTCTTCATATGCTTCACATGGACCTTTTTGGACCAGTGAATGTTCAGACCAGAGCAGGAAAGAAATACACCCTTGTTATAGTTGATGAATATTCAAGATACTGCTGGGTGATTTTCCTCAAGTCCAAAAGTGAAGCTGCTGCTGAAATCATTGCTCTCATCAAACAAATTGAGCTCAAATACAAGCAAAAAGTTTGTCAGCTCAGAAGTGACAATGGCACTGAATTCAGAAATGCCACCCTGGAGTCCTTCTGCACTGAAACTGGCATATCTCAGAACTTCTCCTCAGCCCACACACCAGAGCAGAATGGTGTTGTAGAAAGAAAGAATCGTACGCTGATTGAAGCTGCTAGAAGTATGTTGAATGAATCTGGTCTTCCCCAGAATTTCTGGGCTGAAGCTGTTGCAACTGCATGCTACACTCAGAACAGATCTATCTACGTCAAAAGACTCAAGAAGACCTCATATGAAGTACTCAGAAATAGAAAGCCTAATATTGGATACTTCCATGTATTTGGGTGTCCAGTATACATTCTGAATGATTCTAGTCAGCTTGGAAAATTTGACGCAAAAGCTGATGAAGGATACTTCCTAGGATATTCATCAAATCGCAAAGCCTTTAGAGTCTTTAACAAGAGGCTTGAAAAGGTTGATGAGTCAAATCACGTTACCTTTGATGAATCAAATTCTGCAATCTTTAAAAATTCCATTCCTGTACCACCCTCAGAAAGTCCAATGAGTTTTGGTGATTCTGATCCTATTGCTGAAACTGATCAGTCACCTGAACCTGCTTCTAAACATCTCCGTTCAGAACCAACAATGAAAAAGCCTAGCAACATTCCATTTTATCCTCCAGTCAGTTTCAAACTGCCCTCTGAACTGACTATTGGATCAGATGTACATGCTGCTTCTCCTCTGATATCAGGCTCCACTGAGCAACCTCAATCTGAAGAATTTCATGATGCAAGTCATGATCTGCAGGAAGAAGAAGAAGCTGCAGATGTATTTTCTGAAGCTCCTCCTGAAGTTACTCAGAGAAGTTCTTGCACTGATATCATTACTCATCCTGGTCAATACACTAAGTGGACTAAAGCACATCCTATCGAGCAAATCATTGGGAATTCCACTAGTGGGGTTCAGACCAGAAGAGCCACAAGCGATCAATGCTTAAACTTCAGTTTCTTATCTCTTATTGAACCCAAGAAGATTGACGAGGCTATGAAAGACCCAAGCTGGGTTGAAGCCATGCAAGATGAGCTCAACCAGTTTAAAAGAAACGATGTATGGGAACTCGTTCCTTGTCCCAATAACCTGAAGAAGGAACCAATTGGGACAAGATGGGTCTTCAGAAACAAGATGGATGAAGATGGACATATCATCAGAAACAAAGCAAGACTTGTTGCAAAAGGATATGCACAAGAAGAGGGACTAGATTTTGATGAAACTTTTGCACCAGTTGCTAGACTTGAAGCTATCAGAATATTCTTAGCTTTTGCAGCTCATCATCAATTTAAAGTCTATCAAATGGATGTCAAAAGTGCATTCCTGAATGGAGAACTAGAAGAAGTCGTTTATGTGTATCAACCACCAGGGTTCATCAATGAAGAAAAACCACATTGGGTGTATAGACTGAACAAAGCCTTATATGGTCTGAGACAAGCACCCAGAGCCTGGTATGATACTCTTACTAAACATCTTCTTAAAAATGGTTTTAAACATGGTGCAATTGATAGCACTTTGTTCATATTGCATGATAAAAGTGATATCCTTTAGTACAAATTTATGTTGATGATATTGTGTTTGGTTCTACAAATGAGAAGATGTGTGAAAATTTTTCTAAAATCATGTCTTCTGAGTATGAAATGAGTATGATGGGTGAACTGACATATTTTCTAGGACTTCAAGTAAAACAAACTGAAGATGGTATTTTCATAAACCAAGAAAAATATGTCAGAGATTACTAAAGAAATATCAATTTGATTCAGTCTCATCAAAAGATACTCCTATTTCTGCTCCATTAACTTTGGATTCTGATCCACATGGAAAACCAGTAGACCATACAAAATATCGTGGTATGGTTGGTTCACTGATGTATTTAACTGCAAGTAGACCAGACATAATGTTTGCAACATGCCTTTGTGCTAGATTTCAGTCTGATCCCAGAGAAGCACATGCAAATGCTGTTAAAAGGATCTTCAGATACCTTAAGGGTGTCCCCAGACTGGGTCTTTGGTATCCCAAAGGCTCTAGTCTAGATCTAATGGGTTATTCAGATTCTGATCATGCAGGTTGCAAGATAGACAGGAAAAGTACCACTGGTGGGTGTCATTTCCTTGGTGGCAAATTAGTAAGCTGGACTAGTAAGAAGCAGACTGAAGTATCACTGTCAACTGTAGAAGCTGAGTACATTTCTGCAACAAGTTGTTGTGCTCAGATTCTATGGATGAAAAACCAACTGACTGATTATGGTGTTACTTACACAAAGACTCTAATTTTTTGTGATAACACTAGTGCCATTGCCATATCTCACAATCCTGTGATGCACTCGAAAACCAAGCACATCGACCTCAGGTATCATTTCATTCGTGATCATATTCTGAAAGGAGATATTGAATTGCACTTTATTCCCACTGATAAGCAACTCGCTGATGTTTTCACAAAACCTTTAGATGTCAAAACCTTTAAACATCTAATCAGTGAGTTGGGTATGCTAAATCCTTAGACTGGTAATCTTGTTATGAACGCCTCAGTGACACTGATCTGGTTCACCAGTCTGAGCGATCCATGTAATTTTTGCTCGCCTAGCTATCGAACGCCTTTGTGATACTATCTTGGCACTTATTAATTCATGGATCATCACTTCAGGGGGAATGTTAAATATTTTTCAAACATTAAAATAAACCCTTATTTTTTTTAAGGAGGAACTTTTTGCTCAGAAAAATGTATTTAACTGAAGCACTTCAGAAAATCAAAAATATTTCAGTTGAATTTTATTGACTGATATGGTTCAGATCTTTTTGGAACTGACCATTCTCAGAAATTGTTTAGTCATCACTGAAATACAACAACCTTTCAAGATATTTTCCTTTTGATACTTGGTCAATTGTGTGTACACGTGACCTACTGCATACTATGTTTTTAACTTACGTTGGTCATGCTTATGTGTCACACAAGTTGCGCCGTAAAAGAAAAAGAAATGAGTACTTTTTCTGAAAAAATGTTGCAAGTTGGGGTCACTCAAACGGCTTTGCATTTAATGCTGATTTGACCCCAGAAATTATTTTAGGATCTCAAACCCAATCAAAATCATTTTCGAATATAAAATATTTTATGAGTCTTGGGCTTTGAAATTCAAAAATTATTTTTAATTGTTTTTAGTTGGCAAATCACTTTGTAGTCCAACTTAAATTCACATTCCTTCTCATTTTTTCATTTACTTCGTTTTTCATTTACTTCCCAATCATCAATCTCTCTCATATTTACTCTCAAAACTCCTTAACTCTTCATATTCCTTTCGCTTTCTTTTTTCAAATCTTAAAATGTCTAAATCATCATCTTCTTCTTCACACAAATCACTCATAAATTTTGAATACACTCCATCGAGTGATGTGAAAACATCTGCCACATGGCCAAAGAACTTCACACCCTCTCAAATCCGATTCAACATGAGCAACTTTTTGGCTCAATTGAATGTGAAGTCCGAAACCTTAATGGGAAGAATCAACAATTTTTGGGAGCAGTCCCCTTTCCATTATGCGTTGACCGCAAATCCTCAAGCATTGTATCATCGATACTTGCTTGAATTCTGGTACACTGCTGTGGTGCATAAGGATGAACAATCCATCTCCTTCACTCTAAATGAGGGCACCAAGAAGTGTGTCATCACTCTTGAGGGGTTCAGAAATTCCCTTCATCTGAACTACCTCGAACCTCCCCAGGTGTTTGCTAGAAGACTCAAAGGAGTCAATTTCAGGGAGGTTCTAGTCGCCACTGGTCATGGTGATATGGAGGATGCTGATGGTAACTTGAAGACCTTTGGACACATTTTCATGTCTGGTTTTGGCAATTGCTGGAGGTTCTTCTGGACCCAGATTGTGGAGAGTCTTGGTGGCAACCATGGAGGGTTGGACCAACTTTCATTACCCCAAGTTGAGATGGGGTATTACATTTGGAATGGGATGCAAGCAGATTTCACTGAGATTCTCTTTGCTCAGTTGATTACAAAGTTAAAAGGAAAGAGAAGTCTGCATGTTGCTTTCCCAAGGTTTTTAAGCTTGTGTTTTATGGACATCCTTGGAGAAGCTTATAACCAAGCTGGACCTGAAGCTTCTGTACCTGAATATGGCAGAGATTTCTCAAAGGCAACCATTACTGAAGATGAGCCTGAACTCTCCTCTGCTATGCTTCAGGTATTTACTAAAACTGTTTCAGCCACACTAGCTGGTCCAGAAAGGTCACTAAGTGGGCCACAAAAGAATGTGGGACCCGTTAGTGTACCTACGATTGTACAAATCGTTGAATCTGGTGACGATGCACCTGCTTCTGCAGATGTTGAACCAAAATCTGGTGAGGGTACTAGTGACCCAAACCAGGGCATATCCGACCAGATCGTAAAAGTGAATGCTTTCTGGGATGACGATGAGCTACCTCAGGAGAATCTTGATTCTCTTGCTGACTTTGAGTTTGACGAGGAACTATTGGAGGCGAATCAATCTGATTCTGAGCCAGCCCCCATCCTCGCAAACGCCCCTCCTCCTCGCCCAGAAATCCAACCAGAAAATGAGCCTTATGTTCCACCACCACCATCTCACCAAAATCCAATCTTTCCACCAGGTACCACTCCCGCATATGTAACCGATCCATCTTTCACTCCATCACTTCAATTTCTTCACCCTCAAATTCACAACATTCCACCACCAATCAACTATGATGCTCCCTCAGAGAAGGACTTGGATTCTGAGACAGAATCTGAGAGTCCTACTGACATTCAAATGAACAAAGTACTTAAAGGGCTTGGTAGTTTACCATTTGTGGCTCCTGCTTCTACACAACCCCCACCTCCTTTGAATATAGAAGCACAGTTAGAGAAAACACAAACCGAAGTCCAAGGCCTTATTTTTAGGGTGGAGGACTTAACCAAATCTCTAACTGCCAACACTAGTTCCTTGGCTGATATGAAAGGTGCTCAGATGTTCCTTGGAACTGAGTTGACCAAAGTTGCTGGTAATGAAAGACTAGTGGTTGGGAAGCTGAATGAGCTGGTGATGTCTTGCAACAAGGTGAGCTCTGCAATCAGAGAAGCCTTCAGGTTGACAAAGAGAGATGTGCAAGCTTCGGTGGTTGCGAACTTGACATCTAGTGTTGAGTTGTTGAAGCAAGAGTTTATGATAGTTGGAAATGAAGTTCGTGAGTTGGTTCAGAAGCCAAGTGTTAATGAGAAAGAACTTGGGACTTCTATCAGTGCTGGTATTGTGAAAGATCTGAAGTCTGAGCTATCTCAGAATCTAGCTGCTCAGATTTCAGATTCTGTCAGTCAGAAAGTTGGTGCAGAAGTTAGAATGATGATTGCTGAACTGACCAAAGACACAATTGACAAGGTGGAAAAGGCTGTAAATGAAGTAAAAGATACAGTTTCCAAGCTTGAAGGTTCAGTTCAGAATCAGTCAAAACAGTTAGAAGAAATTCAAACACTTCTGAAGAAAGATAATGTTGTTACTCCTCCTCCCCCTGCTTCCTTCACTTAAGAAGACAGAAAAATGTTGAAGGACTTAAAAGATAAAGAAGCACTGAACCTTAGCTCTTCATTCAGACTAAAGGCTCAGTTTGCTACTATGGCAAAAGGTATTTGTGAGTGCCTAGAACAACAGAGTTGGGAACCACTGAAGGCAATTAAATCTACAATTGACCTTTATGCTAGATTGCCTTTAGAGATTCCCAAAGGGGGAAGTGGTGTGCCTATTGGTTTGCTTGCTAGTACTCAAGAGATAATTCAAGCAACCAAGAAGCAAACTGAGGTACCTTCTGGTAGTGCCTCAGTTCAGGGGGAACAACTTCAGAAAAAGGATAAGGGAAAAGGCAAGGTTCAAGAAGAAGAACCAAAGAAAAGTGATAAGGGTCCTGGAATGGTTGTTGGTGAAAATATAGACGAGCAAGGTTATCCCTTACATAATCTTGAAGCTGATAGTAGGAAGTTGGAAACATTGCAGAAGCAGGTTTCTAACCAATTCATTATGTGGAGGGAGAACAAAGAAAGAGAAAGGGAACAACATCTAAAGATGGGGACCCTTGATCACATAGATGCTGCAGCTCTTGGGTTATCATTGGAAAGATATCAGAAAATCAAAAATGACCCAAGAGTGCAAAAGGCTATAATTGATATGCTGGAATATGAGTGTGGGATGAACTACTCTCCTCTGGAACAAAAGTTGGAAATTCTGACCTTTAAGTTGTCCATTGAAGACTTAAAGAAAAATAGGGAAAAAGAAATGGCGATAAAAAGGAAGGAAATTCTGGCCGAAGTTCAGAATGTTGAGAAAGAGTTGCTCAGACCAACCTCTAAACCCAAAGTGACTGGACCTAGATCATCAAGAAAGAGTGTTCGTGATGCTGATCTTTCTACCTTCAAACCAATGTCTGATGATGCTGTTGAAATTCAAAGAAAACATGAAAGGGATCAATATGAGCATTACATGAAGCATCGATCTCATCCAGCCAAGATAGTTGATATGGAAATAGAAAAAGCTGATGGATTGAAGCTTTTTGACTTGGTTGTTAAAAGAGAAGGAAGGGCAGCTGAAGAATACCATCAGGTTTCAGTGCACGAGTTTGGGATTTCTGAGCACAGGGAGATGATCCAGGTTCTGAAAGGGAAACCAAAATCTGCCTTGACTGGTGCATGGTTAGCAAGAATTCAACAAAAGATGCAAGCCAAGGTAGAGATTGAAGGAAGGCTGTTTGGCAAAAAGGATCACTCTCCACTGAAGAGAAAACCTACTGAGGCACCTTCTGGTTCAAGGCCTGCCAAGAAGTAGTTTTCTTTTCAGATTATCATGTACTTGTAAAATATTTACATTTGTAACATTCATTGTGGTGTGTATATATATGTTGCATCTTGTAACCAATAAGTAGATGATAAGTTTAAGTTAGAATAACCACAAGTAAAATTCTGAGACATCAATGATCTATAAGATGTACTTAAGAAAATATTTACAACTTAAACAAAAACTTGCATTTCAGACTTACAAACATGTATAGATAGAAGTCTGAGATGCATGCACTATTTCAGAACAAATAGGGGGAATTTGTTAGGT
Source organism: Erigeron breviscapus (assembly GCA_034093135.1). Taxonomy (NCBI): domain Eukaryota; kingdom Viridiplantae; phylum Streptophyta; class Magnoliopsida; order Asterales; family Asteraceae; genus Erigeron; species Erigeron breviscapus. The sequence goes on from CM067168.1 coordinate 116,334,186, forward strand.
CGAAAATCGACCAAGTATAATTTGTTCAGAAATAGCTTGAAGTTTAGTGAAGACGTCTGTACAGAATTCTGAGATGTCTCAGAATTCCTTCACTGAAGCTTCACTTCAGTTCAGATCGAGATAAATCTGAAGCATTCATTCTGAAGTCAAAGACTGAAGTATGAAGAAGAGAATCATCTCAGAAGCGAGCAAAAGAGTGATTCTACCAGATCAAGACTGAAGCATCTCAGTGTAAAGTATTTACAACACTTTACACTGATTACGAGGAAGACTTTTACTTTACACCTTTATCCGGTTAATAGATTTATCTATTAACAAAAGGTACAAAGTATAGGCTTGGAACCTAGTACTATAAGTCACATCAAGTGACTTATATACTCTTCCAAGTGCAGCATGTAAGGAATTATGGTTTAATTCCTTAAATGCTCACAACCACATTTGTACGATCTTGTCCACATCATCATGGACTTGGTCTATAAATACAAAGTCTTCTCACAACTTGCAAAGGGCTTAAAACTTTAGCATTGAAACTTGTGAGATATACTCTAAGTAAACTTACGAGTATTTCCAAGTTAATTAGATCACTTGTATTTCAGGATTGTTTAGATACTTACACTTGGGTGTTTATCTTTGTTCCGCAACAATCCTTGTATTTGTTTATACATCAATAAATCAAATACATTGAAAAGAAAACAACGTGTCTCAATGCTACATACTTGATTATATTTATATATATCCTTATATAGTTTCTGCCAATTGTTCTTGCATTTTATATCTAGTCAATTGTTTCTTGTTATCCATATCTGGATCGTAAACTGAACTTGTCCAATCAAGATCAGTTGTACTTGCCAGTCGGGTTTTTTATTCATCTAAATATTTGGGACTCACACAAGTCAATTAGCCAAATCGGGAGATCCTAAACACAATATGATTGATTTACTTTTCTTGGTTCAAACCTAAATTTCTATAAGGTTATTTATTAATACGCTTGTCAACGTAACTGGTTTAGGGTTCTTTCAATAACCTTTGTAATTTATTTTGAAATATTTATAATTGATACATGAGTTATATATTGGAGATTTCTTTATAAATCATTTTTGAAATGCCATAAATAAGCTAAGTAGTTAGCTTAATATGTAAATGTGTTTATCTTCCACAAATAGAGATATACTTAATAGTATTGTTTAAAAATCAATACGAGATCCATAATGAATGTATTCAAGGATGAATATGAGCAAGTTTATCTATCTATCTATATAAATGTATATATAGAATGTTTATTTTAAATAGTAGGATTAATACAAAAGAATTGTATTAATCATGTATCGAAGAGATATTTTGAATAGTATATTTAATACAAAGAATGTATTAATTTTTGTAACGAAGAGAGATGCTTTCAATAGCAGAGATATGAAAAGATACCTTGAAAGGTATGTATTATAATCAATACAAAATGTATTGATTACCAATGAAGAGATACCTTAAATGGTAGGAAAAACCCTGTATTATATTTCAAGTTGTGTTAGGGTTGACGTTGGGTCGTGTAGTATCCAGACGGTGAACCAAGTTGCGTTTAGAATGCGAATTGCAAACTGTTTGTCAACTACAATCCGTTCCGTTGGTATACCCCAGAGATGCCCAAGGTCAATGGCAATCACGTTTAGAAATATGGTACGGTTAAAAGTGTATCAAGGATATATTCTATCCATAAACCAAACAAATCGAAAATACGAAACAATTCATAGATGGTGAATAGTAATTATATGAATATTCATTTGATTATACTTCATTGGAAGTATATAAGGAGATTCATTAAAGTATAAAGCTCATGCATTTCTATAAAAGTGCCAACAATTTATTATGCGTATAAAAGAGATATTTAACGTATTTAAATGCAAGTATGTATTAATTGAGTATAGAAATAAGTTGACAAGCATTTCAATACATAACATATAGTTCTAAAATCATAGAGCAAATTATAGTAAGGATTTTATAAAAACACTTACAAGTTCGGAGAATTATAAATTCTAAGATCAAAGTAACGATATAGGAATGAGCTCCAAAGAAGATTTTGAGAGAATCGACTATAACTTGGACTTGTAAACTTGATGATTATGGAATAATCCTAACTCCATGTGGCCATTATAAATAGGCTTTGATAAGTTCTTGAAAGAATTCCCGATAACAACGTCGTGTTTACAATTTCGAAACCAACGAATTCAAAACAACTTTGGTTGAATCGAAAGCTTAGAATGATGAAAGGTTGTGAGAGATATGCTTGAACTTGAACAAGTATGGATCTTTGAATGATAGGGATTTAAGAAGAGAAGTGTTGAGAGTGTGAATTAGCAAGTATTGATGTTTACATAAGGCTAGTATATATAGTGAAAGATATGGTGTAGTTTAAGATGTTTTGGTGAAGTTTAAGCATAAAATATCTCTAAAGAGACTTATGGCCGTGGGTTTAGAGCCTTGGGGGCTAAGTAAGAGTGGTATGGAGGTGGAAGGAAGGTTCATGGAAGGTGGCAAGTGGTGGTGGAACATGGTGGTGTCATGGTGGCATAAAAGTCTAGTATACTTAGATTTTTAACCTCCTTACTATTCATGGGATTTAATTAAATCTTCCAACTTTTCAAGTGTGTTATATTATGAATTAAAAATCATATTAGAGTGTTAAAACACTAGATATTAGGTTCTACAAAGTCTTAAGTTCATACGAGAAAGACTCACGCGAAAAATAAACGTTTTACGATTTTTCATGAATTTTGAACTTTTTATTTTCTATTTGCTCATCATCAAGGTTTTTAAACTTTTCAAGATAGTTCATTTAGTAGATTGATTAATCACATAATCAATTCGAAAGTTTAAACATGCACTTGCTCACCTAATCATGCATTAAATAGCTTAAATTACTTTGGATTTTAAGCGAAGAACATCTTAATTGATTTCAATTAAGAATCCTGTTGAATGGAATTTTGACGGATGTCACACTACGGCTAACCCTCGGCCTTCAAAACCTAAACCCTAGAGTGGGAACCCTCATCCTTTTTAGGGTTTTAAAATGCGTCCCTCCCCCAAAAGGGTGACCTTTTTAGGGTTTTAGAATGTGTCATTCCCTGACGATACCATATATATCAAATACAATTACACACAACATTTAATATTTCTAACATTCTGAAGTTAAAAAATCTCCAAAATTAATAATGACATATTTGTCCAGAAAAGAATTTATTTCTTTTCTATAAAAGAATAAAATAAAACTAATGCATGTCCTATTCGTTTTCAAAAAAATATTAATTGCCCCTTCGTCATACATAAAATAAAATAATCTTTTTTTTCTTATATGTTTAAACTCTATTAATTTTTACGAAAAACAATCAATCGTACAATATATGTAATTAATCGGTATATTATACGGGTATTTAGACTAGCAGAATATATATTTAGAGGTATGGTTAACCTAAAAAGTATATAAAACATGAGTAATTTCGGGGGGGAAAAAACCACATAAAAAAGCCTATGTTATGATCAAGCATGCATAGATCAAGCTTTGAGCTTGGCTTAGACCGTACTGGACTGAACCAAACGATGATGCTTTGGACTTTGAGGCCTGGCAGGGGCCGGTTTTTAACATCGAGAGAATTTTCAGTTTTGCTCCTCGGACCTAGGCCGACTCGAGCTTATATATTTTGAACTTCTAATTATATTATCATGACCGAATTCTGGTTATTTTGCACTTTTAATGTCATTATCAATTTGTCATGCATTCCGTTCTTCTGTTGACTTTATATGAGATATAGAAGAATAATGATCAAAACTTTGTTTGCATAGATAATTCCACGTAAAGTCACTAGAAAAAGTAATTAAGTCATTTATTCGCATAGTTTTTTTTTTATATCATATATTCACACTTAAATTGTGACAAATTAATAGTTAGCGCGGATAAAAATGGTATGACAAATTATATATGAAAGTCCGCACCTAATATTGTACGAGTACATTTTAAAACTCCACACTTTTTAGTATGGATAAATTTCTATACATTTTTAAGTGTGGTCTTTTGTACTATACATATTTTTACACACTTTAAAGTGTTTACACATATATAAACATGACAAAATTTTATAAATTGTTTACGCTATCTAATTATGTTAATAAGTGAAGCACTACTACAAAACTGAGGAATACCGACGGAATTTTCCGACAGAAAAAATATGTCAGAAATTTCCAACAGATTGCCGACATATTTCCGACAGAAAACGTTTCAGTTTACTAATCTGCATATTTTTGACAGATTTCCGACGGATTCCGACAGAAAACGTTTCAGTTTACTAATCTGCATATTTTTGACAGATTCCGACAGATTGCCGACATATTTCCGACAGAAAACGTTTCAGTTTACTAATCTGCATATTTTTACAGATTCGACAGATTCCGACGGTAATTACCGACAGAATTTAAAATCTGTCGGTACTCTGTCGGAAACGTTTATTATTTAAAAAATTAATTTTTTAAATTGAAAACCGTCGGCGATCAGTCGGAAATTACCGACAGATTGCCGACAAACCGTCGGTAATCTGTCGGAAATAGTTTTTTTAAAAGAAAGTTTTTAATTTATTTATTCTGTCGGAAATAGTTTTTTTAAAAGAAAGTTTTTAATTTATTTATTCTGTCGGAATTCTGTCGGTGATTCCCGACTGAAGCCCGACGGATAATAAATAAAAAATATTAAAAATTGAATAAATACCTTTCCGTCGGCATTCTGTCGGAAATCTGCGAATTAGCGACAGATTACCGACAGATCTCCGACAGATTTCCGACAGATCACAGAACTGTTTTTCTTCACTTTATTTTACCAATTTTCAATAAGAAATAATGCTTAATTGTTACAAATATTAGAGATTTATTAAAATTTTATTTAATATGTATAGTAATATGAGTATGTCGTATAATTAGAGATTTATTAAAATTTTATTTAATATGTATAGTAATATGAGTATGTCGTATAATTAGAGACTTATCTTTTAAAATTTTATTTAATTCTTTATACATATAATTATTCATATACATGTTCTTAAAATGGAACAATAATTATATACCGTTTGTACCCCGGATAAAGCTTTAACATCTTCTTATCACAAATGTTTAGTGTGTAATTATGCGTGACGTTGTTATCATTATCAATAAGTCAAAGGTTGAAACCATTCACAAATATCAACCCAATAAGGTGGTATCACAAAACATATATATTGATTGCCCGGGTTGTTCTATATGGACTGGTTAGTTTGGTCCAAAGATCACATTGTATTCTTCGTCAATTTAGTCTGGTAAACTTACGTCTACTAATCATTTGTTTTAAAGTCAATTAATTAATCACAAACTTAAATTTTTAGTTTATTAATTAGATATTAATAATCATGAATACTACATGTAAGTGACATTTAAAGGAATTAGCCAACCACAAACTTTATTCCATACCAATCTTGATTTTATCTTATCCATACCCAACTGTTTTTGGTAACTTGTATTCTATTAACTAAATTTCTCCTATGTAATTTATCTATGTTTTATAAACTCAATTACAATTCTTGTAGGAAAAAGAAAATGGTGGGCCAGTGTCTTTCATAAAAGTCTATGAAAGGTTTTTCACAAAGAGAAAGAGAGACCCGTCTGACCCACAAGAGTTTACCAATCCGAAAGCTAAGAATGTTTTGGTAACCACTCTTTTGATTAGTTAGAGTCTTAGATAAGTTATTAAATTTAGTTGGTTAATTTGTGTTTTTAAATACTACAGGCCGAGTATAACCAACTTTTGGTGGAGGAATATGGGTCTGATAAGGATGAGCACCCTAGTGATATTGTGCCAAATCTTTGGGAGAAGGCATGTGGCCGGGGGGTTGAAAAAGGGAAACTTGTTTGGGGCGACCAAGGATATATTGGCTATGGCTGGAGGGTCATTGAAGAATTGTAGTCAGTATGGAAGTCACACTGAAGAGGTTAGTTATATGTTGTTTACATTGCTCAGTAATGCTTGTCTGATTTAAGTTTAGTGCTTGGTAATTCAAAGTTAATACTACTAGTCAAGTTAATAGTTTCTTAGTATGTGCTTAGTGATCATTTAATACCCACTACACTAGAATCTGTTGTTGTTTCTATTTTGCTGCTACTTAATCCTATTAACGTCGATGTTGTTGTCATTTTGCTATTTTGCTGTTGCTATTTTGAGTGTTGTTGTGTTCCGGCCGCTACTTTAGATAATGAGATCCCTTTTTTTTTTCTTTCTATTCTGACCTAAACCGGTTAGTCTATAGAGATGATGTGTTCTGCTTGCTGTTTTGTTCTGTTTCGCTTGTTGTTGTTGCCTGTTGTTGCTGTGTTTCTGTTTTTGCTTCTTGCTGTTGCTGCTTGCTATTTCTGTCGTGTTTGTGATGCTGTTGCTGTTTGCTATGTTCCTGATCCGCTCTGTTGCTGCTTGCTTGCTATGTTTCTGTTGATGCTTATTGTTGCTACAAACCAAACAGAAACATTACTTTGTGATATATGAAATCCAATGATACAATGACGTGACCAATTTATACATATCGCCCACATCATTATTGGCCATTTTATTAAGTGTTTTAAGTCGATTTTGTGTGCATTTGGCGCGTTTATGTTGTTTGTTAGTGTTTTCAGGCTCTAGACAGGTTACGTGTCCATTTGGTGCAATTTCGGATGATTTCTGAGGCCAAGAAGTTGATTTGTGAGTTCGAGAGTTGTTTAAAGTTGAGAAGATAGAAAATTTCAGCAAGTTCATAGTGAAAAGGTTGTCTTCGGATCAGCAGGATTGGACTGCGCCGCAGTCGGCTAGTGGAAAAGTGAGAACTCGGTCAGCAGTTTTAGACTGCGCCGTAGTGGGGGTGACCAAGGCCCACTGCGCCGCAGTCAGACAAGGTGGAAAACGAGCACCTAGATCAGTTAATATCCACTGCACCGCAGTGGGGGCATCACTCGCCCACTGCGCCGTAGTGGGACGACGGGGCTGAAGGCCGATGTTTGCATCAGATTTCCAAGGGGTATAAATAGAAAACAAAAACCTAATTCCCAATTTATCCAAATTCTTTCTAAGAGCTGCTCTCCAATGGATTCCTTCAAGGATCAAGGGTAGATTTCTTCGTCCGATTCATTGAAGATTCACGGGCACCCACTTAGATCGTATCTATTTTATTGTCTTGCAATTTTAATTTCAAGAACGATTGGTACATCATGTTCTTCTTTTATTTTGATTGTTATTTTAAATTAATCATGAGTGGCTAAACATTCAATCATCCACCTTGAGGAAACTAGACGAATGATGTGATTGCTATATGTTTTAATCCAAAGAGTTGATTTCAATTATCGTTGTGTCGAGATCTTGATGATTTAATTCCTTTTTATATATTATTATGATATTGGTGGCATGTGTGTTCTTCGTTAGTGGTACTAGTTGGATGCATATGTGATTTTCAAATGGTTGTTTGTCTATGAGCAATTATCACTAGTTCATGGTATGATAGTGAATATCATTTTTAAAAGGAGTCATTTTGTCAACGTGTTTTATAACGGTTGGTGGTACCACGTTATCTTCACATAGGCACAATTGTTAATTCGGTAGTCAAGCAAACTAATTGTTGGTAAGGTTGTCTAGGCATTGGTGGTACCGGCTTGGGTAATTAAACTAGCAACTTAGGTGATTGGGTAATTTGCTCACGGTTGGTGGTACCACGTGAGCACCTTAATCCTTTTACGATTATCTTTTCAACTCAATGAATTTGGTCTTAATTGAATGCAATCATGTTTGAAGTCTAGCGAATTCAAGGTGGATGATCTTTATTAATATTGTCTGAAGCTTTTCTTTACTTTTATGCGTTTTGTCTTTTAAATTTATTTTAATTTAATTGTCAAAGTGAGACTCGAAGCAACCCCCTGTTTTCCAAACCATTTTATTAAACAACTAGTTCAAACCAATCCCCGAGAACGAACACGGACTTACCTCTTAACTATATTGCATACGAACGGGTCCACTGCCCGATAGTGTGTAGTAGTGAGTTTCTAGGTATTTCTAGTTTATAATTTTTAACCTCGATTTAGCACATCATACAAACCTATCCATAGTTTGTTTCTGTTTTTGCTTGGTGGTGTTGTTGCTACAAACCAAACAGAATCACCTTGGCTTTGCTGATTAGTCTATTTATGTATGTCCTAAATTTCACACAGGTTGAAAGTTTAAAAGAAGAATTAAAAAGACAGAAGACAGTAGCCGAGAAAGCCGAAAAGGACTTACCTCTTAACTATATTGCATACGAACGGGTCCACTGCCCGATAGTGTGTAGTAGTGAGTTTCTAGGTATTTCTAGTTTATAATTTTTAACCTCGATTTAGCACATCATACAAACCTATCCATAGTTTGTTTCTGTTTTTGCTTGGTGGTGTTGTTGCTACAAACCAAACAGAATCACCTTGGCTTTGCTGATTAGTCTATTTATGTATGTCCTAAATTTCACACAGGTTGAAAGTTTAAAAGAAGAATTAAAAAGACAGAAGACAGTAGCCGAGAAAGCCGAAAAGGAAGCTGCAGAATTGACAATCAAGGTCGCCGAGTTGCAAGAACGAGAAAAAGCAAGAGAAGTAAAGATGTCAAGCTTGGAAGATCAGATGAAAGTTCTTACACAGTTTATGCAAAGCCAAGTTGCCACAAGTTAGTTTGTATGAATATAATCTAGCCTAATTTATTTTTGGAACTAAGAAATCTTTTGGATTTGGATCCCATTGTATTTTGAACAAGTATACAAATGGCGATTTATGTATCTTGATATGTGAAATGCAATTTGGGCGTCTTTGTTATGATATTTTATTTATTCATGTTCGTTTTGGTTTATAAAACTACAGGGAATATAAAGATTTTAAAAAATTGGAAAATCAGCTCTATTTTTCCGACAGATTTCATATATCATGTTTTCTGTCGGAAAGCAACACAAAATCTGTCGGAAACGTTTTACAAATTCTGTCGGAAATGATGTCGGAACAGGTTCTGTCGGAAATTTTGTCGGAACACATTCTGTCGGCATATCTGTCGGAGCAAATTTTGTCAGTAATTTTGTCGGCAAATTCTGTCGGTAAATCTGTCGGTAATTTTTATTCTCCGACGGATTATTTAAGAATTATTAAAATCATACGCCGACAAACTCCCGACAGAATATTCTGTCGGAAAAGTTTCCCGACAGAAATTTTCCGTCGGAAACTAGTTGCCCACACATGTTTTTCCGACGTCCTTTTTCCGTCGGAAATCTGTCGGTAAAGCTGTTTAGCGACGGTTTCCCGACGGAATTTTCCGTCGGAATTTTCCAGCTTTGTAGTAGTGAAGTTATTTTTACAGCGAGTGATTGTCGATCATAATCTTTCATCATTATACGTTGTTAATGGCCTAATGGGCACTCAATAAGGTCTTAACATGTCTACATTAAGAAATTGTTAGCGTATGCGTGAAAAACAGATATCCACGTTCATTATAAGAATCATTATTATTGGGAAAGCAACACAAACGGAATACCATGCCATGTCAAGCAATAAGAAGATGCCAAATCATCGAATAACCAAACATTTGTTTACGTAGAGTGGCCGGGTATCTTTGTTTTAGAATTCCATCATTGAGTAGAGGACTCCTATCCGTTTTGACACCTACATGCACAATTGCACATACATTCCCTTATGATGACCTCGGTCTCCACTAATATTTTGATGATATATTCACATATTATCTGATTTTATTAATTATAATTAAGCAACATATGTCTTAATTTTGAGTGATTCTATATATATATATAGTAAAAAGTTAAAATGAGAACCAAATATTTGTCGAGAACTGCGAAAACTACTATTTAATTAATATGTTTAGGGGTATTAGTGTCATTTAATTAATACATATTAATTATCTATCAATTGTAAATAAAATTCACCCATGAATTGTTCCTCCTTCATTAATAGTCGGCACATAATAAGCAGTTACAACAATTCAAAAAACTTTTTCCAGTTATAAGCCTATATATCTCCAAAACAATGTGTAAACATCAACGACTACAAAATTTAGCAAACGTTATGTTCTTTTTAACAACATATTAACACATATGTAGGTTTAACAAATCACTAAAATGTCTACCATATCTATTTACGCTAAACCAAAAAGAGATAAAGTTATAACTCGTTTATATAAAAATTATACACTGTGGAACTCATATGTTTAGTAAAAACAAAGTTATAATTTTTACGATTTAGATGTTCACGAGCTGAATGTAACCACATCATCTTATATTATTAAAACATGTGTACCCGTTAAAAGTTTATAATTTAAAAAATTATTATACATGTGTTTAAATTTAAAAATTTATACTTAAAATTATTATACACTTGTGAATATGATCATTGATATGTGTATCGATTAGAAAATTTACATATGAATAAGGTTATACATTGAGCACACATTTTTAGGATAAAAAAAAGTTATAAATTTTACGATTTACATGTTCACGAGTTAAATATAACAACATAATCTTATATTATTAAAACATGTGTACCAGTTAAAAAGTTTATAGTTTTAAAAATAATTATACATGTGTACCAGTTAAAACATGTGTACCAGCTAAAGATTAGTTAATGAAACACCCTTCGTTTAAAAATATGGGTTTCCAAAAATAAGCGGAAGAAACATTAAAAGTCAAAACCAATTAAAATCTGTTTGGTTTCCTTGTTCAATGGTGTTACTTAGTCATATCATCAAAACAAGTCCAAATGGAAACCCGTCGGCTGCCCAACACAAAACAACCGACTACAAAACATGCGAACTTCATAAATGTCTAAACATAAACAAAAGTCTAGAAATATGTAGCAACTATGGGTAGCTATGGTCTTCATCAAGCAATCTACCCACTTCCTCACTCTTCATTCAACGTCTACCTCGGCTAAGCTAAACCTGAGGGAGCAACACATTTCAAAAGACAAGTGTTAGCTAACGAATTAGCTAAGTAAGATAACATTTAAATTATAAACCATTTATCCATTTCAAACATTATGGATTTATAAAACGTCATTAAGGCACCACACTCATCAAACATATCACAACATCAATACTACATAATAGGATGTAACACCCTAAGTGTGCCTATCCTGCATTCTGCATTTCACACATATAACCACATGACTGCTTTCTCTACGTTTCGGCTACTTTGCTACGTTTAACTACATTACTACATTTTAACTGCGTTAAAGTGTGACATATGTCGCACCCAACTAGATGATAGCCTTACGGATGAACATCACACATCGTTAAGGAATGGCAAGCCAATCCCGGAGTAATCCGTATGTACAAGACAAATGGGGGCGGGTTAGACCTCCCGTATTACTCAACTGCATCTCAATGACCGTGTTGCAAGGAGCCACCCGAGCAACCTGCATCTACGCACTTAGCCGGGCTAAGGCAAGTACGGGTTAAGCTTAACACTTTCTGCATCTCATTTTAATGAGCTCGAACCTGCATCTCATTTATCGAACCTGCATCTCATTTAGTTTAGGTGACTGCATTACCTAAACATTTACTACGTTAACTGCTTTTACGTTTTGGGCCCTTAAACGTGCACGTGTCATGGCAACTTAACAAGTCTAGTGAACTAGATGAGCAAGCCATACAATCATGCACAAAACAACATATACTACATATACTACTTCTCAATGCATCACAAGATACTACATATCACTTCATAACATAACACTACATTATACGTCATTTCATAACATGCACTACATTACATATCATTTGGGACTGCATTTCAGGTCTCATTGGTCAACTACGTAACCCATATCACCTCCCGTGTAACCCCGTATACCCACAAGCAATTCAAGGTACCAATTGGGAAGTTATTATATGAAACCATCTTTTGTTGAACCCTCAGCGTGTCAAAGTAGTGTATCTTACCTCAAAGAAGCGCACGACAAATGATAACTACGTTACCGTGCAAAGCAAGTATTCCTGACCTCCTATAATCATTAAGCGATCATTAGACAAGCTAATACTCACATCATTAAGGTCATAACTCAGACCTAAACACCTATAAACACGACCCATGACAATGCTTTATGCATTGGAGGTTTGATTAATACATTAGGACTCATAGAATCCGACGAAACTCGACCTTCACTCACTAATTCAACCTTTCAGGAACTTTACATAAAGATCATCTTTTAAAAGCATTACCATTAGAAAATAGACTCTCTCACGATTCCGTGGATAGCTTATTTGTCAAAAACGGAGTTACGGTTCAAAAGTTATGGCAATTTGAAAATTCAGTCGCTGTTGCGCCGCAATGACTCATTGAGCCGCAGCTTATCTCTCTGGAATCCAATTGCGCCGCAATGACTCATTGAGCCGCAACTTATCTCTCTGGAATCCAATTGCGCCGCAACTGGCTACGAACCAGCACAACAATCATCTTTTAACCTCCAAAACTTAACCAAACTCAACCCAAACGACCCAAACCTTATGAACAACCTTTGAACCTTAAAATCCACCATATTAAGACCATAATGATGTAATAAAATCTTTGATTAAATCCATACATGAATTGCATCATAAAACAATTGTTAATTCGACATCAATCAACCCTTTAATGACCTAGATCTGATTCCAAATGATTTAAATGATTGAAAAGATATAAAATTAATGTTAATATACCTTTCCTACCTGTAGATCACAAAGAGGATGCAAAAGACTTGATCAAACACACTCGAATCACACGTTTTGATGGATTTTTGCTTAGGAAATTGATGGGGATCATGGGGGTGGTTAGGGCTTGATACAAGGGAGAAGAAACTGATTGTGATAGTGATTAGGGTCTAATTAAACTCCTAATCCCGTTTTTAAGATTCACCCTACGTCAAAACTAGTCCTTAGGCTTCCAAACGTCACATTATTAGCCCAAAACACCTATAGGGACTACATACAACTTATTAAACACTTCAAGCACCTCAAAAGTCATATAACTACACCTTAAACACATTACTACATCAATCATTAAGGCATTCAAGCTTCACACGTATAACACATTAACCACATCTAAGCATTAAATCTACCATAGACTTAACGGACACGTTATGTTGACTTAACGGCTCAAGTCAACCGTTAATTAAAAAGTTTGGGATGTTACAGTTAAAATTATTTGAGACTTCATATGAATAAAATCATTCAAATGTGTACCGGTTAAAATTTTTATATTTTTTAAGATTGTTATACAAATGTGTACAAGTTAAAATATGTGTACCAATTAAAAAGTTTATAGTTAAAAATATCTGAACACATGTGAGGAAGGTTATACACATGTGTACCACCCATAAATTATGGTTTTCAAAAATTGTATATTTTGTGACTCACATATTTACAAACTAAATATTATCACACGTATAAACCTATGTTATGAATTTTTTTTAAAAGGGATAATGGCACCTGAATGTAACCACATATGACCAAATGGTTATGTAATGTAACCACCTACTAGAGTGTCTATGTAATGTAAGATCCTTCACTTTTTGGTTATGCTATGTAACTTACCGGGTAACACCAGTTTTAGTTACCGGTTTGGCCACGTGTTCTGCTCTTGGCATGACATCATGACATCCTTCACATGTATATATAAACAGATCATTTCAATCTTTATAAATCAAATCACTTTTTCATTTCAATGTTAATCAAGTATAAATAAGACAATATAGCTCCCATTTTATGACGACGATGATGTTGAATAGATTTGAAAGATTGTTGCCGGCAGCGATGAAGCACCCATTTTTGGTCCTTGGAGAAGTCGCCAGATTCCGGTGACTCTTTCCAGATTCCGGTGACTATTTCCAGTTTCCGGTGACCCTCTCCAGATTCCGATGAATCTTTCCTGTTTCCGGTGACTCTCTCTAAATTCCGGTGACACTTTTCCAACAAATTTTTAGTTTCCAGTTACTCTTCTCCAATAATCTTGATGTACAAACTAAAAATTCAAACCCATTTATATAAATCAATACGAATATACGAAACCCATTTAGAATCAAACACAAATAGAAAAACCCATTTGTACAAAAAATACAAACATAAACACAGATCCTTTCGATCCAGTTTGGTGGTGAGCAGGGAAGTGGCGACCGTAATTCTTTGATGATACTATAAAGATAATAACCGATTACATATCTGTTGCTGGTGGGATTTGTAGATCTCGGAGGTTACATATGTGTCGGGAGTGGTCTTGTGGTGACGGGAGAGTGGTCGGTGGTGGTGGGACATGACTTGTAGAAGAGAAAGGGGGTCAAGGAAGATAGATGTATACATATATTGATATACATATACATATATATTCTATATTTATATATAGTTATAGAGATAAAACATGTGGAAGGAGAAGCAATATTGGAAGAAGATAACATGAAGGTCGGCCCTTTGTTTTTCTTGTTTTTTTTGGTGTTTCTTTAAGTTGTAGTCCACGTCATTTTTAAATGTGAGTTAGTTGTAGTCCACGTCATTTTTAAATGTGAGTTAGCATGCCATGTGGGTGAAATTTTAAATGAAAATGAAGTGGTAACCTGTTTAGCTGGTTAACCGTTACATAACATAACCCGAAAAGCGAAGGATCTTACATTACATAGCCACTCTAGTAGGTGGTTACATTACATAACCATTTGGTCATAAGTGGTTACATTCAGGTGCCATTATCCCTTTTTAAAATGAATTACGAAAGTTAAAACTAAATACCTATAATAATACTAATATATAGGTAATTCAGTCCTTTGCTTGTTGATTATTAATTTAAAAAGAAAAAAATATGTATTCTTTAAATTTTGCAAAACTGTATTGAACAATTAATGAAAATGTATTAATTTTTAATTATCATTATTAATTATTAATAATAATAAAAAGAAAGATGACTTGCAACTTAAATGGAACAAAAAGTAACAACTCCATCTTTTTCTCAACCGCTTTTACGTATCCTTTTTTTTTTTAATTTTCCTATTATGTCCTTTTCTAATTCTTATTTATTTGTAAATTATTTGTATTCAAAATAATTACAAATATGCCATCATCTATTACTAACCATTGATTAATTTAATCAAATGGTTTAAATTGGTTCTCGTAGTTCTCGACAAAAAATGAGTTCTCGTAATATCCTAACTCTACATATATATAGGGTATATATAGAAGGTAAAAAGTTAAATCAAGAACTAAGAAAATGTCGAGAACCATGAGAACCATACATTATTAATTATATATAAGGGTATTATTGTATTTTAATAATTTCATATTATTTACTAATTAAATATTTGAAAACAAAGCCCATAATTTTCTCTAACCGTTACAGCTTTTTATTCCTCCTTAAGCCATCTGCATCTATATAATATTGGAATATTACGTTGAATTATGTTTAAAAAAAAAGTTACATAGAATTGTATTTGATGAACATATTTCTCTGACTACAACAAAGAATCAAGTCCTAAACTTGTTTAATATTTTTATATACGTTTCCCTTCATTTAAATTATTTTAATACGTTAACAATTATTTTTTTATATATATTTCCATACAGAGCAATGCTAGGGCGACAAACTTTTTACAAACCAAAATTTACAAACACATGTAGCATGTGAGGTGTTCCAATCAACAAAGAGAGAAGGAAGAGAGAGATTACATAGATATCATTTCATTGGTGGAAGTTATGTTTGTAAAAATTTGTTTGTAAAACTGGAATTACTCTTCCATACAGAGCAATGCTAGGGCGACAAACTTTTTACAAACCAAAATTTACAAACACATGTAGCATGTGAGGTGTTCCAATCAACAAAGAGAGAGAAGAAAGAGAGAGATTACATAGATATCATTTCATTGGTGGAAGTTATGTTTGTAAAAATTTGTTTGTAAAATGTTTGTAAACCTAGAATTACTCTTCCATATAAGCCTGTCTTTCTATATATCAATGTTCTCTAAGAAACCTTTTAAAATGCATAATATTTTATATTTTATCTTTGTAAATTTTTGATAGTTTATGTGTGAGCTAAATCAGTTAATAAATATGTAACGGGCTTTCACGTCTTCTTTTCCGTATGCGGTCTTTCACTTGTGTCCCACATAAAAATTTCATATGATAGTCTTATTACAAAAACATTCGTATTACATGTGATACGATTGACAGACATGTGTGCACCGAATCACACATGTGTCAATAAGTCATTATCTCATATGACGTATACAAACACATGTATCACAGAAAGGAACACGTGTGAACGCATTTTATATATGATTGTTAATGTACATTTGTGTACATTGTTAAAAAAATATGATTAATCACATTTGAACGCATGTCATATATGATTGTAATATGTACACGGTACATTTATGTACTTTGTTAAAAATGCGTATGCACTCATTAATATGATTATTCACATGTGTATCAGCTAAAAATTTATAGTTTTTAAAGTGTTTTATATTTTTAATTTACATGTTCACAAATTAAATATAATCATATGTTATGATAATACATTAATCTCTCTATATAACTAGAGAGGATATGTTTTTGCTTAGTTGGCAATTATGAGAGCATGCCATGTAGGATTTTTCATGATGTGTCATTTTTCCATTAATTTCCTAATTTTAAGCATCCATGTCATTTAAATTATTTCTAATCATTAATCCTAATCATCATTAATTAATAATAAAAATAAAATAAAAAGTAAAAAGTAAGAAATATATCCGTATCAATGAAGTCGGCTGCATCTTGAAGACTTGAATCAAATTAAAATCAAACTAGTTCTAGCATTATATCTATATTTATCTCTCTATATAACTAAGAAAAGATATATTTTTTCCTAGGCGACAATTTTAGTATTTTGCCACATTGGATTTTTAACGAGTTGTCATTTTTTCCATTTAAATTGCTATATTTATATTGTTATGTATGATTTTAAACATCAATTATAATCCTAATTATCAATTATAGTCCTAATCATTAATATTTATTTTTTTATTTTCTATATGAGTACAAGATGTTTAATAACATTATACTATGTTTTTTTTTTAATTCAATGATAATATCTTTTTTTATTAGATTGTTTATTATATTATGTTTATTTTTTTGAAAAGTATTTATTATATTATATTTAATAATATATATCATAAAAAAGATTTTTATGATTTATAAAAATTTATGTTTCATTAGTCATGCTTATATTTGACGTTTATCATATATTCAAAAGCTATAACTTTATTGTTTACATCAGTGATAATTTGACAGTTTTTTATATTATCATAAATTATGAATAATAATGTAACTATCAGTTATTGTATTTTTTTATTTATGTTATGAGTCAGTCTCGCACAACGTGCGGGTTTAATCTAGTAAATTAATAAATGTAATCACGATACTAATAATTATTTAGCTTGATTCTTTGCTATTTATTAATTAATTTAATGCTAATAGTTTTATAATACAATATTTTAAACATAAATTATATTATTCAATCAATTAAAAAAGACAAACCGTATCTTCTAAATTTTGTAAAACCAATTTAGAATATATTTTTTTTTTTAAAAAGAAGAAAAAAAACTGTAGCAATTATCAATTATTCTTCTGTAGCGGTTAAATTGGTGGGTTTTCCCTCCCCTGTGGTCCCTGACTTCGTAGATCGGTCGCTAGTGACTGCCTGCCCGTATGGATGTAACGGCTAGCCGTCCCGTGACACGAACATTAAAAAAAAATAAAAATAATAAGAATGTTGGCCTTCCATGATTTTCTCAACCATTTACGTTTCATTTTTTATTTCCCATTATGCCCTTTGTGAATTTTAATTTATTTGTAATTTAATTTACATTCATATTAATTACAAAAATGTTATGATCTATTAACAACCATTGATTAATCTAATCTAATGGTCTTAAATGGTTCTCGTAGTTCTCGACAAAAAATGAGTTCTCACAATAACTTAACTCTAGAAATATAAATATGTGGTTGTTACATATATAAATTTGGTTATAGAATTTTTCACATCTTGGTATTTTAATTGATAAAAAATATGAGGTCCAATCATTTATTCATTATACAATAAACATTAAAAAATAGTATGTAAGGGTATCTATACTTAAGTTTAGGTATATAATAACATATGTTCATATTTGTATGGTATATGTGAACATATTTGTTCACATATGAACTATCAAGTTATACTTAAAATTACATATGTTCATATGTGAATAGTTCTCACATGAATCTTACTATATATATATATATATATATATTATTTTTATTTGTTATTTAATTATACATATATATATATATATATATATATTATTTTTATTTTTATTTTTATTTTTCGGGTGTACAAATATGTACTTGAAATTCCAACTATGAAGAATTAACCTTGCCCATTTTTTTAAGATTTATATAAAGCAAACATAATGAAAATACTCAAACAAAAAGAGCCGATGGAAGGAACCAATGCTACTTGCTAAAAAGAGCCGATGGAGGAGGTGCAATGGATCTGATTTGTCGATTTTTGCCGATGCTACTTGCCAATGCTATTTGCCGATTACACCCTTGCCCCTTATAGGTTTACAAACATTTCTAATTAAAAAACTTTAGTAAAACCAAGAATCATAATCCGACCATACACGGTGGCCATTGTTATTCTAATTCTTCTCTGAAATATGTGTGTGTGTATATATATGTATGTGTGTGTGTCTGTGTGGGTAGGTGTGGGGGTATAAAGGTGTGTGTTAAACGGATTAGAAATTTCGACCTTTTATTGCTTGACCATTATGAAATTCTGTGTGTAAGGAAGATGATGACATTGATGTCATCTAATTTGTATTTTATTATATAAAGTTTTCAAAATTTACCCGATAGTTTCATATTATTATTATTATTATTATTATTATTATTTCTCGTGGATTTTCATAACCCTAGAAATTGGGAAGGGCTATAAGTAGGTCATTTGCTATTGCTATAAGTGACTTTGCTATTTATTGAATATATTGGACATTGGGAGTGAATAATGAGAAATGTATTGGAGATGTATTGTAAGGAGGTTTTATTGATGTGGCAATGGGTTGACAATATTTTGAAGTGTATTGAAATGGTATGGGAATGATCTAACCCAGCATTCAAAATAAAAAAAAATGAATATGTTAAAAAAAAGATGTGTCTTGCACTTAAAGGAATATAATATTCATGTATAACCGGGTTGTTATGTTCTTGAGATTTGTTTAAAGTGAATTTATTATATATCCTTACTAAACCACATAAATATCAAATATACTCGACTCAATCAAAAATATTAAATTTATCAAACATACTCACTCTTAATTTTGATCACCGTTTGTGTAATATGGATTTTTTTCAACTCCGTATCAGACCTAATTTACGAGAGTCAACTAATTCTAGGATGACTAACACTTGCATTTGCATTTACCCCGAAATTGTCGCGGATGAACCTTCGTGCTCAAAATGGGTGTATTTTGTTTGCTTATAGAACTTGAACTTAATTAAGACATTTGTATTTTCACCCTTAAAACCCAAAGCTTTTACCACCACCTCTGTGGTTAACTTTTTTAAAAAAAAATAAATAAATGTGTGACTTCTCATGATTCTCATGAATGTTGGGAGGTCTAACATACATTGTCTTAGTCATGTTCGCGATAAATAGCCCCTCACATAATAGATTTCTAACTTAAACCCCTTGATGAAAAACCTTTATTATCTTTAAATTACATTTTTCGTCCTTCAACTTGACACGTTTTGCACTTTTCGTCCCTAAAGTGAAAAAATAGCAAAAAAAACCCTAAACTTGGCACTTTTTTCACTTTTCGTCCCCGCGATAACAGTATTAGTTTTTATTTGTTAAGGTTGCAAACATTCGTTAGTTTTTTTGTTCACTTTTAGTCATTTCTCTTTTTTTTTCACTTTTTTTATTTTTAAAAATGTCAAAACTACCCAGCGATGTAGAAATCGTAAAGGAGTAGGCAACGAATCTTAAAGAAAACTATTGAATGAGTAGAGTCAGTATCAAATAATACAAAGAAAGCACGAATATCTATGAACACATGACGATTTATTGAATGAGACAATTACATAAAAGTACAATTAACACAATGAATAAATAAAATCAAACACATTATATGTCATCTCTACATATGTACTAAAATACGATTGGGGTTTTTCTTTAAGTGACGCATGACACTATATTTAAACGATGCATGTCTCTTTTATGATATACTTAATTAAAAAAAAATTCTTCTAAGATAGCATTAATAAACAATAAATATTCACACTTTTAGTATTATTAAAATTAGTATTATATTTATTATGATCATATCTAATTAAACATATATACGTAAATTATTTTTCTAACATTTTCGATTATTGAACTTTACAAATCATCAAACCAACCACAGTTATACTATAATGCTTTTGTTAAGTATATTGTGTTTTTTAAACTTCAATAAATATATTTTAATAAGTATAAATATAAACAAAAGTTGTAATATGTTTCTTACTCTACTTTCAATTACGGTTTATACACCATTGAGCAGTTTTCAAATTATCAAAATGAAAAAAAGTGAAAAAAATGGGAAGGACGAAAAGTGAACAAAAAAAATAACGAATGTTGGCAACCTTAACGGAGAAAAACTAACACCGTTATCGCGGGGACGAAAAGTGAAAAAAGTGCCAAGTTTAGGGGTTTTTTTGCTATTTTTTCACTTTAAGGACGAAAAGTGCAAAACGTGTCAAGTTTAAGGACGCAAAATGTAATTTTCTCTTATCTTTTTGTTTTTGAAAGGTAAGGCGTCGAACCAACGTTCGAAACGAACTCTTTTATGCTATACTTAATTAAAAAAAAATTCTTTTAAGATAGCATTAATAAACAATAAATATTCACACTTTTAGTATTATTAAAATTAGTATTATATTTATTATGATCATATCTAATTAAACATATATACGTAAATTATTTTTCTAACATTTTCGATTATTGAACTTTACAAATCATCAAACCAAACCACAGTTATACTATAATGCTTTTGTTAAGTATATTGTGTTTTTTAAACTTCAATAAATATATTTTAATAAGTATAAATATAAACAAAAGTTGTAATATGTTTCTTACTCTACTTTCAATTACGGTTTATACACCATTGAGCAGTTTTCAAATTATCAAAATGAAAAAAAGTGAAAAAAATGGGAAGGACGAAAAGTGAACAAAAAAACTAACGAATGTTGGCAAAACGTGTCAAGTTTAAGGACGCAAAATGTAATTTTCTCTTATCTTTTTGTTTTTGAAAGGTAAGGCGTCGAACCAACGTTCGAAACGAACTCTTTTATGCTATACTTAATTAAAAAAAAATTCTTTTAAGATAGCATTAATAAACAATAAATATTCACACTTTTAGTATTATTAAAATTAGTATTATATTTATTATGATCATATCTAATTAAACATATATACGTAAATTATTTTTCTAACATTTTCGATTATTGAACTTTACAAATCATCAAACCAACCACAGTTATACTATAATGCTTTTGTTAAGTATATTGTGTTTTTAAACTTCAATAAATATATTTTAATAAGTATAAATATAAACAAAAGTTGTAATATGTTTCTTACTCTACTTTCAATTACGGTTTATACACCATTGAGCAGTTTTCAAATTATCAAAATGAAAAAAAGTGAAAAAAATGGGAAGGACGAAAAGTGCAAAACGTGTCAAGTTTAAGGACGCAAAATGTAATTTTCTCTTATCTTTTTGTTTTTGAAAGGTAAGGCGTCGAACCAACGTTCGAAACGAACTCTTTTATGCTATACTTAATTAAAAAAAAATTCTTTTAAGATAGCATTAATAAACAATAAATATTCACACTTTTAGTATTATTAAAATTAGTATTATATTTATTATGATCATATCTAATTAAACATATATACGTAAATTATTTTTCTAACATTTTCGATTATTGAACTTTACAAATCATCAAACCAACCACAGTTATACTATAATGCTTTTGTTAAGTATATTGTGTTTTTAAACTTCAATAAATATATTTTAATAAGTATAAATATAAACAAAAGTTGTAATATGTTTCTTACTCTACTTTCAATTACGGTTTATACACCATTGAGCAGTTTTCAAATTATCAAAATGAAAAAAAGTGAAAAAAATGGGAAGGACGAAAAGTGCAAAACGTGTCAAGTTTAAGGACGCAAAATGTAATTTTCTCTTATCTTTTTGTTTTTGAAAGGTAAGGCGTCGAACCAACGTTCGAAACGAACTCTTTTATGCCTAATATGCCTAGCTTAGGAGTCGAACTCGATACCTCCTATGAGGAAACCGATGTTGGAACCACGTTAGTGTGACCGTCACTAATCATCTATCATTCCTGATATGATAATTGACGATAACTGAAATCCCTATCTCTAAGTAAATATATGATGGGCGTATTTACTCTTAAAGACGTAGTATAGGGTTTCCCATTAGATGATTGGAACTATGAGGACTAATGTTACACACATTAAACACCAAAGGGACTGAATGTGTAAATACTCTACTTATAAATAGAGAGTCATTAACCCTAATTTAAGGTTAATGAAAATCACTTCACTAATTCCCTCACTAAATTCGTGTGGCTCTCCTCTCTTAATTCGTGCATAACATCAGCCGAATTCATCACATTATTACTCAATCATCTTGTTATGGAAACCCGAAATCAATAGCAATTATGCTTTATGCTTTTACAGGTTTCACAGGACAATTGGGGATGTTTTATCACTCGAATCGAATCATGTTTATTCCAACATGTGGTATCAGAGCCGTGTTATAAACGATCAATCATGATTTGGTTCGAATTTGATGAATTTCGCAAAATTAAAATCTGCAGAATAAGAAATTCGTGCTGACGTCATCACGGACTAAAGCCTACTTCGCGCTGACGTCATGTTCGTGCTGACGTCATCATGACTTCTGCTTATATTCGCGCTTACGTCATCACGAGTTTATGACTCTTTCGTTCTGACATCATCCCGAATTTATGACATCTTCGTGCTGACGTCATCACGAGTTCGTGCTGACGTCATCATGACTTCTGCTTATATTCGCGCTTACGTCATCTTCGCGCTTATGTCAATCTTCGCGCTTACGTCATCACGAACTTCAGCTTAATTTCATACACGAATTACTGACAACCTCGTGCTTACGTCATCACGAGTTTATGACACCTTCGTGCTGACATCACCTCTTGCTTACGTCATCACGAGTTTATGACTCTTTCGTTCTGACATCATCCCGAATTTATGACATCTTCGTGCTTACGTGTTCACGACTTACATGATGTTTACGTGCCTATGTCATCACGACAAACTGATGTCCTCGTGCTTACATTATCACGAACTATTAGATGACTTCGTGCTTATGTTATCACGAGTTATTACTTAAGTTCTTGTTATACTGAAGATGATCTTGGCTGATGAATGAGTTCGTGCTTACTATTTTACCCTATAATTTTGTGGCTAAATTTGTCTCTCATTTTTCAAAAAATATTTTTTCTAAGACATTTTTGTGGCTAAATTTGCCCCTTGGACCCCGCTTCCAGGGGCGCTGCTCCCGGACCCCCTTAACTTTTGGGGGCTTCGCACTAATGTACATGTTTTTATCGTTTGTGCCCAAAGGTCAAATGTGATTCTCATGTTGCGTTCTTTTTCCCTTTGCATAATGAACACTTAGTATATTGATTCTGCCCAAAGGTGATTTAATATGCTTTGTGTGCTTAAAGGACTATTTTCATGCATAATATACACGATTCTTAATTTTGTGCCCAAAGGTCAAAAGATAAGCGTTGTGTTGCATGACCCTAATGCTCGTGTGTTACTTAGATATTAGTTACTTCTGCCCAAAGGTGATGTAAAGTCTAAGTAGAGCCTTACTTTAGCTTATTGTTTTGGTGTTTACAATAGGCTTACCTATCACTAGCTTCATTACTTTTATAATGGTCGTAGTCTCATTATTTTAGGAACATTATTATTAGCCCTTATGTATTTTTGGCATTACTTTAGTTCCATTATGTTTAGAGACATTACTTAGTCTGCCTTAGATATCTAATTATGTCATTATGAGGAACATTATTATTAGGCCTACTTATTTTAGGTATTACTTTAGTTCCATTAATTTTATAGATATTACTTAGTTTGCCTTAGATAGCTAATCATGTCACTATAACTTCATTTACGCCTACTTATTTTAGGCATTACTTTAGTTCCATTATGTTTAGAGACATTACTTAGTCTGCCTTAGATATCTAATTATGTCATTATGAGGAACATTATTATTAGGCCTACTTATTTTAGGTATTACTTTAGTTCCATTAATTTTATAGATATTACTTAGTTTGCCTTAGATAGCTAATCATGTCACTATAACTTCATTTACGCCTACTTATTTTAGGCATTACTTTAGTTCCATTATGTTTAGAGACATTACTTAGTCTGCCTTAGATATCTAATTATGTCATTATAAGGAACATTATTATTAGCCCTTATGTATTTTTGGCATTACTTTAGTTCCATTATGTTTAGAGACATTACTTAGTCTGCCTTAGATATCTAATTATGTCATTATGAGGAACATTATTATTAGGCCTACTTATTTTAGGTATTACTTTAGTTCCATTATGTTTAGAGACATTACTTAGTCTGCCTTAGATATCTAATTATGTCATTATGAGGAACATTATTATTAGGCCTACTTATTTTAGGCATTATTATTATAATCTTCTATTACTTGTATCATAAGTTTATATCCTCTTTATTTCCACTGTAGTACCTAACTTAGGCATTCAACCACTTATTGATGCAAACTTTGCTTGATAAAAGGATTAATTACCTCTAACTCTGAAGATGCTAGACCTTGACTATATCATTTGCCATAATGAACCCACTGCTTTACTGCTAACTCTTCCGTAGCTCAGAAAGCGAATTTTAAGAAAGTGGGATAGGGCGAATCGTTTGTCACTGATGATGGTCAGGAACTTCATCAATCATAGTATCTGAGAGAATGTATAAAGCGTATGCAAGTAGCTTAAGTACAAAGGAAATAGCAGTATTTGTGAACACATAATGAAGATGACTGACATGACTCATAAGCTTAAGAGTCCTAAATTGGAAGTCTTTGATAGTTTTCTTGTGCATTTATAATTAATGACCTCATTGCCTGCTCATTTCGACTCCTTCAAAATTAAATATAGCGCTATGAAGGATAAATGGTCGATGAGTGAACTAATCGCAATGTGTGTGCAAGAAAATGGTCGCCTTAAGTTGGGCCAACCTAAAGCTGTTCACCTTACTGCCACTGCTAATTCCATTAAGAAGAAGGATAATAACAGTAATAAGACTGCAATTAAAGTTCAAAAGGCTAATCATGGTGCTGTTGCCTCTAGCTTTAAGTCCTTGACGAGCAATCCTAACTGCAAATTCTGATTGTGCCCAGATTGCCCTAAAATCAAGGAGTAGCTAGCTGAGAAAGGTAACTTATTTCCTGTAATATTTGATTCTTTTATGTTTGATGTACTTATTAATACATGTGTGAGTTATTCTATTTCTATGGTCCATATGACCAAATCAATACAAGGATTCCATACAATCCAGAAGCTATCAAATGACCAGAGAAAGCTTAGAGTTGGAAGGGTTGATCTCTTATATGTCGAAACCATGAAGACTTATGATTTACATATAAACATTCGAAAGTGTATTAGACTAGTAGATACCTTATGTGTATCGGGAATTTCTCGGAACCTTGTATCTATCTTTCTAATCTAGACCTTGAAGGTTATGTAATAGGTCATGGTTGCAACGAGATTACCATTACTCATAATAATGAATTTCTTGGTCCTAGCTTCTTTGACGGTTTACTGTATAGGTTAGAACTAGATCATAACTTCTCACAGTCTTTGTTGTCTCATAATATTGATGACATAACTAAAACAAAGACAAAAATCATC
Source organism: Erigeron breviscapus (assembly GCA_034093135.1). Classification (NCBI taxonomy): domain Eukaryota; kingdom Viridiplantae; phylum Streptophyta; class Magnoliopsida; order Asterales; family Asteraceae; genus Erigeron; species Erigeron breviscapus. The sequence goes on from CM067168.1 coordinate 116,360,251, forward strand.
TAAACAATAAGGATCCATGTATATGAATAGCATACATACAAAACAACAACCATAGGGTGTTTTAGAAGACTACCTTCTTCCAAGCTCAGAAAGCGAATTTTAAGAAAGTGGGATAGGGCGAATCGTTTGTCACTGATGATGGTCAGGAACTTCATCAATCATAGTATCTGAGAGAATGTATAAAGCGTATGCAAGTAGCTTAAGTACAAAGGAAATAGCAGTATTTGTGAACACATAATGAAGATGACTGACATGACTCATAAGCTTAAGAGTCCTAAATTGGAAGTCTTTGATAGTTTTCTTGTGCATTTATAATTAATGACCTCATTGCCTGCTCATTTCGACTCCTTCAAAATTAAATATAGCGCTATGAAGGATAAATGGTCGATGAGTGAACTAATCGCAATGTGTGTGCAAGAAAATGGTCGCCTTAAGTTGGGCCAACCTAAAGCTGTTCACCTTACTGCCACTGCTAATTCCATTAAGAAGAAGGATAATAACAGTAATAAGACTGCAATTAAAGTTCAAAAGGCTAATCATGGTGCTGTTGCCTCTAGCTTTAAGTCCTTGACGAGCAATCCTAACTGCAAATTCTGATTGTGCCCAGATTGCCCTAAAATCAAGGAGTAGCTAGCTGAGAAAGGTAACTTATTTCCTGTAATATTTGATTCTTTTATGTTTGATGTACTTATTAATACATGTGTGAGTTATTCTATTTCTATGGTCCATATGACCAAATCAATACAAGGATTCCATACAATCCAGAAGCTATCAAATGACCAGAGAAAGCTTAGAGTTGGAAGGGTTGATCTCTTATATGTCGAAACCATGAAGACTTATGATTTACATATAAACATTCGAAAGTGTATTAGACTAGTAGATACCTTATGTGTATCGGGAATTTCTCGGAACCTTGTATCTATCTTTCTAATCTAGACCTTGAAGGTTATGTAATAGGTCATGGTTGCAACGAGATTACCATTACTCATAATAATGAATTTCTTGGTCCTAGCTTCTTTGACGGTTTACTGTATAGGTTAGAACTAGATCATAACTTCTCACAGTCTTTGTTGTCTCATAATATTGATGACATAACTACAACAAAGACAAAAATCATCTAAATAATTAGAGATTTCTTCCATGTTGTGGCATAAACATCTTAGCCACATCTCACGAATTCGCATGATACGACTCATAAAGGATGGAATATTACATTCTCTTGACCTTAGTGATTTTGAAACATGCATTTAATGCCTCAAAGGTGAAATGGCTAAAGGGAATAAGAAAGGAGCCACTAGAAGTTCCAACTTGTTGGAAATAATTCACTCTGACATTAAGTGGCCCCTATCCCGCATCCATCACAAGACATACATCATTTATTACATTCATTAACGATTATTCGCGTTATATGCACCTATATCTGATCTGAACCCTTAGAGACTTTTATTGATCTTAAAACTTTGGTTTTAAACCAACTTGATCGTAATCTATAAAAGTTGTGAGGTCAGATATAGGAGGTAAGTATTATGGTAGACATACTGATATTAGTCAAGCTCATGGTTCTTTCCATAACTTTTGAAAGGAACATGGCATAATAAACCAATACACTGTGCAGCTTATCCTCAACGAAATGATGTTGCTAAAAGGAGAAATAGAACCTTAATGGACATGGTGAAGAGTATGCCTTTTCAACACTAACTTACCTACTTTCTTTTGGACTGAAGCATAACTCTATAACCCTAACTAAAAGAAACTGGATCCTAAATCCCTTACATGTTTCTTTATCGGTTATTAGTTTTACTGTCTTTCATATACTACTAGCATTATTGACACGCATCATGCCACATTTTTCGAGAACTAAGAGATCAGTGGGAGCACGACAAATCATAACTTGGATTTGCATTAAGTACAAGAAGCGGGGGGAACCACTCGTCGGTTATTATTACTCCTCCGATAACTCCTCTTGTACCCAACGCTGCTCCTAACATCACTGATCCACCTTCTCTATCAGAATCCTAACCCTCCTAATTAGGATACTACTAATGATAAAACTGTTGGGATTTTTGGGTTTTTATCAAAGTAATATTATCCTTATAATATTAAAACGCAGCGGAAAAATTGAACCTTTCAATATGTTGGTATAGTTAAATTCAAAGTTTAACTTATAAAATAAAACCCAAACAATAAGGATCCATGTATATGAATAGCATACATACAAAACAACAACCATAGGGTGTTTTAGAAGACTACCTTCTTCCAAGCTTATGAGAAGGTGGAATGAAGGAGATGATAATCTTGAAGTGACAAGTCTTCAACCTAGAAGAACCTCAAGCTTGTATACCCCAAGCTTCCAACAAACACCCAAACTATGCTAGGATTATTACTTGTAAACCCTTCCTTTTTGATCCCTTGGCCGAAATTCAAGAGCAAGAAAAGAAGAAGAGAATTGCTTGAGTATTGAGAGAGTTTTTGTCTTACAAAAACATGTAAGTTGTGGTGATACACTCTATGTGTGTATTATGTGTTCAATACATCACCCCATGTGCAATATGTAGAACAAAATTACTTCAAGGCACATGGGGGGGGGGGCGGCCCCAAGGGAGTGCAACAACCAATTTTGTTGCAAAATTTTATAAACCATAACTTGTACATTTTGTATATAAAATGCAACATAACTTGTTACATATCTTATGTAACATATTACATATTATATACAACACACATAAATGTTTATTTTACCAAATAAACATATTCACATTTCTCTCAAAATAAATCATCCATATAATTTATTTACATAGCTCAAGTGCAAGTATTTAGAAAACCACTTTCTAAATGTTTCAAGTATTGATATTTATTTAAAGATCAAATCATATAAATAAATACCATAAGTGTTTGTCTAGCTTGTTATTGGGTATGACCTGACTTGGATCATCACGTACTAGCCACGTCAATTTAATATGTGTCTTGGGCAGACGAATTCCAACAATCTCCCACCTGCACAAGATTCATAGAAGATTGACGCAAGCAGCAAATACCGCCTAACAACGGTTTGCTACCCCTAATACGTATGACGAAGTGCCATTCAATAACATCATCCTCTTCAAGTCCCTTACTTGAAATGATTTAGGTGAATCGATCATTTATCCTTTTATCACAGATGTCATGTTAAATCTTAGAGACACAGAGTGATCATTCTCTATTGATTTAACTTTGTAACAGGCCTTAGACATCTAACTCTCAACGAATAAGAGGGACAAATTCCATCTCGACTACATACGTCCTTCACAATCACCTTATATCATACCTGAGCTTAGTCTTATGTACTGCCATGTTTCAGAACAGCGAAGAGCTAAGTCAAAGTATAATATTCAGTGAATATCAAGACCCAATATGTATCTCAGGTCTGAGGATACAATGACATTCGCCTTTTAACTCAAGATTACTTATGATCAATCACAGAGATTCCATGTAGTAATGCTTGATTGCAGGTCAGTCCAATATTTGTATCCCACAAATATGATCGACTACGGACATTTAGAATAATTAACTTATTCATGGATTTAAACATGCAAAAATGGAACATAACACAATTTAAATGCATAATACCAATATTCATATAAATAGTGTTAATAAATACAAGTGTTCCGATATCCAAATACATAAAATAGATCAAATCCAATCACTAGAATATCGAAGTCCCATGGCACAAGTATGTCTCTCATGCTTGGGCCTTTCAAGGAGCTTCGTGAGTGGATCCGCAACATTTTGATCAGTGTGAACTTTGTGAATACATATCTTTCCCTTTTCAACTTCATCCCTTATGTAGTTGAATCTCCGCTCAAAGTGCCTAGTCTTTTGATGTGCACGAGGTTCCTTGATTTGAGCAATCGCGCCCTCGTTATCACAAAGAATTTCTAGGGGTTCTTGAATGGAAGGAACAACCCCTAGATCGGCAATGAATTTCTTCAACCATGCAGCTTCTTGTGCTGCTAAAGAAGCGGCGATGTATTCTGACTCTGTAGTGGACAATGCAACCACATCTTGCTTTGAGCTTTTCCAAGAAACAGCTCCTCCATTTAGAATGAAGATATACCCCGATTGTGATCGAGAATCATCTCGATCAGTTTGGAAACTCGCATCCGTGTAACCCTTTACAACGAGTTCCTCCTCACCAGATCCATATATTAAGAACATATCTTTAGTGTTTCTAAGATATTTCAATATATATTTGACAGCCATCCAATGACTATCACCTGGATTTTGCAAGAAGTACAAGAAGCGGGGGAACCACTCGTCGGTTATTATTACTCCTCCGATAACTCCTCTTGTACCCAACGCTGCTCCTAACATCACTGATCCACCTTCTCTATCAGAATCCTAACCCTCCTAATTAGGATACTACTAATGATAAAACTGTTGGGATTTTTGGGTTTTTATCAAAGTAATATTATCCTTATAATATTAAAACGCAGCGGAAAAATTGAACCTTTCAATATGTTGGTATAGTTAAATTCAAAGTTTAACTTATAAAATAAAACCCAAACAATAAGGATCCATGTATATGAATAGCATACATACAAAACAACAACCATAGGGTGTTTTAGAAGACTACCTTCTTCCAAGCTTATGAGAAGGTGGAATGAAGGAGATGATAATCTTGAAGTGACAAGTCTTCAACCTAGAAGAACCTCAAGCTTGTATACCCCAAGCTTCCAACAAACACCCAAACTATGCTAGGATTATTACTTGTAAACCCTTCCTTTTTGATCCCTTGGCCGAAATTCAAGAGCAAGAAAAGAAGAAGAGAATTGCTTGAGTATTGAGAGAGTTTTTGTCTTACAAAAACATGTAAGTTGTGGTGATACACTCTATGTGTGTATTATGTGTTCAATACATCACCCCATGTGCAATATGTAGAACAAAATTACTTCAAGGCACATGGGGGGGGGGGGCGGCCCCAAGGGAGTGCAACAACCAATTTTGTTGCAAAATTTTATAAACCATAACTTGTACATTTTGTATATAAAATGCAACATAACTTGTTACATATCTTATGTAACATATTACATATTATATACAACACACATAAATGTTTATTTTACCAAATAAACATATTCACATTTCTCTCAAAATAAATCATCCATATAATTTATTTACATAGCTCAAGTGCAAGTATTTAGAAAACCACTTTCTAAATGTTTCAAGTATTGATATTTATTTAAAGATCAAATCATATAAATAGTGTTAATAAATACAAGTGTTCCGATATCCAAATACATAAAATAGATCAAATCCAATCACTAGAATATCGAAGTCCCATGGCACAAGTATGTCTCTCATGCTTGGGCCTTTCAAGGAGCTTCGTGAGTGGATCCGCAACATTTTGATCAGTGTGAACTTTGTGAATACATATCTTTCCCTTTTCAACTTCATCCCTTATGTAGTTGAATCTCCGCTCAAAGTGCCTAGTCTTTTGATGTGCACGAGGTTCCTTGATTTGAGCAATCGCGCCCTCGTTATCACAAAGAATTTCTAGGGGTTCTTGAATGGAAGGAACAACCCCTAGATCGGCAATGAATTTCTTCAACCATGCAGCTTCTTGTGCTGCTAAAGAAGCGGCGATGTATTCTGACTCTGTAGTGGACAATGCAACCACATCTTGCTTTGAGCTTTTCCAAGAAACAGCTCCTCCATTTAGAATGAAGATATACCCCGATTGTGATCGAGAATCATCTCGATCAGTTTGGAAACTCGCATCCGTGTAACCCTTTACAACGAGTTCCTCCTCACCAGATCCATATATTAAGAACATATCTTTAGTGTTTCTAAGATATTTCAATATATATTTGACAGCCATCCAATGACTATCACCTGGATTTTGCTGGTATCTACTTGTCATGCTTAAAGCGCATGACACGTCCGGTCTCGTGCATATCATAGCATACATGATGGATCCTATAGCAGATGCATATGGGATTCCACTCATTCTCTCTTGCTCAACTTTTGAGCTGGGAGATTGAGAAGTACTCAATATAGTTCCTCTTTGAATAGGCACCAAACCCTTTTTGGAGTTTTCCATCTTGAACCTTTTCAAGATCTTGTCTATGTATGCACTTTGATTCAAACCTATTAAGCGTCTTGATCTATCCCTATAGATCCTTATTCCCAAAATATAGGCGGCTTCACCAAGATCCTTAATGGAAAAGCAACTTCCAAGCCAGGCTTTTACACCTTCCAAGGTTGGAATGTCATTTCCAAATAGTAGAATGTCATCGACATATAATACTAGAAAAGTAATGATGCTCCCACTAGCCTTCTTATACACACAAGCTTCATCAGCGTTTTTGATGAAGCCAAATTTCTTGACTTCTTCATCAAAACGACGATTCCAGCTTCTTGATGCTTGTTTCAATCCATAGATTGATTTCTTTAACTTGCATACTTTATTAGGATGTTTTGGATCGACAAAACCTTCAGGCTGATCCATATAGACAGATGCATATGGGATTCCACTCATTCTCTCTTGCTCAACTTTTGAGCTGGGAGATTGAGAAGTACTCAATATAGTTCCTCTTTGAATAGGCACCAAACCCTTTTTGGAGTTTTCCATCTTGAACCTTTTCAAGATCTTGTCTATGTATGCACTTTGATTCAAACCTATTAAGCGTCTTGATCTATCCCTATAGATCCTTATTCCCAAAATATAGGCGGCTTCACCAAGATCCTTAATGGAAAAGCAACTTCCAAGCCAGGCTTTTACACCTTCCAAGGTTGGAATGTCATTTCCAAATAGTAGAATGTCATCGACATATAATACTAGAAAAGTAATGATGCTCCCACTAGCCTTCTTATACACACAAGCTTCATCAGCGTTTTTGATGAAGCCAAATTTCTTGACTTCTTCATCAAAACGACGATTCCAGCTTCTTGATGCTTGTTTCAATCCATAGATTGATTTCTTTAACTTGCATACTTTATTAGGATGTTTTGGATCGACAAAACCTTCAGGCTGATCCATATAGACATCTTCCTCAAGATATCCATTTAGAAAAGCGGTTTTGACATCCATTTGCCATATCTCATAGTCATAATGTGCGGCTATGGCAAATAATATCCTAATAGACTTTAGCATTGCCACAGGCGAAAAAGTTTCATCATAATCGACCCCTCGAGTTTGAGTGAAACCTTTTGCTACAAGTCTAGCTTTATAAGTACTCAAGTTTCCATGCATATCGTGTTTCAATTTGAACACCCACTTACTTCCAACTACTTTGGAATTAGGAGGTTCAACAACCAATTCCCAAACTTGGTTGTCATACATGGATTGCATCTCAGCGTTCATGGCCTCTAGCCATTTGTCCGAATCTGATTTGGACATAGCATCATGGTAGGTGGTAGGTTCATCAGAAACTACCATGTAGCATTCATCCACGAGAAATCCATATCTCTCAGGTGGATAAGTAGCTCTACCAGATCTACGAACGTTTTGTGTGTCTTGATCAACCCTTTGATCATCTTCAACATCCTTTTGTTGAATGCTAGTGTCACCCAAGTGTGTATCTGTCAGTGGTTCTTGATCTTCTTCAAGTTCCACTGTTCTGGAACTAGTTCCTTCCATAAGGAATTTAGTTTCCAAGAACTCAGCCTTTCGAGCAACAAATACATTTTGCTCATTAGGATTGTAGAAATAATATCCTAATAGACTTTAGCATTGCCACAGGCGAAAAAGTTTCATCATAATCGACCCCTCGAGTTTGAGTGAAACCTTTTGCTACAAGTCTAGCTTTATAAGTACTCAAGTTTCCATGCATATCGTGTTTCAATTTGAACACCCACTTACTTCCAACTACTTTGGAATTAGGAGGTTCAACAACCAATTCCCAAACTTGGTTGTCATACATGGATTGCATCTCAGCGTTCATGGCCTCTAGCCATTTGTCCGAATCTGATTTGGACATAGCATCATGGTAGGTGGTAGGTTCATCAGAAACTACCATGTAGCATTCATCCACGAGAAATCCATATCTCTCAGGTGGATAAGTAGCTCTACCAGATCTACGAACGTTTTGTGTGTCTTGATCAACCCTTTGATCATCTTCAACATCCTTTTGTTGAATGCTAGTGTCACCCAAGTGTGTATCTGTCAGTGGTTCTTGATCTTCTTCAAGTTCCACTGTTCTGGAACTAGTTCCTTCCATAAGGAATTTAGTTTCCAAGAACTCAGCCTTTCGAGCAACAAATACATTTTGCTCATTAGGATTGTAGAAATAATATCCCAAATCATCTTTGGGATATCCTACAAAGATACACTTAGTGGATCGGGGCTCTAATTTGTTTGAGGCATCATGTCTTACATAAGCCTCACAACCCCATACCTTTAAATATGACAAATATGGAACTCTTCCATGCCATATTTCAAAAGGTGTTTTCTCCACTTTCTTGGTGGGAGCCATATTTAAAATTCGGGCAGCAGAGATTATGGCATAACCCCAAAATGATAGAGGTAGTGAGCTTTTGCTCATCATGGAACGAACCATATCTAATAGAGTTCGATTCCTCCTTTCAGACACACCATTATGTTGTGGTGTTCCAGGTGGAGTTAGTTGTGAGATAATCCCACAACTTCTAAGATGATCTTGAAAAGCATCACTTAGGTATTCACCTCCTCTATCAGAACGAAGAATTTTTATTGTCTTACTGAGTTGGTTTTCTACTTCATTCTTGAAAATTTTGAACATTTCAAAAGCTTCACTCTTATGTTTTAATAAGTATACATAACCGTAACGACTATAGTCATCGGTGAATGTAATGAAGTATCTTTCACCATTTCTAGTCATTGGCTTAAAAGGACCACATACATCCGAATGTATGATACCTAATAAATCTTTTGCCCTTTCATTAGTGCCTTTGAAAGGTGCTTTAGTCATCTTGCCTTGTAAACAAGATTCACATACATTAAATGAATCATTTGATTTTGTTTTCAAAAGACCATTCTTTTGAAGTGTTAGTATGCGATTCTTATTTATATGGCCAAGACGACAATGCCAAATATAGGTTTCACTTAAATCTAATTTAAGTTTCTTGGTGGTAGCTTGGTACATTGAGTTATCATGTGTGGTGTTTTCATGAACCAATTCATAAATACCATTTAAAGGCATAGCTTTAAAATAAAATACATCATTCATAGAAACATGGATATCATTGTTAACAAAATTAAAATCATATCCAACATGTCTTAAACGGGAAACAGAAATAATACTCCTAGTCAAACTAGGTGCATACAAAACATTGTTCAATATAATTTCCAAACCATTTGGAAGTTTCAAAAGATAGTCTCCTTGGGCTTCAACATGCACCAATGCACCATTGCCCATAAAGAGACTAATGTCTCCCTTCTTGATGTGCTTCTTTCTTATGAACCCCTGTAACATATTACAAATATGAGTTCCACATCCGGTATCCAATACCCATATGTAAGAAAAAACAGTATTAAGCTCAATATATATCATAAATATTGTACCTGAGGTTTGCCCTGCATCCCTCTTAGCTTTTAACTCTTTGAGATAGGTTGGACAATTACGTTTCCAATGTCCTACCTCCCCACACTCAAAGCATGGGTCATTGACAGCAACCTTTTGCTTCTTCGCTTTTGGGGTATCCATTTTCCCTTTCCTTTGCCTTTAAAATTCCCTTTGTTGTTACCCTTTCCCTTAGCAACATTTGCCTTGGGTCCGGAGTAAGCCCTTTTCTTTCCGCCTTCATTGATCATGAGAACGGGTTGAACTTTTCCTCCCATACTAGCCTCGGCCGTTTTGAGCATCCCATGGAGCTCGGAAACGGTCTTGTCCCATCCGTTCATGTTATAATTTAACACGAAAGTTTCAAATCTCTTAGATAATGAGTTAAGGATCATATCCGTAGCTAACTCATTTGAGACGGGACAATTAAGCCTTTCGAGGCGATCAATGTAGCTTTTCATTTTAAGAACATATGTTGAGACGGGTTGTGAATCATCCATGCGACATGCATGAAGCGCTCGAACCGTTTCGAAGCGTTCAACCCTTGCCTTTTGTTGGAACATTTCCTTGAGTTGGGTAATCATGTCGTATGCCCCATGGTGCTCGAACTCCTTTTGGAGTTCGGGAGTCATACTCGCTAGCATTATGCAACTAACTTGCACGGAGTCCTCGACATATTTAGCCCAATCATTATAGGCTTCAACATCAGTTTCTTCGGGCTCATCAGGAATAGGATCGTCTAAAATATAGGATTTCTTTTCGTGCCTGAGAACAATTCTCAAGTTACGAAACCAATCCACAAAGTTATTTTGGTTAAGACGATCCTTTTCAAGGATGGATCTTAGTGAAAAGTTATGGACGTTTGGGTTGGGGTTTATTGCATTGTTAGCGGCCATCTACAAGATTAACAAAGTTCTTTATTAGTATTTTCGATATCAAATATAAATTTTAATTGTTAATACCCTTTTATGTCCCATGGACAATTAATAATTAAAACCTAGAATCCAACGTTACATTTAAATGATGGTTAGGTGACCTTTATCCCATGATCTAAATTAACAAGGTAGTCAACGTTTGACAATTGCAACACTTTGCAATTTCTAGTGGTATGGGACCGGTTTAATATCTTATATTAAGTTGGCATGTTTAATCCCATCAACGCCTTTGGTTACCATGCTTCGGTGACCCTAATCACATGGCTTCCAAATCAAGTTGTCCTACTTATACACACATGTAAATTTATCTTATACTAGTGGTTAGGTGACCTTTATCCCATAAGTACAATAAATTTACCTTAACTTATAAGTTCCCTCAAAGTAGTTAGGTGACCTTTATCCCATAAGTACAATAAATTTACCTTAACTTATAAGTTCCCTCAAAGTAGTTAGGTGACCTTTATCCCATAAGTACAATAAATTTACCTTAACTTATAAGTTCCCTCAAAGTAGTTAGGTGACCTTTATCCTATAAGTACAATAAATTTACCTTAACTTATAAGATCCCTCAAAGTGGTTAGGTGACCTTTATCCCATAAGTACAATAAATTTACCTTAACTTATAAGTTCCCTCAAAGTAGTTAGGTGACCTTTATCCCATAAGTACAATAAATTTACCTTAACTTATAAGTTCCCTCAAAGTAGTTAGGTGACCTTTATCCTACAAAGAGTTCCCAAATAATTAAGTGTTGTATAAAAGGATGGCGTTTAACTTGTTTTTAAAGGGTCGTTTGAGTTTTTATATTCTAGTTAAAAACTATGTGCCATAATGAATTTTGAAATCTAAATTTCAAGGTTCTTTTTATAAAATCCATTTTATAATTGTGACCATTAACTTTTAATAAACCCATTTTATTTTAACAAGTTAATGTCAATATTAAAACCAATTTTAATCTTTATGTGTGTCTTTTGTTGGTTTTTAAGCATCCACATGACAAAATAATAAACAACCAAACAAACATAATAATAAGTGCACAACATTAGCCAACTATTTTGACCACACTTGTTAGCCGAAACAAGTGGGTCAAAAGGTCTCAACCTAAGGGACAAAGTAACACAAAATATTGTGTTAGTTGAGCTCCCACTTGATCTTGCATCCAAATGCTTCAAGTAACCTTTTGTGATGTGATTTGAACAATTTTCTTCATTTTGATAACCCACTGCGCCGCAGTGGGTTTGACATACTCCCACTGCGCCGCAGTGGGAAGTCACTGGTCTCTTCATTTGGCCTCCAACTTCAGCCCCCAAACCTTTTGACGCTTTCTTGGAGATTACATTTACAAGAAAAAATGCAACTAATCTACTTATTACATACCAAATGAAATAAATAGATTACATAACCAAATGAATGAAGAAAATCCTATTTAACTATTACAACCATTGAATAATTAAATAAATATAAACACATCCACACATCACAATCATTCACAAGGTCTCTTGGCTAAGTTGTGACACTAAAATACACAAGAAAAAGGGAACCTCCTTTTTGTGTATGAGTTTCGGCCATTGCCAAAATGACCAAAACATTGGATTTTGTCCAAACAAAATATCAACTTTTGATGTATGTATCCATATAACCGGCTCTAGATGCCATTGTTGGGATTTTTGGGTTTTTATCAAAGTAATATTATCCTTATAATATTAAAACGCAGCGGAAAAATTGAACCTTTCAATATGTTGGTATAGTTAAATTCAAAGTTTAACTTATAAAATAAAACCCAAACAATAAGGATCCATGTATATGAATAGCATACATACAAAACAACAACCATAGGGTGTTTTAGAAGACTACCTTCTTCCAAGCTTATGAGAAGGTGGAATGAAGGAGATGATAATCTTGAAGTGACAAGTCTTCAACCTAGAAGAACCTCAAGCTTGTATACCCCAAGCTTCCAACAAACACCCAAACTATGCTAGGATTATTACTTGTAAACCCTTCCTTTTTGATCCCTTGGCCGAAATTCAAGAGCAAGAAAAGAAGAAGAGAATTGCTTGAGTATTGAGAGAGTTTTTGTCTTACAAAACATGTAAGTTGTGGTGATACACTCTATGTGTGTATTATGTGTTCAATACATCACCCCATGTGCAATATGTAGAACAAAATTACTTCAAGGCACATGGGGGGGGGGGGCGGCCCCAAGGGAGTGCAACAACCAATTTTGTTGCAAAATTTTATAAACCATAACTTGTACATTTTGTATATAAAATGCAACATAACTTGTTACATATCTTATGTAACATATTACATATTATATACAACACACATAAATGTTTATTTTACCAAATAAACATATTCACATTTCTCTCAAAATAAATCATCCATATAATTTATTTACATAGCTCAAGTGCAAGTATTTAGAAAACCACTTTCTAAATGTTTCAAGTATTGATATTTATTTAAAGATCAAATCATATAAATAAATACCATAAGTGTTTGTCTAGCTTGTTATTGGGTATGACCTGACTTGGATCATCACGTACTAGCCACGTCAATTTAATATGTGTCTTGGGCAGACGAATTCCAACAAAAACATCTTATCAATAATGCTAAAGCAAAGCATCTTACTACTAATGCTAAAACATCTTCCTTACTGAACCTGCAAATCAACTCAGGAGATCATCTAGGTCATGCAGGGCCATAACTTTGATGATTTCATAACTTATTTAACTGAAGTTGAGGACATTGGAAAGCTTACTGATCCTACCTCTTATTAAGAAGCCATTAATAGCGATCGGGCCACTTAGTAGTGGAATGAAGCCATAATTTGAGAGCTTAATTCCATATAGCATAATGACGTTTGGGACTTGGTTGAAATTCTTGAAGAATCCAAACCTGTAGGTTGCAAATGGATCTTCAAAACCAAATTAGACCCGAATGGAAACTTTAAACGCTATAAGGCCAAACTAGTTGCAAAGGGCTTTACTCAAAAGGAATGAATCGATTATCAAGAGACCTTATCTCTTGTCTCTCTTAAAGATTCCTTAAGGATCGTCATGGCATTCGTAGCTCATTATGATTTAGAGTTACATCAGATGGATGTCAAGATCACTTTCCTGAATGGAAACTTGCAATAAGACGGATACATGTGAACATGAAATTCCAGAAGGTAAAAAGCACATGGTCTGCAAGTTGAATAAGTCCATATACGGGTTGAAGCAAGCATCATTAAAATGGTACCTTAAGTTTAATGAAGTCATAAAAGGACAAGACTTCCTAAAGAACCAAGTGGATTAATGCACCTATCTCAAGATCAGTGGGAGTAAATTTACAATCCTTGTTTTGCACATGGATGATATTATACTTGCAAGTAACAACTTGGATATGTTGCGTTTATTTTTCGCAGAATGTCGACATAAAAGATCTCGGTGATGCCTCTTACGTCATAGGTATCGAAATACATCGAGATAGGCGTAATGATGTTCTGGTTCTTTCTCAAAAGGCTTATATTGAACACATCTTAGAACGCCATAACATGCAGCACTACACACCCACTATAGATCTAGTAGTAAAAGGAGACGTATGTAATTGTTTCCGAAGTCCAAACATTGAGATTAAAAGGGAGCAAATGAGGATGATACCTTACTTATAAGTAGTTAAGAGTATTATGTACGCTCAGGTCTGTATTCGTCCAGATATCGCTTATATTGCCGGTATGCTTGGGAGTTACTTATCTAATCCTGAATTAGCACACTGGAAAGCGGTTAAAAAGGTTCTACGATATCTGCTGAGGACCAAAGACTACACATTAACTTATAGAAGAAGTGACAACTTAGAAGTAGTAGGATGTTCTTATTCCGATAAGAAATCTACTTCTGAATATACTTTTATGATTAGCTGGCAGACCTAACTCTTGACGGAGTCATAAATAGAAACTGACTACAATGTCCATCATGATGATTGAATGCATTGTCATCTATAATGCCATGTCATGGGACGTTGTTAAAGAACCTGGTCAGTGGACTCAAAGTCATCAACTTTATTACCAGACCATTGAAGCTTTATTGTGATAACTCAGCTACCGTAACTTGCTTGAACAGTAACAGTTCAATTGACGCTGAGATATATCTCGATACAAAGTATCTGTTTGTACGCGAATGGATTGAGGGAAATGTTCTTTGTATTGAGTACATAAGTACACATAATATGCTAGTGGATCTAATGACCGAAGGTCTTCCTCCTAAAATCTTCGTAGGACACGTGTCGAAGATGAGGCTTACTAAAAGACGTATTATGATAGCATGTTGTACTTATTGGTCATTATTATTACTTTAATGAAAATTTTCCTCCTTATTCAGATTTTGTTTGTCTATTAGTTACACTTTGAGCTCATAATAGTGTATAGACATTATATAACAAAATTTGTCTTAGTTAATTGATCATTGCTTATTAGTTTTAAATTTGAGTCATAGTTTGACTAGTGGGGGTCCTGAGTTGATATTCTTCTCTACGACTGTACTTATTGGCTATGATTTCGGTTTAAAACAAAATGAGTATTAACCCGGCCGGACTTACTAAATACTCATAGATAAATGATCGCTTGGTCAAGTGGGAGAATGTTGGAACCACGTTAGTGTGACCGTCACTGATCATCTATCATTCCTAATATGATAATTGACGATAACTGAAATCCCTATGTCTAAGTAAATATATGATGGGCGTATTTACTCTTAAAGACGTAGTATAGGGTTTCCCATTAGATGATTGGAACTATGAGGACTAATGTTACACACATTAAACACCAAAGGGGCTGAATGTGTAAATACTCTCCTTATAAATAGAGAGTCATTAACCCTAATTTAAGGTTAATGAAAATCACTTCACTAATTCCCTCACTAAATTCGTGTGGCTCTCCTCTCTTAATTCGTGTATAACATCAGCCGAATTCATCCCATTATTACTCAATCATCTTGTTGTGGGAACCTGAAATCAATAGCAATTATGCTTTATGCTCTTACAGGTTCCACATGACGATTGAGGATGTTTTATCACTCGAAATGAATCATGTTTATTCCAACAACTGAACTTTATGGTTAAATACTTCTATATATTGTTCATAGGATTCTTCATATAGAAATAGATATTCACGGAGTATGAGATCTTAATTGTTTACAAATTCTCTATAAATTCTTTGTTTCTCAACGAATAATGTTTTGGCATACAAACGATAAACGCTTCAAATTATGGCCCAACAGGGATCTCAGTGCAGGAATTTTTCAAGTAAATCCCTAAATATCTTGTGGAATATGGCTTTCGGACCGGATAGGCTAATAGAACACACTAGTGGTGGAAAGTATCTGATGCAGGTCTTTTACAGAACATCGCATTTATGTAATGTACTCTCTATTGCATATTGATGTTATTCTGTACAAAGAGATAGTGGGAGGGTCACATAAAGCTACGTTATATATGCCAAAATTTGCTACTATGGACCATTATATTACCTTTCATTGTATGCAAGTGATTGAACTGATGGCAACTAGCGAGCAATCTTACTCAATAGGGGCTTTCCAGTGTGACCTCTGATCTTCCTTGCTCCTCAAGGAGGAAATCGATAGCCTTTAAGATAAGAGGCTAGCTCCTGTCTTGGTTGCACTCAGCCGTCTGAACCTTTCTTTAAATTCCGAGATGCTGACAGCAAGCTACTCACTAAGACAGCCCAAGCTCTCCCACTCCTGCCAGGCTAGCACCCTCAACTGCTCCCATGGATTGAACGGTTCATCTCGTGCAGTATCCGGAAAAGAGTAGTTACTATCCTACGCGTCTACCCGTGCTACAAATTCAATCAGTCCTAACTTGCATACCCCAACCACTAGCCCGCATCATCATCTATTCATTTGCATGCTAGCCGGAGGAGGACTCTCCGAACTACTACTAACCAAAAGAGTAAGCCATGCCATCTGCCCTTGTGCTATGAATAAGACAGTCTCCTAGCTCGCTCCTTAGTAAGCTTTCAGGAAAGTAAGGACTATTTATTGCTGCATCAAGGAAAGCTGCATATGAAAGCAAGAGAGTGGGATGGAGCTGAAAGTTGTGCTATGGACATCAACGTATATAGTGTGCCAACATGGAAGGAAAGAACTCGGGATCGTGCAATTCCATATTGATCTAGTCAATTCATTTCTGCGAGACGCTGCTGTACCTTTTTTGCTTTAGCATTGCCATACGAGGGAGATCGCTCAGTGACATGTAAAAAGATATAGAATTTCCGACCACAGATTGAAAAACATAAATTGAGACCGAAAGATATTCATTTCAGTTAAAGATGTCTCTTTCTTGCGTGATAGGAACAGAGCTTCGGGCAAGCAGCTTAGTCAAGGCAGCAGGAAATCTTTATATCGAATAGCTATTTATCTACGTAAGTTCATTAGAAAGAAAGGAGGAGAGGAAGTTCGGGATTATTTAACTGGACTGGCTTAGACTTATAATAGGGTTAATACGACCTATGATGGGCAAGCAAGCGAGCTAACTATGCATCGGAAAGAAAGCTTTCGACGTCACTATAGGCCAAGCCCTATACCTCTACCATTGCCTTGATCAATTAGTGGGGCATTCTAAACCTACGTCTTAAATCAATGGGGCACCTCTCCATCTTATGCATCTGCTGGTACTGCGCCTGAGCTAGTGTGACTGGATCCCGCAATCCCTCTTACAAAGCAGAAATTCCTTCTTTTTTTGTTACTTTCAAACGATTGTCAAATTCATTCATTATTTTATTTTTGGCCATAAATAAAGTCGAGCCCGCCATTCTCATGCATTTCCCTTGAAACCACTACGGTTTTACACCTGAAAGTAGCTACCAATCTTTTACAAACTTCCTCCTGAGAAAGATCACCCGCTGGCTAAAAACAAGGAAATATCACAATGACAATACAACAATCCGTCACATATCAATAGAAGAAAAAGGAACTTCTTTTTTCATTTCTCGAAAGGACGTAATTAGACTATCTCCAATTATATAGACGTCCTTAGGTGCCCTTAACCGTCATGTCACCTGTCATATCATATCCTTACAAATCTGTAAAATCCTTAAAATCCCTATTTAAAATTCTTCAATTTTAACTCTAACCATACAGATATTCCTACCTATTCTCACATTTTTCACATCACAAAACATCACTACCCATTACTTTAATTTGGACAAACATGCTTTAAACACATCCTAAAACAAGGACGAATATTAAAAGATGTGAAAAGTAAGAATACGCTTCAATGTTATGGGCATATATAGATTTGTAAGGGTCTTCGTATTAAAAATAGTCTTACTAACTTTTGTCATTATTCTATTTATAACTACCTAAAATATCTCTCTTCTTTATTCATTAATTAATTTAAACATCTTAATTAATATACCTATAATATCCTTAATGAAATAATTTATTAACATAAATCCCTCAATTCTTAAAGTAACTACACTATCTCCTTTAATATCAATTACTTTTACATTTACCACCATTACCGCCCCACCACCTATCGCCGCCACCACCTGTCGCCGCCGCCGCCACCACCATCCCGCGCCACTACCACCATCACTGCCGCATTGCGCGGACATATGCCTCGTAAACGTCGTACAATGTGGGAAAAGCGGTTTATCAGTTTATAAGCTTGATCGTGTATTATCTTTTATTTATTAGATATAGTTTGATCTCTTAATTTGTAAGCTTGTTCGTGATTTATCATATTTCATGTTAGGCTGTTTTATTTGAATCAAAAGAGGGTATTTAGTTATACAAATCTTTCTACCAACACATGTCATCCATTCAAAGGAGAGTGAATCATTGCGTGTGTGGGATGTATATTATGCCAAAAGGTTAATGGGATAAACCTATACCGGTATACTATTTGTTTTTCATTAGTGTGATTTACTGGAAGGTTCGTGTCACCTTAAATAACTTTCTCGATGAGCAGATCCTTTTAGTTGAACTCCTCGAAAAAAAACCCTATCTGCAATTTGAACTCAAGACTTTATCCTCCCTAACCCATTGTAAGTCACACTAGCAACCAATCCACCTAAGTTAATTGGTTGCTACACAAGCATCTTGACCTCTTTGACCTCCCAAATATAATGATTGCCCAATCATCCCGTTTATATATCACCTCTTATTCCATCACTCCACTACTAATACTGCTACATACACACTTTAGTTTTTCATAGTTTTTCAGTTTGTGAAGTTGACCCACAATTTCTCCAATGGGTTTTCACTCCTTTTTCATCTTCCATCTTATATTTGTCTTTTCACTTTCAAGCTCCTATCCAACCACCGTTCTTAACCAAACTGAATTCTTCACACTAATAAAAACTTCACTATCAGGCAACTCTTTCCATGACTGGGACGGAAACGACGTATGCACCTACACCGGTGTAGCTTGTAACGATAAAGGGTACGTCGTTAAAATCAATCTCTCGGGGTCCAATCTATCAGGCCAGATCCCAGAAAACATATGTTCTTACCTTCCGCAACTGAAAACTCTAAATCTTGGTCATAATGATATTCATGGCAACTTTCCATCTAGCATAACCAACTGTTCATCACTTGAAGAGCTCAACTTGACACATACAAATCTTGCTGGAAAGTTGCCAGACTTTTCTCCAATGATCTCTCTCCGATTGCTTGATTTATCCTCTTGTTCGTTTACGGGTAAATTTCCCTTGTCTTTTGTAAACCTCACAAACCTTGAAGTGCTAAACTTCAATGAAAATGGTGGTTTTGATCTATGGAGATTGCCTGATGGTATTTCCAAGCTGACCAAGCTCAAATCCATGATCTTGAGTACTTGTATGCTTAGTGGTTCCATCCCCAAAACCATTGGGAATATGACATCTCTTGTTGACCTTGAATTATGTGGAAACTATCTAGTTGGTTCAGTCCCAAAAGAAATTGGTTTGTTAAAAAGCTTGCAACTTATTGAGCTTTACTACAACAACCTTGTTGGTGAAATACCTCAAGAGCTCGGAAACCTGACCGAGCTAACAGATATCGATATGTCTGTAAACAAGCTAACTGGAAGTCTACCAGAATCCATATGCAGATTACCCAAGTTGAAAGTATTGCAGTTGTACAACAATAGTCTCACTGGAAAAATCCCACGTGTGCTTGAGGACTCGAAAACTTTGATCAGTTTGTCCCTTTACAGCAACTACTTAACCGGTGAAGTTCCACGGAATCTAGGGAGATATTCACCTTTGATGCTGTTTGATATCTCAGAAAATCAGCTAACAGGTGACTTGCCACTAGAGATATGTAATGGAGGTAAGTTGCTTTACTTGTTAGCACTTGACAATAACTTTTCTGGTGTCATGCCTCAAAGTTATTCCAAGTGTTTTTCGGTTATCCGTTTTAGACTAAGTTCTAATCGTTTGTCGGGTAATATACCCGAAGGGATTCTAGCACTCCCTTCTGTGTCGATTATCGATTTGAGTTATAATTTTTTCACTGGTTCAATTCCTCTAGGAATAAGAAATGCTAGAAACTTGTCTGAATTGTTCTTACAAAGTAACATGATCTCTGGAGCCATCCCTTCTGAAATCTCACACCTTCATACTCTTGTAAAGCTTGATCTAAGCAACAACAATATTTCGGGTCCAATACCTTCTGAAATTGGCAATTTAAACCGCCTCAATCTTCTTCTGTTGCAAGGAAATAAGCTTACTTCTTACATTCCCAATCTCTCTTCATTAACATCTCTAAATGTTCTTGATCTGTCTAGAAATCTTCTAACTGGTTCTATCCCAGAAAGCCTTTGTGATCTGCTTCCAAGTTCTATGAACTTTTCAAATAATGAACTTTCTGGACCAATACCTGTTTCTTTCATAAAAGGAGGAGAGTTAGAAAGCTTTTTAGGCAACCCGAAACTTTGTGTTTCTGAACAGTCTAACTTATCAGAACAAAATTTCGCCGTATGTTCAGAAAAATACAATCAGAAGAAAGTTAATTACCTTTGGATTGTCGTTGTTTCGGTTGGGATCATTGGGATTGGAGGCATTTTGTTTCTTAAACGATGGTTTGGCAAAGAAAGAGACGTTCAAAAACACGAAGAAACATGGTCATCGTCTTATTTTTCATACAATGTGAAAAGTTTTCATAGAATAAGTTTTGATCAGGATGAAATAGTGGAAGCAATGATCGATAAGAATGTGGTTGGACATGGTGGTTCGGGTACTGTTTACAAAATCGATCTTAGCAATGGAGAAGCCGTAGCTGTTAAACGACTTTGGAGTCAGAAAACAAAAGATGACTCTGCTGATGACCAAGAGATTATGAACCGAGAGTTGAAAACAGAAGTTGAGACTCTAGGAAACATACGGCACAAGAACATTGTGAAGTTATATTGTTACTTTTCAAGTTTGGATTGTAACCTGTTGGTTTATGAATACATGCCAAATGGAAACCTTTGGGATGCACTTCATAGAGGCAAATGTCTTTTGGACTGGCCAACACGACATCAAATTGCGCTCGGTATAGCACAAGGTTTAGCCTATCTTCATCATGATCTGATGCCCCCCATCATTCATAGAGACATAAAGTCCACAAACATCCTACTAGATAGAAATTTTCTACCGAAAGTTGCAGACTTTGGGATAGCAAAAGTTCTAAGGGCTAGAGGGAAAGACTCCACCACCACTGTTTTTGCAGGCTCCTACGGATACTTTGCACCAGGTAAATTCTGCAACATATTTAATTTAGATGTGTCAAAATGAACATACTGGGCTCGCAAAGTGAGTCAGCTTGTGGGATTAGTCTGCTTGCAAAGCGAGTAGGACACTCATGATTACCAAATTTAAAACAAAATGGACAGGGTATATTGGGTAATTCATTGAGCCATAAAATTTATCTTGTGGGTCTACTAGTTTGACTTACAATAATTTTTTCTCCTTCTCTATGTTTTTTGTTACTGATTTGTGAGTTTATGATAACAAAATCATAATTGTAGAAGTAAAAAATAATTTATTTTTTGAATATTAAAACTTACTCATGAGAAATTACTAAACCACAAATTGATGTTAATTAGAGTATGCATATTCGTGCAAAGCAACTACGAAGTGTGACGTCTATAGTTTCGGGGTAGTGCTAATGGAGCTAATAACCGGTAAGAAGCCAGTGGAACTAGAATTTGGAGAAAACAAGAACATCATATATTGGGTTTCTACCAAAGTAGAAACAAAAGAAGGAGCATTTGAGGTTTTGGACAAGAGACTTTCGGGGTATTTTACAAATGAGATAATCAAGGTTCTTCGCATAGCCATTCGTTGTACAAGCAAGACAGCAGCCCTTCGTCTGAGCATGAATGAGGTTGTTCAGTTGTTAATCGAGGCAGACCCTTGCAAATTCGATTCTTGCAAGTTGCCAGACAAGACCAAGGAACCAATAAAGTAAATGTACGTAATGTTGAAGGAATAACTTTGTTTACTTCTTTGAGGCTTTAGAACAAAGTAGCTTAGGATCTACGACGAATAGTTTTATTGCTTTCGGAGATCTTTTGAGAAAAAACTCATTGTAAAAATCAGCTTACTTCTCTTTGTCCCCAAAACTAATTAAGTAACAGCAGTATTAATTATCAAGTGTAGTACATAATTAACAACATAGATTTCACAACACCATTTTTCTTGGTCTACTATGCTTGTGTATTGGCTTCATCATGATATAAATCTTGGACAATGAAAACTTGTATCCTCAATTTTTCATGTCAGTGTAACAGAAGGGATGAACATTCGTTTTTTAAAAAAACAACCAACTAGCAACAATTAATTTGATATCCTGTATGTATGAGGGACTTTGGGTCTTACGCACGTTAGAGCCAAAAACTGTTCTCGTTATCTTATATATAATGTCTCATCGATCCTGATTTGATTATCGATTGCTCTTGGAATCGCTAACTACTTGCAGGTTTGGAACAAATGATGTTTTGTGGTCAATTAGGCTTCCTCAACGTACTTTCTTGTTATTCTCTTAGTGTTCCATTATAACCATATTCCACAATATACATCATATCATTTCTGTACATATACCAGCAACAACATGGAATGTAGAGATTGTTAATGTTCTTCTATATAAAGATATACTTTTCATTGTCTAATATGAAGTAATATGGTACAACCAAGTGGACATGTATAATATATGCATAGAATTAAAGTGTTATACATACACGTGTGAAAGTCACCACTATGTGATGAGTGGTATTTTGGGTCCCTTTTAAAGTAGAAAAGATTCAGTGGGAGGATTATTCTTTTTCGCATGGTGGAGAATCCATATACTAAAGTTATTAGCTTTTCGTAATGATTAGCATTATGGTCTACACTCTGTAACAATGACGTCTAACTTAAACTGCATCGTAATAAGTTAAACTGCATCGTAATTAGCTATATCATAGTATACTTAAGTTATATCACACTAGCATGGTACCCGCGCAATGCGACGGTGGTCATGGTGGCGACGGTGTGGTGGTGGGGGCGACTATTGATGTGGTGAAGACGGCGTCGAATTGAATGATGTAGATAATTGATATAAAAATAATTGATGTAAATGGTTAATAGTGATATTTTAAAAAACAAAAGATTGATAGTGTAATTTAGTTATTAATGTTAAGAAGGTAGTGTATGTGAAAATATTTTAAAGGGTGCTAAATGAAAATATTACATATTTTTTAACATTTCCAAAAATAAAATGTTATTTTCTTTATAATATAGTATAGAAGTATAAAAGTATAGATTATAACTCAACCTATTACTAGCTAGGATACAACTTAACTTGTATTATGATGTAGTTTAAGTTCATTTCGTATTAAAGTTGCATTGTGGATGGCCCAACTTCAAGCGAAAGATTTGAATCGTTGAGGAGTGCATTTGGTTCTAAAGCATGTCATAGATGCATTTTAAGAAACTTTATCATCTCTATCTATATATACTAGACGGATGCCCGCGTGATGCGGCGGTGATGGTGGTAGCGACAATGGTGTGGCGACGACGGCAGTGGTGGCGGCGATGTGCGGCGGTGACGGTGGTAGTGGCGTGGTGGTGAATGTAAATTAATTGATGTAAGAGGGGTTAATATGGTTCTTTAAGGGTTGGGTGACCGTTAAACGTTATTTACAACCTTGTTCATAAGTGAATGATATATGTAAAATAAACCCATTCACATATGAACAGATCAAATTATACGTAATTCTACATGTTCATACCAATTTTTTTTTTGTTCTCACATGAACTTTTATTGTGTTTTACATGTGAATCAAATCATTCACATGTGATTTAATACATAATTTTAAAAAGTTTTCACCTATAATTCTTGTAAAAAAAAGGTTCTCACAAGAGCTCGTATGATTTATTTACTTAGGGTATCTACTTCACACATTTAGGGAAGTGGCGATAAGGAGGTTGAGATGGGTACATTATGATAGAAAACCTCTATGTTATACCCTATTGTAAACATACAAAAGCGCAAATTATACGGGGACAACAAAACAAGAAAGAAGTGAAGTTACATTGGTAAAGGTTGTCGAATTTTATATGCTCCTTGTGGAAGTTCACCAGAATTCAAATCCCACTTCCTATATTTGTAGAAGTAGATTATTTGGGGGGGGGGGGGGGGTTCGAGAGTCATGAGTCTCATCCAGACATGCGTGGTTCGAGCTCCGCATACTGCCCAATTAGATGTCACTGTGGTGTCTCGAATGCTA
This sequence comes from Erigeron breviscapus, assembly GCA_034093135.1. NCBI lineage: Eukaryota > Viridiplantae > Streptophyta > Magnoliopsida > Asterales > Asteraceae > Erigeron > Erigeron breviscapus. The sequence goes on from CM067168.1 coordinate 116,384,436, forward strand.
ACTACTAACTCGCTGTCTAAAAAAAAAATACAAGCATTGTGACTTCAGTGACGAGGATGAGGATGATGTCTATGAGGCAGATGAGTATCAACTATCGAAAGTTTAGGGGGTATTCTACAAAGCGATTAACATCTCTTTTAAAGCAAAAATTTAGAAAGTAGATTATTATTAGTGTTTTTATGACAAATGTAATTTAGTGTTAATTGATTATTTCGAGATGGATAAAAGAGAAACAAAAACTCATCAATCATTCGTGCAATTATTTTTACGGGTGTTGGTGTCTATGGAAAGTAAGAAACGATCCATTGGCCATGATTTATTAGTGAAATATCCTAAGGTCAAAGACCTTACGAATGAGACCCCCAAAAATCCACTCTTACAAATATAGAATATGGGACTTGAACCATAATGGAATATCATAAGGTTAAAGACTTTACGAATGAGCTACCAACCCATTGGCCATTTTATATTACTGTTACTCCCACATGGCAACATACAAGAGCAGGGGTAAAGAGGCATATAACTTTCTACGGATATAAAATCGTACAAAACGTCTAGATTTAACATGCAAAAAGTGGTACGAGTTTATGCTTTAAGAGACTCTTTCAAAAAAAAAACCTGAACACTTTTCCGAAGTACTCATAAATATTCTGATTTTTAATGACATTTATTTTTGATGATTACATTGGTGCTACCATGAATTATTTATTTGTTGGTATCTTGAAAACTTTATTGGGTTGCTTTGGGATTCTCGTGCTGGACGGAGCCAGAATTTTTTTTGTGAGGGGAAAATTTAAGAGTCGTTTATTATATTTATTAGATCCATCTTCAGGGAAATTTTTTTTTAAAACCATGGGCTCTGACCCGCAAGTAGAAAAAATGGACTCCTAAAAGAATTTCGTTAACGCCGGGTTTAGTCAGACTATCAACGATCGGTGTTGAGAATGCCGAGTTTAGCACAGGTGAGTGCCAGTTATGAAAATATCTATATTTTACATGAACATTGGTCTTTGCAATTTTGGACCAATGATATACACTACAAATAATGTTGCATTTGTCCACATTTTTATTTAGTGTGAACAAATTAAAAATTTTGTCACGCTTTTATGTGTGTAAAAATATATAGAACTAAAAGTGTGTATAAATTTATCCACACTAAAAAGTGTGTATAACTAAAAGTTCACACTTTTTAGTGTGGATTTTCATAATTATTTTGTAACACCCCATTTGTCCACACTAACTTTTTAGTTAGTGTGAGCAAATGAGGTGTTACAAATTAAGTATGAAAGTCCACCTAAAAAGTATGAACTTTTAGAAAACCACAGTTTTTAGTGTGGATAAATTTCTACACACTTTTAGTTCTACATATTTTTACACACATAAAAGCGTGACAAAATTTTTAATTTGTTCACGCTAACTAAAAATGTGGACAAATGCAACATTATTTGTAGTGATACAATTTAGCATGTACATATATTTTCTACATGACTATTGTGATGACTATTATATTAATAATTTGAAAAAAAAATAACATTTTCACATACAGATATACTATATTAATGTATAATACATTTACCCAAACAAAGAAAACACTTTCTTCATTAACCCTCCAACTTTACCCCTCAAGTAACCTTTAACTTAAGGGAATCTCCACCCTTTTTCAAACTCTCTTTTTCAACTCTATTAAAAATCAAAACAACTCATGATTTTTTTTCCTTTTAGAACGGCAACAATTTTATTAAATGAAGGACCAACTAGCAAGGTACTAGAGGTCATGATTTTTACTCTACCAATAGAGAATTTATCTCAAAACTAATGCTTCCAACATAAGCAACGTATTTTCAAAGAAGAAGCTTATGACAACGACGGTGACATTTGTTGTATTTTCTATTTATTTTAAATATATCTCTAAAAAATTACATTGTACCAAAATTGGAATGGGGGCAGTTGCCCCCACTGCCCCCATTGTAGAACTGTGCCTGTTCTCATGGTCGAGTGTGTATGAGCTATCAAAAATAAGTTAGGATGAAAATCAATGACACAACTTTTAATTTTGAAGATTTTTCTGGATCTTTTTAGGGTTCTTTTAATGAGTAGTGATATTCGTACCATAAGTTTTGATAAATCTATCACATTGTACAAGTTATACAGCTGACTCTACAAACCACTAATGGACAACTGTGATAGATTTATCAAAAATAGTGATACAAGTATCATCCTCTTTTTTAATCCATTCTAGGTCCAAATAGTGGTACAAGTATAGTTGTCTTGGGACTCTCTCCCTTAGAAAAGAATAAAATAAAATTGAAGTCCAATACCCCTATGCATTGTAAATGTGTATAGCCCCCATGATCTAACGGCTAAAAGGAACTTATGGGTCAATTTGTTGAATTTGAAAAACTCCATTGATGGTCATTGGCTCTTCATTGGTGACTTCAATGAAGTGAGATTTATTGAGGATCGTTTGAACTCGGTGTTCAATCATCTTGGGGCTCAACGGTTTAATGAGTTTATCTTTAATGCAGATTTAATGGAATATGCTATGGGTGGTAAACGTTTCACCTTTCGTGCTGGGAATTCTAAAAGCTAAGTAAGATTGATCGGGCACTAGTTTGCTCGTCCTTCTGGAATAAGTGGCCTCAGGCTGCTTTCACGGCTCTATCCATGAGATATTCAGATCATTGTCCGATTATACTCATCACAGATTCATCCAACTTTGGCCCGAAACCTTTCAATTTTTTTGATTCTTGGCTCTCTCACCCAGATTTGGAACAGGTGGTGAAAAACGGTTTTTTAGATAGTGAGTTTATGGGTCCACTTGATACAGTTTTGGCTAGGAGATTGAGAAGTGTTAGAGAGGCTATTAAAGAATGGATACGATCAGTCAAAGGTAAACAAGAAGCGGAGTATGTGATGGCCAAAGGACAAGTCGAGTATTTTGAGGGCCTCATGGAAGATAAAGTAATGACGGAGGAAGAACTTAAGTTAAATCTGGAGTGTAGACAGACTTTGATGAGTATGGATATTCAGAAGGCGATGGACTTGAGGCAAAAAGCTAGGGTGAAATGGGCTATTGATGGCGATGAAAATAGCGGATTCTTTCATGGTCTTATTAATAGTCGACTGTGTCAGTCTAGACTTAATGGCTTAATGATCAATGATGTTTGGTGTACTCTTCCAAAGAAGATTAAGGGAGAAGTGTTTAAGTTCTTTTCTGCTAGATTTCGTGAACCTTTACCTATCAGGCCTTCCTTTTCTTGTCCCGGGATTAAGAGATTGTCGAATGTGGATCATGATTTGCTTGTTGTTCCTTTTTCACGGGAGGAAATCATATCCGCGGTCTGGGATTGTGCTGGAGACCGGGCACCGGGCCCGGATGGCTTCAATTTTAACTTCATTCGTAAGTTTTGGCCTATTTTTGAACAGGACTTCATTGCTATCCTTAATCAGTTTTATGAGGATGGTTGTATTAGGCGAGGCTGCTCTTCGAGCTTTATAGCTCTTGTCCCTAAGAATGGGGATCCTTCTAATCTCAATGATTTTCTATTAGTCTGATTGGGTGTATCTCTTGAAAGAAAGTAATAATCAAGAGCAAGCTCACTCAATTTTCTCGTCGTTTATTCAATGAAAAACAACTGCCTTTTATAGGCTTACATGACCCATAACTTGAACGGAAATAACATAACAAACTTACCTAGTCTTTAGCAGACTCATTCTACCTTAAAACCAGGACAAAGCTAAACAGTACTAGACTCATTCTACATTAAAACCAGCACAAAACTAAACAATACTAAACGTGCAAATAAAAGAGACTTGCAGAACAAAATAAACGTGCTGACAAATTAAATGTGGGACTTTTACTAGTGCAGATCACGTGCACATACTTAGCCACCTTTATTCTTGAACCCATCTTTCAAATCCTTCCCTAAACTGAATAGGGATCTTCTCTTCAGTTTAATCATCATTGATTTCTCTGACTCCAAGAAGATTTCTCATCTTCTCAAACACTTCCAACTTAACAGGCTTAGTCATAACATCCGCGATCTGATCTGCAGTACCACAAAACAGGAGCTGGACCTTCCCTTCATTCACCAAATTTATCAAATAGTGGAACCTAACATCAATATGTTTAGTTCTTCGGTGTAGAACCGGGTTCTTGGACAGTTTTATAGTGGAACTATTGTCACATTTAATCTGGATCAACCCCAACTCTTCATTCGTTATATCTTCTAACAAACCCTTTAACCAAACACAATGACATGCACCAGCTGTAGCTGCAACATACTCTGCCTCTGTTGACGAAAGTGTAACAATTTCTTGTTTCTTAGAACTCCAACAAGTAGCAGCTTTGCTAAATAGGCAAACATACCCGGAAGTACATTTCCTATCCTCCACATCGCGGGCGTAGTCACTATCGGTATAGACCTGTAACTTTGATCCAACACATCTTTCATAGAACAACCCATAATTGAAAGTTCCCTTGACATACCTAAGGATTCTTTTAGCCAAAGCCATGTGTTCTTCTCGTGGGTCAGACATGAATCTTGAAATGAAGCTGACTGCATACATCAGGTCAGGTCTTGTAACTGTGAGGTACATGAGGCTCCCTACTAAGCTCTTGTATTCAGAATCATCTACCCTTTTTCCCACTCCAGCTTTTGTGATCACGATTCCAGGCACAATAGGATTTTTTACACTATTACAGTCCCACATCAGAAACCTGCATAGAACATCTTTGGCATACTTCTGCTGACACATACTAATTCCAGTAGCACTTTGAATTACTTCCACTCCTAGAAAGTACCTCATGGTTCCTAAATCTGTCATTTCAAACTCTTGCATCATAGTTCTCTTGAACCATTCACACAAATCCATGTTATTCCCAGTGTAGATTAAATCATCTACATACAAACTCACGATCACCATTCCTTTTTCATTCCGTTTAATAAATAAAGTATGATCATACTCACTCTTTTTGAAACCTTCTTTCTGAAAAAATCTTTCAATCCTATGAAACCAAGCACGAGGTGCTTGTTTCAATCCATATAGGGCCCTTTTCAATTTGCACACTTTGGATTCTTCACCTTTTCGTTCAAAACCTGGTGGTTGCTTTATGAAAACTGTTTCTTTCAGTTCTCCATTTATGAAAGCACACTTCACGTCTAGTTGGTATATTTTCCAATCATTCTGAGCAGCTACAACAACTAAGCTTCTAACAGTATCCCAACGAGCCACAGGGGCATAGACTTCATTGTAATCTATCCCCTTCTTCTGAGAGTACCCCTTCACCACTAGCCTGGCTTTATATTTGTCAACTTCACCCTTCTCATTGAGCTTAGTTTTATAAAGCCACTTCACATCAATAGGTGTGACATTTTCCGGCAAATCAACTAGTTCCCATGTGTTATTTTTCATAATGGAGTCCATTTCTATTTCCATTGCTTTGACCCATTTGTTTTCTTTTACTGCCTCTTCAAAGGTTGATGGGTCTTCAAATGAGCTAAACATAGCCAAGTCTACCTCTTCCTCTGACAATCCTTCCCTACTTTCGTAATCTGTCATCCAAGTGGGAACTGTTTTTGTTCTTTTTGAAGTATGATCCTGCAAGTTTCCATCAATAGGGGGTGTTTGTATTGGGACATGGGTTTGAGGAGAAGTATGAAGGTTATTACCTTCTCTTTCTGCAGCCGTACCTGCATTTGTAGTTGCAGAGCTAGACTCCAAAAGTGGAGTAGTCACTTCTGATTGTGACATATCCACACTTTTACTTTCATCTTCTAAATCATCTGGTACAGCCAGATCACTAGTGCCAAAGATTTTCTTATCCCAATTCCATTTTTCACTTTCAGCAAACACAACATCTTTACTTATAATTAGCTCTTGTTTAACCGGATCATACATTCTGAATGCCTTTGATTCTGCACTAATTCCTAGAAATACACATTTCTTGCTTTTGTCTTCTAACTTTGATCTAAGTTGAGAAGGGACGTGCACATAACCAATACAGCCAAATATCTTAAAGTAGTCAATATTGGGTGTATGGCCAGACCACATTGCTTCAGGAACTTTGTTTTCTAATGAGGTGGTGGCACATCTATTTATTATATGGCAAGCCCAATAAGCAGCCTCAGGCCAGAACCACCTGGGCATTTCTTTCTCAATCAACAAGCAACGAACCATGTTCATCAATGTTCTATTTCGGCGTTCTGCCACTCCATTTTGTTGTGGAGTGTATGCAGTTGTCAGTTGCCTTTTGATGCCCATAAGTTCACAATAATCAGAAAATTCTTTGGATGTAAACTCCCCACCCCTGTCACTTCTCAACCCTTTGACTTTTAATCCAGTTTCAGTTTCAACTTTGGACTTGAATCTTTTAAACATATCAAAACTTTCATTTTTCTTAACCAGAAAGTACACCCACCCCTTCCTAGTATAGTCATCTATCAATACCATGACATACCTTTTACCACTAGGAGATTCTGGTGTAATGGGTCCACACAAGTCTGTGTGGATAAGTTCCAGCTTGCTAGAGGCTCTCCACTTGCTTTTCTTTGGAATAATTTCCCTTTGCTGTTTTCCGAGGTTGCAGACCTCACAAACCTTTGATGATTCTGCTAGTATTGGAAGTCCTTTCACCATTTGTTTATATTGCATAGTCCTCAAGGACTTATTGTTGACATGACCAAGGCGTCTATGCCAAGTTTGTTCACTGTCGCCTTCTTCAATCTGCATGCATTTTCCTTCCAATGGTTTCATAATGGCATTCACAATGAACATTCGATTTCTTGTCATGTTAGAGGAGGTTATCAATCCTCGATGAGGGTGATAAATTTTGCAGACTCCTCTTCTAATGATAATGGTCAGATCCTTCTCTTGAAGTTGTCCAATGCTTAGAAGATTGGAAGTAAGTTCCGGGACATAGTACACTCGGCTGATGACTTGAGAAACTCCTTCTACTTCAAGCCTTATGTCTCCAAGGCCCATTACAGTGAGCCTAACATCGTTTCCTAACTTCACCGAATGTTTGTATCCTTCGTCAAGCTTAATGAACCACTCTCTATTTCCTGTCATATGGTTAGAGCAGGCTGAGTCAAGGAACCACACACCAGCTTTTCTCTCTTTCTGCAAATCAGCATGCATCATGAGGAGTAGATCCTCTCCTTCATCAAATTCAGTGTAGTTCACAGGTTTATCTTCTTGAGTACATTCATAAGCAAAGTGTCCCAATTTATGACACTTATAGCACTCAATGGTGGATTTATCAAACACTCCCCGTGATCTACCTCTTCCACGTCCTCGACCTCTAGTGAAAGAGTTCCTGCCTCGTCCCCGACCACGACCACTGTTGGGATCTAGTTCCATCCTCAATACTTGATCCTCTCCTGGTTTCTTTGAAAGCTTTTGCTCGTTCACAAGCAAGGAACTTTGCAATTCATCAACAGACATCTTATCAGTGTCTTGCGATTCTTCTATGGAGCAGACAACATAGTTAAACTTCTCAGTCAATGAACGAAGAATTTTCTCCACAATCTTCACTTCTGTCATCTCTTCTCCATAGTTTCGCATGTCATTGGCTATGGTCATCACCCGACCGAAATAGTCGGTGCCTCTTCTCGCATCTATAAGGTCTCGAAATCTCTCCGTAGCCTTTGTAATTGAGCCTTCTTTACACGCGTGTTCCCTTGATACTTGTTCTTCATGGCCTCCCAGATCTGTTTAGAAGTGTCTTTGTGGGTCATTGTCTTCACTATCTGTTTGTCAATGGACTGGAACAGATAGTTTTGTGCTTTCAGATCTTTGAGACGCATTGCATCTAAAGTCGCTTGTTGAGCAGAACTCACTTCTACTCCCTCCTTTGGCTCTTCATATCCTGGGTCAATCACAACCCAGTATTCCTTTGATCGTAACAGCGTCTTCATCAGCAAGCTCCAGTGTTCATAATCACCATCGAACTTGGGAACACTCGGAACTTGGAAGTTTGCGTTTTCTGCTGCCATTGATCTCTCTCAATATAAACTCTCCCAACCTGGCTCTGATACCACTTGAAAGAAAGTAATAATCAAGAGCAAGCTCACTCAATTTTCTCTTCGTTTATTCAATGAAAAACAACTGCCTTTTATAGGCTTACATGACCCATAACTTGAACGGAAATAACATAACAAACTTACCTAGTCTTTAGCAGGCTCATTCTACCTTAAAACCAGGACAAAGCTAAACAGTACTAGACTCATTCTACATTAAAACCAGCACAAAACTAAACAATACTAAACGTGCAAATAAAAGAGACTTGCAGAACAAAATAAACGTGCTGACAAATTAAATGTGGGACTTTTACTAGTGCAGATCACGTGCACATACTTAGCCACCTTTATTCTTGAACCCATCTTTCAAATCCTTCCCTAAACTGAATAGGGATCTTCTCTTCAGTTTAATCATCATTGATTTCTCTGACTCCAAGAAGATTTCTCATCTTCTCAAACACTTCCAACTTAACAGGCTTAGTCATAACATCCGCGATCTGATCTGCAGTACCACAAAACAGGAGCTGGACCTTCCCTTCATTCACCAAATTTCTCAAATAGTGGAACCTAACATCAATATGTTTAGTTCTTCGGTGTAGAACCGGGTTCTTGGACAGTTTTATAGTGGAACTATTGTCACATTTAATCTGGATCAACCCCAACTCTTCATTCGTTATATCTTCTAACAAACCCTTTAACCAAACACAATGACATGCACAAGCTGTAGCTGCAACATACTCTGCCTCTGTTGACGAAAGTGTAACAATTTCTTGCTTTTTAGAACTCCAACAAGTAGCAGCTTTGCTCAATAGGCAAACATACCCGGAAGTACATTTCCTATCCTCCACATCGCGGGTGTAGTCACTATCGGTATAGACCTGTAACTTTGATCCAACACATCTTTCATAGAACAACCCATAATTGAAAGTTCCCTTGACATACCTAAGGATTCTCTTAGCCAAAGCCATGTGTTCTTCTCGTGGGTCAGACATGAATCTTGAAATGAAGCTGACTGCATACATCAGGCCAGGTCTTGTAACTGTGAGGTACATGAGGCTCCCTACTAAGCTCTTGTATTCAGAATCATCTACCCTTTTTCCCACTCCAGCTTTTGTGATCACGATTCCAGACACAATAGGATTTCTTACACTATTACAGTCCCACATCAGAAACCTGCATAGAACATCTTTGGCATACTTCTGTTGACACATACTAATTCCATTAGCACTTTGATTTACTTCCACTCCTAGAAAGTACCTCATGGTTCCTAAATCTGTCATTTCAAACTCTTGCATCATAGTTCTCTTGAACCATTCACACAAATCCATGTTATTCCCAATGTAGATTAAATCATCTACATACAAACTCACGATCACCATTCCTTTTTCATTCGTGGTTAAAAAGGGTGGAAAAAAAAGCGATGTTGTTTAAAGTAGATTTCGAGAAGGCTTTTGATTCGATAAGCTGGAATTTCATTGACTCTGTTTTGGAGCAAATGAATTTCCGGATAGATGGCGTATGTGGGTTAAAGGGATTCTTTCGTCTTCTAGGGCATCGGTGTTGGTTAATGGTTCACCTAAATTTGAGTTTCAATATTCCAGGGGACTTCGACAAGGAGACCCTTTATCACCATTTCTTTTTGTTATCGCCATGGAAGCTTTCTCGTGCTTTCTAAACCGTGCTGTAGAACTGGGCTTATTCTGTGGTATTTCTACTCCACACAATGGGCCGATTTTGTCACATTTAATGTATGCTGACGATGTTTTGCTTATGGGAGATTGGACTGATTTAAATGCGGATTGCATTTCCAGACTTATGAGAACATTTTTTCTGGTCTCTGGTTTGAGAATCAATTACTTCAAGTCTACACTTTATGGGATTGGAGTTAGTGATCTGGAAGTCTCGGGTTTGGCATCTAAATTACACTGTAAGTCCGACAACCTTCCTTTTGTTTATTTAGGCCAGACGGTTGGAGCTAATATGAGATTATTCAAGAATTGGAAACCGGTGTTTGATTTGCTGGAAGCTCGTTTGTCTTTATGGAAGGCCCCAGTACTCTCTATTGGGGGCCGTATTACCCTTCTACACTCGGTTTTTGAATCTCTACCGGTCTATTTCTTCTCTATTTATAAAGCTCCTTTGCGGGTTATTCATAAACTGGATGGGCTTAGAAAAAGGTTTTTATGGGGTGGAAAGGAAGGTAAATCGGGGATCCATTGGGTTAGTTGGGATAAAGTAGTGCAACCAAAATCACGTGGGGGGTTAGGATTGACTCCTCTACATGATTTTAACCTTAGCCTTCTATCTAAATGGATTTGGAGGTTCAAATGTGAGAACTCGAGGCTTTGGCAGAAGGTAATCTTAGCGTTTCATCTCTCCTCTAAATGCACCAGCTTTGTTCCTGTTAGAGCTAATTCGACCGGTGTGTGGAAGTGTATTGCAAAACTGGATTTGGATCTTGCTAAACATGGGTTTCATATATGCTCGCTTATCAAAGGGAAGTTGGGTAATGGTAAGAAGATTCGGTTTTGGCTAGATTATTGGGTTGGTTCGGGTCCTCTAAGAGATACTTGTCCGAATTTGTTCAAACTAGAGACACATAAGCTGGTGGTGGTAGCAAATAGGTTGGCTATGGGGGTGAATGGTACTCAATGTATATGGGAATGGCGGAGAGCTTTTACAACCCAACTAGAGATGGATGAGTTTCATAACCTATGTTTTCTTTTAAACCAAGTCACTCTTAATACTATAGTTGATGCCTGGTGTTGGGAGATTGATGAAAATCGTGGTTTCTCAGTCAAATCAGCGAGACGCCTGTTATGTTCTACCTCTCTTTCATCTAATCTGGATGTTTTCCCTTGGACTAACTGGCTTCCCCTCAAAGTTAATATTTTCGGATGGAGAGCTTTGATGGACCGCTTACCTACTAGACTTGCACTCTTGAGGCGTAATGTTCAAGTGGAGTCCTTTCTTTGTCCTTTCTGTGAGGAGGATTCAGAAACTTTGGATAACATTCTAACGGGTTGTCGGTTTACTCATGAGTTGTGGCCTGCTATAGAAGCTTGGTGTCATCTATCACCCATCATTGTTTTCTCTACTAAGGATCTTATTTTCTTGCATAAAACCATTAATGGGTCAAAGATTCGAAAGTCTATGGTGCAGTCGGTAATTTTATTGTCGTGTTGGGCAATCTGGAAGGCCCGAAACGACTTGATCTTTAATCACAAGAAGGCTGAGATCTCTCATATTCTGGGAGAGATCAAGTCCCTCGGTTATCTTTGGGTGTGACATCGAGCTAAGCAAGTGGTATTCAATGAAGCTCAATGGAATGATTTCTCTTTCTTGTAACTTTATTTTTATTCTGAACTTTGTTATTTGATTGTATCTTTACCATTAATTGTAGCGTCCTGCTAGTATGATAATGAAATATCGCCTTTCCAAAATAAAAAATAAAAAAATATAACCATAATCAACAATTGGAAACAAAGTTAATATCCGATTAGATTAACCAACGCATGCAATCATTGTCAAAGTCAATTACAGTACAACACTACAAAACCCATATTTAATTTTAGTTGCAAATATTTTTAGGACAAAAGCAGTCCAGTCCACATGGAAGACATACCTGATGATTCTCTTTTTCTAGGCCTTGACAACTCTACTCAGTAAGTTCATCTTTTATCCCCTACAAAATTAATTAAGGCACAGGGTAACACGACCAGAAAAATGTCAACCCCACCAGAGCATTAGCGGCGACGTCGCCGCTAATGCTGCCACCGACATGCCTGCAATAATGACTGACATCGCCCGATCCCGAGATGCCACGTCACAAGCATTAGCGGCGACGTCGCCGCTAATGCTTGTGACGTGACATCTCGGGATTATTTTCTCCCAAGATATAATAGTACTGAATTTGACCAACTTTTCTTGAAAAGCACCACACATCACGTGATCTTGTTCCTTGTTACAGCTTGCAACCAACTTACTTTATTGAAGGAAATGAATTTGACCATTAAAGATTGACAGATGTAACAAATTCAGAACACGCGTGATACTGTGCTTATCTCACAACACGTTTTCATTATCATTCACGAGATGACTTTATCTTGTAAATTAAAACAAGTTTTTGCACATTAAACAACAACGGCCATCACTCTCTTTCTCTCAAACAAAAATTCGAAGCAATTTCTCTGATTTCTCTCTTACTCAGTTAAACTTTCTAAACAAAAATCCGTTTATGAAAATTAAATCTCAACACTTTTCTTATCTGTTCCTTCTTTTCTTCACACAAACGGATTCACAATACAATGAACAAATCGGGTGCAAGATACTCAAGTAAACACAATGACAAACTAGATTTGATGGGCAAAACTAGAAGCGGGTGGCCGGAATTTCGTCACCAAAAAGAGGGTGGGGGTGGCCGGATTCTTGATAGAGAGGGTGATGGCCAGAATATGGAGAGAAAATTGGGGTGGCCGGATTGGGGTTTTTTTTGTTTGAATCGTCTGGTTTGGGTTTTGCGGCTGGTTTAAAAGAAAAATAGGTTTTAGCATTAGCGGCGACGTCGCCGCTAATGCTTAGTCAAAGGTCTTGTCAACGGTCAAAAGTAACTGCTGTGCGTCAGATGGGGTCCGCAGCATTAGCGGCGACGTCGCCGCTAATACTGCCTGGTCGGGTTAGCCTTTTTGCCCTGGTCGTGTTACGCGCCTCGTTAATTAATTATGTAATCAAAACCATATTCTGAATTTGGGAATTGCAAAACCCACATACAATTTTCAACTTTTTTGAATTGGGCAACTTATTAAAGTTATGAATTATTATCAACGAGTAAACGAATGATGTTCGGTTAATTGAAAATTATGCGGCCGGATATCTCGTGACCGTTTCTCCAACCACTTTCCTAGCCCTGTTTTTAAAAAGTTAGAACTAGCCCACCTTGGTGGTGGTGATTGAAAAATCTTAGAATCTTTATATTTGAATTGGAAGAACCATGTGAGCAGAGGCTGTACCAGAAAGGGAGCAAAATTAAAAAATCCGTGAAAAATAAATATAAAAGGGTCAAAATGTTAAAAACCTATAGAAATATTTTTAAAAATCGCTGAAAAAATTAAAAATACAAGACAAAATTTAAGTTTTGAGGGGGCATTTGCCCCCTTTGCCCCCATGGGGTACCGCTACTGCATGTGAGAACCATTTGAATTGGAAGAACCATGAGAACTTCTATATTATAACTTGATGTTTATGTGAATGATATATGTTATGTTCACATATGAATTATTAAGTTATACTTATAATTACCTATGTTCATATGTGAATAGTTCTCGCATGAACCTTACCATATATATATATATATATATATATATCATGTTGAATTTTTTAGGTCATTAAAGGCAACTGTGTTAGATTCAAGTCTCAACATTGTATGTACAGAAATCATCAATTTTGATACTGAATTGCCACATTACAAAACCAAAGGTGGTGTGCATAGAGATCCATTTATTAATGGCAGGATTACTTCCCCTACCTTGATGTGGATAGAAGCATTAGATGTCATTTTACTAAGATTGCAAACTTCCCCAAAACTTGATATCGATAAAATCGTAGCTGTTTCTGGCAGTGCATAACAGCATGGTAGTGTGTATTGGAAAAAGGGTAGTTTAGGGATTTTATCATATCTTTATTCCAAGAAGCCTTTGGTTGAGCAGTTTGAGAATGCTTTTTCGACAAAAGATTCACCTATATGGATGGATAATAGCACAACAGAACAATGTAAAGCCATTGAGAAAGCTCTTGGAGGTGCACTAGAGTTGGCAAAATTGACAGGCTCTCGGGCTCATGAGAGATGTACAGGACCACAAATTCGAAGAATTTATGCAACATGCCCTGAAGTGTATCACAATGTGTACCTTGATACCCTTCTCTTAATAATGCGTACCTTGAAATGCAACAGACAAATTAGTTATATTTGTGAAGAAATCATTCAGGTCTTCGGAATTACCATGAACCATAGTCCAACTCTGGAAGGGAACTTTTTTCCAAATCCTGTTGATAAAGAAGGTTATATGGTGATGTTGGTTTATAAGAACGGATCTCTCACCCGTGAAGGTAGACTACCAGTATGGCAGTATCTAAGAAAAGTAGACCTCACACTTTGGATCCATTTACTTTTTTAACAGGTTTATTTGGTCATGATTTATTCTGAAAATGGAGCAAATGAGTTAAAAATCACTGAACAGAAATGGGTCACTAATCACCCTAAGTGTGCTTCCAAAGTGTGTAACCTACAAAATCCTTTTTAATATGAAAACTTTAATTGTTAGTTTGATAATGATTTTTTTAATCACAATTGATACACAGCAATAACAAAATCAGGCAAAAGTGTTTCAGACCAACCCAAACCTACCCAACAAAAAAATTTCACATGATTTGACCAGAACCTGGTCTTGATCCATTATTCGACCGGTCATTTTGCCACCTTAAAATTAAACGCCAATGCTTACGAGTGATATGTATCTGAGAAGAATTCCAGCAAACACACGGGTATTAAGAATAAATAACACAAATACAGCCAATAAAAGTTGCTGTTGAATTAGATAGATGCTGGTTTCAAGTACCAGAAAACTCCTAAACTGGATTAGAGTTCCAGTGACTCCTAATTGTTCACAAGAACCGAATAAATCTGAGTGACTAACAATGCAGTGGCCTATGGCCTTATTTAACCAAGTTGTCTAACCCTAAACTTGCCTAACCCTTGTTCTTTAAGCCAAGTTCCAGCATATCAATAAGTTCATCAAGATATGCTAAATGTTATATGTGAAAGAGTTTCTCCTGATTTTCTATAGTTTTTGTAATATTTATAGATATACGTGATCGATGTGCTGAGAGATCGTGGGAAGTGTTTAACCACTTTCTGCAACAAACACCGCCGTTAAACTGTAAGTTGAAAAAAAATAGCTAAGATGAAACTCTGGCGGCAAAAGTTTTAGACTTTTAGTTAGCTGTCTAATTACCGAGGCAAAAAGTATAATTTTTTTCCTTTTTTAAAATAGTTTTTGTAGAAAAGGGGAAAAAAATTAGAGAAAAAAAAAGAAACATTTCTACCCAGGCGTTGCCCCGGGAGAAAAACAAAACTCTCGTGATAAAAGTTAAAAAACATTAAGCTGAAAACCAAATTTTCGTGTCAAAAGTTAAGAAACTTTGGTGGATAAAGTTAAAAAACTCGAAGTTATGCGAAAAAAAGTAGCTAAGATGAAACTCTGGCGGCAAAAGTTGTAGACTTTTAGTTAGCTGTCTAATGACCGAGGCAAAAAGTATAATTTTTTTTCTTTTTTAAAATAGCTTTTGTAGAAAAGAGAAAAAAAAAAGAAACATTTCTACCCAGGCGTTGCCCCGGGAGAAAAACAAAACTCTCGTGATAAAAGTTAAAAAACTGAAGTTAGGGGAAAAAAATTATCTAAGATGAAACTCTGGCGGCAAAAGTTTTATGGCGGCAAAATTTTTAGACTTTTAGTTAGCTGTCTAATTACCGAGGCAAAAAGTATAATTTTTTTCCTTTTTTAAAATAGTTTTTGTAGAAAAGGGGAAAAAATTAGAGAAAAAAAAAAGAAACATTTCTACCCAGGCGTTGCCCCGGGAGAAAAACAAAACTCTCGTGATAAAAGTTAAAAAACATTAAGATGGAAAAAAAATTCTAAGATGAAACTCTGGCGGCAAAAGTTTTATGGCGGCAAAATTTTTAGACTTTTAGTTAGCTGTCTAATTACCGAGGCAAAAAGTATAATTTTTTTCCTTTTTTAAAATAGTTTTTGTAGAAAAGGGGAAAAAATTAGAGAAAAAAAAAAGAAACATTTCTACCCAGGCGTTGCCCCGGGAGAAAAACAAAACTCTCGTGATAAAAGTTAAAAAACATTAAGCTGAAAACCAAATTTTCGTGTCAAAAGTTAAGAAACTTTGGTGGATAAAGTTAAAAAACTCGAAGTTATGCGAAAAAAAGTAGCTAAAATGAAACTCTGGCGGCAAAAGTTTTAGACTTTTAGTTAGCTGTCTAATTACGGAGGCAAAAAGTATAATTTTTTTCCTTTTTTAAAATAGTTTTTGTAGAAAAGGGGAAAAAAATTAGAGAAAAAAAAAAGAAACATTTCTACCCAGGCGTTGCCCCGGGAGAAAAACAAAACTCTCGTGATAAAAGTTAAAAAACTCGAAGTTATGCGAAAAAAAGTAGCTAAGATGAAACTCTGGCGGCAAAAGTTGTAGACTTTTAGTTAGCTGTCTAATGACCGAGGCAAAAAGTATAATTTTTTTCTTTTTTAAAATAGTTTTTGTAGAAAAGGAGAAAAAATTAGAGAAAAAAAAAAGAAACATTTCTACCCAGGCGTTGCCCCGGGAGAAAAACAAACTCTCGTGATAAAAGTTAAAAAACTCGAAGTTATGCGAAAAAAAGTAGCTAAGATGAAACTCTGGCGGCAAAAGTTGTAGACTTTTAGTTAGCTGTCTAATGACCGAGGCAAAAAGTATAATTTTTTTTCTTTTTTAAAATAGTTTTTGTAGAAAAGGGGAAAAAAAATTAGAGAAAAAAAAAGAAACATTTCTACCCAGGCGTTGCCCCGGGAGAAAAACTAAACTCTCGTGATAAAAGTTAAAAAACATTAAGATAAAACCAAATTTTCGTGACAAAAGTTATGAAACTTTGGTGGATAAAGTTAAAAAACTCGAAGTTATGCGAAAAAAAGTAGCTAAGATGAAACTCTGGCGGCAAAAGTTGTAGACTTTTAGTTAGCTGTCTAATGACCGAGGCAAAAAGTATAATTTTTTTTCTTTTTTAAAATAGTTTTTGTAGAAAAGAGGGAAAAAAAATTAGAGCGAAAAAAAAGTAGCTAAAATGAAACTCTGGCGGCAAAAGTTGTAGACTTTTAGTTAGCTGTCTAATGACTGAGGCAAAAAGTATAATTTTTTTTCTTTTTTAAAATAGTTTTTGTAGAAAAGGGGAAAAAATTAGAGAAAAAAAAAAGAAACATTTCTACCCAGGCGTTGCCCCGGGAGAAAAACAAAACTCTCGTGATAAAAGGTAAAAAACATTAAGCTGGAAACCAAATTTTCGTGTCAAAAGTTATGAAACTTTGGTGGATAAAGTTAAAAAACTTGAAGTTAGGGGAAAAAAATTATCTAAGATGAAACTCTGGCGGCAAAAGTTTTATGGCGGCAAAATTTTTAGACTTTTAGTTAGCTGTCTAATTACCGAGGCAAAAAGTATAATTTTTTTCCTTTTTTAAAATAGTTTTTGTAGAAAAGGGGAAAAAAATTAGAGAAAAAAAAAAGAAACATTTCTACCCAGGCGTTGCCCCGGGAGAAAAACTAAACTCTCGTGATAAAAGTTAAAAAACATTAAGATAAAAACCAAATTTCCGTGCCAAAAGTTATGAAACTTTGGTGGATAAAGTTAAAAAACTCGAAGTTATGCGAAAAAAAGTAGCTAAAATGAAACTCTGGCGGCAAAAGTTGTAGACTTTTAGTTAGCTGTCTAATGACTGAGGCAAAAAGTATAATTTTTTTTCTTTTTTAAAATAGTTTTTGTAGAAAAGGGGGAAAAAAATTAGAGCAAAAAAAAAGAAACAAAAAAAAAAAACAGACAAAATATGAAAAAGACAAAATAAGCCGGTACTGTTCATGGCTCGAGCCGGTTACTGTTCATGGCTCGGCTTACTGTTCATAAGCCAAACCTTAATTGTTATATATATATCTATACTATATTATAAAGCAAATAAGGTTTCAACTTTCAACTTTTAATTTCAACAATGTACACATGATAATGCATGATGTACCATACATCAATGCCCCACAACTTTCAACTTTTAACTTTCACTTTCATATCTCTCTTCAAATCTCAATCACTCATTTTTTTCTCTCTCCTCCAAAAATCATTTTATTCCTCTAATTCATTCAAAATCTTTTATCTCAAAAACCGTACATCGATAAATTATAAAATTTATATGGGTGTTCTTAAAATTTCATGTTCTTTCATTAGAGATGTCATTCAATATACTTTCGACGAATTTTTAAATTCGAGGGCGGAGCCCGTACGGCTAAGGCATTTGGCTATCACACTCTATGACCTATCACCTCTTATGACTTATCACACTCTATGACCTATCACTCCGACGATCTCACCGCCGCAACGCGCGGGTACTTGCTCTCGTAATTCCTAAAACACAATCTTCACAAAATCTAAATATCGTATGGCAGTCATAGAGAATGCACATACAGTTCAACTTTAAAGGTATTTGGCGTCATGAGGTTAGTCACACATCATTACATCTTTTTATCAGGGTTAAGATCTTTATGGTATAAACAATGAAGGTTTGCTCGGCTGGTTGGAGTCATGGGGTTTTTCCCCAGACACGGGTCGAGCCTTTGGCTGACGCGTTCTGGTGGGGTTTTTTGCTTGGAGGCCGTTGCGCTCATGCTTCTGTGGTGCTACCAACCTAAGCCACATGCTGAGCTCGACACTTCGCCCTTTTATGGCGAAGTTGGGGAGTATTCGATACTGACTGTCCAAAAAAGAAAGATCTTTATTTAATAGCTAGTACAGTTTTTAGCTACTGTTAGATGTATCAGTGGTACAGCTTCTCTTTTTACAGTAAGATTAATACAATAAATCTTGGACGTGGAGCATAATCTAATATGCATCTTGGGTTAAAAAATACATCTTGAAGACACAACTAGCATTGTGAACACATTATGACTATATGAAAGCTCTCCTGTAAGACTATATATAATTCTTTGCATTTTTTCTTTATAGTTTTATCAACCTTTGGGCTATATATGAAAGGGCTCCTGTAAGACTATATATATGTAGGGGTCAGGTATTGTAAAACAAGTATTAAAGTAAAATAAATAGGATAAGATATTGACCCTTAGATCATGATTAAATTGATGCACGAAGATTCACGAAGCAATTGATACACGGTGATCTTCATGATGCACGGTGATTTTCAGTGAAGAGAAACTTATTGTTTTATTTGTTTTACCTTAATACTTGTTTTATTTTACCTAAAACCTATATATGTATATCAATACTATTTGAATGACCGTGGTATTGTTCCTTCCGTATTAAAGCAAAATCAAGATATACCAGGCTTTACATTTTAAGGGGCATCTATACTAGCCAATGGAAGTTGGTCCCATATTCTTGACAATAACATTTATCTAACCCAATACCAAGGATTTGATAACAATCCTATGTTGAACGACTTCAGAAAGGTTATACCTTTCGTGTCGTCATGATACGACAAATGAAGTCATTTGCTTAAATTAGTTGGCGTCTTCATCACGGCTAGCGTGTGAAATAACACATGATCATTTTAGGCCGAAAAATATGTACAGAAAGTCATAAAATTCCCTAAAATGTGCATTAGTTCATTGCTAACTAACCACTTACTTATGTAGCCCTTGACGATTGTCAAGAATATCCTCATTTCCGGAATTTTACCCATCTTATAAGCTTGTCCTGGGCATGCATGGTTTACTTGCCACCATTTCCACTTTCGACGGCTCGACGCATAAGATGCCCAGTTTCATCACTTCATGTAGAACTACTTTTAGTATGTCAGAAGCTTGAATGGCATATAATATAATATCTCACTATATTATACAACATATACAAGAACGTGTAAATCGGAGACTTCGATCACTTCTCTAATATGCCTTTTCTATTATGTCTTGTCATAAGTAGATCTCAGGACTCAATGAAATTACAATATTAACCAACTATTGTTATTTATCTTTTATTTATTTATTTATTTATTTATTTACTTTTTTGTAAATGATACGCTCCGATGCATTTTCTAGATAAGTATTGGGGGGTTTACGGACGTACTTATATTCTTGAACACAACAAAAATAGAACTTAAAGAGCATCGATTCATTTCCTCAATGATTTGGGCCATATTTTTGAACATAAGAAGTAAATTATCAAAGAAAAAAGTTAGTTCAACGTACTTTCCTTTTTATGTGTCTATTCTACTGTCCACCTATTCGTTATGATTTTTCTTTCAAAATAAATTCTAAATATGTTTCGTACAAGTATACAACTATGGTTTCTTAACGAAAAAGACCAAATATTTTATTTCATGCATCAAAGTGAATGTTGTATAGTATTGTACAATTCGTCATTCAATGTGTACATTTTGGTATATATAAGAGCAAACAATAATGTAAATACGACCTCTCTTAAAGAAATTATTTAATTGGAGAATAAAGTTTTTTATAATTAAGATTTAAAAGTTCAAGATCTTTCGAGTGAACAAAAGATTGTTCAAAATTGTACTCCGTATAATTTATTTTAGAGTAAATTACAAATTTGGTCCCTGTCGTGGGTCAAAAATTACCGTTTTCGTCCCTACCTTTCATATATTACCGTTTTGGTCCAAAAAACTTTGGTCCGTCAACGCTTTTAGTCCAATTCTCTAAACGGACGTTAAACACCCATCACGTGATCTGCACGTGATGGGTATTTTAGTCCTTTTTCTTACCACAAGGACCAAAAACGTAATTAATTATAAAATTTTTCATCTATCATCATCATCATCATCATCATCATCATCATACTACTACTACTTTTTTTTTTCTCCAGATTTTGAAATCAATAAATCATCAAATAACAAAAATCAGAAAGTATTATCGCAATCACCAGATTCATTATAAAAATAGATCATCTATCTTAGACCAAAACGTATACAATTTTTGTGTTTGTTTTTTCCATTATCAAGTTTTGCTTTATGGGAGTGTGCAAGTTTTTGAATTCCATATATAAAATACAAAACAACTCCCAAATTCTAAACGATCAAACAAATTGTATACACATAAACAGTTAGTCATTTTATATATCACATATATATAAAACAATCCTTTACAAAGTAATACATACATTTAATGAAACTTTGAACCACAAGAGAACTGGTTTAGATCATTTAAGAAAGAAAAAATTGAATATATATACATGAAAGATATATTCTAAAACTTAATGAAACACCAAAGAATTAACTTGACCTGTTAAACTTTGGTCATGACCATATACCTGCTAATCAATTTCTTGATTTCTTCATAATGACTGCCCAAACTCAATCTCCACAAAATATCAACCTCCTTCCAAATTAGCACAAAACAAAAATATACATATACATATATAGTATATACATATACAACTCAAGAATTCACACACACACAGAAAATGATGATGATGATGAAGAACAAAACGGCAACGCAGATCCCGCCACCACCCGCACTATCAAGATCCACCTAACCACCACCATCTGAAACCCTAATAATCGCCACTAAAACCTCCGTCCGCCACCGCCACACCAAGTTCTCCATCCGCCACAACCACGCGAATCTCCGTCCACAGCCCATCACCATCGCCTTCCTTTATTCTCTGGTGTCTCTCCTTTATTCTCTGGTGTCTCTGCCATCCATCATCACCATCGCAGTTTTCTCAAAAAAGATATTGATATAGATATAGATCCTGTTTTATAGGATGTAGATCTTGCTATAGATATAGACACAAAGATTGATAAGAGATTTAGATACAGAGATTGGTATAGATATGGATCTAGTCCTTATGTATACATTTTCAAAGATGTAAAGGAAAAGATACAAAGATATATAGATTGATTATTTAATTTGTTGTTTGATTACTTTTGAAGATAAGAAAAGAAAAGATGCAGATGTAGATTGATTGAGGATATACATAAATGATAGATGATAGATATAGATATTGATTTATATACAGACAGATGATAGATATAGATATTGATTGAAAACAAAAAATAAAATAAAGAGTAAATTACAATTTTGGTCCCTGTCGTGGGTCAAAAATTACCGTTTTCGTCCCTGTGCTAATGAAAAGACTAAAATACCCATCACGTGCAGATCACGTGATGGGTGTTTAACGTCCGTTTAGAAAATTGGACCAAAAGCGTTGACGGACCAAAGTTTTTTGGACCAAAACGGTAATATATGAAAGGTAGGGACGAAAACGGTAATTTTTGACCCACGACAGGGACCAAATTTGTAATTTACTCTTTATTTTATGAAAAGAAAAACATTAATTTCGCTCAAGAGTGTTCAGTGTGATCCATTAATCAAAAAAGTTGTGGATCTAAGTTTCATGAGTATGGATATAAATAATTTATGTAGTTGTATTATATGTATGTTTTATTATCGAGAAGCCTAACACGACCAGGGCAAAAAAGGTCAAACCCCGACCAGGGCATTAGCGGCGACGTCGCCGCTAATGCTGCGGGCCCCCATGTCAGTTATGGCTAATCTGGCAGAGTAAAAGTGGCCCCCCGTCAGTAACAGAGTATTAGCGGCGACGTCGCCGCTAATACATGTGACGGCGCTGTCAGTAATTATTGCTGGCATGTGGGGTCCGCCACGTCACCAGCATTAGCGGCGACGTCGCCGCTAATGCCCTGGTCGGGTTGACCTTTTTCCTGGTGGTGTTACCCTGTGTCATTTTTATTTAAAAACAATAGTGAAATCAATAGTTTAAAGGTCTTTTGAGATCTCATAAACATGGTCGAGTTGCCACATTCATGAATTGACGTACACCTTGTGTGGTAATGATACCCACTAGTTTGTTTTCTATGATTTATATATGATTGTTCTTGCATACGTAAATAAAAAGTAGTTACAAATAAAAGATAAAGTGGATATAAATTATTAAATATTAATATTATCTATACTCTTTAATTTAGAAATAGTTACAAATATTAGAAACGACTCAATTGCCTTTAACGGAACCCTTTTAATTAAAAAATTAATTATAAAAAAATAAATAAATGCTAATTTTAAGATATCATGTATATTTAAAAATATTATTTAATTAGTAAACAAATATCTATTACTTCGTACTTAGGTACTTATAGTCTATCTGTTTTATCTACCAACATAGTGAAACAAGATTGTGGCTTTTTTGATTAAATGGTTTTTTTATTTATTTTTAAACTCACTCATGTTTTGGATATAATCTTACTAGATTAAACCCGCATGTTGTGCGGGGCTAACTTAGAACATAAATAAAAAATACAATAACTGATAGTTACATCATTATTCAAAATTTATGATAATATAAAAAACTGTCGGATTACGAATGATGCAAACAATAAAATTATAGTTTATGAATATATGATACGTCAAATATGTTAAAGCATGACAAATGAAACATAAATATTTATAAATCATGAAAATCATTTTTGTGATATATATTTCTTATATATTATAATAAAAACTTTCAGGAAAATAAACATAATATAATAAACAATCTCATTTGAAAAAAGATAAGTATCATTGAATTAATAAAAAACACAGTATAATGTATATAAATATTTTTGTACTCATAAAGAAAATAGAAAAATAATTATTAATGATTAAAATTATGATTGATGATTAGGATTAAAATTGATGATTAAGATCATACATGACAAAATAAATATAGCAATTAAATGGAAAAATGACAACTAATTTAAAATCTAATGTAGCAAAAAACTAAAAATGTCACATAAGAAAAAACATATTCTCTCTTAGTTAGAGATATTTTAAAATTTTATTATGTATATGTAAACTTTGGAAATGTCAAATTAATATGTACGTATATTTTGAAAATCATAAATTAATTAATGTTAGTAATTATCTAAAAGACTAAAATTAGTAGATATACGTATACTTTGAAGTCTTTAAATTAATTGATTAATATTAGTAATAGTTTTAGGAACAATTTGTCAATACAAATGATGATTAGGATAAATGATTAGGAATAATTTAAATGACATGGAATGCTTAAAATTAGAAATTTATTGAACAATGACACATAATGAAAAATCCTACATGTCATTCTTTCATAATTGACAACTAAGTAAAAAACTATCCTCTCTTAGTTATATTCAAAATTTATGATAATATAAAAAACTGTCGGATTACGAATGATGCAAACAATAAAATTATAGTTTATGAATATATGATACGTCAAATATGTTAAAGCATGACTAATGAAACATAAATATTTATAAATCATGAAAATCATTTTTGTGATATATATTTCTTATATATTATAATAAAAACTTTCAGGAAAATAAACATAATATAATAAACAATCTCATTTGAAAAAAGATAAGTATCATTGAATTAATAAAAAAACACAGTATAATGTATATAAATATTTTTGTACTCATAAAGAAAATAGAAAAATAATTATTAATGATTAAAATTATGATTGATGATTAGGATTAAAATTGATGATTAAGATCATACATGACAACATAAATATAGCAAATTAAATGGAAAAATGACAACTAATTTAAAATCTAATGTAGCAAAAAACTAAAAATGTCACATAAGAAAAAAACATATTCTCTCTTAGTTAGAGATATTTTAAAATTTTATTATGTATATGTAAACTTTGGAAATGTCAAATTAATATGTACGTATATTTTGAAAATCTTAAATTAATTAATGTTAGTAATTATCTAAAAGACTAAAATTAGTAGATATACGTATACTTTGAAGTCTTTAAATTAATTGATTAATATTAGTAATAGTTTTAGGAACAATTTGTCAATACAAATGATGATTAGGATAAATGATTAGGAATAATTTAAATGACATGGAATGCTTAAAATTAGAAATTTATTGAACAATGACACATAATGAAAAATCCTACATGTCATTCTTTCATAATTGACAACTAAGTAAAAAACTATCCTCTCTTAGTTATATTCAAAATTTATGATAATATAAAAAACTGTCGGATTACGAATGATGCAAACAATAAAATTATAGTTTATGAATATATGATACGTCAAATATGTTAAAGCATGACTAATGAAACATAAATATTTATAAATCATGAAAATCATTTTTATGATATATATTTCTTATATATTATAATAAAAACTTTCAGGAAAATAAACATAATATAATAAACAATCTCATTTGAAAAAAGATAAGTATCATTGAATTAATAAAAAACACAGTATAATGTATATAAATATTTTTGTACTCATAAAGAAAATAGAAAAATAATTATTAATGATTAAAATTATGATTGATGATTAGGATTAAAATTGATGATTAAGATCATACATGACAACATAAATATAGCAAATTAAATGGAAAAATGACAACTAATTTAAAATCTAATGTAGCAAAAAACTAAAAATGTCACATAAGAAAAAACATATTCTCTCTTAGTTAGAGATATTTTAAAATTTTATTATGTATATGTAAACTTTGGAAATGTCAAATTAATATGTACGTATATTTTGAAAATCATAAATTAATTAATGTTAGTAATTATCTAAAAGACTAAAATTAGTAGATATACGTATACTTTGAAGTCTTTAAATTAATTGATTAATATTAGTAATAGTTTTAGGAACAATTTGTCAATACAAATGATGATTAGGATAAATGATTAGGAATAATTTAAATGACATGGAATGCTTAAAATTAGGACATTTATGGAACAATGACACATAATGAAAAATCCTACATGTCATTCTTTCATAATTGACAACTAAGTAAAAAACTATCCTCTCTTAGTTATATTCAAAATTTATGATAATATAAAAAACTGTCGGATTACGAATGATGCAAACAATAAAATTATAGTTTATGAATATATGATACGTCAAATATGTTAAAGCATGACTAATGAAACATAAATATTTATAAATCATGAAAATCATTTTTATGATATATATTTCTTATATATTATAATAAAAACTTTCAGGAAAATAAACATAATATAATAAACAATCTCATTTGAAAAAAGATAAGTATCATTGAATTAATAAAAAAACACAGTATAATGTATATAAATATTTTTGTACTCATAAAGAAAATAGAAAAATAATTATTAATGATTAAAATTATGATTGATGATTAGGATTAAAATTGATGATTAAGATCATACATGACAAAATAAATATAGCAATTAAATGGAAAAATGACAACTAATTTAAAATCCAATGTAGCAAAAAACTAAAAATGTCACATAAGAAAAAAACATATTCTCTCTTAGTTAGAGATATTTTAAAATTTTATTATGTATATGTAAACTTTGGAAATGTCAAATTAATATGTACGTATATTTTGAAAATCTTAAATTAATTAATGTTAGTAATTATCTAAAAGACTAAAATTAGTAGATATACGTATACTTTGAAGTCTTTAAATTAATTGATTAATATTAGTAATAGTTTTAGGAACAATTTGTCAATACAAATGATGATTAGGATAAATGATTAGGAATAATTTAAATGACATGGAATGCTTAAAATTAGGACATTTATGGAACAATGACACATAATGAAAAATCCTATATGTCATTATTTCATAATTGACAACTAAGCAAAAAACTATCCTCTCTTAGTTATATAGAGAGAAGCTTTATTCTTAAAGCTAAAAGACTCTACCAAATATATTAACCTTACATTGGCTAGATGTTTGGTTAATTTTTTTTTTTTTTTTGAACATTAGATGTTTGGTTAATTACATAATGCGATAAAAAACAAGTCTTTATTGACATACATCATTTGACGGTAGGCTCACGTTAATGTTAATGTTAATGCGATCATCATGAATATTAATTAGATCCTTGGGCATTCTTTGGTATCTATCTATTCTATAATAATATAACTAAAAGAGGGGGTTGAAGGTACACTTGGCACCCCTAATCCTTCTCCTTTAGCCTAATTCTCCATCCTAATTGATTTTCTATTTTTAAAAAAATTTTTAATTAAAACTTTGCAAATTTTATCTCATTATTGTGTTTTATTCGATATTATATTAAACATGGGAGATTCTTGTGATTTTGCATTGTATGGGAGATTCTTGTGATTTTGCATTGTATTCGTCATATGACATATATATCTTTGTTCAACTTTATTTTTAATATAAGCTTTTAGGCATCTCTGTATTGGTGTGTTTTTATTGTAATGTCATAAAATTTGTCCAATTTTTATTCGTTGTGATTCTTTTAATTGTTTTTCATTGTTTTTGATTTCATCACTAGACAACCTTATATATTTATGTATTTTTACATGTTTTTAAAAGACCATACCATAAGGTTCATAAGGTTTATTATTATAAATAAGATTCTCCCTCTTAATTAATCCTCTATTTTTTAATATTTCTTTAATAATTAAATCTAGATAGACCGACCTTATTATTAATTAAAAATCTTTTTATCTTTAAAAGTCCCCCAAAATTAGCTATATATATACAACCTAGAAAAAAACTCTCACATATTCTCAACAAAAAAAACCCTACGACCAAACCATAAAAAAAAGTCGACTACCAAAAGGTTCGACCTCCTCTTATACCTGGTAACATGTTTTTAATTTTTAAAGATCATCACTTTTATGAAATTCAATATATTATAAACTTAAATTATTATTATTATTATTATTATTATTATTATTATATTGTAATTATTATTATTATTATTATTAGTATTATTATTATTTTTTATTATTATTATTATTATTATTATTATATCTCTTTTAATTTAGTTTGTTGTCCATTATAGGTTCATTATGGCTTCTTCTTCAACAACAAAAAATAAGACCACATTAGTTCATCTTGAATATCTTAAGCCAACACATGTTAACCATCATCTATGACTCCGTGTTGTGCATGTATGGACTGTTTCAGAGTGGAACAACCTGAATAAAATCTAAACGTTCGAGATGATCTTTGTTGATGAATTTGTATGTATTTTTCAAATTATATATTGTACACTTTTTGTTTCTCTTTTTGTTGAGCTTAACTCTAAATCGTTTAGTCTAAATTTGTTGTTTGTGTTTGTAGTAAGTTTAGATATAACAAACTGCAAATTTTTAATTTAACTAAAGTTGGAAAAAAAAGGGTAAACTGAAATCAATATTTATATGGAGTTAATTTTCATATGTTTCCTTCTTTAGTTTTCGTATTGATTAAATTGTGATATTGGTCATAGGAAATTAATATACTTGAATTCCAAATTTTTAGCTTTGATTAATATATTTTGAGACTACCTGTCCATTGGACGGGCCTGAACACTAGTAGAACTAGATTGAAACACAATGTTATTAGTTGGAATGATTGGTGCTCAAACTAGTGGGTTTATAAGCCCGCACTGCGAGCTTCAACTATCGTGTTTACGTACACAATTACGTTCAAATATTCACGATAAAATAAAAATACCAAACAGGCTGACAGACAACTAAAAACATAAAAAAAATATAGATATATATGTCTACGTTTGTTATATCAAACATAAATAAATATGATAAACCGGCTTAAAAGTTTGCATGTTAAACACATATGTTTTATTTAATAAAAAAAAAAGACATGCAACTGCGCAAGAAAAACCAAAAAGGGTTGCGACGTGGTAAGATCCGAAAGGTATTACGGGGTGAGACGTAAAAAATGAAATGTAAAAAAACCATTAAAAAAGCAATAAAATAACCCTGCTTAAAATTTTGTCATATTAAATACATAAATTTATTTTTAAAAGAATCTAAAAAACAAAGCAAATAAAACCATTATAAAAAAATATGGATGAGCCAAATCAAAAATAAAGATAGACGAAATCTAAAAAAACCTTAAATAAAAACAATATGATAAACCCGCTAAAAAGTTTGACATATTAAATATATACGTTTAAAAAAAATAAATAAGCAAGCTAGCAGGCAGCTGCGTAGCTATCTGCTAGCCTGCTTCACTGTTCATCATTCCATTCCTCTTAATAGAGGTATATAATTTTGTATGTAAGAATTTTGCGCCCGACTACTTCGTCGGGGCCATGCTTGTGAATAATAGTTACCTTTCAAAAAAAAAAATCTGTATTAAAGATATTTATGTATTAAACGCAGTATATGAAAAGGCCAATATCTATATTAAGGACCGTAATGTATTAAAGACACTATTGGAAAAGCCCATTCAGCAAAATACCTCACGATTCATCACTTAATTTTTTATTTTTTTTAACGTTGAAATTTATTGATTTAAGATCTAACAGATATAAAAGAGTACAAACTGAAGCGTTTGAAAGCATTACAAATCAAGATAACTAGAAAGAAAAGGAGCACCATCGGGACCAAGTTATCCCCAATCTGTGAGCACGGTTTGTAAGCCAAAAGTAACTTGTTCCTTTTATCTCCTTGACTGCATAGCGGATGGATGGAGGTTTCCTTGAGAAAATGCAATCGTTCCTTGCTTTTCATATTGTCCATCAATAGGACAGTATGTAACATCCCAACAAGGCGGAATTATGGGATATCAGAAGAAAAGCACAACATGACATGGAAATTAAATAGAGACGATACTACATGAAATTAAGGATTGGGCAATCCATGAATTAAGTTCAAATACGAGTACAAATACAACATGGGATCACAAAATGCATAAGGAGCACATAGCCATCAAATGTTACAAAAGAATACAATCCAAAAATGATGGCCAATAATCCTAAGCATAACCCGTCAAGGGAATCAATGAATCACGGATCCAATAGTCAAGCCCAAATCCTAGCTAAGCCATGCAATCATCCATCACGTCTTTGATTAACTTGATTACCTGAAAAGTGTACTAAAACAGGTCAACATAAAGTTGGTGAGTTCGTAGGTTTAAACGTTAAAATCATAGTGTCGGGATAACAACGTTAACGATATACAAGGATGAAGGTACTTACATCATCATCCATATGTTCACAATTCGTCATATCAACGTTACGTTACAACTAAACGTTCATACACAATATACACGTTAAACAATATCGTCAACCACAACGTTATGCCACAAATGTGGACTTTATCGTTATGCCACTAACGTGGACTTATCGTTATGCCATTAACGTGGACTTATCGTTATGCCACTAACGTGGACTTATCGTTATGCCATAGATATGGACTTATCGTTATCTCAATTGTAACATCCCAAACTTTTCTTTAAGATTTGACTAACGCTGTTAAGTCAACCTCATGTGTGTCGTTAAGTCTAGTGTGAATATATGCATATACGTAGTTAATGTGTGTTATGTGTGAGGTTTGAAAACCTAAATGTTAATGTAGTATAAATGTGTGAAATATGAAGAAATTATGTCTATGTAGTGACATTTAATGAAGGGTTAATGTTGTATATGGGCAATAAAGAAGTTTGTGACCAATAATGAAGGATTAGGAAGCCTAGGGACTAGTTTTGACATGTGTGGAAAGTCAAAAACGGGATTAGTAGCTTAGAGGCTGTCATTAGGAGGTTATTTGCAGATCTCACTTCTTCTAAACAAGCCCTAACTGATCCTAAGTCATTCCATAGTCTTCTCTCATCAAATCTCAAGCCGAAAAGTCGTTTTGTGTGTGAATTGGTGGTCATTGTCAAGAGTATTTGCATTCTATTTGTCATTTGCAGGTAATAATCAATTCATTGATCGTATTTTCAGATCATGAGTCGTGTGTGTTGAATCAAATCTGATTGAAAAGGGGTTTGTAAAGGAATTAGGGTTTCATTGTGTTCTTGGTTAATTTATGTGTTTTAATCAAGTATTTGGCCTAAAACGATTGTAAACGATGTTTTAACGATTTGGATTGATAAGAGATGTTTTGATGATCAAAGATTAATGTTTTTGTGTCAATTCGATCGGTACTTAAAGAGTTTTGGGGTCATTTTCTGGAAAAAGGTCGAAAAACACGTTTCTGCACTTCGAACGAAGATAACCTTCGTAAGACTTCTATTTTCGTACGCAGTCACTATCTTCGTAAGAGCAAACTATCTTCGTAAGAACAAATTATCTTCGTAAGAACAAACTATCTTCGTAAGAACAAACTATCTTCGTAAGAACTGTAGCTAAGTTCGTAAGAAGGATTTTCCAGACTAAGTTCGTGAGGTTTGTTAAGTTCGTTTGAGTCCCAAATGACTTATATTTCATATGTTAATGTACGATAGGTGTCGGGGATTACTGATAAGCACTATTAGCTATTTGTTTGCGCGCGTACACTACTACCAGGTAAGATACACTACTTTGACACGCTGGGGGATCAACTAAAAGCTGGTTTCAAATCGTAAACACTTCCATTCGGTATCTTTATATTGCATGTGGGCATATGGGTTACTTGGGAGGTATTATGGGTTATGCAGTTGACCATGAGACCTGAGATGCAGTCCCTATTGTAGTGTAATGCAGTATTGCTTAATGTAGTATGTAGCTATGCAGTTGATGTAGTTTAATGAAGTATCTTGATATGCATGATATATAGAAATGAAGTTGATATGTGATATGCATGCTTGACTTGTACGCCTAGTTCACTAGACTTGCTAGGTTACTATGTCACTTGCACGTTTAAGGATCCAAACGTAATGAAGTTAAAGTGTGTGAATGTCTAGGAATGTGTGTTACCTAGACTATATGTGTGTGAATGTTTGGGAATGCTGGGACCCAATCTATATGTGTGAAATTGAGCTCATAAAACTAATGCAGGGAAAGTGTTAAGCTTAACCCGTACTTGTCTCAGCCGGATGAGTGCGTTGATGCAGTTATTGCTTGGGTGGCTCCTCGCAACATGGTCTTTATAACGCAGGGCGAGTAATACGAGAGTTTTGACCAACCTCCACATACGGATTACTCTTGGATTGGCTTGCCACTCCTTAACGACGTAAGATGAGTAGTCTTTTGACTGATCATCCAGTCGGGTGTGATGCAGGGCATACTTATATGCAGTTAACAAAGATACGTGTGACAATGTGTGAACTAATGCAGGATAGGCACATTTAGGATGATTATCCTAATTAATATGAAGTCAAAATGTAGTATATGTGTGAACGTGTGATGTGTGTTGTGCCTAATAAAACTTGTCTAATAATGAAGATTGTTTTAATTGGACAAATGCTTTTAATTAAGTGTTATCTTACTTAGCTATTCTTATAGCTAACACTTGTTTCTTTAATGTGGTTGTTCCCTCAGGTTTAGCTTGATGGAATTAGAAGAAGGATGTGTGAGCTTGGGTAGATTCATTGAAGGAGCCTTAGTTATCGATAGACGATTCTTTGCTTAGACATTTATTTACATTTCGTACTTAATGTCGAATTTATGTTGTGACTTGTGAACGGTTGTTTTATACCGTTGGGTTTTCATTTGAACTATTGTTTGATATGGCATGTAACACCAAATAAATGCAGAAACCGAAATGTTTTTATCGGTTTTGACTTTTACAGTCTTTAATTCCGCAATTTAACACCGTTAGGTGAAAAGTTTTGAAAACCCATATTTTTAAACGACGGGTGTTACATCAATCATATCAATATAGCACCTTGGAGTTGATCAAACAAATCGTCAATTCTAGGAAGAGGATAGCGATTTTTCACCGTTAGCTTTTTCAATTCTCTATAATCGATACACATTCGGAAAGACTCATCTTTCTTTTGACAAATAAGACCGGTGCTCCCCATGGTGATTGACTAGGGCGGATGAAACCCTTTTCTTGAAGTTCTTTGAGTTGGGTGGCCAACTCTTGCATTTCGGTCATGGCTAGGCGATAAGGTGCCTTGGCCACGGGGGAAGCGTTAGGAATAAGATCAATACGGAAATCGAGTTGACGGGATGGAGGCAAGCCCGGTAAGTCATCCAGAAAGACATCCGCAAACCCGTTGACTACGGGCACGGTCTTCAATTCAACCTTGGTGACATTAACATTATACACTTTGTTTTCCCAAGACTCGGACGTTTCACCTTGAACCACTAATTCCTCACCATTCTCTAACGGTATTCTAACTATTTTATTACCACAATCAATTACCGCGTTCACGGCAGACATCCAATCCATATCAACGATCACGTTAAAACTACCAATATCAAAAGGAACCAAATCTATGAAAAACAGGTGGTCGTTCAAATCTAAGGTACAACCACGAACAATTTGACTAACTCTAGACAATCCGTCATTTACCATTTCGAGTTTAAAATAATACGTCAACGGGCTAAGACTAGAATCAATCAACGGAATAAAATCATTGGATATGAGGCTAAAATCGGCCCCAGAATCAAATAACACGGTGGCATATTGGTCGTTGAGAAGAAAAGTACCTGCCACGACGTTGGGATCAACATGAGCCTCGGCCGCATTCACGGCAAAAGCTCTTCCACGGGGGGCCAATTGTTGACGAGGAGCTTGTTGAAGTTGTTGTTGTTGGCCTTGAAGTCCCCGGTTTTGGTTTGGAACGGCAATTTGTAGTTGATTCAGGTGCACGGTCACTTGAACTTGTTGGCCGATGAGATTTGGGCATGTATTTCGGTAGTGCTCTTGACTATCACATTCATAGCAATTGCCCTGGACCGGAAATCGAGCATTGAGGGGAACTACATTCAATGGTGCACCCCTAGGATTGGTGGGACACATCTTCGCCGTATGGCCCGGTTGGTTACACTAAAAACATGCTTCACAACGATATTGAGGCTTGTGATGACGGT
The DNA here is from genome assembly GCA_034093135.1 of Erigeron breviscapus. Taxonomy (NCBI): domain Eukaryota; kingdom Viridiplantae; phylum Streptophyta; class Magnoliopsida; order Asterales; family Asteraceae; genus Erigeron; species Erigeron breviscapus. The sequence continues at coordinate 116,417,955 of CM067168.1, forward strand.
TACACCAAGGGCACAAAGGAGACGCTCCGGCATAACCTTCCTTAACCGGCATAGTCACCGCAAACACCTTTCCACCCCTACTTGGCTTCTTGTTGTGGTACCTCTCCACCTTCTTGGTACCACTAGACTCGGTCGCTTCTTTCCTCTTACCATCATTCTTGCTCAATTCACCACCACTTACAAGTTCCACGGTGACACTAGCGGTTCGGTTTATGGCTTCATTAATTGTCAAAGGCATGGTGGGGTTAGAAACAAGTACCCTCACTTTATGAGGCAAACCTACCACATACTTCTCCACTTTACGATCTTCGGGTCTTACAAGATGAGGTATGAGCCTTGAGAGTTGATTGAAACGGCGGGTATACCCTTCATAGTCGGCTCCTTTCATAGTGAGGCTAGAAAATTCTTCTTGGAGCTTCCTCATCTCGTGCGGTGGACAATACTTGGAAATCATCATTTGTTTAAAGTCTCCTCATTGGAGGGAATTAGCAACATCTAAACCTAATCCCTCCACCTCCATATTCCACCATTCAAGTGGATCGCCCTTTAACATACCAGTGGCATGAGAGATTCGTTGCTCATAGGTGCAACCACTCCGAGCAATGATTGACTCAATTCTCTCTAGCCACTCTAAACAACCTGTGGCACCACCTTCTCCACCAAACTCTCCGGAGCTCCACAAGCTTTGAAATCTTTAAACAAACATCCTTGGCGGTAAGCATAATGACCTCTTGGTTGGACAAAAGCTTCTCCCCCATTCTCTTCACCATTCACATCAACGTTTTCATCCTCTTCACCGTTTACTTGAACGGCTTCAACTTCCGGTTCTTCTTGTTCGCCTCTAGCTTGCATGGCCGCCGAGATTCGGGCCACAAGATCCGGCATGAGATCATTTAAAGCTTGAGTAATGACCTCGGTTGATACCGGGGGATTGGCACCACCCCGGCCACCTCGGCCACCACGACCACCCCGGCCTCCACGACAACCTCTACCCCCACGTCCACCTACAACTTCTTCTTCTTCTTGAACACGACGATTGCGAACAACTCTCCTTGGTCTCACCATTATCCTGAACACACGTGTTAGGTTAGCAAGTTAATTCTCACAATTCACACTCGTAGTAGCCGAAATCAATTACCACAAAACAAATATTTTGCATCTAGGTTTTCCCTAGATCGTCTATCATGCATTTTTCTACGGGAATATTATCATGGCAATAATCTAAGGCTTCATCAATCATACAGTTCACAATTCATATCGCAATTTCAAACCAATTAACACAATTATAAAGGGGTCAAGTCATAACAAGGCGGGTAAAGCATAGTCCGAATCTAACTTCAACATTCAATACATTAAAGGTGTTTGTATACAGGTGATACCAGCGGCTTTCCCTCCACACCGTTAATATAATGAATGGATGTCGGGACTCGGTTCCGTTATGCCCTCTAAGTATTGGTCGGGTATGTATACAGGGTGTACCAGCGGCTAACCCTCCACCCAACCAACACTCATTAAACACACCGGGTTACCTACTATACTTCATCCGTAATGCGCAATCCATGAGATCATTAGCTTTCATATGACATAGGGTAACCATAGAATCGTTGATCAGGCTCTTCTAGGGTTACCGAGTGTCATACTCCGCTAATGCCATCATTTCACTTTGCTAGGGTCAAACGATAAAATTATAAGAATATACGTCAACGTTCATTCGGTAAGTCACAGTGTATCCCGACATTAACACATACTTCAAGCAAGTCATCACATAACAATCAAGTCAACAATCATGGAAAACCTACGAACTCCGTCTAAGCAAGTCTCATGTCTCATACAATTCACGTTACACACATAGTTTCCTATCATGCATGCTAATTATGAAATGTGGGTGCAATGGCTATAGGCTAGGTCAAACCACCTAATTCTATACAACCTGGCACTGATACCATTCTGTAACACCCCAACAAGGCGGAATCATGGGATATCACCAGAAAAACACAGCACGACATGGAAATTAAATAGAGACGATACTACATGCAATTAAGGATTGGGAAATCTATGAATTAAGTTCAAATACGAGTACAAATACAACATGGGATCACAAAATGCATAAGAAGAACATAGCCATCAAATGTTACAAAAGAATACAATCCAAAAATGATGGCCAATAATCCTAAGCATAACCCGTCAAGGGAATCAATGAATCAAGGATCCAATAGTCAAGCCCAAATCCTAGCTAAGCCATGCAATCATCCATCATGTCTTTGATTAACTTGATTACCTGAAAAGTGTATTAAACGGGTCAACATAAAGTTAGTGAGTTCGTAGGTTTAAACGTTAAAATAATAGTGTCGGGATAACAACCGTTAACGATATACAAGGACGAAGGTACTTACATCATCATCCATACGTTCACAATTCATCATATCAACGTTACGTTACAACTAAACGTTTATAAATGTGTTAATGGTGGACTTTATCGTTATGCCACAATCGTGGACTTAATCGTTATGCCACTAACGTGGACTTATCGTTATGCCATCAACATGGACTTATCGTTATGCCATAGATATGGACTTATCGTTATCTCAATCATATATCACATGCAAATGTTTATAAATGTGTTAATGGAAAACATACCATGCAAGTTCAATAAATCATCATTTCATAACAAATCGTCTTAAATAAATCGTTAAACGTTTAAGTAGAGAAGTACACTTTTCACCCCAAATATGTAAGAAAACAGGGCTACGAAACTCACCTTGATCGGCAAGAGAGAAGTTATAATTAAGTTATTATCGTCCAATGGTCGTCACGCGAGCACACCTAGCATTACACATTTACATTTTATGTCACAACTCAACTCGGGTCTTAAGAAGGTGTCTTGACTTTATTCGACACTTGTGTCTCGTATACAATACAAGAAAGGTCAAGAAATGATTCAACGAGTAGCTTGGTTCGAACCTAGGGTCGTGAAAGAAGAGCTAGAAACAAAAACAGGAAGTTGAGCTATACGAGCCACCGTCTGGCACACTAACTCTTGGCGTCTCGCACGCTGGTCAGAGTTTACCCACCGTCTGACACGTCAGCCACCACCGTCCCAGACGGTGGTCTAGAAAGAGGGCTTTCACCGTCTCGGCCAGCGTTGGTCAGTGGTTTCTAGCGTAAGGTTCTAAATTAGAAATGGAGCCACCATCTCAAACGATCACATGACCGTAAGAGACGCCAAAGGGAGTTAGCCGGCGTTTGGAATGGTGCTACCACCATAGCAGACGGTGCAAGGGAAGGGCAGAAAAATCTGGGTGAGTTCTTGGTGTTCATCCCGACCCAAACCACCCAAAAATGACCCAACAAACCCTAAAACGTCTAATTGACTTCATTTCCGACCAAGTAACCTCCCAAACCCGATATTGTACATATTTACATTTGTATAAACGAAACCCACTTCAAGAAATCCATTTTAAATCATTAATTCCATGGCAAATTCGAATTTGACTAAAGATTTATATTTTGAAACCCTAATTCCATTTCAAAACGGTTTTGACCCAACTTACGGATAAGAACTACTTAGATACGACAAAAGGTATATTTACAAACATATATGTGGTGAATTTGAGACAAGATTTGCTTACCAACACCACCTAAACTTCAAATTTAGGATTTAGGGCACAAGGGTGGATGAACACTTCAAATTTGAGATTTCTTGCAACAAAAGATGACTATTATTATTAAGGTTATAGAATTTAGTTAATTTAGCATTTAAGACACAGGATTTCTATCATTAATTATGAATTTAGTTAGGGTTTTTGAGGTAGATAGAAGAGTAATTGAGAGGGAAAAAGAGAAAGAGACAAGGTTGTTGTAAAAGAAAGAAAAATGAGTGGAGATGTGTGAGTGTGTGTGTGGGGGACGGCTATGGGGTCTCATTTTTGAGGCCCCGCTTCGCTAAATTCGACAAATAGCTAACTGTTATCCATTTAAACGCTAAAACGAAACCGTAAACATAATTAAACTCAATGTCACGTTAAAACACGACAAAACGTTCGATAATTCATATAAGTTCACGAAATCATTTAGATTCAATGACGTTCAATTACAAGTCAACTAAAGTCAAAATCATGGATGTTACATAGTATCACGAGGTTAATGTAGCGGCTGGTAGATGGGTTTGAGCAGTTTGTTTTGTTCCATTCGAATAGCTCACTAGTGGTGGAGGATTTTGTTGGCGGAAGATGACACCATGAGGATATAACACTCCATATGGAGTCTGCAAAACAACAGTTCAAAAATAGGTGACTGACTGATTCATTGTGGGCGTTGCACATAGAACAGGTGGGTAAGGTAATTGGTATATGGAGATGAAGCAGCTGGCCCGTGGTAGCAATTCTGTCCATTTCAAGTCTCCAACATAATATGTTGGCTTTGATCGGCGCTAATGTGTTCCATGGGAAAATCCATATGTGAGGCCCATGGAGGTTTGATAGAAGCAAAGATTTCATGGATTTAACGCTGAAACGACCAGAAAGGTCATTTTTCCAGATCCAAGTATCAGTTATGGTCGTTAATGGGAGGTTGGAGATACGAGAAAGCATATCTTGAAACTGGTGGAGTTCTGTTGGAGATAAGGGAGGGTGAGACCAACACCACTCCCATCGAGAAAAGTGACCATTGCTAGTGCATATATCTTTGATAAAACAAGCTTTGTATTTTTCCAGTTGAAAAAGATCTGGGTAGGTGATGCTTAGGGGTTTGTTGCCGGTCCAATTATTGACCCAGAATCATAATTAATTTACATGTATGTAAGTCTCAACTCAATAGATGGTACTACTGAAGACACCTCTATGTCGATGGTGGAGTTACTTTGCAATATATGCACTGAACTGGAGACGACCAGTTGCAGTGTGTATATACCAAGTTCTAGATAGATTACTTATGTAAATGACAATAAGTAAAGAACAATGCAATAATACAAATAACTTGTAAAGTAACTTGATGAGACAATATGTAATTTTCAATGTGTAATTTATTTATTGATGTTAAACAAATTACAAGGTTGTTGCGGAACCAAGATAATACAAAGAATGTAAATATCCTAACAACCTATGAAGTACAATTGATCTACACTCGGAATTTCTCAAGACAATCGAAACACTTAAAGTTGTGAAATGTTCCTTTTAGCGATTGAGAGAATATTGCACAAGTTCACCAAGAATATTGCAGGTTTGCAAAGTGTGAAGTGTTGTATGTTTTTCACTTATTATTCTTGTTGTGCAACGACTTGTATTTATAGGCAAAGTTAACATTGAGATGTTAACTTTAGCCGTACAAATGTGGTTGGGAGCTTTTAAGGAATAGCATTTAATTCCTTAAAAAGCAGTGTAAAGTCGCATGATAAAGCAACTTTACACAACCACCTTTATGTACCTTTTATTACTTAAATAATAAGATAAGGCTTATTATCCAGGTAAAGGTACATAAAGCATACAAGTCAATTCCTCATAATCAGTGTAAAGCTTTGTAAGGGCTTTCCAGTGATGGTCTCCAGTTTGTAACTGACTAGAATGCCAACTGGGCTTCGCTGCCATTGCCATTCTCTATCTTCCATTTGTTGTCTTCGACTTCAACTGGAATGATTCTTCAACTGGTCAGTTCTCAACTGGAGGAAGTCTTCAGTTGCGTTGACTGTACGGTGCAACTGGACTTCAATATATTTCTCGACAAATCATCTAGGTCTCCAGTTCACTCTGGTCAGTTTCACTGGGTCTCCAGATGCAACTGGAGACTGGCCAGTTTACCAGGTGAATTGGTCCTAACAAATTCCCCCTATTTGTCTAGAAATATAGGCAAGTCTTTTTCCGTCCTTGTATCTGTACAAGTGTGAACTGGAAGGACTTGTTTGATTTAAATCTAAGTTTTCTAAGGCATTTTTATAGATCAATAAATGCCTTAGGTGTTTCTTTTAGGTTTGTTAGATTTTAATCTATTATCTACCTTGTGGTTACAAACTGGTAACTTCATTTATACAAGGAAATGAAATTTATACAAGTTACAGAATGTAAAACAAAATACAAGTAGATAACTGGAAAAAGAACTTAATGAGATGACCTTTCGCCAGTTCTTCTTCTCTTGGTCACCAAAGATATAGGTTGTGAGTCTTCAGGGTCAATATTCAGCTTTTGCTCCAGATTTTCTTTATGTTGAATTTTGCCCCTTAAGAAGTTCACCCAAGCTTTCTCAAACCTATTCTTTTGTGCCTTCGCATCCAAAACATTCACCATCTCCACGCATTCGCTGAACCCATATTGCATAGCACCAGGATTGTTAGTTTTAACCAGTGGCCCCCTGGTATAACTAACTTCGACTTGAAAAACTTTGGTGCCTGGCTTGATTGTTGCATTTACACCATTGATAGTACCACTATGTCTTCTGGTTGACATGATCTGGGAGTAGTAGCTTCCAGCTTCAGATTCATTTGTAATTTTTATACTCCCAGCACCAGCAGCCAGTACAGCGGACTTGATGTCTTCATTTGAAACCTCGCCAGTTGGTTCAACAAATGTGCTAAGGTCAGCATCTCTTGACAGTTGTCTTCTTGGTTGTGGAATCCTTCTTGGTGGATTCAAAACCTTCTTCACAACCTTCTTAACATTTGCAATACGTTTAAGAATCCCACTGGCCCTAATTTCCTTAGCCTTCTCCACTAAAATGTTCAAGCTTCTGGCATCGAATTCAGCTTCATCCTCAGGATAGTGTCTGTCCAGTTCTACATCAAGCATTTCATTCAACTGGTCAACTATCCTAGGATCATTCTTAATCCTAACATACTTCTCCTTAGTGATACCCAACAGATTGGCATCACTCATATCAAGCAACTTGATTTGTTCAAGATGTGCCCTGGCTTCAACTTGGTTTCTTTGTTTCATTTTCTTTCTTTCTTTAATATCATTACCAAGTCTGGCCAGTCTTCTGCTGTCACTATCTGAAACTGGAGGAAGTATATCAGCATTACCAGTTTCTAACATTACATCAGTGGCCGGCTGGGCAGATGCATCACCAGCTAAACCTTTTCCCTTATCCAACACATTCCCCCTAACATCCATATCACCAGTTCTTTGCTCACCAGCTTCAGTACTGGTAGCAACAATCAATTCCCTAACATCCATATCACCAGTTCTTTGCTCACCAGCTTCAGTACTGGTAGCAACAATCAATTCCCTACCAACTTGACTTCCAGATGAAGATCTTCCAGGTGCAACTGGTGGAAGGACTGCACTTCTTTCCCCCTTGGCAGCATCTAGACCTGCCCTAATTCCTTCCCATTCAGAGGGGTGAGATGGCAACCGGTCAAGAGGCTGCCATGACTGCATGTCCTTACACTCCTTAAAGATCCCACACATCATCCTGAAAGACCTCCATAAATGGTTGGTCTCCTTTGACTGAGTCAAAACATTGGCAGTTACTTGTTCTTGACCAGTTTTCAATTCATTTAAGATTTTAGAATCTTCATCTAGACCAGAAACCATCTTTTCTTTTACCTCTTCATCCTTCTTCTTCAGATGCTCTACTTCAGTTGTCAGTTTATCTAATGATTGAGTATGTAGAGATACCTGGGTGTTCAAACTTTCAATGCTGCCTCTCAACTGGTTGATCTCACTGGTGAGTAGGGCCAGATCAACCTGAGGAGTGGCCAGCTTGGTGATCTCAGACATCACCCTTTCTATCAATTGTGCTTCCCTAGCACCCAGCGTATCCTCTATTTTCTGACCAACCGAAGTCATCAACTGCTCTCCAAGTCCAGTTACATCTAGGCCAGGTTTTTCAATCAATTCCCTACCAACTTGACTTCCAGATGAAGATCTTCCAGGTGCAACTGGTGGAAGGACTGCACTTCTTTCCCCCTTGGCAGCATCTAGACCTGCCCTAATTCCTTCCCATTCAGAGGGGTGAGATGGCAACCGGTCAAGAGGCTGCCATGACTGCATGTCCTTACACTCCTTAAAGATCCCACACATCATCCTGAAAGACCTCCATAAATGGTTGGTCTCCTTTGACTGAGTCAAAACATTGGCAGTTACTTGTTCTTGACCAGTTTTCAATTCATTTAAGATTTTAGAATCTTCATCTAGACCAGAAACCATCTTTTCTTTTACCTCTTCATCCTTCTTCTTCAGATGCTCTACTTCAGTTGTCAGTTTATCTAATGATTGAGTATGTAGAGATACCTGGGTGTTCAAACTTTCAATGCTGCCTCTCAACTGGTTGATCTCACTGGTGAGTAGGGCCAGATCAACCTGAGGAGTGGCCAGCTTGGTGATCTCAGACATCACCCTTTCTATCAATTGTGCTTCCCTAGCACCCAGCGTATCCTCTATTTTCTGACCAACCGAAGTCATCAACTGCTCTCCAAGTCCAGTTACATCTAGGCCAGGTTTTTCAATCAATTCCTTAACCTGCCTTTTAATCTCTTTCAAATCAACTTCTGAAGTTCTAACAGTGTTTCCCAGCAAGTTGGAGATTGAGGTTGTAACCTTGGAGTGAGTTTGGTCAAAGGTTTCCTTTAAAGTACCAGCCAGATTGTTGCAGCCAGTGACCAACTCATTTAGCTTTTTAAACACCAAGTCTTCATTAGATGAAAACTTGTTTATCCCCAGATCAACCACTTTGATGTTTGTCAGGTGATCCTTGTGGTATCTGGAGAATGACTTGGTGTTTTTGTCAAGTGTCTTCTGAATCTCCTCCACCCTGGTTAGAAGGTTTTGGAGATCGGCTTGAAGTGAGACAACTTGACTGTCCAGTGACGAAGGAGAAGGTGTCACTGGACCAGCAGCAGTTACTACTGGAGCAACTGGAGGAGGCAAACTTAAGGAAGTCTCCCCAGTTGTCAAACCAGCAGTTGAAGATATAATAGGAGTGGTGGATGAAGAAAGGACTGGAAAATCAAAGTGTTGTTCATGCTGAGAATGCTCAGGTGTGAACAACGGCGTCGGTGGGGGTGACATTTCTCGAGCAAATGAGAATTGCCCAGTTGGTGAAGGAGCGGTATATGTTGGGAAAGATATATCAGTAGGCACATTTTCTTGGGAGGGTAAAAGTGAAATTGATGCGTCTGGAAGGGAGACTGGAGATGAAGGGTCTTGAGCTTGTACAGAAGCATCAAGAATCTCCAAGTCTGTTTCAGTACCTTCAGAATCCGAAGATTCTATAAGGATTTCCTCGTCATTAACATTCATGTCCAGATCCATGAATGTAACTGAGGGCTGACCAGTTTCCTGGATGGGTGCATCTGTTGGTGGATCAGATACCGAAGTATCTTCACCAGGGATAGATGTAATTGGGGTTGCTTCAGTTATGGTTGCTCTATCCTCAACCACAACATTAGACGAACTGGAGGGTCCCTCATTATTTTGAGGCCCGCCCAGTTACCTTTCTGACTCACCTTCAATAGGTGCATCAGTTGAAGCGAATGCCAGTTGCATTCATTCTGGAATTTCGACCTCTCCAGCTTCAGATACCAGAGAGTCTAAATTCCTTAACATATCTGGAGTAGTGTACGGTGAATCTGTACTATTATATGCTTCTCTGCCCAGAATATGCTTAAAACAAAGAGAGAGGAACCTTGAAAAGGGGATACACACACCCCTTGTGCCCTTCAGCTTTTGTACCAGGCTTCTAAACAGAATATCTGCAAAGTCCACTCTTAATCCGTTCCACAAGCAGTAAGCCATTTCTGCTTGTGAGGAGTTGATCTGGTCAAGTCCACCAGAACTCCCACCCATGCTCTCCACCAGGTGGATGAAAAAATACCTCCATGAAGGTGTAAGACCCTTCATGGTCATCGCACCTTTAGTCTTCAACACCCCATTCTCCAAACACTCCTTGTGTCCCATTTCAAGAAGTACTTGGCGAAAATTTATATTTGGGGGCAAGACGACTGGAGATTCACCCTCTCTCCAGTAATTGAGGCGTAAGGCATCCCTCAATACATCAGCGGTCAAGGTACACTGGATTGTTCCATCCTTTAAAGTGAAACTGATGGAGGAACAATCAGAAGAAAGACTGGCAGTGTACCAGAACTCACACAAGTAGTTGTGAAACAACTTGCGTGGGTTAAGAGAGAATGAGGGTCCTATTGGAGAATCCTTTAAAAACTTTTGGATTCTTCCAATAAGGGTATTGGACCCTTGAGATCCTCGTAAGCTTGCCATCGGATTGTTTGGATTTAATTTGATGACTGAAGCATTACTAGGAGCACCAGATGCCGGTTTGACATCTGGTGAAGGAGCATATGGAACAGTCAAGAGATTTACATCTCTTGAACGGGATGATCTAGGAGCCATAGAAAAATGAAAATGAAATTTGGGATTTAGGGTTCTTGATTTGTGAAGCAGAGAGAAGAATGAAGCAATTTTGATGATTGGGAAGTAAATGAAAGAATGTAGAAGAGAAGTAAATGAGTTCGGAGTAAATAAGGGTATTTATATGGGATTCAAGATCCCAATGAAATACCAAAAATCATATTTTAATAAACAAAATCCCTTTTGAAGATATTTTCACAAAGTTAGTTTGAATTTTGAAATAAAATCATAATTTTCCATGTCAACATTAAATGCTACGATGGCTTATCTTACCCACGCGCCCACTCACTTTTTGTTTTCCCAATACAAACAGTTGTCAAGTACTAAAATGGCTTGAAACACGTCAGATCATGATACCAAGTGGTTTAAAACACTCGAGTATCATCACGTGTCACACATATTGACCAAGTATTTCTAACATTACAAAAATTAGACAAGACTGAATCTGGTAACTAGAGGATCAGTCCAGTACCAGTTTCCAACTGAAGAGTTCTCCAGTTACATTTTCAAACAAAAACGAATTTTAGTCAGAAAATTATTTTGAGTCTTTCCCCCTAAAATGATGATCCAGAAATCAATTAGTGCCAAGATAGTATCACAAAGGCGTTCGATAGCCTGGCGAGCAAAGATTATCTGGACCTCCTCAACTGGAGAACTTCATCAGTGTCACTGACGCGTTCAATAACAAAGAAAGCTCCAATTTTAAGGATTTAACATTCCCAATTCGCTGATGAGATGTTTAAAGGTTTTCTCATCGAGAGGTTTTGTAAAAACATCAGCTAACTGTTTGTCAGTGGGGATGAAATGAATTTCAATGTCTCCTTTCATAACATGATCACGAATGAAATGATACCTGATGTCAATATGCTTTGTTTTGGAGTGCATCACTGGGTTGTGAGATATAGTAATTGCACTGGTGTTGTCACAAAAGATTGGGGTCCTTGTATACTTTTGACCATAATCTAGTAACTGGTTCTTGATCCAGAGAATCTGGGCACAACAACTGACCGCAGAAATGTACTCTGCCTCAGCAGTGGACATAGAGACTGAAGTCTGCTTCTTGCTGGTCCAACTCACCAGTTTTCCTCCAAGAAAATGACAACCACCAGTTGTTGATTTTCTATCTATCTTACAACCTGCATGATCAGAATCTGAATAACCCATTAGATCTAATCCTGAGCCTTTGGGGTACCAAAGACCAAGATTAGGACACCCTTTCAGGTATCTAAAGATACGCTTTACAGCGTGCAAATGTGATTCTTTAGGGTTAGCCTGAAACCTGGCACATAAACATGTTGCAAACATTATATCTGGTCGACTGGCAGTTAAGTACATCAGTGAACCAACCATACCTCTATAGTCAGTTATGTTAACTGGTTTGCCAGTTGGGTAAGAGTCCAAATTTAATGGTGCTGCAATAGGTGTGTTTTTCGATGGGATTGAATCATATTTATATTTTCTTAACAAATCTCTGACATATTTTCCTTGGTTTATGAAAATTCCATTTTCAGTTTGCTTAATCTGAAGACCTAAGAAAAATGTTAATTCACCCATTAAACTCATCTCATACTCAGATGACATGATTTTAGAAAACTTTTTACACATTGCATCATCAATTGAACCAAAAATAATGTCATCAACATAAATTTGTACCAATAAGATATTACCTCTTTCTTTCAAGATAAACAAGGTATTATCTATTGCACCTCTTTGAAAACCATTTTTAAGAAGATGTTTAGTTAGAGTATCATACCAGGCTCTTGGGGCTTGTCTTAGACCATACAATGCTTTATTCAGTCTATAAACCCAATGAGGATGCTTCTCATCAATGAAACCTGGAGTCTGCTTAACATAAACTTCTTCTTCCAATGTTCCATTAAGGAACGCACTTTTGACATCCATCTGGAAGACCTTGAACTGCAGATGGGCTGCATAAGCCAAAAATATTCTTATGGCTTCAAGTCTTGCAACTGGAGCAAAAGTTTCATCAAAGTCAACGCCCTCTGCTTGACAATAACCCTGGGCAACTAGTCTGGCCTTGTTTCTTACAACATGGCCATCTTCATCCATTTTGTTTTGGTAGACCCATCTGGTACCAATAGGTTCTTTCTTTAACCCTGGTGGACAAGGAACAAGCTCCCAAACATTGTTCCTTTCAAACTGGAGGAGCTCTTCTTGCATAGCTTCCACCCAGCTTGGGTCTGCCATAGCCTCATCAATCTTCTTTGGTTCAATTAGAGATAAGAAGGTGACATTTAAGCATTGCTCACTGGTGGCTCTTCTAGTCTGAACCCCACTAGTTGGATCTCCCACAATCTGTTCAATTGGATGTGCTCGAGTCCATCTAGTGTATTGACTAGGCTGGTGAACTACAATATCAGTGCAAGTCACCTGGCGATCTTCTTCAATTGCAATAGCATCTGGAGAAGGATCAGTCCAAACTACTTCTACATCCTCATCAGAGTCAATGAGGTCTCTATTGGCATCATGAAATTCCTCATTAGAAGGCATTTCTTGAAGAACTGGAGAAGTAGGAGTTTGAACTGGTGCTGATATTGGAGTGGCACGTACATCAGATCCAATCACCAATTCTTGTGGTAAGTTGAAATTGATGGAGGGATAGAATGATGTGTCACTGGTGGTGTTCTTCTTCTTAACTGGTTCCAATTTGTTGTAACTGGAAACATCTTTTGGTGAAACAACTGACGGATGAACTTGGTCAGTTTCACCAAAATTGATTGGAATGACTGGAGTAATATCAAGGCTTGGTCTCTTGTTGATTGCTTCAGTTGATTCATCAAATGTGACATGAATGTCTCATGAACCTTTTGGAGTCTATAATTATAAACTCTAAAGGCCTTTCGAATATCTGAATAACCTAAAAATACCCCTTCATCAGCTTTTGCATCAAACTTTCCAAGCTGACTGGAATCGTTTAAGATATAAACTGGACAACCAAATACATAAAAGTATCCAATATTTGGTTTACAATTCCTGAGTACTTCATAGGCAGTCTTCTTATGTCTCTTGATGTAGACTGACTAGTTTTGGGTGTGACAAGCAGTTGCAACTGCCTCAGCCCAAAAACTGGTGGGAAGACCAGATTCAGATAGCATACTTCTGGCTGCTTCTATCAGTGTGCGATTCTTTCTTTCCACAACTCCATTTTGCTCTGGAGAGTGTACTGATGAGAAGTTTTGAGAGATGCCAGTGTCATTGCAAAAAGTTTCAAGTACCTTATTTTGGAATTCAGTACCATTATCACTTCGCAACTGACAAACTTTTCGAGTGTACTTGAGCTCAATTCTTTTGATGAGAGAGATGATTTCAGCAGGTGCATCACTTTTGGATCTGATGAATACCACCCAGCAGTATCTGGTGAATTCATCAACCACAACTAGAGTGTACTTCTTTCCAGCTCTAGTTTGAACATTCACTGGACCAAAGAGATCCATATGTAGCATGTGAAGAGGTTCAGTGATGCTAAAATTTTGCCTAGTTTTGAAACTAGCTCTTTTCTGCTTGCCCATCTCACACCCTAGACATGGCTTTTCTTTATTGAAAGAAATTTGAGGCATCCCATCAACCAGTTGTTTGCGAGACAACTTGTTGATATTCTTAAAACTAAGATGGGATAATCTTTTATGCCATAGCCAGTTGGTGTCCTCATCAGCTTTGGTATAGAAACATTGCTCTTTTGGTGCTGGTTCCATATCCATGATGTACACATTTCCTTTTCTTGGTGCAATCATCACCACTTTCCAATCCTTGTTAAATATGGTGCCTTGAGCAATATCGAACAAAACTCTGAAGCCATCATCACAAAGTTCGCTGACACTGATCAGGTTGTATTTCAAACCATTCACAAATGCAACTCTTTTGAATTCGACTTGTCCATTATTGAGCACACCATATCCTTCAGTCTTTCCAGATTGATCATTACCAAACGTCACTGTCGGTCCATCTTGGACAGTGAACTCTTCCAGCAGGGGCTTACATCCGGTCATAGTCCGGCCAGCAGCACTGTCCAGATACCAGATATTCTTCTTTCGATCGCCCTACACACACACAAAAATCATTAGTTCTTTTTGTGAACCCATCTTTTCTTGATGGGTTCGCTGGACTTCTCTACAGAAGTCACAGTAGATTGTTGTGGTGTTGAACTGGAGGCTGCATCTGGAGCTTTTTCACCAGCTCCAGGTGCAGGAGTAAAAATGATTGGTATTTGATACTTACTCCCCTTATTTTTACCAGATTTTGTTCCAGATGGAACATTCTTTAGTTTAGGTATTGAAGGGAGTGGTTTAATATTTTGTTTGAAAACTGGAGGTAATAAACCTCCTTCCAGATTGTTAATCCGGGCAGTGCAACTCTGAACCTGTCGAGACAAAAGTTGGAGTTGACTTTCCAGATTAACCAAAATATTATTTTCTTCAGGAAGTTGAACCTTGGACCTTGGTTCAACTGGAGCTTTAGTCTGTCGGGTCTTGGACACCTTAGACTTTTGAGGTAAAGGCTTGTTACCAGTGGCCTTTTTGACTGGAGCTTTAGTCTGTCGGGTCTTGGACACCTTAGACTTTTGAGGTAAAGGCTTGTTACCAGTGGCCTTTTTGACTGGAGCTTTAGTCTGTCGGGTCTTGGACACCTTAGACTTTTGAGGTAAAGGCTTGTTACCAGTGGCCTTTTTGACTGGAGCTTTAGTCTGTCGGGTCTTGGACACCTTAGACTTTTGAGGTAAAGGCTTGTTACCAGTGGCCTTTTTGACTGGAGCTTTAGCCTGTTTGGCTCCAGTTTTAACCTCAATGGGGGTGGTCTCAGAGGTTTCAGTTTCAACAGCTTCAGGTTGATCATAAGGTGTTTCAACCTTGAGAGCTGGAGGCAATGCATGAAGATCTGGTATGAGAGCTGCCATCTCCAGATCTCCAGATTTCCATGCATTCTTCTGGGCATCGATAGTTCTTGAAAATACATCATAGTTTTTACCAGATGCTTTTACCCATGACTTGATAATCTTTTGTTCTTTTTCAAGATCAGAAAATAGTTTTTGATTATCAAGTTCCAAAGCATCAATCTTTAAAACTGACTCCTTGAGAGCCAACTGGACACTTTGTAAATCAATCAGTTGTGGTTTAACAATGTTCAGTTCAATTAAGATAGTGTCAAGATATCTTTCACTATCAGCTCTTACAGTTTCCACGAAAGCTAAATCACCACTTAATGATTCAGCCAGGTCCAGTTTCAGTTCAGGGTCAATCTGGTGATCATAATCACATACCTTTTTCCAGATGATGTCCACCCATCTTCCAGTGATGACATCTTCTTTTGCCACATGTTGCTGCTGTTGATCTTCCAAGGCCATGAAACACATGTCCCTTTCCTCTTCTTCATCAACTGATGAGTCATCAGAGTACTCCCATTTTCCCTCAGTTTGTGCCATTAAGCACTGATCCTTTTCCTTTTCCATGGACAGGAGGGCAATCTGGGCCTTAAGCTTATTGTATTTTGCTTTGTAGCTATCATCAGGCCGATTGAAATTAGGGACATGGGGGCCAGTTTGGTTGTTCAGCTGACTAGATCTGCATTCCTTCATAAAGTGACCTTTCTTACCACACTTATAGCATGTAAGATTGGTCTTATCTAGAGAGCTGGAGATGGAAGCATTGTTGGGGCCATTAAATCTTTTAGATTTATGCTTAAACCTGTTAAAGGTTTTAGCAATCATGGCGACCAGATCATCATCGTCAGTTTTATTACAACCATCACTGTTTTCAGTGGTCAGGCCAGAGTTCAAGAAACTGTTTAACATCTCCTTCATTGAGTGTGCCTGGACACTCTCTGCAGACATTAAAGCAGCACATGGTCGCTCAGGTACACTAGCAACCTTGGAACTCTGGGCATGGTTCATGGCATCTTGCTCAGCCACCAGTCTTGCAGCATTATTATCTTCAGTGAATCTGAATGCTCCATAGAGCAATGCAAGAGTATGGCTGTGCAAGATTTTACCTTGTCTCAAGATAAGAACCATGTTTTCCCATTGGGAAGGAAGAATATCACAAAACTTCTCAAGAAGAATATCCTTATCCTTCTCTACACCCAAGCCTCTCAGCTGATTAATGAGGCTAGAAAATCTGGTGTATGTACCAGTTAGACTTTCATTGGGCAAGGCAAAGAAGGATTCATACTTCTTGTTCAAGGCAACTTTTCTAGTGACAATAGTATCATCACCTCCTTCAAACTGAATAACTAATTCGTCCCACATTGATTTTGCATTGGGGAACAGCACAAGTGTTGGAATTAGATCTTCAGGAACAACCCCAAGGATCATGTTCTTGAGTCTGGTGTCCAGATCAACAAGTCTACGATCCTCATCAGACCAATGGTCTTCGGGCTTTTCTCTTGAACCTCTTCTTCCAGTTGGATCAAGAAGAGGACTAACCCCAAGAGACATGGGTATATATGGTCCATCCTTAAGGATTTTCAACATATACCTCTCAATACCACCAAAATGCAAAAGCATTCTAGCCTTCCATGTACCGAAAGTCTCACTGTTTCCATTGAATTTGGGAACAGGAGTGTTAGAGTAGTGTACATGGACGTGGTTTGGGGTAGTAGGAGGAGGAGGATTAGTATTAACATTTTGAAAAGGTTGGGCATTATTATTCATAGGGATTTCACCTTAACCAGAACCATCTCCACCTTCAGTAGTGTTCATCTTAGCAGATCTAGGCAAGTTTATTAGCCTTCTGCTCTGATACCACTTGTAAGTCCCAACTCAATAGATGGTACTACTGAAGACACCTCTATGTCGATGGTGGAGTTACTTTGCAATATATGCACTGAACTGGAGACGACCAGTTGCAGTGTGTATATACCAAGTTCTAGATAGATTACTTATGTAAATGACAATAAGTAAAGAACAATGCAATAATACAAATAACTTGTAAAGTAACTTGATGAGACAATATGTAATTTTCAATGTGTAATTTATTTATTGATGTTAAACAAATTACAAGGTTGCTGCGGAACCAAGATAATACAAAAAATGTAAATATCCTAACAACCTATGAAATACAATTGATCTACACTCGGAATTTCTCAAGACAATCGAAACACTTAAAGTTGTGAAATGTTCCTTTTAGCGATTGAGAGAATATTGCACAAGTTCACCAAGAATATTGCAGGTTTGCAAAGTGTGAAGTGTTGTATGTTTTTCACTTATTATTCTTGTTGTGCAATGACTTGTATTTATAGGCAAAGTTAACATTGGGATGTTAACTTTAGCCGTACAAATGTGGTTGGGAGCTTTTAAGGAATAGCATTTAATTCCTTAAAAAGCAGTGTAAAGTCGCATGATAAAGCATATTTACACAACCACCTTTATGTACCTTTTATTACTTAAATAATAAGATAAGGCTTATTATCCGGGTAAAGGTACATAAAGCATACAAGTCAATTCCTCGTAATCAGTGTAAAGCTTTGTAAGGGCTTTCCACTGATGGTCTCCAGTTTGTAACTGACTAGAATGCCAACTGGGCTTCGCTGCCATTGCCATTCTCTATCTTCCATTTGTTGTCTTCGACTTCAACTGGAATGATTCTTCAACTGGTCAGTTCTCAACTGGAGGAAGTCTTCAGTTGCGTTGACTGTACGGTGCAACTGGACTTCAATATATTTCTCGACAAATCATCTAGGTCTCCAGTTCACTCTGGTCAGTTTCACTGGGTCTCCAGATGCAACTGGAGACTGGCCAGTTTACCAGGTGAACTGGTCCTAACAATGTATTAATAATCATAATTAGGCTTAAGGGGTATTTGTTATTGCGATTACAAAACATATTTTGCGTTTTCAAAATAGATTATGCGTTTTTAAAACTGTGTTTTGAAAAAGCATGCAGGTACATGCTTCTCCGAAATTGCGTTTTCAAAATAGATTATGCGTTTTTAAAACTGTGTTTTGAAAAAGCATGCAGGTACATGCTTCTCCGAAATTGCGTTTTCATACTAGATAATCACTTTTTCATGCAAACACTTTTTTAGATTATTTGCGTTTTACAAACGTAATAATCAGATAACCATTTTATAACGCAATCTCAAACACCCTCTTAATAAATAGATCCAAAATTGTTTCATATCAAAACTTATATATACGAGGGTTTAAGACCCGTGCGATGCACGACAAGGATGAAAGACAATTAATTTTGGTGAACAATTTAATCGTTTTTTACATGCTCTACAAAAATTCAAATGATATGATACAGTATCAAAACATCCATAGTTGCATGGGATACACATAAGTACCTTTAAACTTATAATTAAAATAGCTTAAAACTATTTATACTCAATATAAGTGTATAAATTGTTACTATTCGAGTACTTACTACTTAAGGAAGAGAGTCAAAAACATCAAACACCACATAAATGCCAACTAATATATACGGTATATTTGCACGGTAAGTAACCAAATAATATATAAACAATCTTTTATTAAACGTGGAAAGGAAACCATAATCGTAAGCAACAACCAACATATCGATTATTACTTTCTTTTGGACCATGGAACTCCACGTTAAGTTCGTTAAGTGCATTAATCCCGTCATTTATCTGCCCCATGGTGTGATCAATCCCATTACACGTATGGTACTTATAAGGCTTTTGCGTCTTTTCATATACCATAACTCATTAACAAAAATACATGTCAAGTATTCATGATGTTATTAAATATAATTTTTGAGTTTTGGGAAGATCAAATGATTATAAATAATTGATTGTTCAAGAGTTCAACATCATAACCAACATCAAATTGAAAGCTTTAGGTCATTGAAGTCAAATTTAAGAATCATTAAGAAGAGATATGCATGTAGGTTTAGCATTGATGCAAAGGCTCAACTTTTATATTATATATATATGGAAAGGTTATACTAGGAGTGAAATGTTCATTTGAAAACTAAAATTTCTGTGAAAACTATCTGAATCTAACACAATGTGTTTTTATTGTGTTTTCTAAAAACACAATGTGTTTTTATTGTGTTTTTAAAAACACATTGTGTTAAGTTTTAAATCACAGTGTGTTTTTGATAGCGTGTGAAAATCAGAAAATTGTTCAAACACACCGTGATATGAACTTAACACAATGTGTTTTTTAAAAACACATTAAAAATACATTGTGTTAAATTCAGATCACAGTGTGTTTTGGCCGAGTTCTAGTTTTCACGAAAGTTTTAGTTTTCAAATGATCACAACCCTATATTAGGAACCCCAAAAATTGTAGGAACTTTTAGGAACCTTCTTTAAAGTAAAATTATTTACTATATGATTGCTTACACATGTTCATATGACTATATAATTGCTTACAAATGTTCCTATAACTATCTATATACATTTGATCATCACCAATCTCATAAAAACATTAATTTACAAAATACTTGCATACATATGATCGACCTGTACACATGTGCTCATAGTTCTATTCGTGCACATGTGATCATAAAGTTCATGTCTCCAAAAATTGTATAATGGATGATAATTCATGTCTCTACATAATTATAAAATCCAAATTTACATCTAAATAACTCAAAAACAATCAAGAAACAATCATCATGTAAAGAATAATCAATGATTAAGCTTGATTTAAAAAGTTCTTAAAAGTTCCAGCAATTTTTGGGGTTCCTAAAACAACTTTTCACTATATATATATATAGATTACACAATGAATAAAAACTTTCAAGTTATAACTTTAGTTGGGTACTTATTTAAATTATTATCTAGAATAATATATACATATGGATTATATCGAATATTTTATCATAAAATTAAATATGATATAGTGAATTTCTATGCTTTTCATCCTAATTTGATTTTTGAAGATCTTATTTTAACTTTTAGTTATTAAATAAAAATCAATATTTTATTAAAAATGATCATATAACCTCGATTTGATCATAAAATGATCATATAACCTCGATTTGATCATAAAATGATCATATAACCTCGATTTGATCATAAAATGATCATATAACCTCGATTTGATCATAAAATGATCATATAACCTCGATTGATCATAAAATATCATATAACCTCGATTTGATCAGAAAATGATCATATAACCTTGATTCCTCGATTTGATCATAAAATGATCGTATAACCTCGATTTGATCATAAAATGATCATATAACCTCGATTTGATCATAAAATGATCATATAACCTCGATTTGATCATAAAATGATCATATAACCTCGATTTGATCATAAAATGATCATATAACCTCGATTTGATCATAAAATGATCATATAACCTCGATTTGATCATAAAATGATCATATAACCTCGATTTGATCATAAAATGATCATATAACCTCGATTTGATCATAAAATGATCATATAACCTCGATTTGATCATAAAATGATCATATAACCTCGATTTGATCATAAAATGATCATATAACCTCGATTTGATCATAAAATGATCATATAACCTCGATTTGATCATAAAATGATCATATAACCTCGATTTGATCATAAAATGATCATATAACCTCGATTTGATCATAAAATGATCATATAACCTCGATTTGATCATAAAATGATCATATAACCTCGATTTGATCATAAAATGATCATATAACCTCGATTTGATCATAAAATGATCATATAACCTCGATTTGATCATAAAATGATCATATAACCTCGATTTGATCATAAAATGATCATATAACCTCGATTTGATCATAAAATGATCATATAACCTCGATTTGATCATAAAATGATCATATAACCTCGATTTGATCATAAAATGATCATATAACCTCGATTTGATCATAAAATGATCATATAACCTCGATTTGATCATAAAATGATCATATAACCTCGATTTGATCATAAAATGATCATATAACCTCGATTTGATCATAAAATGATCATATAACCTCGATTCGATCATAAAATATCATATGACCTCGATTTGATCATAAAATGATCATATAACCTTGATTCGAACATAACATAATAATATAACCTTGATTTGATCATAAAATGATCATATAACCTTGATTCCTCGATTTGATCATAAAATGATCATATAACCTTGATTTGATCATAAAGTGATCATATAACCTCGATTTGATCATAAATGATCATATAACCTTGATTCAACATAAATAAAATGATCATATAACCTTGATTCCTGATTTGATCATAAAATGATCATATAACCTTGATTCGAACATAACATAAAATGATCATATAACCTTGATTTGATATCATAAAATGATCATATAACCTCGATTCGAACATAACATAATAATATAACCTCGATTTGATCATAAAATGATCATATAACCTTGATTCCTCGATTTGATCATAAAATGATCATATAACCTCGATTCGATCATAAAATAATCATATAACCTTGATTCGAACATAACATATTAATATAACCTCGATTTGATCATAAAATGATCATATAACCTTGATTCCTCGATTTGATCATAAATGATCATATAACCTTGATTCCTTGATTTGATCATAAAATGATCATATAACCTTGATTCCTTGATTTGATCATAAAATGATCATATAACCTTGATTCGAACATAACATAATAATATAACCTTGATTCTGATTTGATCATAAAATGATCATATAACCTCGATTTGATCATAAAATGATCATATAACCTCGATTCGAACATAACATAAAAATATCATATAACCTTGATTCCTCGATTTGATCATAAATGATCATATAACCTCGATTTGATCATAAATATCATATAACCTCGATTTGATCATAAAATGATCATATAACCTCGATTTGATCATAAAATGATCATATAACCTCGATTCGAACATAACACAAAATGATCATATAACCTTGATTCCTCGATTTGATCATAAAATGATCATATAACCTTGATTCGAACATAACATATTAATATAACCTCGATTTGATCATAAAATGATCATATAACCTTGATTCCTCGATTAGATCATAAAATGATCATATAACCTCGATTCGAACATAACATAAAAAATGATCATATAACCTCGATTCGAACATAACATAATAATATAACCTCGATTTGATCATAAAATGATCATATAACCTTGATTCCTCGATTTGATTATAAAATGATCATATAACCTTGATTCCTCGATTTGATCATAAAGTGATCATATAACCTCGATTCAATCATAATATAACAATATAACCTCGATTCGATCATAACATGCTCATAACACAATCATAATACACATTCATAGTACATATAAATAATGTATCATAGCATTCATTTCCATTTTCTAAATCACTAACCGGGCCTAGGTTCTGATATGCCCTCAAAGTATTGGCAGGGTATGTATACAGGTGATACCAGCGGCTTTCCCTCCACCCGACCAACACCCATTAAGCATACCAAAACCTACAAAATCTCTAATCAAGTAACCACATCAATATCATATACCACATCAGGAGATCATCCTAGTATAGGCTACAACAATCATATACATGCAACTACATCCATAACGTTACCAATCACGATACATGTGTACCTATAACATACACTAGCACAAAACATATGCACGTAAGATTAACAAAGCTTAATCTAAGGCATATCACATAACACATAACGAGTATCTTTCCACCCCCAAAGCATACAACATATGGGTCTGGGACCAGCGTCTGGGACGCCAGGACCAGCGTCTGGGACGCTAGGACCTGCACAACCAAGATCTGCACATCCTTCCTAAGCCAAACACGACCCAAATTCGACCCAAACTCGATTTTGAACATCCAAGTACCATTTTGAAGCTAGGAAACATGTTACAAACATATATTTGACAAAACCTCATCACCAAATCCTTTTCAAAACACAATCTAACTCAAATCAAACCCTAGATTCCAACCCAAAACCCTAGAGACCCAAAAATCCGATTTTGACTACCAACGAGACCAAGGATGTTTAGATTCGACCAAGAAACATGGTAAGCAACATATAATAATGATTTTGAGCTAAGAAACACTTACCAAAACAACCCGAAGTTTCAAATCCGTTTTTGAAGCTTTAAAGTGGATGAACACACTTAGGAAAAAGGATGAAATCTTGAAGATGGTTATTATTGTACTAGTTACTAACAATTTTTTTTGGGTAAGAGGATACAATTGTACCCCGATTAGTATATAAATCACCCAAAAAAACAATGAAGTTCAGGCGACATGATTGAATATCATGTCGACTATGTACAAACACAAGCTAGAAAAAGCAACGACCAAAAACCAAACGTGACATGCCACTTCCACAACCTATCTAGGACTCGCTACAAAATATAGAAAAACAATGCAATCAAACTAGATAGGTACACAAATCCAAATACTAAGTAGGATCAAGTAATATAGTAGGAAGCTTTCAACGAACCAAGACCTCATCTATTCGTCTGTTCTTCTTGAATTTAAACGTCATCAACTTGAGACGAATTGTAGATAAGATTACCTCCACCAATTGACTCTCAGCCCGCTTCTTTTGCTGAAAAAGTCGAAGATTTCTTTCTTGCCAAACGTGATAGACCGTTGTAGCTAGAACAAGTTTAGATATTACACTATCACACGAACTCTTCCTAGCAATAGGTATAAGATCCCGAATAATAATCTCCCAATTAACTGAACTCTGATTTACTTCTGCCGCAATAGTAACCTCCCTCCAAACTTTCGATGAATAAGGACATTCAAAGAAAAGATGAGTGTGAGAATCAGAAATAGTATTACAATGGGAACAGACCAGAGCCAAATTATGATGAGTATCCCAAGCCCGTAGCATATCTTGTGTCTTCAGTTTCTGTTTAATAGCCAGCCATAGAAGAAAAGAGTATTTAGGAATACATTCTTTAAACCAAACTATATGGAACCAATCAACAACAGGGGCCCGTGTACGTAAATCAGCCCAAGCTCTAGACACCGAGAAATCATCTAGTCGACCATCAGAACTTTGCCATTGTAACCTGTCCAAAGAATTAGACAATAAAATAGGAGGGTTAGATGATAAGACCTGTGGATCCCAAGTAATAGGCAACCTCCATGATCCATTCTCAATAATGTCCACCACTTTTGCATTAAGGTTATACCCAACATCTCTAATCATTCGAGGTGTTACATGAGAAATAATTGGACAACACACCATCCAATTGTCGAACCAAGCCGACATAGCATGCCCATTACCAATCGTATACCAAAAATGTCTTCTAATGAGAGGCCGTATCTGTAACAGCTTCCGCCAACTCCAAGACAATGAACCTCTCAACGGCACCTCCCAAAAGCTTTTATCACGGAGTCGATAAGTATGAATCTATTTCACCCATAATGAGTCTTTGAGAGATAAAAGGTTCCAGATATGTGCTGCCATAAGAACGACATTACAAATGTCTAATCGTCGCACTCCTAAACCACCTTCTTGCTTTGGAAGACACACTACCTCCCACGCAACTTTTGCCTGCCCCTTTTTTAAAACACCTTGACTCCATAAAAAACCCCGTAGCATTTGTTCAATCTCATTCGTAACCTTGGTAGGAAGAATAAACACCGAAGACCAGTATACATGAATTGACGATAACACAGATTGCACAAGTTGTAACCGACCTGCAAATGCGAGGAACTTGCATTTCCAGTTATCAACCCTGTTCCTTATACTTTCCAACAATTCCTTATAATCTCTATATAGTAATCTACTTGAGACTAAAGGAACACCAAGGTACCTAACCGACAACCGCTCCTCCTCAAATGGTAATATATTTAGAATTTCAAGCTTGACATGATTAAGAACATTACAAAAATAAGCCGTGATTTTAGGAAGGCTTGGAGATAAACCTGATACACTTTTGAATTCTTCCAAAGAGTCCCAAACCACTTGAGCTGACTGAGAATCACCACGAAGAAAGATGAATAAATCATCAGCAAAACATAAATTTGTAAGCCTTAATTTATCACAACAATGATGATACCGAAACTGATTCGTCTCATGAATCCTCCTCTGCAAAATTAATGATAATACTTCCATAATAAGCGTAAACAAGTAAGGTGATAAGGGATCACCCTGACGGAGACCCCTTTTTCCTTTAAAAAAACCATGAAGAGCTCCGTTAATACAAATAGAGAAAGATGTAGTCGCCACACACTCCATAATCCACGCAATCATATGTAAGTATTATCAGTGTCGTAGGCTTTCTGAATGTCAACTTTAAAAGCACATCGCGGTACTCCTCTATCTAAGTGATAATTATGCATTAATTCTTGAGTAAGTAAGATATTATCCGTAATCCTCCTCCCAGGAACAAAAGCAGATTGATTACCACTCACCAAATCAGCAAGACAATTCTTCAATCGGTTAGCAATAATCTTAGTGATACACTTGAAAACCACATTACAAAGTGATATAGGCCGGAAATCATTCACTCGATTAGGTGATTTAACCTTGGGTAATAAGGAGATAATAGTGTGATTTACCTCCTTAAGGAGTTTACCACTAGAAAAGAAATTCTTTACTGCAAGGATAAAATCAGAACTTACAATTGACCATGCACTTTTGAAAAATGCGACAGAATAACCATCCGGGCCAGGAGCCTTATCATCTCCCATAGAAAAAAGCGCATCCTTGACTTCTTGATCCGTGACCTCTCGTATCATATACACACTCTGCTCAATTGACAGCCTTTTTGTGAATAAACCGTGCACATTAAGAGCTTGCGGGATATCAGATTTGCCCAAAAAATTAACATAATGGTCCACGAACACATTAGGTACATTACTTCCATCAATTCGGTTACCAAGACCATCCAAAATTGAATCAATCCTGCTCCTTGCTGCCCTACTCTTAACTACTTTATGAAAGTAAGTACAGTTCGAATCCCCCACCCTTAACCAGTTTACTTTAGCTTTTTGTTTCAGAAACCTCTCTTCATCTAAAACAGCTTCGTTATACACTTTTAAATACACTGCCGCCTCCTCTCTTAGGACCATACTAGTTGGGTCGCTATCCAAAGCTTTCTGAACTTCATCTAATTCTTTTTGAAGCCTTGTCACCTTATTATGAAGATTTCCTTTATTGTACAGAAGCTTCCTCAATGGCTTTTTTAAGTGTTTAAGCTTTTTCACTAGTTTATACAAAGAAACACCATCTACATTCAGCTTCCACGCCTCACTCACAACCGAATGAAAGTTCTCATGATGTACCAATAAATTTGAAAATTTAAATGGTTTTCTTTTAGATGGCGACATCATAGGAATCCGAAGCACTGCCGGGGCATGATCTGAAATACGATACGGCTGGAATAAAGCATTAGCTCCAATAAAACAATCCAAGAATTCAACATTAGCCATAACTCTATCAATCTTTTTTAGTATCCCATCCATTCCTTGAGGTTTTTGATTCCAAGTGTAATGAAGTCCAGATCTATTCACATCAGAAATCTCAATTGATTGAACACATTCATTAAATTCCCGCATGCCAATATCTAGAGATGATGTCCCCGTAGCTTTATCATCCAAATTCAAAGCAACATTGAAATCTCCTAAGATACACCAAGCTTTATCTTTCGCAAAAACATTATGAAGATCAAGATCACGCCATAACACACGTCTTTGAGTATACTTATTATGTGCATAGACAAAGGAGCACAACAACATCTTATTATCAGATTTAAACTTAATTTGAGAATGCACCAGTTGATCAGTTTGCGATATCACCATAAGATACACGATATCTGGATTCCAACCAACAATGATTCTAGATCCTTTTGAGCATACAGCAACATTTGAAATCCAAGACCAAAGAGGGAACACTTTTGAACAAATATTATTCAATTTCTCTAAACCAACATGAGACTCCAAAATAGCACACACGCACAAACGATTATCAAGAATTACCTGACGAACCTCTTTTTGTTTGGGGTATTGGTTCATGCCCCTTATATTCCATGATGCGATATTATACATGAGGACCAGCCTTAACGGGAGTGCTTGCCCCCTCAGAAGTAGACTTCGCCATATACGTCATAGTATCATCATCATTAACAATAATTTCATGGACGTCACTATCCTCATCCTCCTCCTTGCGCTTAGCTGCTTCTTTATCATTCTGTTCTTTTGGATCTATTTCTTGAAGCAAAGGTTCATCGTCATTTCCATTGTCATTCAGCAAGCTATAAGGGTTAGAAACTGATACAGCAGATGAGGTAGATGCATCATACGACCCACCAACAGCTTGTTTTGGCACATTATTCTTCTGTATAGGTCTATAAACGAATTGCGGTTTTGGTTTCGACAACCTAACCCCCTCAACCTGTCTAGGTTGTTGAGTATTTTTCCCTTTCCCTTTCTTACGTCCTACCAAAGTAAAACCATCCTCACCTGTAGCGTCCTGTTTCTTCTCTTTATTCTGAACCACCCGCTTTGGACATTGCTCATGGGAATGGCCAAATACTTTACATTCATGACACCTCGGTGGCGTCCATTCATACTCTATTTTAATCGTCTCCATTGAATAACCCTCCTCATGCAAACAAGGAATAGCCACAACTACTTCCTTACACAATTCACTTAACGCATCCACTTGAATTAACGCTCTTGCATAACTGTGTCTTCCCCAAGAATCTATACACATAGAACTAGTATATGAATCCAACATAATCGGTTTACCAACCTTTGTTGCCACCATACTTAAGCCATCCTCTGTGAACGCCACCAATGGCACATCATGCATTTTAACCCATAAAGGCACCCTAGTGATCTCCTTCTTCACCAGACTTGAATTCGGAGTCCACACTTCAAGCAAAATTGGAACTGATCGAATATGCCAGGGCCGCTTCTCCATTACTTGATCCATACCTGCTTTCGATTCAAACTTGAAAAAGAAGAACCCCATATTATTCATCATGACTTTACGCAATCCAAACTTTCCCCACGTATTCTTAACATAATTTTCAACTATAGGAAAAGCAAGTCGATTACCCAGAAAATACCCATAGAGGGTATTAGCAAACCTCCCATTCACTTCTTCCACAGTAGCCCTCGGAATCACCACATCCGCTCCTGTTACAGAAGTAGCACAAGATAATTCCCTAAAATTAACATTTTGAACTTGGTTTGCATTAGTAATAACTTACGCATACGATAGAGGTTTCTGTTGTTCATTCATTTTTTCTCCTCCATTCGTATACGCAGCTTTATCTTCATCAACAAAAACTCCATTAGATTTAGCAAGATTAGGAGCAGATGTCGATTCATCCGTTGACTTCAGATCATTCACCAATCCTTCGTTTTGTTTATCCTGTTCCGTTAAAGACTGTGGCGTAGGTGGCATATCTGTTATCACTTCCTCATTATTAGGGTTTTCCCCATCAGTTCGTTTAAGAATACGAACAGGTTTCTGAAAAGAACCCGACATTTGTTTTAATCTATCAATTCTAATACGTAACTCTTCAAAATCAAACGATGGAACAGCTCCCTTCATCCACCACAAAGATCCATGCAAAACAGAAAACGAACAAGAAATAAAAAGAATTTGAGACGCACGAAATTAAAAACCCTAACCCTAGAAGAAACCCTAATCAGACAATCAACCTAAACCGAGTAGGATTGCAGGTACGATACTAGGTAAATTCCCGCAGGACCGATCAACCCACAATACTAAACAATCAGGAAAATTAATCTAGTTACTAACAATTTCTCTTTCAATTATGATGTAAAAGTCCGAATTTTATGGAGAATTAAGAAGGAGGTGATGATGATGAGTGTTCTTGCAAGAATAGAGAGAAAATAGAGAAAGTGTGTGTGAGAGAGAAAGAGATTAGAGAGAAATGAGAGGTGGGGAGGGGTTTTGTTCCCCTGTTGCACTCTCGCGACTAGTTCCGGTTTCTCCCGATAAATAATTCGTTTAGTTATGACTTTTAACTCAAGACTCGTTCAAATTCTTCATTGACATATTGTTATCTATTTTGAAATTACGTTTCCAATGATTATTCATACGCTTACCTTTTCACTTCAAAAGTTACTTTATCAAAGTTTGACTCGTTTCAAAACTACTAGTCCCGTTATGTTGACCGGTCAAAACGGCGGATGTTACATCATTCCCCAGTTAAAAGAATTTCGTCCTCGAAATTACCATGATTCCCACTCCTATCAGGGTTCAAATCTCCTTAATGTTACACACTATCATCATTTGTAGCACGTGACCCCGTTTAGTATCATAGGACAACCCAGGTTTCCATTCACATGTCATTCACATCCTAATCGTTTCGTCTCACGCACGCCATGGTTGATTCCCTAGTTAAAATAGAACCTCCTCGGATCGAGATCTTACTTTGACTCCTTGGGGAATTCCCAAGTTAAAAGAATTTCCCTTCATTTCCGAACTTTATTACTAGTCCGATTTGCATGACTCAAATGTTTACGTTTACTCTTGTCAGTATTCACTAGTTTTTAAGTTTTTGTTCGTTTTTAGATGTCATCACATTGTTTGGTTCGAACAAGCATTTTGACGATCATATCTTATCACTCTCAGCTTATTATTTGCATACTTTTAAAGTCAAAACCGATTCTTATATAGATACGAAAATCCTCAAGCTTTTGGAAAGAAAGAAGTTAACAAAGATATTTTCATAAGTCATCTTTTGTTACACAATTGGGTTTTAAAAATAGCTAAAGGCATCTACCAAGAATTCTTTGATCTTTTTCATTTAAAATTCCCCACATAAGTCTCAAGAACATCTGGCTATTGTATTAGCAAAATTCATACGATTATAAGCACCATATTATGTGATAAGTTTTTAGTTTATAACTTGTTAGATTATTAAAACCGGGCGACGTCACACGCATCCTTCATACCAAGTGTTAGAATCTTTTGCCATGATTCATCGATCTACGGGTTATAATTCCATTTTCTCAAACGAGTTATTGACACCTCCAAGTATTTCGATTTATTGCCCCATTCATATCGCGGTTAAAGTCTTGCCCACTCGGCTTAACATTAAGTTCATTTAGTTATATATAGGTAACACTTATTATGACGATTTGACATATAGTCAGCGCACTCGTGACGTGTTTCACCCATTGGTTAGCGCCTTATTCACTGAAGCCAGGCGTTTGCTACCATTTCTGGTCATTCATCTGACAATGGGAGGAATCATATCCATGACATCCAATCCCGACGGCACCTTCATTTGTGTGATAGACAACGATCTAGCGATCCGTTTAAGGTCGAGAGGACTTGAGAATCGTACACTATAACTACTCAACCTTCCCACATCTCACGTGTGACTTGCATTATGGCACTCACTTGACTTATCGTTATGCGTTTACCATTATCATCTCACCTACGTTAATTCGAGCATCGTCCTAAAGTTCAAACTTAGGGGCGTATAATACAACGAGGTTTCTCATAGTCATATTACAATTAACTTATAATCTCCACGCTACTGAATAAATCATTTAATAAACAAGGGCGGGGAAATAACTGAGCCAAGTAATTTTTAATCGCCATACTAAGTTATACATACCATTGCTCACGAGACATTTACATCTATGCATGCATCTTCAACTCCTAACTATATATTTCAATAAACAAGTTAGGCAACACGATTCTGACATATTCAAGCAATTAGGCTAGCATGACAACCTATACATACAATTGCCTCAAATGTCTACTTTTACGCATGCATTATCAAGTCCTAATGATTTATTCCACCAAGCTAGTTAGGCAACAAGATTTGGGCATATTCAACAATTAGACTTGAATGGTAACCGTGCATGTTCTATCGTATCCTAACAATTCATTCACATAAGCAAGTTAGGAGATAAGATTTTGCATGTTCTAACAACTAGTCCCGCATACTAAATCATACATTCGATATCTTATACGTGGGTACAACTATGCATGCAGTAACATTTTCTGTCGATCCATTTTTTTTAAGTAAGGAAATAAGGTTTTGGGCATACTCGAACGATTAAGCATGTTTACTAACTCATTCATACGATTGTTCACCGAGTAAATACTTACACATACTCGCACTATCGCCTAATATATCAATCAATCCATGCAATTGCTCACCAATTAACATACTGATGTGACCAATTTATATAGATCGCCCACATCATTATTGGCCTTTTTCGTATGTGTTTTGAGTCAATTTTGTATGCATTTGGCGTGCTTATGGTGTTTGTTAGTGTTTTTAGGTTCTTAGCAGGTTGTGCGTCCATTTGGTACATTTTTTGATGATTTTAGGCCAAGATGTTGATCCGAGTGTTCGAGAGATGTTGATAAAGAAGAACAAAGATTTCAGCAAGATTTGACTGCGCCGCAGTGGGAGGAATGCTGCCCCACTGCGCCGCAGCCATTGATGAAGAAGACACATTATTTCCAGGGACTTTTCATTGCACCACAGTGGGAGGGATGCTGCCCCACTGCGCCGCAGTCGCAATTGGATCAAGAATAAAATATTTCCAGTGGATTACCACTGCGCCGCAGTCGCAATTGGATCAAGAATAATATATTTCCAGTGGATTACCACTGCGCCGCAGTGGGAGGTGCACAAGGCCCACTGCGCCGCAGTGAGTGCACGGAGAAATAAGGGTTTCAGCCTTTTGCTGCAGATTTTGGGGGGAGGTATAAAAAGAAAAATAAACCCTATTTCCAAGTTATCAAGTTTTCTTTCTAGGCGCGAATTCTTTCAAGGATCATCTCAAGATTTCATCGTTGGATTCATTGAAGATTTAAGAACACCCATCTAGATCGTATCTAATTTTCCGTCTTTGCAATTTTAATTTCAACAATCATTGGTACACTATGTTCTCTTTCAATTTCTTTTATGAATTTCAATTTAGCACGAGTGGCTAGATTTCCAATCATCCATTTTGATGAAACTTGACGAATGATATGATTGCAATATTTTAATTCAAGAGTTGATTCAATTATCGTTGTGTCGTGATCTTTATCAATTAATTCCTTGTGATTTATTCTTTTGATGTTGATGGTTTATGTGTTCATCGTTAGTGGTACTAGGTGAATATGTTTATCGTTGCAATTCGATTGTCTATGGTCAGTTGTCACCGGTTCATGGTATGACGGTGAATATCAAATCTATAATAGGAATTAATCGGTAAACGTGTTTAGAAATGGTTGGTGGTACCACGTTTTCATTCACATAGGCATAATTGGTAATTGGATAATCAAGCAAACTAATTGTTGGGGAGATTTTTTAGGCATTGGTGGTACCGGCTTGGGTAATTGAACTAGCAACTTAGGTGTTTGGGTGATTTGTGAGCGGTTGGTGGTACCACGCGAGCATTTCTATCCTTTCACGATTATCTTGTCAACTCTAAAGAATTTGATCTTTAACGTGTGCAATCATAACTGAAGTTAAGTGGATTCGAAGTGGATGATATTTATTTATATTGTCTGAACTTTCTTTACTTTCAATTGTCTTGTCATTTAAATTTCTTTAATTTCAAATTGTCAAAGTGAGGTGGCAATTCGGCTACGGTTCCATCCTTATTCTAAAACCACTTTAGTAAACAATTATTTCAAAACCAATCCCCGCGAACGATCTCGGACTTACTACTTACTATACTATATGCGATCAGGTCCACTGCCTGAAAGTATGTAGTAGTCGGTTTTTAGTGGGTACTTATTTATAAATTTTACAACTCGATTTCACACATCAAGTTTTTGGCGCCGCTGCCGGGGATTGTGTGCCGATTTAGTTGTTAATTTAGTGGTTTGATCCTTTCTCACGCGTGAGGAAGTTACTTGTTTATTAGTTTAGTTTTCTTTTCTTATCACCGGTGCATTTGACGTGTTTGTGTTAGTTGTGTGTTTGCAGGCATATTTCTTTAGTTGATGAACTTACGTTCTTCGAGTCTACCTTTGAATAGTCCTTTGTCTACTCTGAGAAGACCAAGAGGGCGTCGATTTAATCTCACTGAACCCACAACACCAATACCAACACCATTTTCACCTATAGCTAAACCCACTCCTGATTCAGACGAGGAAGGGTTTTATTTAGACGAATTCTTCAATTTAGAAGTTAAGCAAGAGGAGATGGGTGACGAACAACCAAGGGATCCAAATGACACTCGCTATGGCGAGAGGGTTCGAACTATTCCAACTAGCCGTGGCTCCGCCATTAGACCACCGGCCATTGATCACACTTTCAATTTGAAAGGGAATCATCTTAAGAGCATAGAAGAGCACCAATTTGATGGAAAAAGGAAATGGGATCCTTACCAACACTTGGATAGGTTTGAAAAGTTGGCTCGGCTTTATCAATATGGTCAAAATCAAATGAATGCCGTGAAACTTGAGACATTTCCCATGTCAATCACCGGAGAAGCACTTGATTGGTTCAATGATCTTCCAGAAAATTCAATCACTACTTGGAACCAACTTAAGGAGGCTTTCATTGGTGAGTTTTATTCACTTAGAACTCAAAGAAAGTTGGAGAATATGATTAGGTCGTTTGAACAAGATGATGGAGAAGATGTTGCAGATGCTTGGGTTCGTTTCAAGGAGATGTTGAGAAATTGTCCAGGTCACAATTTGACTAAGGAACAATATGTGGAGCTTTTCTTTGAATGCGATTCTAAATGCGGAGGGTTCTGCTATCTTGCAGAACCACATTCCACCAAAGCTTGAAGACCCAGGGAGTTTTCTTATCACAGTTGCATTTGACGTGTTTGTGTTAGTTGTGTGTTTGCAGGCATATTTCTTTAGTTGATGAACTTGCGTTCTTCGGGTCTACCTTTGAATAGTCCTTTGTCTACTCCGAGAAGACCAAGAGGGCGTCGGTTTAACTTCACTGAACCCACAACACCAATACCAACACCATTTTCACCTATAGCTAAACCCACTCCTGATTCAGACGAGGAAGGGTTTTATTTAGACGAATTCTTCAATTTAGAAGTTAAGCAAGAGGAGATGGGTGACGAACAACCAAGGGATCCAAATGACACTCGCTATGGCGAGAGGGTTCGAACTATTCCAACTAGCCGTGGCTCCGCCATTAGACCACCGGCCATTGATCACACTTTCAATTTGAAAGGGAATCATCTTAAGAGCATAGAAGAGCACCAATTTGATGGAAAAAGGAAATGGGATCCTTACCAACACTTGGATAGGTTTGAAAAGTTGGCTCGGCTTTATCAATATGGTCAAAATCAAATGAATGCCGTGAAACTTGAGACATTTCCCATGTCAATCACCGGAGAAGCACTTGATTGGTTCAATGATCTTCCAGAAAATTCAATCACTACTTGGAACCAACTTAAGGAGGCTTTCATTGGTGAGTTTTATTCACTTAGAACTCAAAGAAAGTTGGAGAATATGATTAGGTCGTTTGAACAAGATGATGGAGAAGATGTTGCAGATGCTTGGGTTCGTTTCAAGGAGATGTTGAGAAATTGTCCAGGTCACAATTTGACTAAGGAACAATATGTGGAGCTTTTCTTTGATGGGTTGAATAAGAAGTCTAAACGAGAATTGGGATATGCTTTTGGGGGTAGTTTCAATAACATTACACCCAATGAAGGCTATCAAATCTTGGAAGACATGGCAAAGGATAACTCAAATATGGATGATGAAAGGTTCTTGAAGAATGAAAGAAAGATGAAGAAACGTACTAACCAAGGGAGAGTTGCTAAGGCCAGAGCTAGCAATGACTCAGGGGTTATTGGAGAGATTAAGACGCTATCTGAGCGCATGGAAAAGGGGTTTGCTACTCAAGAGACTAGGTTTGGAGCAATTGAGAGGGATGTTAAGGTCGTAGCCGATGGGTGTGATCATTGTGGTGATATGCACTATTCTGATGAGTGTCCAAATCGGGCACCCGAAGATGTGAACTATGTTCAGAATCAACCCCAAGGGAGCTACCACCGCAACACCGGTTTCCAGAACCGACCTTCAGGTAATTCTTCTTATAACTCTTCTTTTCAGGCTAATGCTCCTCGTTTTTCAGGTAACAGGTGGCAAAGAGATAATTATCAGAATCAGCCACAACAGCAGACTCAACAAGGACAAGGATCAGGTTCTTCTTCTTCTAATGCCGATCCTAATGCCGAGTTGAGGGAGATGGAGGAAGATTCGACCGTGAAGACTCCGGTCACTCCACCAAAACCGGCTGTGGTTCCAGAGGTTAAACCATACAAGCCAAAGATACCATTTCCACAGAGGTTCAGGAAAGCAAAGCTGAAGGAGCATTATAACAAGTTTGTTGACATGATCAAAAATGTTCATATTAATGTTCCTTTAGTTGATCTTATTCAGGGGATGCCCAATTATGCCAAGTTGTCATTGGGAGTCCTTCACCCTACTCGCATGAGTATAAGACTTGCTGACCATTCTTTTTAGTATCCCATCGGGATTGCTGAAAACATTAGTGTCAGAGTGGGCCACATTGTTTTTCTAGTTGACTTCGTTATCCTCGAGATGGAGGAAGATTCGACCGTGAAGACTCCGGTCACTCCACCAAAACCGGCTGTGGTTCCAGAGGTTAAACCATACAAGCCAAAGATACCATTTCCACAGAGGTTCAGGAAAGCAAAGCTGAAGGAGCATTATAACAAGTTTGTTGACATGATCAAAAATGTTCATATTAATGTTCCTTTAGTTGATCTTATTCAGGGGATGCCCAATTATGCTAAGTTGTCATTGGGAGTCCTTCACCCTACTCGCATGAGTATAAGACTTGCTGACCATTCTTTTTAGTATCCCATCGGGATTGCTGAAAACATTAGTGTCAGAGTGGGCCACATTGTTTTTCTAGTTGACTTCGTTATCCTCGAGATGGAGGAAGATTCGACCGTGAAGACTCCGGTCACTCCACCAAAACCGGCTGTGGTTCCAGAGGTTAAACCATACAAGCCAAAGATACCATTTCCACAGAGGTTCAGGAAAGCAAAGCTGAAGGAGCATTATAACAAGTTTGTTGACATGATCAAAAATGTTCATATTAATGTTCCTTTAGTTGATCTTATTCAGGGGATGCCCAATTATGCTAAGTTGTCATTGGGAGTCCTTCACCCTACTCGCATGAGTATAAGACTTGCTGACCATTCTTTTTAGTATCCCATCGGGATTGCTGAAAACATTAGTGTCAGAGTGGGCCACATTGTTTTTCTAGTTGACTTCGTTATCCTCGAGATGGAGGAAGATACGAAGGTCCCTCTTATTCTTGGACGCCCATTCCTTAATACCGCGGATGCTATCATCCGTGTGAAAGATAAGGAGATTTCCTTAGGCGTAGGAACTGATAGGATTGTGTTTAATGTTGAAAAGTCTATCAAGCATTCTTATTCTAATGATGAGACTTGTTTCAGGATTGATGTCATTGATGATGCATTGGATCAAGAATTTCAGGAATTCATGGAGACAGATATTGGAGAGGAAGAGATCGCTAATTTAGGATCTGGAGAAATTACTGATGAAGCCTTGTTTGCAGAGGTCATGACACTGAGCTTGGACGGATCACCTCCCGAGGACGAGACTTTTGAGGAGGTAGTTGCTGATGGGAGTTCAAGGGTACCTAACTCTGTTGATGTACCACCTACTGACTTGGAGCTTAAGCCGCTTCCAGACCATCTAGAGTATGCATGTCTGTCAGGTGAGTCTTCTCTTCCAGTGGTTATCTCGTCCTCACTCTCGAGTGACGAGAAAGACCGTCTCATGTCTGTGCTTAAAGCCCATAAGCGGGCTTTTGCTTGGAAGACCACAGATATTCCAGGTATTAGTCCTAATTTCTGCCAGCATAAGATTAATTTTCTTGATGATGTTAAGCCCGTTGTCCAGAGACAAAGGCGGCTGAATCCCAATATGAAGGAGGTTGTTAAGAAAGAGGTGATTAAGCTTCTTGATGCAGGAATCATTTTTCCTATTGCCGATAGTTCATGAGTAAGTCCGGTCCACTGTGTGCCCAAAAAGGGGGGCATGACAGTCATTGTAAATGATAATAAGGAGCTTTTGGCCACTAGGACTATTACAGGTTGGCGAGTTTGTATAGATTACCGTAAGCTTAATGATGCCACCCGTAAGGATCACTTTCCCCTTCCTTTTATTGATCAAATGTTGGAACGTCTTGCAGGGAATGAATATTTTTGTTTCTTGGATGGGTTTTCCAGGTACTTTCAAATACCCATTGATCCCAAGGACCAAGAGAAAACCACTTTCACTTGTCCATTTGGCACTTTTGCTTATCGGCGTATGCCGTTTGGTTTGTGTAATACCCCTGGCACCTTTCAAAGGTGCATGATTGCTATAAAATATCTCTATTACCCCTTTAAAATCAAACACTTTTACATCAATTATCTACACCATTTGTCGCTATCACCACAATCATCATCCGCCGCTGCTGAAATCATGTTAGGTCCAGATTTAGTCTAGATTTAATGGACTCGCTCCAGACTCGACTACTGGAGCCTCACTGAAGATCTGACCAGAAATGTGTTCTACTGGACCTACTCCAGACTTGGAATCTGGAGTCCCTCTGAAGATTTGTCCAGAAATAATGGAAGACCAGTGAGCAAATACTTGTATAGGAAATCTGGAGTATTCTCCAGATGAGCTCACTGGACTTCACCCCCAGTCCAGATCAACTCTACTGAAGACATTCTGACTGAAGTCAAAGACTGAAGTCTGAAGAAAGAAGACTGACAAATGGCGGAGTCCACTGGAAAGTCTTACCAGATCTGTACACTGGAGGATTGTCAGTGTTCTAGACCCTACAAGTCTGAACACTGATATCGAGGATTGACTTTTCCCTTTACACACTTTCCTAAGAACAATCCACTTGTTCTTTACCAAAGTTTGTGTGTGTAAAGATGGTTGGATAAAAGGACACAAAGTCATTTGATGTGACTTTATCCTTATTCCTTATCCAATACATTTAATGTTATTGTCGGATCATTAAATGTATGCAACCATATTTGTACGGCACAAAATTCACTGGTAAACTTTGTTGCCTATAAATACAAAGTCATTTGATGTGACTTTATCCTTATTCCTTATCCAATACATTTAATGTTATTGTCGGATCATTAAATGTATGCAACCATATTTGTACGGCACAAAATTCACTGGTAAACTTTGTTGCCTATAAATACAAAGTCATTTCCTTGACATAAATACTTTTAAGCATACACTTTGCATGAAAGTGAATTTGTCCAAATACTCTTGATCTTAAACTGGGATACTTCACAACTTTAAGTATCTCGATCCAAAAGAGTTATTTGACAAATATAGATCATTTGTAACTCATAGGTTGTTAGGATACATACTTATTTGTATTATCTTGATTCCGCAACAACCTTGTGTTTTATTTAACATCATAAATAAAATACACCATTGAAAAATACATAATGTTCCACTTTACTTGTTTATTGCTTTAAGTCTTGTATTACTTTGTTTATATATTCTTGCATTTATTTACAAGTAATACTAGTCCATTCTAGTGCTTATTAGACTTGTTGTATTATACACTTTCCTGGTTAACCATCGAACTTAAGGGACTCACATTTGGTATCAGAGCCGAAGGCTAAACATTGCCTAGATCTGTTTCTTGATGGCTAACCAAGAAAATACACAAGGTTTTAGTCTTGGTCCCGATCCTAATGCAAATATTAATGATCAAAATGAACCACCAATTGTTAATAACACTAATCCACCTCCTCCTCCTACTCCTGCTTCTCCACACGTGCATGTGCACTACTCAAATAATCCTGTTCCTAAATTCAGTGGAAACAGTGATGAATTTGGTACGTGGAAGGCTAGGATGGTTTTGCATGTCACTGGTATTGAGAGGAACATGATGAAAATTTTAAATGAAGGTCCTTATGTACCAACATCACCTCTCAATCCCCTTCTTGATCCTTTTGGATCTAGAAGAGGAAGGGAAAAGAGGGAGGAACATTGGTCAGAAGAGGAGAGGAGATTGGTGAATCTAGACACCCTTCTCAAAAACATGATCCTCGGGGCCGTTCCAGAAACCCTAATTCCCACACTAGTTCTTTTTCCTAGTGCTAAAACCATGTGGGATGAACTTTTAAACCAACATGAAGGAGGAGATTAACCCATTGTCACCAGAAAAGTCTCCTTAAACAAGAGGTATGAGTCATTTTTTGCTCAACCTAACGAGTCTCTCACTGGTACTTACACCAGATTTATGAGTATCATAAAGCAATTGAGGTTGAGAAGGACAAGGATATACTTCTGGAGAAATTTTGTGATATTATACCCACCAAATGGTCTCACATGATCCTGGTCTTACGACAAGGTAAAACTCTGCACACACACACTCTCTCAACTCTATATGGAGTTTTCAGGTACACTGAAGAAAATCAAGCTCAGAGAGTGGTGGCAGAACAAGATGCTTTTAACCATGCCTCCAGTAGTCCTAATGTGGTTAGTCATACTGAACCACAAGGTACAACACTGATATCTTCTGAGAATGTATTTTCTATGAAGAAGATGGTGTCTGAACTCATGGATTCTGGAGAGTCCAGTCATATCTCTCCAGACTGTTGTGATGAAACTGAAGATGATGACCTTATTGCAATGATTGCTAAAACGTTTAACCGTTTCAAAGCAAGAGCAAATAGGCCATCTGGACAATTTGCATCCAGTTCTTCCACTGATAAGACCAATTTGACATGCTTTAAGTGTGGCAAAAAGGGTTATTTCATGAAAGAGTGCAGGTCCAGCCAGTTTGTATCCAAGCCTGGTCCATTCTCTTCAAATAATAAGCCTGATGATAGCTATAAACTAAAATATAAAAAGCTTAAGGCCCAGATTGCTCTCATGGCACAACAAATTGATAACAATAATAAGTGCATGATTGCAACAACTGAAGAGAAGTGGGTTCCTTCTGATGAATCATCTGCTGATGAGGAAGAAGAAAGAGATTGCTGTTACATGGCTCTGGAAGACGATGAGTACCTGGTGAAGGAAGATGTCACATCTGGACGATGGGTAGACATTGTTATTAAGAAGGTTAGTGATTATGATTGTGCAACTGACCAAGAACTAAAACTGGACATAGCTGAAGCTCTTAATTCTGATTTGATTTTTGTAGAAACTGTTAGATCTGATTGTGTA
Organism: Erigeron breviscapus; assembly: GCA_034093135.1. NCBI lineage: Eukaryota > Viridiplantae > Streptophyta > Magnoliopsida > Asterales > Asteraceae > Erigeron > Erigeron breviscapus. Next base: position 116,458,421 of record CM067168.1, read on the forward strand.
AATGGTCTAGAAACAGATTCTTCTGAAATAACTGCTTTAAAATCAAAATTAAAAGAACTTCAAGACATTGAACTGGCATTTCAAGCCCAGGTTCTGGTAACTGAACAATTGATTCAAGAAAAACAAGATCTTGAGATCATTTTAGAGAAAGAAAAACTGGTGATTAAATCATGGCTAGAAACCAAAAAGCCATATGATGCTGGAGTAAAACAATTTCCTGCTAAAAAACGTGCATACTTAGATGGAAATACTCATGTAGCATCATTAATACCAGTAATCGATCGATTACCAGAGGAGTTCAGGCCCACCACTGTCTATGATGAGCCTGTAACTCCCAAGACCAATTTTTACCCAGTTCAATCCCTAGAGGTCAAGACTGGAGCATTCTAGATGACTGCTCCAGTTAAAGAGGTTTATCGGAATAAACCTTTGCCTCAGACCAATCCCCTACCTATGCCTAGGACTGGAAAGGCTAAGGTGTCATCTGAAGAAAATATTTTGTCCAGGTTAGAGAGCCAGATTCAAATTCTGACTCGTCAATCTCAAAGTTTTAATGCAAGATTAAACTTTATTGAGGGTACTTCATCTGGTCCTAGACAAAATACAAAACCTTTTGCCTCAGACCAATCCCCTACCTATGCCTAGGACTGGAAAGGCTAAGGTGTCATCTGAAGAAAATATTTTGTCCAGGTTAGAGAGCCAGATTCAAATTCTGACTCGTCAATCTCAAAGTTTTAATGCAAGATTAAACTTTATTGAGGGTACTTCATCTGGTCCTAGACAAAATACAAAACCTTTTGCTAAGAAAGTTAAATCTATTTCTCCAGTTGAGAAAAAGAAAAAGGTTTCAAAACTATCAACCCCAGTGGTCTTTTCAACTAAGACCACTGTTGAAGAAAGTGAACTAAACCAGATTGCCCTAGGGACCTATAAGGGAAGGTCCAGTGAACCCATCAGTCGATGGGTTCCCAAATCTAACTGATAAGTATCTGGTGTATGTGCAGGGCGATCGAAAGAAATATATCTGGTATCTTGACAGTGCTGCTGGCAGGACGATGACCGGATGTAAGACCCTGCTGGAGGAGTTCACCATTTCTGATGGACCCTCCATTACTTTTGGAAATGATGGTTGTGGAAAGACTGAGGGATACTGTGTTCTGAACAATGGACAAGTCAAGTTCAGACGTGTTGCATTTGTGAATGGTTTGAAATATAACTTGATCAGTGTAAGCCAACTGTGTGATGATGGCTATCAAGTCTTATTCAATATTGCTCAGGGTATCGTATTCAACAAGGACTGGAAGGTAGTATTGATTGCTCCCAGAAAAGGGAATGTGTACGTGATGGATATGGAAAGCTCTCCTTCAGAGCAATGTTTCTATACTCAAGCTGATGAAGACACAAACTGGTTATGGCATAAAAGGTTATCCCATTTAAATTTCAAGAATATTAATAAGTTGTCCAGAAAACAATTTGCAGATGGGATACCTTCAGTTTCCTTCAAAAAGGAAAGGCCATGTCCAGGATGTGAGATGGGTAAGCAAAAACGTACCAGTTTCAAGACCAGACAGAATTTCAGCATATCTGAACCTCTTCATATGCTTCATATGGACCTCTTTGGTCCAGTGAATGTTCAGACTCGTGCTGGTAAAAGATACACCCTGGTGATCGTAGATGAATTCTCCAGATATTGTTGGGTGATCTTTCTGAGGTCTAAAAGTGAAGCTGCTGCTGAAATCATCGGTCTTATCAAGCAAATTGAGCTCAAGTACAGTCGAAGAGTGTGTCAGTTAAGAAGTGACAATGGAACAGAATTCCAGAATGCAATTCTGGAGTCATTCTGTACTGACACTGGCATCTCCCAGAATTTCTCATCAGCCCGCTCTCCAGAACAAAATGAAGTGGTCGAAAGGAAGAATCGAACGCTGATAGAAGCTGCCAGGAGTATGCTTGCTGAATCTGGTCTGTCTACCAGTTTCTGGGCAGAAGCAATTGCAACTGCTTGCCACACCCAGAATCGATCAGTGTACATCAAAAGACACAAAAAGACAGCCTATGAAGTCTTAAGAAATAGAAAACCAAATATTGGTTATTTTCACATTTTTGGATGTCCAGTTTACATCCTGAACGACTCCAGTCAGCTAGGCAAATTTGATGCCAAAGCTGATGAAGGGTATTTCTTAGGCTATTCAGCCATTCGCAAGGCCTTCAGAGTCTACAACAAGAGACTGGAGAAGGTCCATGAGTCAATTCATGTCACATTTGATGAATCAAATGTTGCAATCAACAAGAAGCCAGCCCTTGACACTCCCCAGTAACTCCAATTGTCTTTTGTGAATCTGATCCTATAAACGACAAAACTGAAGATTCAAAAGACACAGTTTCCAGTCATCCTGATCTGGAACCTGTTCAGAAAAAGAAACTCTCTAGTAGTACTCCATTCTATCCTTCTATTATTTTCAAACTACCCTCTGAAATTAATATTGGATCAGATGTCCGTACTACTCCCCAGTATCAGTGTCAGTTGAGAATAGACCAGAAATATCTTCTTATGAAGAATTCCAAACTGAACCAGTACTTCAGGAAATGCCTTCAAATGAAGAATTTCATGATGCAAATCATGATTTAATTGACTCAGATGAAGATACTGAAGTAGTCTGGCAAGATCCTCCTCCAGAAACAACTCCAGAGGAGACTCAACTGAATTCTTGCACTGATATTGTTGTCAGTAACAATACTGGTCAGTACTCCAGATGGACAAAAGCTCATCCTATTGATCAGATCATAGGTGACTCCAGTAGAGGAGTTCAGACCAGAAGATCCTCCAGTAATCAATGCTTATTCGTTAGTTTTCTATCTTTGATGGAACCAAAGAAGATTGACGAGGCTATGGAAGATCCAAGCTGGGTGACTGCTATGCAAGAAGAGCTTCACCAGTTTGAAAGGAACAAGGTCTGGTATCTGGTTCCTTTCCCAGTTGGAAAGAAAGAACCAATTGGAACAAGATGGGTCTTCAGAAACAAAGTAGATGAAGATGGCCACGTAATCAGAAACAAGGCCAGACTGGTAGCACAAGGCTACTGCCAGTCAGATGTCGACTTTGATGAATCATTTGCTCCAGTGGCTAGACTTGAAGCGATCAGAATATTCTTAGCATTCGCTGCTTATCATCAGTTCAAGGTCTACCAGATGGATGTAAAGAGTGCTTTCTTGAATGGAAAGCTTGAAGAAGAAGTTTATGTCAGACAACCTCCAGGTTTCGTTGATGAAAAGCATCCACATTGGGTATATCGTCTGGACAAAGCACTTTATGGCCTCAGACAAGCCCCACGTGCCTGGTATGACACTCTGACTAAACATTTGTTGAAAAATGGTTTCAAACGAGGTGCAATTGACAATACCTTATTTATTCTTCATGAAAAAGGTAATCTGTTAATGGTACAAATTTATGTTGATGATATTATTTTTGGGTCTACTGATGAAAACATGTGCAAGAAATTTTCAAAAATAATGTCAACTGAATATGAGATGAGTTTGATGGGTGAACTAACATACTTTCTTGGACTCCAGATTAAACAAAACAAAGATGGCATTTTTATTAATCAGGAGAAATATGTTAGAGATCTTTTAAAGAAATTTGATATGAACTCTTACCTTGTAAATGTGTCCCTCTCACTGGTAACTGGACAGATTGAAGTGCGTGTTTGAGGTGACTTATGTCTCCTTGTAAATGTGTCCCTCTCACTGGTAACTGGACAGATTGAAGTGCGTGTTTGAGGTGACTTATGTCTCCTTGTAAATGTGTCCCTCTCACTGGTAACTGGACAGATTGAAGTGCGTGTTTGAGGTGACTTATGTCTCCTTGTAAATGTGTCCCTCTCACTGGTAACTGGACAGATTGAAGTGCGTGTTTGAGGTGACTTATGTCTCCTTGTAAATGTGTCCCTCTCACTGGTAACTGGACAGATTGAAGTGCGTGTTTGAGGTGACTTATGTCTCCTTGTAAATGTGTCCCTCTCACTGGTAACTGGACAGATTGAAGTGCGTGTTTGAGGTGACTTATGTCTCCTTGTAAATGTGTCCCTCTCACTGGTAACTGGACAGATTGAAGTGCGTGTTTGAGGTGACTTATGTCTCCTTGTAAATGTGTCCCTCTCACTGGTAACTGGACAGATTGAAGTGCGTGTTTGAGGTGACTTATGTCTCCTTGTAAATGTGTCCCTCTCACTGGTAACTGGACAGATTGAAGTGCGTGTTTGAGGTGACTTATGTCTCCTTGTAAATGTGTCCCTCTCACTGGTAACTGGACAGATTGAAGTGCGTGTTTGAGGTGACTTATGTCTCCTTGTAAATGTGTCCCTCTCACTGGTAACTGGACAGATTGAAGTGCGTGTTTGAGGTGACTTATGTCTCCTTGTAAATGTGTCCCTCTCACTGGTAACTGGACAGATTGAAGTGCGTGTTTGAGGTGACTTATGTCTCCTTGTAAATGTGTCCCTCTCACTGGTAACTGGACAGATTGAAGTGCGTGTTTGAGGTGACTTATGTCTCCTTGTAAATGTGTCCCTCTCACTGGTAACTGGACAGATTGAAGTGCGTGTTTGAGGTGACTTATGTCTCCTTGTAAATGTGTCCCTCTCACTGGTAACTGGACAGATTGAAGTGCGTGTTTGAGGTGACTTATGTCTCCTTGTAAATGTGTCCCTCTCACTGGTAACTGGACAGATTGAAGTGCGTGTTTGAGGTGACTTATGTCTCCTTGTAAATGTGTCCCTCTCACTGGTAACTGGACAGATTGAAGTGCGTGTTTGAGGTGACTTATGTCTCCTTGTAAATGTGTCCCTCTCACTGGTAACTGGACAGATTGAAGTGCGTGTTTGAGGTGACTTATGTCTCCTTGTAAATGTGTCCCTCTCACTGGTAACTGGACAGATTGAAGTGCGTGTTTGAGGTGACTTATGTCTCCTTGTAAATGTGTCCCTCTCACTGGTAACTGGACAGATTGAAGTGCGTGTTTGAGGTGACTTATGTCTCCTTGTAAATGTGTCCCTCTCACTGGTAACTGGACAGATTGAAGTGCGTGTTTGAGGTGACTTATGTCTCCTTGTAAATGTGTCCCTCTCACTGGTAACTGGACAGATTGAAGTGCGTGTTTGAGGTGACTTATGTCTCCTTGTAAATGTGTCCCTCTCACTGGTAACTGGACAGATTGAAGTGCGTGTTTGAGGTGACTTATGTCTCCTTGTAAATATGTCCCCTCTCACTGGTAACTGGACAGATTGAAGTGCGTGTTTGAGGTGACTTATGTCTCCTTGTAAATGTGTCCCTCTCACTGGTAACTGGACAGATTGAAGTGCGTGTTTGAGGTGACTTATGTCTCCTTGTAAATGTGTCCCTCTCACTGGTAACTGGACAGATTGAAGTGCGTGTTTGAGGTGACTTATGTCTCCTTGTAAATGTGTCCCTCTCATTTGTCTGAATTAGTTGACGTGCAAGTTTGAGGTTACCAGTCTTTCAAAAATGGTTTTCACTGGTACTTTACTGGAGTGTCCAGTCAACCTCCAGATGCACTGAAATATGTCATAATATTTTCTAAATACTTGGTCATTGTGTGTGCCACGTAAGCAAATCTTTTTGAAAATATCTTAATCCTACGTGGCATGAAATTTTTCAACGTAATGATGGTCTTTTTACTTTGGGAAAACAAAAAGTACAACTTGTTACTGTTTGTGGGCTGTAAACCGTCATGCATTTATGTATGATGTGATGTAATTAATGCGGATCTCAGAACCCGATCAAAAATTTTATTTGATAATTTCAAATAAACCGTTTTAGTTCCACATTGTCTCTCCTATAAATACCCACTTTCAATTTCAATTGCATTTACTTCGAACATATTTACTCCCAAATCTTTCAAATTCCTTCATTTACTTCTTCATTCATTCTCCAATCATCATCATCTCTCTTATTTACTCAATTTATATTCAATTCCTTCATCAATTCTTCATCATAACCTATATATATTCAATTTCATCTTCATTTATTCTGTATAAAAATGGCACCTAGACAGTCAAAATCACTCAAAAATCTCCTTGCTGCCGAATATGCTCCTTCTGATAATGTTGAAAGGGCACCTCATATTAATCTTGAGGCAAGTGCCATAAGAATCAATATGAATAACTGGATGGCAAGACTCTCGCTTTCCAGTGTTCATGATGCCCAATCGATTATTGGGAGATTAAACTCATTCTTTCTCTCTTGCCCATTATATGGTGCGTTAACATTGAATCCAGGAAGGATGTACCACGAGTACCTATGTGAATTCTGGTACACTGCTCAATATGACGATGAAACTTCATCGATCAATTATACTCTAAAGGGAGGTACCAGATCCCTTGGTTTCACTGCAAGTCTGCTCAGGTCTGTTCTACAGTTAAACTATTTTTACCAGAATGAGCTGCCTATTGAGCTTCCCACTGGTATCAATACAAGGGAAGTGTGCAGGCTGATGGGGCACACGGATATCTTGGATGAGCATGGCCAGCTGTCCAGGAAAGGGACTATCTACATGAGCAAGTTGTCAGACTCATGGAGATATTTCTTCACCCATATTGTTGAGTGTCTGGGAAGCAGTTCTGGAGGGTTAGACCAGATCAATCAAACTCACCTCCAGATTGCCTACTGCTTATGGTTTGGGCTTAGGGTGGACTTTGCCCAGATCCTTTTTGATGACCTGGTTGAGCGCCTAAGAGTGAAAGGAAGAAAACCATTTGTTCCTTACATTCGTTTCCTTTCACTAATGTTTAAGAATGCTCTTGGGGACCAGTATGATATGGATATTACTCACTTTTTTGTGAGTGAGTATATGAGGGACCTGGTCAACCTCAGGTCTCCACTGGATGAGGTAGATATTCCTCAGTCCATGCTTTCCTTGCAAAGGGAAGAAGCTGAAATGGGTCCAGATAGAGGTCAAGCTGTTGAAGTACCATCTGGTGATGATGTACAGATCATTGAGGCTGTACAACCCATTAGACAAGTTGCTCCAGAAGGTCAAGGTACAGAAGTTGTTGAACCTTCCAGACGACCTAGAACTAATAGGCGTCTGATGCGAGCTGGACTTCAGGTGAATCCTGAAAGACATCCTGGTGATGTTATGAATCTAGATGGATCACCGATTTTTGAACAAGAGGTTGTTGAGCAGGTTATTTAGGAAGTTGAAGAAGATGTTCAGACTGATGAACATGTTTCTGGTGAGCAAGAGGCTCCACTGGACTTGAATGTAGAGGCTGGTGAACAGGTTAATGTAGAAACTGGTGAACAGCCTGGTGAACAGACAGTTAGGATGACTCCAGAATGGGATGATGTTGACTCCCCAATGTCTGAAGGTTTTGATGCAAACTTGAATTTTCTGGGTGAAGATGTACAAGAAGAAGAAAATCTACCAGAAATGCCAACACCTCCACCAGAAATGCCACCACCACAATCAAACACACCACCACCACCACCACCTTCAATTCCAGAACACACTCAATACTTCACTCCAGCAACCACTCAACCTTCACAATCTCAACTTCCACCTCGTGCGCCGGAGTCACCAGTTGCAACATCTGAAGCTGCAACTGAAGAGGACTGGGCACAAGTTCCTCTAATGACCAGATTACCCTCAACTCTTGAACCGCCCACTGGTCTCTCCACTTCTTCTTCTGCCGAGGTCCAAGGCCTTTTAAGTAAGGTGGCGGACCTGGAGAGATCACTCCAGACTTCATCACAGGTTATTTCTGACTTCAAATCATTATTATCAAATAACCTGGCATCTGAAATGAATGTCTTTGCTGGGAATGAGAAGCTGGTTTATGAGAAGCTTGATGAACTGGTACTGGCCACAAACACTGAACACTGTTTATCAAGTGGTAATATGAGAAGCTGGTTTATGAGAAGCTGGTTTATGAGAAGCTGGTTTATGAGAAGCTGGTTTATGAGAAGCTGGTTTATGAGAAGCTGGTTTATGAGAAGCTGGTTTATGAGAAGCTGGTTTATGAGAAGCTGGTTTATGAGAAGCTGGTTTATGAGAAGCTGGTTTATGAGAAGCTGGTTTATGAGAAGCTGGTTTATGAGAAGCTGGTTTATGAGAAGCTGGTTTATGAGAAGCTGGTTTATGAGAAGCTGGTTTATGAGAAGCTGGTTTATGAGAAGCTGGTTTATGAGAAGCTGGTTTATGAGAAGCTGGTTTATGAGAAGCTGGTTTATGAGAAGCTGGTTTATGAGAAGCTGGTTTATGAGAAGCTGGTTTATGAGAAGCTGGTTTATGAGAAGCTGGTTTATGAGAAGCTGGTTTATGAGAAGCTGGTTTATGAGAAGCTGGTTTATGAGAAGCTGGTTTATGAGAAGCTGGTTTATGAGAAGCTGGTTTATGAGAAGCTGGTTTATGAGAAGCTGGTTTATGAGAAGCTGGTTTATGAGAAGCTGGTTTATGAGAAGCTGGTTTATGAGAAGCTGGTTTATGAGAAGCTGGTTTATGAGAAGCTGGTTTATGAGAAGCTGGTTTATGAGAAGCTGGTTTATGAGAAGCTGGTTTATGAGAAGCTGGTTTATGAGAAGCTGGTTTATGAGAAGCTGGTTTATGAGAAGCTCAGGTTATTTCAGACTTTAAATCTTTATTATCAAATAACCTTGCTTCTGAGATGAATGTCTTTGCTGGGAATGAGAAGCTGGTTTATGAGAAGCTTGGATGAACTGGTAAGTCTCCAGAAAAAGATCAGAAAGAATGCTGGTGCTCTGGAGATAGAGTACAGGAAGAGACTTACTGGTTTACCAAAATTGACTGCCAGACAGATCAAAGCAATCAAAGATGCTGATGATGAAACATCCAAGAAATTTGAACAAGAATGCATCATGATAGAGATTTTCAAAAGAAATCAAAAAGATGAACTGCTGGCCCATCAAAGGGAGATGGCAACTATGGGTACTCTGGATTCTTACAATGCTGGCAGGTTAGGCATTAATATTGAAGTATATAAAAAGATGAAGGATGACCCCAGAGTTCATCAATGTTTGAGTTTACTGGATGATGTTCATGTACGCTCATTCTACGCTGAAAAAGAACAAGTTTATGATTCAATTATTTATGGCGTGAGTGTACCAGAACTCATCAGACAAAGGAAGGATGAACTGGTAAGTCTCCAGAAAAAGATCAGAAAGAATGCTGGTGCTCTGGAGATAGAGTACAGGAAGAGACTTACTGGTTTACCAAAATTGACTGCCAGACAGATCAAAGCAATCAAAGATGCTGATGTAAGCAATTTCATTCCCCTGGACACTTCTCGAAAAATAAATCGTCAAGAACTCCAATCTGCTGTAGAGCAAAGGAGAGTGTCCAAGGAAACTGAATCATTGATCCAGCAAGCCAAGCTGAAAGAAAAATACAATGAAATGTTGAATTTCAGGGCTGATGCCAGAAGGATCACTGGTGCTGAAATCAAATTGGCTGAAGATCATGAAGGCATGTCTAAGTTTGAAGTAAAGTTGACCAGGGAGGGTAACTTTACTGACGAAAGGAAAAGTACTTCAGTCCAAGCATTTGGATGGAGTGCACTGAAGGAAATCGCTCTAACGTTCAGGGGGAAGACAAATGTGTCGACTGATGTTAAAGCATTTCTTAAAAGGATTGAAAAGGTATGGAGAAGAAAGCAACAGATGGAAGTTGCAATGGGCATAAGAACGCCAGAATCAATACCATATTCTCCATCACCAAAGAGAAAGGCTACTGAAGATGCTCCAGTACAGACATCAAAAAGAAGGGCCTGACTCTTATCATTTACTTATTGTAAATTATTGTCTTATGAAAATTGTATACTATTTATCAGTTGATGTATGTAATAATAGTTGCAATTTTTTATTCTTATAAGTAAATGATCAGATTTAGTCTAAGTTAGAACTTAATTGATGAAACTGAAAACACTCATGATCTATAAAGTGTTTTCCAGTAACTTAAATTTTTTAGACAAATCGAAACTTGTGTTTTTCAAGCATACAAAATGTATAGATTCAAGCTTGAAAACACTTGCATTATTTCTAAACAAATAGGGGGAATTTGTTAGGTCCAGATTTAGTCCAGATTTACTGGACTCGCTCCAGACTCGACTACTGGAGCCTCACTGAAGATCTGACCAGAAACGTGTTCTACTGGACCTACTCCAGACTTGGAATCTGGAGTCCCTCTGAAGATTTGTCCAGAAATAATGGAAGACCAGTGAGCAAATACTTGTATAGGAAATCTGGAGTATTCTCCAGATGAGCTCACTGGACTTCACCCCCCAGTCCAGATCAACTCTACTGAAGACATTCTGACTGAAGTCAAAGACTGAAGTCTGAAGAAAGAAGACTGACAAATGGCGGAGTCCACTGGAAAGTCTTACCAGATCTGTACACTGGAGGATTGTCAGTGTTCTAGACCCTACAAGTCTGAACACTGATATCGAGGATTGACTTTTCCCTTTACACACTTTCCTAAGAACAATCCACTTGTTCTTTACCAAAGTTTGTGTGTGTAAAGATGGTTGGATAAAAGGACACAAAGTCATTTGATGTGACTTTATCCTTATTCCTTATCCAATACATTTAATGTTCTTGTCGGATCATTAAATGTATGCAACCATATTTGTACGGCACAAAATTCACTGGTGAATTTTGTTGCCTATAAATACAAAGTCATTTCCTTGACATAAATACTTTTAAGCATACACTTTGCATGAAAGTGAATTTATCCAAATACTCTCGATCTTAAACTGGGATACTTCACAACTTTAAGTATCTCGATCCAAAAGAGTTATTTGACAAATATAGATCATTTGTAACTCATAGGTTGTTAGGATACATACTTATTTGTATTATCTTGATTCCGCAGCAACCTTGTGTTTTATTTAACATCATAAATAAAATACACCATTGAAAAATACATAATGTTCCACTTTACTTGTTTATTGCTTTAAGTCTTGTATTACTTTGTTTATATATTATTGCATTTATTTACAAGTAATACTAGTCCATTCTAGTGCTTATTAGACTTGTTGTATTATACACTTTCCTGGTTAACCATCGAACTTAAGGGACTCACAAATCATACCTCGTCATAACCGGCGCATTGAGCGGATACCGTGTTAGTATAGAGTCATAGTATTTAGATTTATATATAGAGTGTATGAATATTTTGTTTACTTATAAAATTGTTTGAATGAAGATCCTCACATCGACTCTAAGAAATGCCAAAATCCTAAACCAGTTTTTTATGGATAACAAATAGATCTTTCAAGCTTTGCATCCCGTGACAAAAATTGTGTAAGTTTAATCTCTAATTTTTTTTGTAATTTAGTACCTGTTTGCTGCTTATCTTGTAACTGTACTTTGCTTTGCATTTGTTTTCTAGCCTCTTGCTAGCTTTATTTTAATGGGATTTAAAATGTTAAAAAGAAAAAGCCAATTTGAACTGAAGAAATAAATTTGAACTGAAGAAATAAGTAGCAATAAATTACAGTATTAGGATAGCATTCTTATAATTTGTACGAGTAACTTCTTTAAATCTAAAACATTTGGACTCTAAATTTTCCAAATTTCCTATGACGAATAAATGTTGGCTTTCTCTGCAACCCCTATCAAGCATTTGATGCATCGTGAATTCGTGATATTTCGTGGCTTGTGATGTAATATTGTCCCAATATTTATTTTATTTCAAATATATATATAAAAAAAAAGACTTGTATAAAGAAAAAAAAAGGAAATTATATCTTTACTATTTTCATTAAAATTAAATAATGTCTTAGAGAAGGAAAAAAAGGGGATGCAACATAAGACTTCTAAATGCTTAGGATGCAACATAAGAGTTCCAAAAACCCCCCAATAAGTCATCCTCAAGTGTAAGAAGTCGGACTCGAAACCGAATGAAATACCTTAAAGAACTTGTCAATGGGCCACTAAGCTCATTAGCCATGTGGCGCGTCCTTATTGGCTGGCCAACTTGCCAAAACTTGCCAATTTGTCAATTTAAGTGTATAAACCAATTCTTGCCAAAATGCCAAAACTTGCCAAACCAAATTTGCCAAAGCTTGCCAAACCAAATGGTGTAGTAAACCAATTCTTGCCAAAATGTCAATGCCGGAAAAATAATAGGTTGTCATAATTTAGAAAAGTGACCGTTTTTTTTATAAAAAAAATAAATTACTTGGGCTCAGAAATTGGGGGTCGGGAATTCGGAAGTCGAAGACGCCATGGCTGCCAACCCGAAGGTTTACCTCGCCAAACTACGCCCCGGATCATCCGAGTCCCATGTTTACGAACATTTTGTATCATCATCGCCCATTTAATGTAAACCTAATTGTTCAACGGTATCATCACCGACATAATACTACTTTTCCAGCCACATATTGCTTTAATGGAACAAAAGACGGCAACACTACCACAGGAAAAAAAATTCGGCAACGCTACCGCTAAGTTAACACTTCCAAGCTAATCATAAACATGCAATTAACGGCAATATTAAAGATAAATATACATATAATCATAAGCAGCAACAGTTAACCGGAAAACCCAAAAAGGGCTCGCTGGGAAACCGAAGCAGAAACCCCAAAAAGGGGTGGCCGTAAGTGAACATTTTGGCGGCGACGAAAAGAAACCCCAAAAAGGGGGTTTCAAATCTCGCCGGAATAAGGGTGTAGTACTTTAGGAGCATTGGCAAGTCGTTTCCGGCATCGATTCCGGCAATACAAGCCAAGAAAACGATAGTATTTGCCTCAAAATCGAAACCCCCCCTAAAAAGAAACTAGGTTTCCGGTCAAAGACAAGTTTGGCACTACAACAAAAAAAAGGGCACATAGCACGCTCCCAACGTTCACATACATCGGCCTAGTTTGGCCAATATATATAGCCGATGCAAAGTGTCGATACTTGCCGATGAATATGGTACAATGAAGCCAAAGAGTCGATTCTTGCCAATGAAAGGAGCCGATTCAAAGTGCCGACTGCACCCTTGCCTCTTAGTAAAGTTAAGTAGTGTCATTGCCTCATTGACTAAAAAGGGGTAATGGAGGGAACCCTAGCCCCTGTACCACAATTGGATACCCATCGACTCACCCCATATGAACCATATGATGCCGGTACAATACCTCCATCCTAATCCCCGGGCACCCCAAAGGATCAAACCCGCGTATTTAAACTTCACATGTGGGTCAAGGTTTCATTGGTAACGGGTACCTTAAAGGAATTATTTTTTGTGTCAAGCGGGGATCGAACCTGAGACCTTAAGGTCATCAAGTGTTTTCTTACCACTAGGCTAACTCCTTGTTGGTCATTTCCTCATTGACTAACTAATGAGAAACATATAAAAAAATTATTATTTTAAAAATAGATAATAACTAGTTATTATACTCGCCTCGTTGTTGCGGGACATATTTTTTACATGACAAAGTTTTAGATACAAATAATATATAGTAGTATAGTGTAATATAAATACCATTACAAATTTTGAACCCAAATTTTAGAAAAATAAACAAAACTGTAATAAATAATAATAAGAAACAAATGTATCAACAATAAGAATAATAAGATGTATAAAACATAATACAAAACAATAACTATATTAATGCAAAGAATAGCACTCCGACGACGAAGATATAATATAGTATCTTGTTTTCAATGTAACATGAACGTAAATCATAACGATGATGAAATTTATTATATATTAAAAAACATTATATATAGAATGAAAAAATCATTAAAACCAAGTGTTTAAAAGTAAAACCGTAAATGCGAAATTTGTTTTATAGAAAGATAAGAACCTAAAAGTTTTTTATCGAAAAACTGAAACGAAAACTTTGATATGAAACAAAAGTTACAGATAGAAACTTTATAGGTAAAAATGAAAAAAGGCAAAAATCATATTAAAGCCTTAAAGGTAGAAAAGTTAAAACTTTGGGGTGTAAAGTGAAAATTAATAAAGGTAAACAAATGTTGTACTTTAAGCATAATAACTTGTACCAATCATATTACATTTTAGTATATACTAGTGTAACATCCCAAACTTTTTATGATGAACCATTGACCTAGTCGTTAGTCAACGTTTGCCTTCGTTAAGTTTTATGTGTTTTAATATGATTTCGTTGTTAATGTGTCCTATATGTATAAATGATACGAGGATAAGTGTCATATGTTAAATAAGTGAAAATATGTTGATTAGGTGGAATAATGCTCATCATAGTGTCATATGGTAGTTAATTGCATAGTTAGGCTCTAAACGGACTAATTAGCAACTCGAGGGACTTAAGTGTCATAATGGGAAACTTGTGGCTGGAGATTTTAGGTATAAAAGGCCCTAATATCCTCATTATAGCCCTAGCCACGAAATTTGCAGCCATAAACATGCTCTCAAAACCCTAGGAGCCTCTATAGAGAATTTGATCGGTTTCGGGTCGGTTCGGGAGTGATTTTTGATAGATCTTGATCCTATAATCTTCCGTACAGGTAATGATTCATTCATAGATCAATTCATGATTAATATTAAAGGATTTAGGTTATAAATTCGGACTCTAAGGGCTGGGGTTGAGTAAATATGTTCTTTTAATCGAATTGATGTCGTTTCGGTTCGTTAATCGTTAATTAAGTGAAGTAAAGGCTAACTGATCAAGTGGGAAACATCAAATTGGTAACTTGATGAACTAAATATGTTTTAATAATGATTATAAGTAAAATCCCAGGTGATTAATTAGATCCATAAGTGTTCAATTCTGTTCTTGATCAAAACGTTACCGATTTTGCGTTTTTCGGGTGATTTAAAGTGTGAGTCTGTGCTGTAAACGATTCAAGGATCAATTGATGTTTTCAAAGGTTCTATTGGGTCTTAATTTGATAGTTTAAAGTGTTTATAAGGCCTGGAGTTGTCAAGAAAACGTTTAAAGGTCGTAAGGAGTTGTAAAAACGCAAGTTTTGTTCGAAGCTACGGTATATGAGACTCATACAAGGGGATGAGACTCATAAACTGATAATTGTCGATTATGTTTTCCCACTGTTTGCTAATATGAGACTCATAAAAGGGTATGAGACTCATAAACTGATCAAGTTCGATTTATGTTGTTCCTTTTGTAAATATGAGACTCATAAAAGGGTATGAGACTCATAAACATGATCATAGGTCGTATGAGACTCATAAAAGTATGAGACTCATAAAAGGTATGAGACTCATGAAAAGTATGAGACTCATAAAATATGCGACTCATGGCTGATGTATGAGACTCATAAAGTGTCTTTCCAAACTATTAAGGTTTAAATTAAGTGTTAAGTGACATATAAGTGTCCATATGACATATATAGGTTCTATATGTTAATTGAGCCTCGTTTATGGTAGATTATTAATTCTATACTTGTTATAGGTAGTCGAGAATATTTGCAAGGCTCGGTAACATGTGTTATCATTGTGTTGTGCGCTGCAATAAGGTAAGATACATGACTTTTCTCACGCTGGAGGCACAACAAAATGTAGTTTTCTATAATTAACCTCTTAATCGGATTATCTTATGTGTGTTGGGTTTTCCTGGTTATGCGGGAGGTTATATGGGAATGTATGTATGTTGAAATGACCTATGTTGTTATGTTGACCTTCAAAGTAAAAGTAGTTATGTGCATAAGTAGTGTGATGACTTTAACGATGTTGCTATGAAATGATTATGATATGTGTTGTTGATAATGTCGTTGATATGCCTTAATGTTGATATGTAATGGCTTATATGTGGCACTTAAGTATGAAATGTCTAGTTCACTAGATATACGTAAGAAATGTTATGAGTTGTGTACGTTAGTGAGATTATACGCTAAAGTAAATGTGGGATTAATTAGGTAATGATTATACGTAAGGTTAATGTAATATGTGAGATGTGGGAAACCGTTCTAGCCATAGTGTTAGTGCGTAAAAAGTAAGAAAGATATAAATACGTGGGAAATCGTTCTAGTTGTAATGCTAGTGCGTAAGACGTGGTAAATCGTGCTAGTTGTAAAGCTAGTGCGTAAGACGTGGGAAATCGTGCTAGTTGTAAAGCTAGTGCGTACGTGGTCGCTTGAGTGACTCCTTGCGGCATAGTTACGTTGATCTAGCATTTTCGGGTGGAGTGACTAACCACCAATGTTAAAAGCATGACGGGATACTATGGAAATGTCATTGCCTTTCCTGAAAGTTGATACGTGGGAAATCGTGCTAGTTGTAAAGCTAGTGCGTAAGACGTGGGAAATCGTGCTAGTTGTAAAGCTAGTGCGTAATATGTAAGTTGTAAGAATAAGTTGATTAAGTTGATCAAGTTGATTATAAGAATACGTAAGAATAAGTTGATTAAGTTGATTACAAGAATACATAAGAATAAGTTGATTAAGTTGATTAAGTTGTAAGTATATGTTGATATGATATGAGATGTTGATTAAGTTGTAAGTATATGTTGATATGATATGAGATGTTGATTAAGTTGTAAGTATATGTTGATATGATATGAGATGTTGATTAAGTTGTAAGTATATGTTGATATGATATGAGATGTTGATTAAGTTGTAAGTATATGTTGATATGATATGAGATGTTGATTAAGTTGTAAGTATATGTTGATATGATATGAGATGTTGATTAAGTTGTAAGTATATGTTGATATGATATGAGATGTTGATTAAGTTGTAAGTATATGTTGATATGATATGAGATGTTGATTAAGTTGTAAGTATATGTTGATATGATATGAGATGTTGATTAAGTTGTAAGTATATGTTGATATGATATGAGATGTTGATTAAGTTGTAAGTATATGTTGATATGATATGAGATGTTGATTAAGTTGTAAGTATATGTTGATATGATATGAGATGTTGATTAAGTTGTAAGTATATGTTGATATGATATGAGATGTTGATTAAGTTGTATGTATATGTTGACATGAAATGAGATGTTGATTAAGTTGATAAGTTGTAAGTATATGTTGATATGATATGAGATGTTGATTAAGTTGTAAGTATATGTTGATATGATATGAGATGTTGATTAAGTTGATTAAGTTGTAAGTATATGTTGATATGATATGAGATGTTGATTAAGTTGTAAGTATATGTTGATATGATATGAGATGTTGATTAAGTTGTAAGTATATGTTGATATGATATGAGATGTTGATTAAGTTGTAAGTATATGTTGATATGATATGAGATGTTGATTAAGTTGTAAGTATATGTTGATATGATATGAGATGTTGATTAAGTTGTAAGTATATGTTGATATGATATGAGATGTTGATTAAGTTGTAAGTATATGTTGATATGATATGAGATGTTGATTAAGTTGTAAGTATATGTTGATATGATATGAGATGTTGATTAAGTTGTAAGTATATGTTGATATGATATGAGATGTTGATTAAGTTGTAAGTATATGTTGATATGATATGAGATGTTGATTAAGTTGTAAGTATATGTTGATATGATATGAGATGTTGATTAAGTTGTAAGTATATGTTGATATGATATGAGATGTTGATTAAGTTGTAAGTATATGTTGATATGATATGAGATGTTGATTAAGTTGTAAGTATATGTTGATATGATATGAGATGTTGATTAAGTTGTAAGTATATGTTGATATGATATGAGATGTTGATTAAGTTGTAAGTATATGTTGATATGATATGAGATGTTGATTAAGTTGTAAGTATATGTTGATATGATATGAGATGTTGATTAAGTTGTATGTATATGTTGATATGAAATGAGATGTTGATTAAGTTGATTAAGTTGATTAAGTTGTAAGTATATGTTGATATGATATGAGATGTTGATTAAGTTGTAAGTATATGTTGATATGATATGAGATGTTGATTAAGTTGTATGTATATGTTGATATGAAATGAGATGTTGATTAAGTTGATAAGTTGTAAGTATATGTTGATATGATATGAGATGTTGATTAAGTTGTAAGTATATGTTGATATGATATGAGATGTTGATTAAGTTGTAAGTATATGTTGATATGATATGAGATGTTGATTAAGTTGTAAGTATATGTTGATATGATATGAGATGTTGATTAAGTTGTATGTATATGTTGATATGATATGAGATGTTGATTAAGTTGATAAGTTGTAAGTATATGTTGATATGATATGAGATGTTGATTAAGTTGTAAGTATATGTTGATATGATATGAGATGTTGATTAAGTTGTAAGTATATGTTGATATGATATGAGATGTTGATTAAGTTGTATGTATATGTTGATATGAAATGAGATGTTGTTAAGTTGATTAAGTGATAAGTTGATTAAGTTGATTAAGTTGTAAGTATATGTTGATATGATATGAGATGTTGATTAATTTATTAAGTGATTATTTATGTGTCTTTACTATTGACGGGGTATAATATAAAATTCGAGGGATACTCGTGCAATACGGTGATGGTATGATGGTGGCAACAACTAGCGGTAATCGCGACGACTGGTAGTGTGAGTAATTGATGTAAAGGTATATCTATAGAAGGTAGTAGGGATTTAGAAGATAAAACTCATGATGTAAACAAATATATTAAAAGGATGATCTGCATGTGTCAAAAATCTAACTTTTTAATATGGAGGTTAGAACTTTTATATGGTGGTATAGACTAATGGCTTAACTAACTAAGAGGAACATAAATAGTATCCCGTCCCAATTTAAATGTACTAATTTGACATTTTGTGTCTTTTTTTGTTTAGCTTTAATCGTCAATAATTTTGTTTATATTATATAATACTTGATGTAAAATATGTGAATGGATTATGTTTTAAATGTATTTTACATGATATAACTTTCATCAAGTATTAAATTTTTTACGGTCAAATTTGTTAAAGAAAGACTCGGGAAATCAAACTAAGACATTTAAGTTGGGACAGAAAGATATATTTAACCAATTATTCATATTTGATAGTGTTGGAATTTTATTAACCGATTAACATAAAATGGGTCGAGTGACCGACCCGGTTTGAATGACAAAATTAAGGTTTTCAAAAATCTTTTCATTAAATGAAAGTACGTAGCGGAAGCGTGCTAATAAACTATTAAAACTATTTTAATATCCGTTTTTAAGATCCACATTCGTTGCGGTAGAGAAGATTCCTCATTGAAGATAGAAGATTCCGGAAACAAGATTCCAAGTGTAGAAACCCTCCGTAAGTGCGTACACGAACAATGCCTCAACCAAGGATCTGCTAGGCACCTTTAAGCTTACGACCGCAACCAACTGAAACCCTTACAATTCCACCTAGTGGAATTCGAACTCCTCTACCTAGTAGAGGTCGAATTCTATAACCCTTAGGGTTATTGAATTCGACACACTCACAACAAAAGGAAAGAAACCTTTTGCTAAAACTAATTTAGGGTTTAACTAAAACCCTAAATAATTAAACCTAAAACAATTTTGGGGTTTTGGTGTTTTTGCTTTGTGAATGTCGAACCACACAAAGGAGAGAATCCCTTTGTGTGTGTTTTTAGGGTTTTCAATAATTGTATGAATTATGAGGGTTTTCAAGGGGTTTATATAGACATAGTTTCCTAATTAGATTAGGAAACTAAAACCCTATAATTCCCTTACATGGGAATTTCGAACCCTTCCTCCCTTTCCTTATTGAGGCCTTAGGAGATGGACCGGACTTTCCATATATTAATTAATCCACTATTAATTAATTTGGACCATTAACTAATTAATTATCCAACCCGTTAACTCATTTAATTAATTAAACTACTTTTAATTAATAAGTTATTTATCAATCAATTAAAACTAACTTTAATCGACTTCTATAAATAACGGTTGTCGGTTTATCTATTTATCCTCAATTAACTCGCGTTAATTTATAAACGAATAATTTAATTAATACTATTAATTAATTTGGACCATTAACTAATTAATTATCCAACCCGTTAACTCATTTAATTAATTAAACTACTTTTAATTAATAAGTTATTTATCAATCAATTAAAACTAACTTTAATCGACTTCTATAAATAACGTTTGTCGGTTTATCCATTTATCCTCAATTAACTCGCGTTAATTTATAAACGAATAATTTAATTAAAACTATTTAATTAATTAAACTACTTTTAATTAATAAGTTATTTATCAATCAATTAAAACTAACTTTAATCGACTTCTATAAATAACGGTTGTCGGTTTATCTATTTATCCTCAATTAACTCGCGTTAATTTATAAACGAATAATTTAATTAAAACTATTTAATTAATTAAACTACTTTTAATTAATAAGTTATTTATCAATCAATTAAAACTAACTTTAATCGACTTCTATAAATAACGGTTGTCGGTTTATCTATTTATCCTCAATTAACTCGCGTTAATTTATAAACGAATAATTTAATTAAAACTATTTAATTAATTAAACTACTTTTAATTAATAAGTTATTTATCAATCAATTAAAACTAACTTTAATCGACTTCTATAAATAACGGTTGTCGGTTTATCTATTTATCCTCAATTAACTCGCGTTAATTTATAAACGAATAATTTAATTAAAACTATTTAATTAAATGCGTAAATGATCAAATATCATTCCGTAGCTTTATGGTTAAACATTATAGATGTTCTATTGTGTATGACCCTACGGGCTCAAAGATCCAAAACATATAATTAGTCGGGTTTACGAAAGTTCACACAATTTCAATAGATAGTTCAACATTTCAAACTTAAATCCTTATACAATGTTTACTCATGTAATCGGAAGTCTACATTAATCTTATGCATTAAAAATTCTTCAATCTTACCATCCAAAAAGAAAACAAAAAACAAAAAATCCTTCATTTTCGTTGACCATCATAAGATATTTAGATTAAGAATTTGACTAATATTAACCATTAAACTCAGATAAATGAAATAACCTTTTGTGTTGTGAAATTTTTTAATTTGCTCATATGTGAAAATTTGAGTACATCAATTAATATATCCAATAGATACTTCGAAATGTAATAATGTATATCAAAGTATAATGTACAGTAAAATCTCTATAAAATAATACTCGATAAATTAATAATTCTTAATATATTATAAAATTTTAAAATTTTATCTAGTAAAAATAAATTTATAGTCATTTGTTTTATTTTTTAACTATAAATCTATAATGAGTTTTTTTTAAATCTCCTATTGCACTTAAGAGTTGAGGCATTATCTTCTCGTATTGCAACAAAAAGTTGTGAAGTGTTGTTGTCGCTTGCAATGCTTCTTTTCAAGTGACCGGTTCAAAGCTACCAAATCATCCTCGAGATCGTTGATGATATACCGTATACGGAGCATTACCTCCGTATAAAGGAATGGATACGAAGGACCCTTCATAGGCAGCGAAGGTACTAACATATTGTACCAAGCAGACATGTCCGTAGCCGAAGCTACGATGTATACCTCCGTAATTCCGGAGCTCCCAAAGATAATCATAAATAATAAACGGATACGCATGAACTCTTTCCATGGTTATCCGACCTCCTATAAGGGAACGAAATCAGACGCTCCTATAAACTAGGAAGCGGTCTAAAAGTCCTAGATATATCTTCCATACTTAGAAGATATCACGAAAAGAGGAAGGGATTTACCCTAAATCCCTACCTTCCTTTCCAAGAATTGACCCTCTATATAAAGAGAGGAGGTGCCATACGGCATCGGGACCATTCACAACGCATCATAATCATAATAATCAATACATTCAACTTCCGAATCCTTAACCCCCGAATAAACCCTAAGCCTTGCGAATCGGCGAAGGGTAAACAATCATAGGCGTAAAGCGGCCTTCGGCCCTCTGACCGAAAGAGAATCGCCAACAAAACACCCAAAACTCCTCTCACACCTTCGGTTGAGCCATAGTGCGATTATTTGATCAAACAAGTTGGCGCCATCCGTGGGACCTCTGTCTCAAATTCGAACTCAGCCACGATCAAAAAAGCATTATGTCAAACCCTAATCCCCTTCCGGAACGACACGGGTCAGGCACCATCTATGACCAAGAAAAAGATAACGGTGGGACTCTCCCAGTCAGGGGGGCCCAGCTCCCAGACGAACAGGGGACCCGAGCTGGCCACCAATCGCCAGACGACCAGGCAGCAGGTCGATCGACCTGCCAGATAATGGCACTAAGCAAAGCAACGGACGACGACCTTGACGTAGGAGGGAATAACGTTGAAGGAGATATAACTCCAGAATTAGAAAAAGATGTTGTGCCACACCTTGGGTGCACCGCACAAGGTAACCCGCCACCGGTGGTACAGGAACTTAGGAAAGAAAATAGAGCCAGATCCAAGGCGAAGGAAGTCATCTCACAGGAATAGACAGGACCGACCAAAGGCCCATCGGAAGAGATCCGGGCCAGAAGAAGGAAGCAGGAAACAAAGAAGATGATCCCATAACAGCAAAAAGCCCAATGGTGGTATACCCGCCGTACCCGATCTATCAGGGAACTCCGGTAGGGATAACCCCAGCAGACGTCATGCAGACAACATCCGGACTGGGGATGTACCAGCCAGCGAGTGCATATCCACCGTACTACTATGGAGGATACCTTTATCCGTAAGGAGGGCTACAGACCCATCACATGGGAACGTCGCTCCTTGGTGGAAGTTACCCAGGACACATGCAGGCACATGGTACTACCCATACAGCATTGTGACCCCGCAATATTTCAAGGCAAGCCCGACCACCGAAGTCAAAAAAGACAAGGTTGAACAAAAGGGACCAGAGCCTAGATACAAGGGGTCATGCCCACAATTCGCAAAGGATTTACGCCAACATGTACCTCCGGTAAAGATACTGGAGATCCAAGAATTACCCTGGTACGACGGTACCTCTGACGTTGATGAGTTCCTCAGGAAGGTCGACGAAGCAGCTAAGGTAGAAGGATGGAGCGGCCCAGATATCTGCCATGTCATCCTCTACCTCTTACACGGAAAGACAAGGGGGTGGCTCGAAAGCCTACCCGAAGAGAGCATACATGGTGACAAAGACTTCAAATCCAAATTAAAGGAAGAATTCGGCTCTCACTTGTTGGCACGTGACATAAAACAGGAGGAGGACGAAGAAACATAAGATTTTTGAAACGATACAGAGACAACACTCGAAACCTAGTACCCATATCAGAGGAAGAAAGGATATCCAGAGCCATACATGGCCTCCGGTCAAAAGAATTGATACGGCACTTATGCCTCGGTAAGCCAAAAAGCTACCTGGAATTGATGGAGAAATTCCACGAGTGGAGTAGTCCCGAAGAAATAACAGAAAAGGCTATGGCCAAATGGAAAATCATGATAAAAAAGAATGGGAAGCAAGCCGAGATAATCAAGGATGTAGGAACTGGTGAGTTCTCTCCTACATGCAGTAGGACGAATAGCTACAAAAGAACAATTGGCAATCTCCGAAAAACGCCATCAGAAATCCTATCATTAGAAGAAGTAGCAAAAACATTCGTCAGACCACTGCTGTTATCCGGAAGAGGAACCAGAAACCTAGATAAATTCTGTTGTTTCCACAACGGATATGGGCATAGCACGGATTACTGCAAGGAACTGCTAAGGCAGATCGACAATGCGGTCAGAGAGAATAAGTTAGCTCACCTGGTAAAAAGGAGCAGGCCAAGCTTCGACGAAGCAGAACCGAAAGAACACTGGAGGAGGATACTATCGAATACCTTGATCCAAAAAGGAACACAGCACTATCACTTCGGTGAGTTGGAGGACAAGGCATCGATAGACCCGGTACTAATAAAAGTGAGCATAGGCAGTGTGTGCCTAAAGAATACACAAGTAGACACAGGAAGCGGACGAGACATAATCTATGAGAAAAGTTTCCTCTGATTGCCTAAAAAACTGCGGGAAACAATCACACCACTAGATACGGAGGTAATAGGGTTCACCAGTGAACGCATCCGCCCATTGGGAGAAATATGGCTAGACGCCAAAATCGGAGGGTTCCCCTGGCGAAGAACTGCACGGATTCTAGCAATCGTGATAAAAGCAAACTCGCCTTATGATATGCTCCTTGGCAGAGAAGGAATGAGGAAATTCCATATGATAGCATCAACAATACATGGTTGCGTACAGTACAAATCTCACGGGGGGATGCAAACAATACTCTCTTCATTTACTAAAGATATAAAGAGAAAGAGCTCCGTACCGTGGTACAAGCGCAACAGAAGAATAATTCAGAAAGGACCCAGAGGACAGATAGAGATCGAAGAAGAAGGGTCCTCCACAGAAGAAAGCTCAGAAGCATCCGGATCAGCAAGGGAAAAAGAATCCCACATAACAAAGACTCTGATAGGCATTAAGACCGGTTGGAGCATAATTTGCCCTCGGGATAAGCCAAATTAACGCAGCAAATAGGGAAGTATAAAAGTAGGAGCTAGGAATAATACAAAGAAATTGTAAAATCCTCCTGCCATGTACTTATAAGCTCCCGAAAAATTATATAAAACGATCGTAATAATTTTCTAAATGCGCATAAAACCTATTACTTTTGAATTGTCAAGGGGACGCCCATAAGACTTTTCAACACAATCATGAGGTAATAATAACCCATGAATAAAATGCATAAGTCACTCCTTCCTTATGATTGAAGTACATAAGCATAAATGCATAAGACACTCCTTAGCTCCGAAGTACAACAATCACAACAAAGACAAAGACAAGGAGCAAGAAGAAAACACCAAAGCATATACAAGAACAAGTCACTACATCAACAAATATACCGATATAAAAATATCTCGGTAAATTGATAAAATACCCTGGTCCCGACATTATTAATTTATAGAGGTTTCACTGTATATCAATTTTTAAACTAGGGGGATCACGCCACCCATTGGGCGGCACCAGTTTATATATGTTGTCACGATTATCTATTTTTTTTAAGGTCACTTGATGAGTGATTTATTTGTGACTTTTTTCCCATTCGTTTAACACGTATTTTAGGTAGAAATGAACCGTTAGCATGAGCTTTTTGGTACTTAATTACACTAGGTTTGTTAACAGGTCCAGTAATGGAGATTACATCTAGTTGGAATGGAACCAAGTAAAGGAGGTCGAGTATGGAGTTTGGTCGAGTTAGATGTGAAGATTTAGAGCGGAAACAGGAAAATCTGGACACTGTGGAACTGCCAGCGCTGCTGGTCAGACAGATCAGCACTGCTAGAGACACTTCAGGAAGGCCAAGCGCCGCTGGGGAGACACCCAGCGCCGCTAGGAGTAGGTCGGCAGATTAGGGTTTTTCGTGTAACTTATAAATACTCACTTAAAAACCCTCCAAAAGAGACATACGCATACAGGTCGAAAGTAGCAACCAATAGGTCGAAAATTAGGGTTTATTGAGCACTCCAAAGCAGATCTAACATCATCAATCATCAAGGAATCCAACCTAGTGATTTAATATCACACGGTTTCAATTCTTCCATCTTTTTTCAGTTTTCTTTAGATCTTACGTTATTTCCTTTTATCAGATTGTTAATGGCTACTCACTTAATGAGTAGCTAAGTTCTTAGACATTCATTTGGATGATGTAAACATGAATTGATTGTTTTTTATGGTTGATTGTTGAACTGTTTCTATGCTAAATCACAAATCCATATTTATTTGAGTTTGATTGTGTTATTGGTTTTCATATACAAACTTATTTTACTGATTTGTTTGGGATGATCTGATCCGGTATACTTGGAGTCATTTAATTTGTTTGCGAAACGTTAATCGGTCTATAATTAATGTAATCATTTTATCTATAACTAATAATTGACTCAAACGAGTATGTGTTTTATTAGGTTATTTTAGTTGATCTGGCGAACGGAAACCGGATCCAGGTGACTAGGATAATCAGTGTCTTGAGAATTTAATTAGGACCTAGACTTACATAGAAGATTTCAGTCATAGTTACAAGCTCAGTTTTTAAAGCTCAGTGAGCGACTTTAGCAGGAACTCATTGAAGGGTTTGACCAGTCGAAAGGCAGTCGAGCTAAATAATTTAGTGAATCTAACGAGAATCTAAATGTGAAAAGAGTCGTTCAACAATCTTAATCATAACACTTTCTGCATGTCAACTGAAACCAAACGAATGTCAGTTTTAATATATTGTCTTGTTTTAGCAGTAATGATCACAGGTTTCTCGCTAGACCAAGCGGTTGCAACCTTGCGGTATTACTAGAACTCTGTCTTTATTTCATTTTGCATTTTAGAAGACTAGGAACCCCCAACTTTAGTTTCATTTTAATTGTTTTAAATTCCTTAAGTCAGTCCCTGCGAACGATCCTGAACTTACCTAGACTATACTATTACTAGACAGGGTACACTGCCCAGTTGTGTGATAATCTAGACTTAAGTGACTCCTTGAATTATAAATTTTAAAACTTTGATAAATCACACGCATCAAGTTTTTTGGCGCCATTGCCGGGGACTGTTAACTAGGAAATAGTTTAGAATAGTTTAAGTGAAACGATCCTTTTTTGTGTTTTACACGAGAAACTTACTTTCAGTTTTCTAGGATAGTTTTCTAGTTATATATAAGTAAAAAAAATAGAGTTTTCATTTTCTAGGATTATTTTATTTTTCATTTTAGAAGACTAGGAACCCCCAACTTTAGTTTCATTTTAATTGTTTTAAATTCCTTAAGTCAGTCCCTGCGAACGATCCTGAACTTACCTAGACTATACTATTACTAGACAGGGTACACTGCCCAGTTGTGTGATAATCTAGACTTAAGTGACTCCTTGAATTATAAATTTTAAAACTTTGATAAATCACACGCATCAAGTTTTTTGGCGCCATTGCCGGGGACTGTTAACTAGGAAAATAGTTTAGAATAGTTTAAGTGAAACGATCCTTTTTTGTGTTTTACACGAGAAACTTACTTTCAGTTTTCTAGGATAGTTTTCTAGTTATATATAAGTAAAAAAAATAGAGTTTTCATTTTCTAGGATTAGTTTTTAATTCTTGCATTTTTAGATGTCCAAAGAAAAACATAATATGGATAGGATTCTAGAGTTAGATACACCACTTATAGAAAAAATGAAAAAAGTAGCTGAAACCCCAAATTCACCCATTAAGGTGCCTAATTCAGACACACCGTTTTCAGTTAAGTCGGCTCACATCACCACGGTGCAGAAATTGGAGTTTAATGGAGAAATAAATAGGGATCTGTACCATCACCTCTCGCGATTCAGGGATGAGTGTCAACTTTTCAACTACGGGAAGGCACGGAGGAAACGGTTAGGATGGGGATGTTTTGGTACTTATTGCAAGGAATGGCTCTGGAATGGTTAGATGAGCTTGATCCGGACTCAATTAAGACTTGGGAGGAATTGAGAGAGGCGTTTTGCAATAGGTTCTATCCACGGAAGTTAGGAGCGATCGAGAGCTAGTTGTGGATTCGTATTCCCAAGGAGAGTCCGAGTCGATTGGAGAAGCTTGGAAAAGATTGAAGAGGATGTCTAAGGAATGCTACGGGCAGAATAAATCTAAGGTGGAGCTAGTAGAGTTGTTCTATGCCGGAGGAATGAGTGAGACGAGGAAGTGCTTGGATTTAACTTTGCGGTGGCTCATTTGATTATAAGACGGCTAATAGCAACTATGCGGCTTTAGAAGACATAGCCCAACGGAAGCAAGATCAAGGATGGGTGCAAGTGAATCCTTTGGAAGGAAAAGTGAAATCCCTAACGAAAAAAGTTGAAGATTGCGAGCAATGAATGGGAGAAATGAAGGATGAAAAAGGCAAGGTGCGGTCGGTGCTTGATTTGATATGTGATCATGTAGTTCCAAAGCATGAAGCCGTGAAAGGGATAACCACGAGGTAGGGGAAGGCAACAAAATCACCCCCAAACCCACTGGAAAGTGAGGATAAGATGAGGAAGAAAATCCAGCAGAAGCGGGAGTAGAAACTGAAGCTGAAAGCAGAATTGAGGAAGAAACGGATGCTGTTCTGGACAGCCAGGGCCCTTGGCAGCCCAGTACCAGCGCCGCTAGTAGCTCCAGGGAGAAGCCCAGCGTTGCTGGGAAGTACCCACCAGCGCCACTGGCAGCTCCAAAGGCAGTTTCGACACCGAGAGCGAAACCGTATGACCGGACAGTTCTGTACCCGTAGAAGCTGAGAAGGGATCGAGTCAAGCAGAGAGGAAAAATCTTCAAGGACACGATGTATTCAATGATGGTGATGATCCCATTTACGGAGTTGATAAGATTGACACCGGGATATAGTAGGTATATGAAGGATATGATCAATGAAGATAGAATCCCGAAAGAAGTGCATGGAATCGAGAAGGTTAAGGGAATTTTAGAGAAAGGGAATGAGTTCATCACACCAAAATTAGAAGATCCCGGGAGCTTTTTCATACCATGTAAGATAGGAAATAATATTAGTTGTGACGCCTTAGCCGATCTAGGAGCTAGTATTAACCTCATGCCTTGGACCATGTACACTAAGTTAAGTAAAGCAGCCCTTGACACTACCATGATGAGTATTAAGTTAGCAGACCAGACATTTCAACGCCCCTTAAGTAAGACTCATGTAATGGTAGTAACAGTAGGAGATTTACACTTTCAGGCCGAATTTGTAGTTATAAACATACCAGGGGATAGGAAGGTCCCAATCATTTTAGGAAGACCATTTCTGAACACAGCCAAAGCAGTAATCGAGATAGCTGAAAGGAGGATCATGATAGGAAATGGTCGAAGGAAACTTAGTTTGACCATGGAAGGCGACCCGATCTAGGAAAAGACGAAATAGGAGCTTGTGCTGAAGAGGTTGATTTGGAGGAAGCCGAAAATAGGGCGTATAGGAAAATTGAAGAAGAGTTAGAGGTAGCCTCACTAGACCGTCCATGGGATTTAGGAGAATTAGAAGATGATGTATTTGAGGGGAAATTGGTACAGACACCGAATAACCTTATCATATCGCTAGAAGAACCGCCTACCGATCTGGAAATGAAACCATTGCCGAAAGGATTGGAGTATGCCTACCTCCAAGGGAAGTCACAGCTCCCGATTATCATTTCTTCGAAGCTGAGTTAGAAGGAGAAGGCAGCTTTGATGAAGGTCCTTAGGTCGCATAAGAAAGCGTTTGCTTGGAAGATAGCTGATATTAGGGGAATAGATTCTTCATATTGTAACCATAGGATACACTTAGAAAGTAACTCAAAACCTGTAGTTCAGAGACAGAGACGCCTTAACCCCAATATGAAGGATGCAATGAAGAAGGAGGCGATTAAGTTATTAGATGTAGGAATTATCTTTCCCATTTCGGATAGCGAATGGGTCAGCCCTATTCATTGTGTACCTAAGAAGGGAGGAATGACAGTAGTATCAAATGATAAGGATGAGATGATAGCAACTAGGACAGTAACATGATGGCGTGTTTGTATAGATTATAGGAAACTTAATGAGGCCACTAGGAAAGACCATTACCCTTTACCCTTTATGGACCAGATGTTAGAAAGGTTAGTAGGGAACGAGTATTTTTGTTTTCTCAATGGATTTTCAGGATATTTTCAGATTCCCATTCATACGGAGGATGAAGAGAAGACGACATTTACTTGTCCCTACGGAACTTATGCTTATAAGAAGATGCCCTTCGGGCTGTGTAATGCACCTGCTACTTTTCAGAGATGTATGACAACTATTATTCAGGATATGTTAGAGAAGTCAGTAGAGGTTTTTATGGATGACTTTTTCAGTTTTTGGAGACTCGTTTAGTTCTTATTTAAGGCATTTAGATAAAATGTTAGCTAGGTGTGAAGAAACTAACTTAGTTTTAAATTGGGAAAGTGTCACTTTATGGTTAAAGAAGGAATAGTGTTAGGACATAAAGTATCTAAGGCAGGGATAGAGGTAGATAAGGCTTAATTAGTTGTAATGGCTAAGTAACCGGTTCCGATTAATGTTAAAGGAGTTGGGAGTTTCTTAGGACATGCAGGATTTTATAGGAGATTTATTAAGGATTTTTCCAAGATAGCTAGGCCTATGACTAGACTTTTAGAAAAGGACACTAGGTTTGATTTTGATCAGGATTGTGTGAAGTCATTTTGAAAACTTAAGAATCGTCTATTAGACTCATCCATAGTAGTCACCAGATTATAGATTACCTTTTGAGATAATGTGTGACGCTAGCGACTTTGCAGTAGGAGTCGTTTTAGGTCAAAGGATAGATAAGCATTTTAGACCAAATTATTATGCTAGCAAAACCCTTAATGAAGCTCAAAGAAATTATACAACCACAGAGAAAGTATTGCTAGCAGTAGTTTTTGCCTTAGATAAATTTAGGAATTATATTGTGTTACAGAAAGTCACCGTTTTTACCGATCATTCCGCCATTGGGTACTTAATCAATAAGAAAGATGCTAAGTATAGGTTAATTAGATGGGTATTATTACTTCAAGAATTTGATTTAGAAATTAAGGATAAGAAAGGAGCAGAGAATGTAGCTGCAGATTACCTTAGTAGGTTAGATAACCTAGATTTAGAGGAACCTGATTATAACGAAATAGATGAGACATTTCCGGAAGAAAATTTGATGAGGATAGAAGTAGATGATAAGGAAGAGGCCCCTTGACAATTACCTAGCTGCAGGAGTTATACCGTTACACTTAGATTATTAACATAGGAAGAAGTTCTTTTCTGACCTTAAGTATTATTATTGGGAAGAGCCGTACTTGTTTAGGATGTGTGTGGATGGTATGTTTAGGAGATGTGTGTCAGAAAGTGAGAGTAGGAAGATTTTAGATGATTGTCATTCAGGACCTACAGGAGGGCATTACGATCCATCAACCACCGCTAGGAAAGTATTTGAAGCAGGATTTTATTGGCCTACGGTCTTTCAGGAGGCCAAGACCTTGGTGAGGACATGTGATGCATGCCAACGCCAAGGATCGATCACTAAGAGAGATGAAATGCCTTAGAAGAGTATACAAGTATGTGAAGTGTTTGATGTATGGGGAATAGATTTCATGGGACCATTTCCACCTTCTCATAAGTATAGGTACATTCTTGTAGCAGTAGATTATGTGTCAAAGTGGGCTGAAGCCAAGGCTTTGCCAACTAATGATGCTAAGTCCGTCACAGATTTTCTTAAGAACTTGTTTAGTAGATTTGGAATGCCTAAGACTTTAATTAGTGATAGAGGTAGTCATTTCGCCAACGCTCAATTAGAAAAAGTGCTTAGGAGATATGGAGTTAACCATAGGTTTTCAACAGCTTATCACCCCCAGACTAGTGGACAATTAGAAAACACTAATAGGGCACTTAAGAGAATCTTAGAGAAAACAGTTAAGGATAATCCTAAGAATTGGGCTAATAGGTTAGATGATGCACTTTGGGCATTTAGGACGGCTTATAAGACACCAATAGGAACAATACCCTATAAGTTAGTTTATGGAAAAACATGTCATTTTCCATTAGAAGTAGAACATAAAGCTTATTGGGAACTTAAGAATTGTGATTTTGATAGGTTTGAAGCAGGAGATAGGAGACTGTTACAGCTCTATGAATTAGATGAAACTAGGTGGATGGCTTATGAGAACTCTAGGTTGTAGAAAGAAAGAACAAAAGCTTGGCATGATAAAATAATTAGAGCTAAACATTTTAAGGAAGGAGATTTAGTGTTACTTTTTAATTCTAGATTCAAACTTAAGTCACCTAAGTTTAAACCGAAATGGTCAGGACCATATTTAGTTGTTAGGAGTTTTTCATCATGATATGTAGAATTAAGAGCTAAGAATGGAGATACCTTTATAGTTAATGGACAGAGAGTTAAGGTTTACAATCAAGAAGTAGGAGAAAAAGAAGTCGATGCAAACGACGACTTCTCTTTAGTATGACTTAAATTAGGAATTAATTAGGTAGGTACTAACCGAGGCTAACATTATAAAGTAAAACATAGGAAATGTGTATATTGTATAAAAATTGCAGATGGAGAAGAATAGGGAAGCTTACAGACACTTCACGCGAGCAAAAGGTACGTTTTCGGGTGGCATCGGCAGACCCAACGAAGCTGGCTGGTCAGGCCAGCGCCACTGGTGGGTGTGCAGGAAAATTTTTGTTCAGTTTTTTTTAAAAATAAAAAGTAAAAAAATAAAAAAAATAATAAGCTTAACGTGCGCCGGCCACGCTAACGTGAGCCGGCCATGTTTGACTAGTCAACAAAAGGGCTTAAAACCCCTTTCTTTCTTTCTTCTTTGAAACAACAACAATAACAAAAAATTTATACCAAACCACCCCCTAAATCGATCGGCCACCACCGCTATCTCCATTTTTCTCCATTTTCTTAATCTTTCAGCATCATATCATGTCTCGTAAGCTGTGTCAGACCCAGACTACCCTTTCACACGGTGCATTTCAAGTGAAAGAGGGTAAGCTGAGTCTGACCCAGCTTCGTGGTTATTTTTGTTATTAAATATCTCAGTGCGATTTATTACTTTCATTATTTTATTTAGTGTACTTGCTGATCCTATTGGAGTGTGACACGTGTAGTGGTCACAGCCGGTTACTGAAAAAGTACCACCACTACTTGTTGATCCTCCAATCAAAATCTTTCTCTCACCAACTTTTTCAAACGGGATATTTTGAGTGTTTGTATGTAACTTTCATTTAACCTAAATCCCAAATCACTTGTTCATATGCTTTTAAATCAATTTTTCTCTCTAATCTGATTACTGTTTTATTATATTTTAATTTCTTCTAAAAATTGTTTTCAAAATGGCATCAACATCTGTTTCTATTCATACTAATGATTCTCATTCTAGTTCTTCTGAACCTGAAAGTCAATTCCCAGCTCCGATAAGCGCCAATAAGCTTTCACCTTATGTGGTGGGAAATAAGGTAGTAGTGGTTCCGGCTGATCTTGATACTGGTAAAATCAAGATTGGCAGTCTGGTTTATGCCAATATTCATCCTCCTTCATGGGCAAAAGGATACGATGAGATTGTGTCTTTCTTATGGCATCATCCATTCGGCAAGGTGATGATTGAGAAGCCAGACTGGGTGTTTCAAGATTTACTTTGTGAATTTTGGGCGAGCTGTGTTGTGAAACAGAACAAGAAAGGAGATGCTGCAATCTATGGCTCAATCCTCAACAGTAAGAAAAAGGTATATATTTCTTATGAGAGGCTTAAGTCTGCTTTTGAGCTGTCTTATATGCCTGATGATGAATATGATAATGTTGTGTCTCATACTAAAGCCAAAAATGTTTTACAAGAAGTTGGATATACTGGTCCATTGGCTTCAGTGGTTAAAATGAAACATTTAACTGGTATTTGGAACTACTTATTGAGCACAATTTCGAAAACCTTATAAGTAAAGGCAGGCAGCTTTGATCAGCCTAATGTTCTAGAATTGCAGATTTTTCATGCAATGGTCACTATGACCAGAATAGATTTTGCTGGCTTAATCTTTAAGGACCTTGTTGATCGCATTCATAAGAAGAGTCTTACCATACCTTATGGTAGGATTCTTGCTCTTATCATTGAAGCTATTCTTGACAATGATTACAGTCTGGCAACTGGTCAGACTGTGGAATTCAAGTCTATCAATAACAACATCTTTAATAGTCCCAAGGTATCTGTGCAGGGTCTGACCCGAGCAATGCAGATCTACCTTGACTTTTGCAGGAAAAGAGAAGAGGAACAAGAAGCACTTGGGGAAGCTGTCCCTTCTTTGATGCGATCTGAGTTTGACGCTCAATCTGCTAATCAGGGGGACCCAGGTACACATGCTTCTGAACCCTCAAACTCTTCTGAATCTATTCAACATTCTACTCCTACAAAAGAGGGTGAAGGGTTGGCCAAAACATCAGCCACCCTAGCCACACCTTCGTCCACTCGTTCAAAATCCGATTCTAAAAGACCACTTGTTGAGGACTTAGTACCTCACAAGGCCAAAAAGAAAAGATCGCAAAAGAAATCTATGTCAGCTTCTGGGGTTGATAATGCAACATCTACTCTTGAGATCCCCCAAGGTGCAGTGGAAGCTAAGGAACGTTCCAAAGCTGTCCTTGTCACCAAAGCTGACAAGCCGAAAACACTACGCCCATCTGCACTCTCCCAAAAGAATGTAGACGAGTTAAAGGGAACACCTATTGCTACCCAACCCTCCAAACAGGGTGAAGGTATTGAAAGAAAGACCTCCTCCCAAGGTCACACTGTGTCTAAACCGAAATCGCCATCATCAGCCTCCCAAAAGGTTGATGATATCATTAAAGGGGTAACAGAGGATCTAGCCCAGATCCAAAGTGAGTCAGAGTCAATGCACATCATTTCTGAGGTTGGTCAGCCAAAGGAGAGAAGTATCGAACGCTTTGGTGACACTGCTTCTCCTCGCCAACCTGATCAGACTCCTTCTATCCTACACTCTGAGTTTGCACAGGCTGTCAATGCCACTTCTATGTCACAAGGAGGGGTACAGGCCTCAATTCTCCCTAAGGATAATTTGGTGCAACAACAGACCTCTGTTGAAGGGCAATCAAATGCACAAAACATTACACCTGCAGAGTCTGTGTCTGCATCTGTCCTCGGACAGAGGGATTCCGCAGGTTACTTGGCTATCTTTAAGGCAGTCATGTCAGCCCCATGTGCAGCAAAGGGAACCATTGATGGTCCTCTCGATGTCAATGAGAATCTGATCACTATCTCCGGAAGTGATTCTTCATTCGATGATGAGTTTGCCCATCCATCCTCAAGGGATGCTCTGATGGAAGATGCTAGTGGAGGAGTTGATCAAAATCTAGATCAACACATTCCCACTGGCCCTCAACCTGAATTAAACATTAATCTTTCTCAGGATGACCAACTCATCATCAATTCTGACAGATCCACTCATGAGACTCACTCTCATGAGCAAATGTTCCAAAACTCCTTAAACCTCTACCCCCTTCTAAATATGCCCAATGACCCTGATATTATGGATTGCAGGTTGCTCTTTCCAGAGTCAGTGACTTTTAAGCCAACTGCAAGTTCTTCCCAAGCTGCCACTATCTCATTTTCAGATGTGGTGGGTCAGCTCACTGAGTTCATTTCAACCTCTAAGGTTGAGAGCTCAATGTAACAACCCTCAGAATCCCGACTAGGATAATTTACTTGACTTGTCTAGACAATTATCCCTAGAGGTTTATTAAGA
Source organism: Erigeron breviscapus (assembly GCA_034093135.1). Lineage (NCBI taxonomy): Eukaryota > Viridiplantae > Streptophyta > Magnoliopsida > Asterales > Asteraceae > Erigeron > Erigeron breviscapus. The sequence goes on from CM067168.1 coordinate 116,493,580, forward strand.
GAATTGACCTCCTAGACATTTAAGGCATAGTGATAATTGCCCTCTAGTTCAATAATGAAATACCGTAAGTGACTAGCTATCTTAGAATGCCATAAACAATAACAATAATCATTCAAGACAATCCCAATCTATAAACTAGTTCTAATTGAACTTGATGAAATGTTAATAAACCAAAAACTTTATTTCGAGAAGTTAAGTCATATAAATAATAATGTGAGTCTCACAAGTTGAGATAACAATCAAAATTCTTATAAAAGTCCAACAAATTGAATCATCAAGCCAACTAAATAATAATTGGTCATGGAAATACCATGAGCATCTTAAAAATATTTATAACTCCTTAAGTACATGAAAATGCTTGAATAATAATAAACATATATGAACATGTCTAATATAAAAACAAGATTATAAATAAATGGATCAAGTAACAATTTTAAAATGCAAATGTATATGTATATATACATATATACACGGCCACATACATAGATACATATACAAGAACAAGTAATTAACTTACACTATAAATAAATACAAACTACTCTTACAAAATATATATATACATAACCTATGCATATATACACATCTACATACACTAATTATATATAATTTAAACAAAAATCCCCCTCCAAACCCACTCCCAAAACCGGCCTCCCCTCTCCCCCATACACTTCCCCCAATCAAATTACATCCTTCCTTTATACTCCCCATATACTCTTACACCTAAACCCTTAACACTCCTCATTACTCTCTTACACTCCCAACACACACACAAAAACATCTTTCACTCTCAAAACTCTTTCTCTTCTTCCTTTTTCTCTCTTCATTTCGGCTCAAAGAAACAAGAAAAACAAAGACAAAAATCAAATCTAAACAAAGATAATAATAAAGGGTTGTTAAGGATTAATCAAGGGTTGATTCAAGTAAGGTTTAAGAGTTATTTTAAGCTTGAAATAAGGGTTGTTTGGAGCCATAAAGGTCACGAAAAATCTGCCCAAAATCATCTTCAAAACCAAGTTCTTCATGGGTATAAATCTTCATCTCTTTACTAGATCTATCTTGTTCTTGCTTATTTTTCAGAGATCTTATCAAAAGTTTATGTTTTCTTCTTGTTTTCTTTGTAATATACACTTGATGAAGGCAAGTTGATAGGATCTTTCTCCTCATGCATATGCATGTCGAAATCTATGAGAAAGATCCAAGGATTCAACAAGTTTAAGACCCAAAAGTGTTGTTATAGATTAGTAGCTTCTAAAGTGATTTTCCTTTTCATAGATCTATATGTTTTTGTATATTTTGAAGAATATATTTCTGAGATTTTTCATTAAAAAGATGTTTTTATGTTGTTGAAAGTTAGATCTATAAAGATTGGTATTGAAAAGTGTTGATTTGAATGAATGCATGTTAGATCTAAGAAAGTTGAATCTTGTTGTTGGATTATGAGATGGATGGACTTGTATTAAGTGAAAAATATGTTAAAAGATGTATAATAATCTGAAAATTTGATGTTGAGAGATATAAAAATAAAGTATTAATCTTGTAAAGGATGAACTCAAGTGTTAATAAAGCAAGAATGGTCATTGGTGAGTTGTTTGGACCCAAATACCTTCTGACAGAATCATTCTCCTGTCTTTGGACGGATAAACTGAACATGTTAGTACCGTTTCAAGCAAAACTTTCAAAATAAAAGTTGTAGATAAAAGAGTTATGTTTAACCTCCAACTGGAATCACTCAAAAATATTAAACTAAACCAAAGATATGATTTTTCTACCAAACGTGGTCAAAACTGGATTTTTGTCTAAATGTTGAGTCAACTTTGACGATTTTTAATTTCTTAACTAATAGGTTTCAGAAGTTTAAACTTGGTGTGAACTGAGTTCAAAGTGTCCCTAACTTAAAATAAAATTGGGATATTTTTCTTAAATGTTCATCATAGAAATCTTTTATAAAATAATTTGAGTCGCACAGCAGATCTTGTTCTGCCCAGTTTTGGTTTGGTAATTTTTAGAGGTAGTAAACAATGTCTAAAAATTTAGCAAAAATTTACATAAATATAGGACACATATATGTCTCTGTATAAAAATCACCAATTCCCAAATAATTCAACTCAACCAAGAATGACTACTCAACATTTTATGAAAATAAGTGTTAAAACAGAAAATTCCAAGTAAAAGTTCTTCACAACAAAATAAGCTAAAAGTCACTTGTTGATGCATGTTGATGTGACAACAGCAACTTAGATTTAATTAGTCTTTTAGATTAAGACATTATGTTACTTTATGTCTTATTTATATATGTGTAATTGATAGATTATGGACTTCATGTTTTGGTAATGATCGATTACATGTTTTGGTGTTATATATATGTTTATATATGATGTTTGTTATGTGTGTTATACAAGTACAAACAGAATATATGTTAGGTTCCTTGTACATGAAATACTTGGAAAATAACTAGGCATAGACGCTGATGGAAATTAGTACTAACGAACTTAAGCTATCTTCGTTCAGAACCTACCTACGAACTTAAGCTATCTTCGTTCAGAACCTTAGCCTACGAACTTAAGCTATCTTCGTTCAGAACCTCACCTTACGAACTTAAGCTATCTTCGTTCAGAACCTTACCTTACGAACTTAAGCTATCTTCGTTCAGAACCTCACCTTACAAACTTAAGCTATCTTCGTTCAGAACCTACCTTACGAACTTAAGCTATCTTCGTTCAGAACCTTAGCCTACGAACTTAAGCTATCTTCGTTCAGAACCTCACCTTACGAACTTAAGCTATCTTCGTTCAGAACCTTACCTTACGAACTTAAGCTATCTTCGTTCAGAACCTCACCTTACAAACTTAAGCTATCTTCGTTCAGAACCTACCTTACGAACTTAAGCTATCTTCGTTCAGAACCTTAGCCTACGAACTTAAGCTATCTTCGTTCAGAACCTCACCTTACGAACTTAAGCTATCTTCGTTCAGAACCTTACCTTACGAACTTAAGCTATCTTCGTTCAGAACCTCACCTTACAAACTTAAGCTATCTTCGTTCAGAACCTACCTTACGAACTTAAGCTATCTTCGTTCAGAACCTTAGCCTACGAACTTAAGCTATCTTCGTTCAGAACCTCACCTTACGAACTTAAGCTATCTTCGTTCAGAACCTTACCTTACGAACTTAAGCTATCTTCGTTCAGAACCTCACCTTACAAACTTAAGCTATCTTCGTTCAGAACCTACCTTACGAACTTAAGCTATCTTCGTTCAGAACCTTAGCCTACGAACTTAAGCTATCTTCGTTCAGAACCTCACCTTACGAACTTAAGCTATCTTCGTTCAGAACCTTACCTTACGAACTTAAGCTATCTTCGTTCAGAACCTCACCTTACAAACTTAAGCTATCTTCGTTCAGAACCTACCTTACGAACTTAAGCTATCTTCGTTCAGAACCTTAGCCTACGAACTTAAGCTATCTTCGTTCAGAACCTCACCTTACGAACTTAAGCTATCTTCGTTCAGAACCTTACCTTACGAACTTAAGCTATCTTCGTTCAGAACCTCACCTTACAAACTTAAGCTATCTTCGTTCAGAACCTACCTTACGAACTTAAGCTATCTTCGTTCAGAACCTTAGCCTACGAACTTAAGCTATCTTCGTTCAGAACCTCACCTTACGAACTTAAGCTATCTTCGTTCAGAACCTTACCTTACGAACTTAAGCTATCTTCGTTCAGAACCTCACCTTACAAACTTAAGCTATCTTCGTTCAGAACCTACCTTACGAACTTAAGCTATCTTCGTTCAGAACCTTAGCCTACGAACTTAAGCTATCTTCGTTCAGAACCTCACCTTACGAACTTAAGCTATCTTCGTTCAGAACCTTACCTTACGAACTTAAGCTATCTTCGTTCAGAACCTCACCTTACAAACTTAAGCTATCTTCGTTCAGAACCTACCTTACGAACTTAAGCTATCTTCGTTCAGAACCTTAGCCTACGAACTTAAGCTATCTTCGTTCAGAACCTCACCTTACGAACTTAAGCTATCTTCGTTCAGAACCTTACCTTACGAACTTAAGCTATCTTCGTTCAGAACCTCACCTTACAAACTTAAGCTATCTTCGTTCAGAACCTACCTTACGAACTTAAGCTATCTTCGTTCAGAACCTTAGCCTACGAACTTAAGCTATCTTCGTTCAGAACCTCACCTTACGAACTTAAGCTATCTTCGTTCAGAACCTTACCTTACGAACTTAAGCTATCTTCGTTCAGAACCTCACCTTACAAACTTAAGCTATCTTCGTTCAGAACCTACCTTACGAACTTAAGCTATCTTCGTTCAGAACCTTAGCCTACGAACTTAAGCTATCTTCGTTCAGAACCTCACCTTACGAACTTAAGCTATCTTCGTTCAGAACCTTACCTTACGAACTTAAGCTATCTTCGTTCAGAACCTCACCTTACAAACTTAAGCTATCTTCGTTCAGAACCTACCTTACGAACTTAAGCTATCTTCGTTCAGAACCTTAGCCTACGAACTTAAGCTATCTTCGTTCAGAACCTCACCTTACGAACTTAAGCTATCTTCGTTCAGAACCTTACCTTACGAACTTAAGCTATCTTCGTTCAGAACCTCACCTTACAAACTTAAGCTATCTTCGTTCAGAACCTACCTTACGAACTTAAGCTATCTTCGTTCAGAACCTTAGCCTACGAACTTAAGCTATCTTCGTTCAGAACCTCACCTTACGAACTTAAGCTATCTTCGTTCAGAACCTTACCTTACGAACTTAAGCTATCTTCGTTCAGAACCTCACCTTACAAACTTAAGCTATCTTCGTTCAGAACCTACCTTACGAACTTAAGCTATCTTCGTTCAGAACCTTAGCCTACGAACTTAAGCTATCTTCGTTCAGAACCTCACCTTACGAACTTAAGCTATCTTCGTTCAGAACCTTACCTTACGAACTTAAGCTATCTTCGTTCAGAACCTCACCTTACAAACTTAAGCTATCTTCGTTCAGAACCTACCTTACGAACTTAAGCTATCTTCGTTCAGAACCTTAGCCTACGAACTTAAGCTATCTTCGTTCAGAACCTCACCTTACGAACTTAAGCTATCTTCGTTCAGAACCTTACCTTACGAACTTAAGCTATCTTCGTTCAGAACCTCACCTTACAAACTTAAGCTATCTTCGTTCAGAACCTACCTTACGAACTTAAGCTATCTTCGTTCAGAACCTACCTTACGAACTTAAGCTATCTTCGTTCAGAACCTCACTTACGAACTTAAGCTATGTTCGTTTTCCTTACGAACTTAGCAAAACGAAGATAGAAAACGAATTTATCTAATTTTCGTTTTGAATCTTCATCAAACGAATATAGCTTACGAACTTAAGCTATCTTCGTTCAGAACCTCACCTTACGAACTTAAGCTATCTTCGTTCAGAACCTTACCTTACGAACTTAAGCTATCTTCGTTCAGAACCTCACCTTACGAACTTAAGCTATCTTCGTTCAGAACCTTACCTTACGAACTTAAGCTATCTTCGTTCAGAACCTACCTTACGAACTTAAGCTATCTTCGTTCAGAACCTACCTTACGAACTTAAGCTATCTTCGTTCAGAACCTTAGCCTACGAACTTAAGCTATCTTCGTTCAGAACCTCACCTTACGAACTTAAGCTATCTTCGTTCAGAACCTTACCTTACGAACTTAAGCTATCTTCGTTCAGAACCTACCTTACGAACTTAAGCTATCTTCGTTCAGAACCTACCTTACGAACTTAAGCTATCTTCGTTCAGAACCTTAGCCTACGAACTTAAGCTATCTTCGTTCAGAACCTCACCTTACGAACTTAAGCTATCTTCGTTCAGAACCTTACCTTACGAACTTAAGCTATCTTCGTTCAGAACCTACCTTACGAACTTAAGCTATCTTCGTTCAGTATTTCACCTTACGAACTTAAGCTATCTTCGTTCAGAACCTCACCTTACGAACTTAAGCTATCTTCGTTTCAACCCTCATTTTCTTTTAAACATTGACTTTCAAATATCTTTGTTCACTTATGGCTTCCTCATCTTCAACCAACAATGCTGTTGCCCAATACCTCAATTCTCTCGTTTATCATGATCATCTTGTAGGACGTACTAATTCTCCACCAAAGTTAGTTTCATTGGCTGACTTCTGGGCGTGGAGAGGTCGAATTGAAGATTTTATTCAATGAGAAGACTTAAACATGTGGCTCATGATCACTGAAGGTTATGAGTGGCCCACTCTTACTGTGAATGGAGTTACTTCTACATACAAGGTGGGAGAATTAACAGGTGAAGAAAAGGCTAACTATGCTATTGAAGCTCACTGTGAAGGTGATCCACTATTGAAGCAAAATAGAATTAAAATGCTCAAGAAACAATTTGACTGCTTCAATGCTACAAAGAATGAACAAGTTGAGGATCTTATACTGAGATATCAACATCTTCTTGCTGAATTAGCTTACTTTGACCTTAAATACACTCCTACTGAGATAGTGGATAAATTCCTGGATGGTTTGCCGAAAGCTTACAAAGAGTTTCGTCATGGTTTGCAAGAAAGAGCTGATTATGCATCTCTTCGTATAGATGGAGTAATATCCACTCTAAGAAACAGAGAAATGAAGGATAAGGCAAAGGATCTTCAAGACAACTTCACACAAGATCCATCTCTCTATCATGCCACTATGAAAAATCCAACAGCTGATGTTAATGCCTTCTTTTCTGGAGTTGGTAATACTGGTGAGACAGACAATCGTGGTCCACTGATGGATGGAGATGATTCTTCCAGATTCATGGCTACAGATGCTGGTAACAGGGGTAAAAAGGCTAATGAAGGTGCAAAGACTAGAAATATGAAGTTCGGTAACATTACATCCTCTTCTGCTGGTTACAAGTCCATGCCAATGAATATGAAATCAGCTGAGGGTAGGATGAATGTATTTGCTGCCATGTGTGCTGCACATGAAGCTTTTGTTGCGGGTAGAATCACAGATCCAACACTTATTGATGAAGATTACGACCAGATAGATCCAGATGATGTTGAAGAAATGGATCTGAAATGGCAACTGGCCATGATCACCAGGAGAGTGTAAAAGTTTATGCAAAGAATAGGCAGACAGCTTACTGGAGGTACTCAGGGCTTTGATAAGTCAAAGGTGAAGTGCTATAACTGCGAAGGTTTTGGACATTTTGCCAGAGAGTGTCAATGGCCTAAGAGAGAGGCCAATGTTACCTCTACACGTCAAGATAGAGGTGGTAATCGTCCGTTCAATCAAAATTCAACTAGAGCTCTTTTGTTGACTGATGATCCTACTGCAAATATCAACGGCAATGACAAGGCTATAGTAGCTATTCAACCCGATGGTTCTTATGTTTGGAATCTTCCACATGATGAGACCAATAACGCTTATTTGGCTGAAATCCTTGATGATATGGCTCAAATAGTTGATTTTCCTGATGACTTCTTGGACACCACAGTTTACCACAGTGAAGAGCAATTGTATGAAAATACTAAAAGTTCGAAATTGGAATCTGTTGCTACTGGTGTACATGATTCTGATTCCGAATCTGACGTTGAGTTAGTAAATGTCAAGAACCTTGATGAAGTGAAAGCTACTGAAGAAGTGAAAGCTGCTGAGGTTAAAGAAGATTCTGCTACAGAAAAGGGTAAAAAGAAAATTGAAGAGCAGATGCAAAAGTTTAAGATTCCGGCTGGCATGACTGTGGATGACTTTGTTGCTTACATGGCAGATTGCAAAGAGGCAGACCAACAGGTATCTTATTCTCTACATACTATTGTTCATGTTTGCAAAATTGTTAATCGAATGTTTGATGAAATTGAACAAAAGAATGAACAAATTAAGAAATTAGAATCTGCTGTCAATGCTGCTCATGATGAAAGAGATAAGTTAATTAAAAAGGGTCTAACTGTAAATGATAAAGAACAATTCTTCAAGGAAAAGATTAGATCTTTAGAGTCTGACATTAGACCTATGAAAGATAAAGTCAATTAGTCTGTGGCCGTAGAAAGAGTAGGTAGTGAAGCTTACTCCTTGTTAGCTAGAAAAGGTGCTACCATTGAAAAGAAACTTGCTGATGCTAGGATAGAAATCTTGGAATTAAATGTTAAATCTGATTCTGCTAGACATGCTGAGCTTTTAATGCATATGACAAAGTTTGAGGATTCTTCCTCTAAGAGTCTTGACACTGCTAAGAACTCTTATAAAGACGTGCCTCCTCCTTTCAATAATAACTATACTCCTGTTGAACCTAATATTCCTGAAATCCTACTTCAGCCTAGTGTTGTAGATGGTAATCCAAAAGACTCAATTCCTAAGGCAAAGATGCCTGAGGGATCAAAAGAGTCTAAAGACATTTCTTCTCAACCTAACAAGGAAGAGAAATTGAAAGGTGTTATCCTAAACCAGTCTACTCCTAATGGTCAGAAAGACAGTATTGTACACTTTACACTTCATAAGAGTAATAGGGTCTATACTGAGTTAGAATTCCCATTAGAATCTATTGACCCTAAGAGGATTGATAAAGTCTGGGATGTAGATATTGAGGATATGAAGAAATTAAGTCAGCTGCGTCTCATTCCGTTACCTAAGCAGTCTAGGATTAGAAAATCTGAAGACGAATTAGCCATTAATGAAGAAGCAACTAAGGCTTTAAAGCACATCTTAATGCCTGCACTTAAGAAATCTCCAAGTAAAGGTAAACATGAGAAAGATGGTGCTAGAAAGTCTACAATATCACCAACTAAACGAGACCCTGAAAGAGAAGATCAAAGAAAAACAAGTAAGTCAGTGGACACTAGTGCTAACAATGAATCTATAGGTACCAATAAAAAGGTAGATACAAACAAAAAGTTCAAGGTCCTCTCCTGCTTTGCTTGTCATGAAAAGGGTCATGTTTATAGTGTATGTCCAAATAGACCTCGAAGATCAGGTTATCCTTCAAAGGTTTCCACCTCGGAAGGAAAAAGGGGGTTGGGTAATGATAAACAGGTTGATGAGGCTAAAGTTCAATCTTCTCCAAAACCGTTTACTATACCTCAACGACGTGAATCTCCACTGAAAGGTTCATCAGAAAATGTTCATGAGAATTCAAATCGTTTTCAAACACCTCCACGACCTGCTCGTTCTGCTCCTAGAAATCAAAATTCATATTATGACCAAATTCATTCAAGTGTTCGACCTTCTTATAGCCCTCATTCTCCTAGACCTTCTCCGACGAGAGGTCAGAAGTCTCCTCCAGTGAGAAGACGAGACGAGAATCATGTCCTACCCACGGCTTCGAGCAATGGATATTGGACTGAACTGATTCTCAGGGATGAGAAGGGTCGACCCAAACCTAAGAAGGTTTGGGTCCCCAATGAAAACTAATTTTCTCATTTTATGTGCAGGGAGTTCCTAGGAAACCAATTCATTTATGGTACCTTGACAGTGGATGCTCCAGGCACATGACAGGGGACAGGAAGCTCTTGTCCAATTATACTGGTATAAATGGGTCGTACGTTAGTTTTGCTGGATCCAAGGGCGGAAACATCACTGGTATAAATGGGTCGTACGTTAGTTTTGCTGGATCCAAGGGCGGAAACATCACTGGTATAAATGGGTCGTACGTTAGTTTTGCTGGATCCAAGGGCGGAAACATCACTGGTATAAATGGGTCGTACGTTAGTTTTGCTGGATCCAAGGGCGGAAACATCACTGGTATAAATGGGTCGTACGTTAGTTTTGCTGGATCCAAGGGCGGAAACATCACTGGTATAAATGGGTCGTACGTTAGTTTTGCTGGATCCAAGGGCGGAAACATCACTGGTATAAATGGGTCGTACGTTAGTTTTGCTGGATCCAAGGGCGGAAACATCACTGGTATAAATGGGTCGTACGTTAGTTTTGCTGGATCCAAGGGCGGAAACATCACTGGTATAAATGGGTCGTACGTTAGTTTTGCTGGATCCAAGGGCGGAAACATCACTGGTATAAATGGGTCGTACGTTAGTTTTGCTGGATCCAAGGGCGGAAACATCACTGGTATAAATGGGTCGTACGTTAGTTTTGCTGGATCCAAGGGCGGAAACATCACTGGTATAAATGGGTCGTACGTTAGTTTTGCTGGATCCAAGGGCGGAAACATCACTGGTATAAATGGGTCGTACGTTAGTTTTGCTGGATCCAAGGGCGGAAACATCACTGGTATAAATGGGTCGTACGTTAGTTTTGCTGGATCCAAGGGCGGAAACATCACTGGTATAAATGGGTCGTACGTTAGTTTTGCTGGATCCAAGGGCGGAAACATCACTGGTATAAATGGGTCGTACGTTAGTTTTGCTGGATCCAAGGGCGGAAACATCACTGGTATAAATGGGTCGTACGTTAGTTTTGCTGGATCCAAGGGCGGAAACATCACTGGTATAAATGGGTCGTACGTTAGTTTTGCTGGATCCAAGGGCGGAAACATCACTGGTATAAATGGGTCGTACGTTAGTTTTGCTGGATCCAAGGGCGGAAACATCACTGGTATAAATGGGTCGTACGTTAGTTTTGCTGGATCCAAGGGCGGAAACATCACTGGTATAAATGGGTCGTACGTTAGTTTTGCTGGATCCAAGGGCGGAAACATCACCGGTCAAGGAGATGTCGTCAATGGACAACTTACTCTAGAAAGAGTAAACTATGTGGAACAACTTACTCATAATCTAATGAGTGTCTCACAGATCTGTGACAAGGGAAACAATGTTCATTTCACAGAAAAAGAGGCATTCATCCTGAAGCCGGGTTTCGTTATTCCAGTGGTATGGATATCTCAGACTCTCCTATTTGTATCGATAATAAGTCTGCCATAGATATTACTAAGAACCCGAAAAACTTTAAAGTCACCAAGCACATAGATATAAAGCATCACTTTTTACGTGATTGTTTTGAGAAAAAGCTTATTCATTTAGAAAAGGTTATTACTGATGATAACCTTGCTGATCTATACACTAAAGCTTTTGATAGACCTCGTCATGAGTTGTTATATCAACTCAATGGTATGAAGAATGCCGAGTAGTTTCTCTCAAAGAACTTAAATTTTCTTTTCGAGTCTTAGTAGTTTAAGTCGTACATAGATAGAGTCATATAAAAAAAAAAAAAATCGAAAAATAGAAAATCCAAAAATATAATAAATAAAGTAAGGTTACTGCACTACATGATTAGACGTGACGATACTTTAGCTTTTAAGCCTACTTAATTGTACTTTAAAATGCTCAGTTCAGTGATACCATTATATGATGTATCGATAGACACAAAGTACCAAGGTTTCCTTTTAATCTGAACTTAAATGTATACAATGTTCTTATGGGAAACGTATTCAGATATATGGCTGAGAATGCTTGTTCTTAAAATAGACAAGTCCTTTAAATCTTATGAAAGATCTTGCATTGTAATTATGTATATTTGGTCTTTATAAAGAAGGTCTCGGATACATACATGTGTATGTATTGTTTTTTGGATGTATATTTGTGACAAAGATATGCAAATATCAAATAAATATGTTGAAAATATGAAGCTAATGTGGCCTTTGAGATTCGAACAAGTAAGTCCTTGGGGTGTCTTTGTATACCTAGCCTACCTAAAGCTTCCAACTTGGGATAGGTTGTCAGAAAGTTCGCTACACGGGTCTCATCGAAAGTCACGGGTTTTCATAAGTGCTTTAAAAATAATGTCACAAATATGCAAGTACTTGGCATTATGCAATGTTGAGTATATTTCCGTACGTGAGTCAAGTTAAGTCGCTTTACGCGTGAGGAATCACCGACCTGTCACCGCTGACTTGATTCTTAAAGACTTTCTCACTTTACTCACTAAATGTCTTAATCTTAGTGCTTGTGTCGATTGTGAGAGTGTATCTGAATATGGGGCACATAAGTTCGCAAACTAAAATTGTGGCATGAGTAACTTACTAGGTTACATGGTGACTGTCCTTGGCTCAAGTAATACGAAAGTGCCACAAAACCAAAGGAAACTGGAAGTACCGAGTGTTTAAGAGGACAAACATATTGGTAATCATTTTTGGATCACTGTTCATAACATAATAATAAGAGAATTCATTTCTCAAATTTTGGACTTATGTAAATGCTAATCTGAACTGATCAGTAGTAACCAAGTAATATGTGAATAATGAATAAATTAAGTTAACTAGTGTTTAGATTAGTTTATTATTATGTAATTTTTATTCTGATTTAGTAGTCCTTCCCTTTCCATTTGATAAACAACGTGCTGTCAATAGAACCTCTAGTAAAACCATTTTCATTCAGATGAGTAGACAGTTTTTCATACCATGATCGAGGAGCCTGATGTAAACCATATAGAGCCTTATCAAGATGTATTCTGCTTTGATACCACTTGTGAATCCCTCGATAGCTACAGATTGCTCTCGAGATCATCTATTGTTATGTCGTGAGTGCGGAATCCTCACGAGATAACTAGTTTGATTAGTTATCGAATATATTGCTAATTATAAGTATATAATCAGCCGTATGTATCCTATCTTCGTTTTCTAAATGTTAGAAACGAACTTAGTCGCTGGAGATGTATGTGAGTTGAACGAATTCCCTCAATTTAGGGTTTCCATTCATATATATATGTTTATATATGATGTTTGTTATGTGTGTTATACAAGTACAAACAGAATATATGTTAGGTTCCTTGTACATGAAATACTTGGAAAATAACTAGGCATAGATGCTGATGGAAATTAGTACTAACGAAGATAATCTTCGTTAGGAACAAACGAAGATAATCTTCGTTAGGAACAACGAAGATAATCTTCGTTAGGAACAAACGAAGATAATCTTCGTTAGGAACAACGAAGATAATCTTCGTTAGGAACAAACGAAGATAATCTTCGTTAGAACAAACGAAGATAATCTTCGTTAGGAACAAACGAAGATAATCTTCGTTAGGAACAAACGAAGATAATCTTCGTTAGGAACAAACGAAGATAATCTTCGTTAGGAACAAACGAAGATGATCTTCGTTAGGAACAAACGAAGATAATCTTCGTTAGGAACAAACGAAGATGATCTTCGTTAGGAACAAACGAAGATAATCTTCGTTAGGAACAAACGAAGATAATCTTCGTTAGGAACAAACGAAATAATCTTCGTTAGAAAACAAGATAGGATACATACGACTGATTATGACCATGATACGGAGAACATTTCTCTAATCATTGAGATGCTTGACAGCAAACCATCTTGAAACACTTAAGTCCCATATTAGAAGCCGTATGAATTGTAAAGTAAATAAATACTCCAAAAGCAAGTTCATATATTCTTCCTTCACGTGCTCATATCTGCATCACAATATTGTCACTGCACACCAAATATGTTGTCACCACAATATCATCCGTATGAATAACACTGTATTTGCAAAAATCAGCACTCCAACTTTATCTTCTTAACCTGAACACTACACACTTACTAAAAACTCATTAACGCATTAAGAGCAAAAGCATAATAATGCAGAAAATTCAAGCTAAAAACACACAAAATTAGGGTTAACAGATACGAAATAACAAAGATTCTAACAAAAGATCAAGGGAGGTCATTCCATTGTCAAACCCTAAAATGTCACCAAGTTATTAATTGAATTCGTAACTAGTAACAACTTAAACTTGTGAGATTTCAAATAACTTTGACTTTTCACATAACACTTAAAAGATCATTTTCTAAACTTAAACAAATTAATGTCCATATCAGAAAATCTTCTTTTGTATAAATCACATAACCTCATCAAGAATTCACATGAATGAATTCAGCAAAACATATACTCATCAGAATTTAAGTAGGATCTCTCGTGCAATAAGAACTTATGAAAATACTATTTTGACTCAATAAAATTTCGTGATGGAAAATCTGGAAATTTCCTGAGCTTGAAATGATTTCTCACGAACTTAGCTGTATCTGGAAATTTCGAAGTCCTCTAACGAAGTTAGCAAATCTATTTTCGTTTTGTTCTGTTTTAACGAAGATAACTTCTATCTTCGTTCAGAAAGTTAGAATTTGTTTTGTTCCAGTTGTTCTTACGAAGGCTAACTTCGTTCGAACATATTTGTGATCGATTACCTAACTGACCTGTTTTAACCCGTTTTTACCAACTATATAAATACAAGGTTAATTTCGTTTTATCTTTTTACACTTTCATAATTATTCAAGAAAACGAATTTAATCCTCTTCTTCTGCAAAAACCCCTTCCCTATTATCACTCAAATCACTTGATTTCACTCGATCTTCTGCTTGTTGTTTCGATTAGTGTTGAAATTAGTGATTCAGGTATATTATCGAGTGTTTTCATTCACAAATCCCCAATTCTAATTGGTTATTTTGCCCAATTTTTGCAAGAACTTAATCGGTTTTTATAAAAATTTAGATTTTTAGGGTTTAATTTCGTTTTGAGATTTTAACCCATTGAATCTTTAATTCGTCTGTAAAATCAAAGTGGGTTATGCTTCAATTACTTGATACAAAAGTTTTGTATTTGATTTCGGGCAAATCGAATGTTAATCAATTGTTTTTCAAATCGAATGTTCGATTTTGAGATGGGCTGCTGTTCAGAGTGCTCTTACGAACTTATTCTTCGTTTAGTATCTACGAACTTAGGTTCTGAGCAATGCTTACGAAATTAGTCCCTATTTCCTACTTACGAACTTAGAAGTTATTGTTAACTAACGAACTTAGTTATGTTTTATTTTAGCATGCTATCTTCGTTTATTGTTAACTAACGAACTTAGTTATGTTTTATTTTAGCATGCTATCTTCGTTTATTGTTAACTAACGAACTTAGTTATGTTTTATTTTAGCATGCTATCTTCGTTTATTGTTAACTAACGAACTTAAAGAGTAATGTCGTACAGTTTTAACTTACGAAATTTTTGATTAAGTTCATCCAAGTCTGCTACTCATTTATTGTGCTAATCTCGTAATTGTTTTTATATTGTGATTTGTTTTATAGAAATGGCTCTTGCTCCGCGTCAATTCATTAAGAAGCACAATCTTGCCCTAAATCTTGATCCAGATCAACATAATTGCGACCATTATCATGAGATGTTTGATTATATCGCTCGCTCAAGGCTTTCTTTTGCATTTTGTGATTCACCAAGACTCATTAGGCAGTATATCGATGCTTTCTGGAGGACTGCTCATGTGGTTATGGTTAATGGTCATAGTTTTGTTCGTGCTACTGTCGAAAGAATCACATTTGATTTCAATGCTGCAATGCTTCGTGATATTCTGCATTTAGGTGAAGAACCAGACGAAGCAGTGGAATTGGCTTATGAGTTTGCACTTATTCGTCGATGTTTTCAGAGGATGGGCTATGTTGGTGAAATTAAACTTCCTTTTGAAAAAAGTGGATTTCAAGGACGATGGAGATATCTTGCTTACGCTTTGTTGGTATGTCTGAGCAATTGTAAGGCTGGATTTGATCAGCTTTCTGCTCAGATTTCTTCGCAGATGGTTGCCTTGGTCTATAATCGACCTTATCCTTTTTCAGCATACTTCTATCAAGAATTTATTGATCAAATCAATGCCAAAGCGAAAAAGAGATTTCTTTTATATCCTCGCTTTGTTATGGCAATCGTTAGACATTTTTGTCCAAACTTGGTATTTGATCAAGGTCCTCGCTATACACCACATGCTTGGCCTTTGCGTCTATTTGCTGATCTAGAAGCCAACACTCGAAACGTGGCTGGTCTTAATGATCCACCACTTTTTGGTCATTTGATTGATCCAAACTATCGATCCCGTCTTGAGAATGATATGTTAGTGGATGATGATGACGATTCTGATCATGATGATGAAGAGGGTTCTGATGATGATTCCGATGGTGATTCTGATTCTGATGACTCTGATCATGGGAATGATGGTGGTGAAGAAGCTGGTTCTGATGGTTCTCATGGTGGTGATGATGCAGTTGAGGAAGACACAGATGAATATGATAGTGTCGCTGCTGATTCTAGTAATGAGCATCGAACTAAGATGGCTCATGATGTCCATGCTGATTCAGGAAGTGATTATTCACATCACTTTTCTCGAGAAGGTGTACCTGGTGCTTTACGTCATGAGCGTCGGAGTAAGGCATGTCATTCTTCTCCTGCACTTTCTGATACGGAGCAATCCGTTCATGATGAACATGATATTCAAGTTAATCAAGATGATGGTGCTGGACAAGAAGATGTACTTCATAATCAAGAAGAAGTGGAACATAGAGATATGGCACCAAGTCCAATTCATGTAGGTACAAGTACTGTTGGTACTTCAGGCCCTACTTCTTCCAGAGGTCCTAAGAGAACATTGGATGCTCCTATTACTTATACCAGAGCTAAGCGTGCACGAATTACTGAGGTTACTTCAGTATCTATTCCTGATTATCCACGATCAACTGCTGCTGCTATTCCTGCTGTCTCTACAGCACAGGTTCCTTCTGTTGCTGGTAGTGTAACGATGCATCCACTGATGCCTCCTGCCTTACCTGTATTGCCCAGATTGCCTATTATTCCTCCTCTTTCTTCAGATTACTCACTAGTTCGCCGTATCGATATTCTTCAGGCTCGTGTTGATACATTAGAGTCTGATCTTACGGATGCTCGAGTTGCTTTGACCTTTTTAATAAACTTGGTCAAGAATCAAGGGGGAGATGTTCCTGAAGAAGTTTGCAGATTGTCAGTAGTTCAGCCAAGACGTCAGAATGATGATGATGATGCTGATAATGCTGGTAATAGGATTGATTCTCGCCCAGTTTCTGACAAAGGAAAAGGTGTTGAGACTCAGGGGGAGACAGGAGGGGATACTACCCAGGTTGGTACTTCTGGTGCGGGTGGATCAAGTGCTCCTCGTGATGCTGAAGTTGTTGAAGCACTTGACTCAGGTAATTCTTCGAAATCGATTGATTATTTAAGTGATGATCAAGTTGAAGCTGAAACTGAACAATTAAAGCGTGAAGTTAAGGCAAAATTTGGACATGACTGTAATACTGAAGAAAATGCTTTTCATTCTGTATTTGATACCTTATTAGATAAACAGCAAAAAGCAGAAAACTGAAAGAGAAAAAGAATTACAGATTCAAAAGCAAACAGCCTTGGAATCTGATTCTGATTCAACTTATGATTCTGATAAAGATTGATAAAGTGTATATTAGGTTGCATGTAATAAGTTTACGACATGTAATGTAATCTATCTTATTTCAATGCAATTATATTTCATCTTTATTATTATTATCATGATTATTCATTGTATTCTGGTGTTCATTTTGTGTAATCTTAATAGATGATACAGATGATGCAGAATTATTCCTTGATGGTGATGAACTTGAGGAAGGTGAGTTTGTTCCTGAACCAGATCTAAACATATTCAAGAAACCTTATGGGTTTGATGATGTTTGGGACTCAATTCCTGAAGATCCATCTATAGAAGAAAGAAAAGTGTTAGAGTTAAAGAGAAAAGAAGTTAAGGAAAGAATGCTTCAAGCTTCAATTAGTAGCACCGCTAAAGTTTTAAACTTTGTGGTATATGCTAAGGGTGATGATGCATTGATTCCTTTCCACTGGGAAATTAACTTGACAAGACCTTTTGATCCAGATGATTATCCAGTTCCTCTCAGAGAAGATGATCCACTGCAAGAGATTGATCGACTTGTGCCTGGGCAAAGAATTAATGAATATATATTCACATGGGATACTATGAAACCCATTATGTATTGGACTCACATCTCAGATAAAGATGCTGCAAAATATAAGACGATAATCTGGAGTTGGTTCTATGATGAAGAATTGAAGCTGTTCGTTCTTAAAAGACCAGAAGGTTGTCAGTATTTAGTGTGGCATGAGAGACACTTCAGAAGTTTGTGTGAAGAAGATTTACATGAACTCGGAAATAACTGGATTATCAATCCAAGTGGTTATGGTCTTGCTGATGTTGTTGGTAAGAATCTTCATGAAGATTTCAAGTTGAGATCGAATATGAAAGACTCAGAGAAACCAAAGTTTCATATTGAACCAAGACGGAAGAAGAAGGTGGTTAAGCCAGATAAAAGCGTTGAGTATATTCAACATGATATCAAGTGTATGATCAAAGTCCCTGCCAAGAAGTGGGCACAAGATGTCTTGGATAAGATGGATAATTGGGAGATTGATCGGAATTCTGGTGAAGCCAAGATGTATGCAGACTCGAAGAAGAAGATGTTGTTGAGAAGGATGTATGATCCAATGCAGTTGGTTAACTTCTCAAGAAATGATCAGAGAAAATTATACGATACTGAATGTTCATTTTTACCATTTTGGAAGAATGAAGAGGGTCGATATCGTAAGATTCTCCAAGTCTGCTTACACGAAAATATCCATGCAAATAGCAAGCGATTGTTATTTGATGGATGATAAAGATTTTTTGAAGACTGAAGAAATCGAAGATGCTGCTGTCAAGGGGGAGTTTGTTGATGCATGTTGATGTGACAACAACAACTTAGATTTAATTAGTCTTTTAGATTAAGACATTATGTTACTTTATGTCTTATTTATATATGTGTAATTGATAGATTATGGACTTCATGTTTTGGTAATGATCGATTACATGTTTTGGTGTTATATATATGTTTATATATGATGTTTGTTATGTGTGTTATACAAGTACAAACAGAATATATGTTAGGTTCCTTGTACATGAAATACTTGGAAAATAACTAGGCATAGATGCTGATGGAAATTAGTACTAACGAAGATAATCTTCGTTAGGAACAAACGAAGATAATCTTCGTTATATGGGCTGGGATGCTAAGTTCGTAAGAACAAAGCCCAGCAGGCCCAATATCAATCAGAAACATATATATATGAATGGAAACCCTAAATTGAGGTAATTCGTTCAACTCACATACATCTCCAGCGACTAAGTTCGTTTCTAACATTTAGAAAATGAAGATAGGATACATACGGCTGATTATATACTTATAACTAGCAATATATTCGATAACTAATCAAACTAGTTATCTCGTGAGGATTCCGCACTCACGTCATAACAATAGACGATCTCGAGAGCGATCTGCAGCTATCGAGGGACTCACATCACTAGATTGCAACTCTAACCAACTCCAACAATCTCGTAACAAAAAGTATTAAAAACCTACTGAGAATATGTCAAATAAAAGTTATAAAACTTAACTTGGTTATTAAATGGCAAAGACAAGCCTACAAATCACTAATTCGGTTCATATAAGCACTAACCGAAAGCTTTAATTTGCACTTATCACACCACCACCACTATCACGAATTAAGACACCAAAATATAATGAACATTCTGTAAATAATGAAATAAGGATGAAAATCCATTTTGACGCATTTGAATTGCTTGAAAAATGAGGCTAAAATTCACTATTTCGGTAAACGATTTATAAGCTTAGAATCCTCAAAATGAGCAAGACACAAGAGAGGTTGAATTGATGTGATTCTTCCCATGATAAAAGTTGCCTAAAAGGCCTGGGATTTTTAGCCAAAAAGTTATGTGGTGATTTCTAAGAATTTCTATTAATTATTAAATTTAAATGATAATTAAAAAGGTAAATAAATAAATAAATAAATAAATAAAGTTAAAAAGGTAAATAAATAAATAAATAAATTATATAAATCATGAAATTGGTTAAATAATCACAACCAATGATGAAAGTGACTAAAACCTACTGGAGTAAAATCATTTTAAGTCAAATAACAAATGTCATATAATTTAGAAATAATTAAGTAAGTGAAAATCACTAATTAATAACTATTTTTAAATTAATAGAAAAATTACATAAATAAATATATATATCACAATATTCTAAGTTAAAACATAATAATCAGAATATAACCCAAATATATTTAGCCACAAATTATAAAGGCAAGTGAGGTACTTAAAAGTATTTTAAAGAATTATTTGGTTAATAAATCAAGAAAATGAATAAATAATTAATTAAATAATATTAAATTAAATAAACAGTTATAAATCAGAAAGTATTCATAAATATTAATATTATGAAGTTACTAATGTCAAATATTATAATTAAGCAAAGCACAAAATGGAAACCATGACAATCAAAGCCAAGTTACCGCAATTCTAACAACTTATAACTACATGTATAATGAAAGTGACCCTTTTACACCAACACTCTCTACAACAAAAAGATGCGAATATTAACAATATACTTGGATCCCAAAATTTATGACAACATAATGAAAGTGGCATTTCTTAGTGATGGCTTAAAATAGGAACTTACGTATATTAGTCCTATCGTAGGGATAGTCTCGGCTTGAGATGTGATTGAGGAATATGACGGATATATGATCAAGGAAGCGATAGATGGGAAGTACCCATTTTGGATAAGTGAATATAATATGCGGCATATCAAGGTGAGTCATAGCCCCTTTTCAAACTCTTTTATGTGTTTTACTTTCGGGGTGAAAAGCATGATAAATAAAATGGCTTTATATATATATGAAATGATTCTTGAAAGAATGATTATGAAATGGGATATTGTATGTTCAATGTGTTATAAGTTATACGATGAGCTTGAGTTCTGTCAAACCGAGATACTTCGGTACACTACTATTAACTCCGATAGTGGAGGCCTGTAGTTAGAGGGTTGCGCAACTAGGAGTCGTCCACTCACCCACTAAATAGGTAACGGTGGAATGTTTGGTCTGCCTTGGTGGCCACCTTCATTGCCAGTCTGACCCGAGCGGTGCTCTAACTATCTTTATATATTATTGGTCGTCTCCATGGCACGACCCCAATTGTGATTAAAGCACTTGATTGACAGCTTGTGCTTTGAAATGAAATATTATGTTGTTTGGGACATGTAAATGGTCGTAGTAGTGGCTCAAGCATATACTCATCGAATTATGCCTTTGGCGGAATGGAAGGTTATTATTATGGATGGAAATTATTGATTGAACATACGGTTTGGGTGCGATATATGATTGATCGCTCGATATACTTTTTCTCTCACGACAAATGTGGCAAATGAGAACTTATTAATTTACCATGGATTTCTCAACTATTTTGAAATGGATATGTAACGAGGTTTACTTGCAAACCTATGCACTCACCAACTACGTTTTCGTAGTTGACACTTTTTCTTCATGCTTTTCAGGAATTAGGGTAAGCTTTGAGGAATTATATGCATCATGATTGTTTGCATTGCACATTGGAGTCAAAGATCAAACCTTGTGACGGGCAATGGAATCCGCCCTGATCATTGTAGTATATCATCTCATGTATTTGTTATTTGTTTTGTGGACTCAATATCCAAGTATGGTAGACGTATTGTACTTGGGAATTGGTTCACATGCTTGTGCATTGTAAAAATTATTTTTATCAAATAAAGCTATTGTGAATGTTATCTATTATCCTTTGTTTTGAATACTCGACTTTCTGTACATCTCATCGCTCCGCCTTAGTTGGGGTGTTACAGAAAATGGTATCAGAGACTAAGGTTATAGAGAACATTGGGGTTCATCCGGGAATTCCAAAACTGTAGCCTCTTTTCAAAACGAATTTTATAGTCGAGTCGAGCATAAGGTTGAGCGGACTAGTTTGAGCTTTACATGGTAGGACCATAATTAAACGTAAAGTCATGAATCTACGTTTAATTATGAGAGCACCATGTAAAACTCAAACGGCCACTTAGACTTATGTTCAAAAGGATTCCTTTTCAAAAAAAAAAAAAAAAAGATCTTTATTAAACTCGTTTTAATGAGAATACGTGTTGCATTTAGACATTCACCTAAGCATATAGGAATTCGAGACATGCTTTACTTGAGGATTATGCTAGTTTAGTAGGGTTCCCCTTTGCACATTAGAAGTGAAATGAATAAGATTGAAAGATATTCGTTGATACATGCTACTCTATGCTACAACATGTGAATTTGGGCATGATTTGATTGCAATGTGAAAGTTGTAATGTGCAATGTGAAAGTTGTAATGTGCAATGTGAAAGTTGTAATGTGCAATGTGAAAGTTTGAAATATCAATGTGAAAGTTGTAATGTGCAATGTGAAAGTTTGAAATATCAATGTGAAAGTTTGGAATGTGCAATATGGAAATTATGGGAGAAATGCATGCGTAAAAGCCTTATGATTAATGATGTTGAACTTTAAGTTGCATATGCACTTTAAAATAATGAGATTATTATAAGGCACGAAATCATTGAGTAATGATGTTGATTATTTATGATCGATTTAGAAAGAAAATATAGGCATGACGAGTTGATGTGAAATTTCATGGACGATATGGATATAAGAGCCTTTACTCTCTAAGTTTGAGTTATTTGAAACTAGTGCGTGAATATTTTGATGATTTAGTAGTCACGCCTTTCTATTGAGATAATTATTGCGCCCTAAGGTTGAGCTAATTGAGGGCTAGTGCATGAACGATTTAATTATTATATAGTTGTGCCTTATCATTGAGATAGTTATTATGCTTGTCCCTGAGAAATTCATCATGAAACTAGATAATTTCCTAAGCATGAAAGTTGTCATTAAATACCCCTCCGTCATTCGTTCACTTGTGCTCTTTTGAAAATTAGCCATCATCATATTTCTTATGACACCGCTATTCATTATGGACATACGACAACGCGATATCATCGGTGAAGCATCTTCACATGAACATTGGATGACATACTCTAAGAATTGTAGTCCCAAGATATGACGCGACTCTATCCTTTTAGAAACTACATATAACCTTTGTATTCGATCTGAGATGGTGCGAAACATATGGAAATGCCGAATGAAGTTGGAGACTTGTGCAGGACGAGTGGTATTAAAGCCAAATTACGATTCGACGACGCCGATAGAACACATTCCGATATACGTTCCAGACGACACATTCTGGGGATTGTAGCTCCGAAAATTTGGTGCGATATCTCTATAATAACACGCGTACACGAACGGTTATCCATATTATCTAAGTCGGTGCGACATGTATTGACGTCATTGAAAGTTGGAGTCCATTGGGCAACGAAAGACAAAGAAGTGATTTCTTTAACTCGCGCAAGGAGTTTAATCCGAGCCTTAATGAATCTTTTGTTTTCCTATTTCCTATTTCATTCATTCGAAACCAAATTCTATATCCTTTATATTCTTGATTATTCAAAGTAATGATCACCACCGCTTCTCCTCAAAGTTAGTAACCTAACAACACACCCCTCACTTACGTAACATTCCGCAATGGCGAAGTCGAGTAACTAGTACCCTGTTCTCGCTGCGACATCAATGGATGCGAAAGAAGTCCAGGCATCAGTCGTCCATAAGTGAAAGACTTGGGATGACTTTATAGCATAAAAGATGTTATTGGATCATGTACATAAAGTAGGACGGAGAAGATTTGTGGTGTATAAGTCAAGTACATGGAAGCACAAGCGAAGAGTATACTAAGCTTTAACTTGGAAAAAGAATTGAAGGTCTTCCCTGTCTATATTGATCGACCAAAGGAAGAAAAAAATATAAAAAATAAAAAATAAAAAAAATAAAAAAAGTTAGCGGCCGACGAAAGGAAGGTCGTGTGACATGAAGATCACCTTTGGATAAATGTAAGATTTCCCTAGAACTTGGGGGAGATCACTAGCAATGTTGGAAGACAAAAGTAATTAGAAGAAGAAAACCAAGGACAATAAGACAATTAGGGTGTGTCGAGTAACCCTCAAGATGGAAAAAAGGATTCTGAGCTATCCTTTTCTTTTTCAAAACACCAAAGCAAATGGATATTTGCTACATAAAGGAATCAGGAATTTGGCGAATTGAAGATCGTCAAGGATGGTGAGATAAAGTGAAAGGTAGGAAATCCCTTACATTTTTCTAGAGGAAAAATGTTAAGGGGGTAATCACAGCAAAGGTAGATACTCGAACAAGAAGTATGAAGTGCAAGATTATACTTTATCTTTCAAGAAGAGTTATTCACTAGCAACATTGAAGGTATTGTGGAGTAGAAGATAGAGTAAAGAAACATCATTTGACACAATCAGTAAAGTGAAGGCATTGACGCCGTCTACAAGATGTAGTTCTGGTGGCGTTTATCTTTATGGCGGTTCACGCGTTATTCTTTGAATACGAATTAGAAAACCTCTATCGAAAGACAAGCTAATAGTAGAGCATAAGAACCAAGCTAAGAGGAAGCGGTATACGCTCAACACCCGAGTTTAGAAGCACGGGGAGTCGTGAAAAGTATCCCCTCAAGGTCAACGGTCGTAGGGAGGTAAGCTAAAACAAGATGAATCTGAGTGAAAACGATTTGCAACACATGGTTAATCGTCAAGGACCATCGACCCATGGAGTAGTGCGCCCAAGCAGGGTGAAGAAGAAAACAACATGGAATTGCTAAAGCTAGTAGTGAAAACAAATAAGAAATACGACGCTAGAAGTCAAGGCACATGCTACGACAACGATTAAGGAAGTTGGGCGCTGAACTAAGTTCCAGACAACTAACAAACTCCGTGAAGAGCTAGTTATGGAATGTTTGAACGGAAGGGTGATAAGGATAATTCGCATCTGTGAAGAGTTAGGATCAAAGGATCCGTATCACCATGATCTGACAAGTACCCCTGAGATAACTGCAAGGACCAGTGACTGCTTGTGTGCTGTTCAAGACGACGATTACTCTAGTTAGAGATGGATTTGAGTGACGAAATGGTAAGGAGTATGGTGACCCATAAGAAAACGAAAGGAAAATGGAGAAGACCGAATGGTTGAGAAAAGGATGAAGTAACCGATGTTTCCCCTAAATTATATTATATCACAATTTCTAAGGACATTAGGTTATTGTATTTGAAAAGAAGCTTAGCTTAGAAAGCTGGAAATGGATATGAGACTCAGGAGAGCAAAGTAATTGAGAGTTTTGTAGAGGTCGGGAGGACCTACGAAGGATTAATTTAAAGGAGGAGTTCATACGAATAAGGACATCGAAGTGTTTACCTCGAAATGATGGTGGTGATATGATAACTTATGAGCATAAGGATTGTGTAAATCCTATCACGAGGAATGCGTAGGTATGGCAAAGGAACCGAATAGGTTATATGTGCGATATTAAAAGAGATTTGTCGGTGATGAGTCATAGATAATGGTCCTTCTAGCGTAAAAAGAAGTAATTAAAGGTACCATAAAATGATTTGAAAGCCAATATCGGCAAAAGCAAGAGAAATTGGTAACGATGTGACTTAGCGAATAATGAAAAAGGCGACTTTGGAAAAATAAGGGCAAAATTGAAGAACAAAGATGAGTATGAGGAACAAGATGGAACTATCATCATAAAATTTATGATTCCCTCGGACGCCATAAAATAACAAAGACAACACTAGAAAACCCTAAAATGAGATACTACGAAGATGTACCTTTGCAATTTTAGTGCAACTCGGCACCTCAGTTAGTATCACTTTTGTTAAGGGGGTAATCCCTTAACAAGTGATTAGTCACAAACGACGCCAAAATTTTCAAAAAGCGGCAAGCGTGTCCAACGTCAAACCAAAGAAGGATGAAAGTGGGCGAGAAGCTATTGGAACGATTCTTTAATTGGGGTAGAAGACGATAAAGGAAAATATGCAAAGTAACAATGGAAATGAATAGCCACCAACGATCAATATCCCAACGTCTCTCACTATTTTATTGTAACTCACGTTACGAGCCGTTTGCTCATTTTACACCTCCGTATTGCCATTCATACTATCATCCCATTATTTAGTATTGATTTAGGGAAGATTGACAGCCCACAACGATTATATACGATTAATCTCTAGTCGTCTCAAGAAGTGAGCGACATTCGTAACCTTTTCTTTTTCGAAGCTTCTAATCACGAGAACTGTTAGGGCACAAAGCAATGGATGCCCCAACCATAGAGTTAAAAGCTCGAAAGAAACCAAGAATCGTGATAAAATCTTGTTTGACTTTCACACATTTATGTCTCCGTGTAGACACCCATACGGTTGGTGTAACAACCGCCAAAATTTCAGGTTGATTAATTTACTATTACGTGTACTATTTAAATTTTTGTTGATCAAACAATATGAACAAACATTTTATGGCATAATAAACTGAACAAATATTTTTTTTGATAAATTATGGATAACTATTGCCAAGAACTCAAATAGTTATTTGAGAGTTGCTTGGAAATACTTTTTCATACTTATACTATCAATAATTGTATTTATGAATAGTGACCGTGAATAGTTACTATGAATAGTAAAGGTAAAAAGTAAATTGTAAATAGTAAAGGTAAAAAGCATATTCCAAAGAATATGCTAAGGCATATTCTAAAGCATATTCTAAAATTATTTTCTATAAATAGCGACCATAGTTTAATTATAAAACTCACACCATCATATATTCACTTCTAAATTTCTCTCTGATAATCACACAAGATTAAGTACGTCTAAGTGATCTTTCTTCTACAACACTAAGGTGAGTTTCCATATTCCCCTTTTTAATTCTTTTATATAATTTATTTCGGGGACTGAGATACATGCATAATAATTATTTTATGTTATATATATACGAAACTTTGAAGAACAATTGCAAAACTATATGATATATAATATACTATGTGAGTTTTCATACTCCCCTTTTCAATTATTTATACATTTATTTGGGGACTGAGATACATGCAATAAAACTACTTGTTATACTTATATGTATATTTTCAAAGTTATATACTTATATGTATATTTACAAAATTATATATATATTATATATATATTTTGTAACTCCACTTTATTTATTTTACCTTCGGGGTAAAATACAAACTCTTTACTGTTATGATGAACACAAGTATTCCAGAAATGTATATATGGTTGATTCTAAGTTGCTCTGTTCACTCAAAGTCCTCACTATCATGAAC
Source organism: Erigeron breviscapus (assembly GCA_034093135.1). Taxonomy (NCBI): domain Eukaryota; kingdom Viridiplantae; phylum Streptophyta; class Magnoliopsida; order Asterales; family Asteraceae; genus Erigeron; species Erigeron breviscapus. Next base: position 116,520,498 of record CM067168.1, read on the forward strand.
GATTAATTATGGAAACATAAACGTGGGTATATTGAATAGTACTATTGGGGTAGGCACCCCCATTCGTGTTGGTCATACCAACTGTATACGAATGCATTATATTTGGAAAGCTTAGGGTACCCTGAACAAGGTATCTACTTCGGAGGCAAATAAACACACACTTGTCTAGTTTCGGTTCATGAGCTTAGAACTTGATGTATACAGTATCTACTCTTATATTCTATTTGATCCATTGTGTGATCAAATAGTTACTTTAAATCTTGTGGTTCATACTCTATATTTTAATTAAAACATATGATACTCTTTGCTGATATTGTATCATAACTATTGACATTGCGGTAAGGCAATGGTCACACTGAACTCTGGCATTTTGTGAAACTATATTTTCTATATGAAAAACTTGTGGAACTCACCAACTTTATGTTGACGTATTTTAGCATGTATTCTCAGGTAACTAGACGATAATCTATACATGGGACATTTTTCCGCTGCATACAACATACTGGACTATGGCCTACCCTCAGACTCTAGTAAAGACAAGTCAATTTGCTAAAGTCTCTGTCTACTGTTTAATATGTTTAATATTAAATAAATGTTTTCAAGAATAATATCTTTCATAAATTGTAATATAAATTTGTGAACAATGCTTTTATATAAATGTATTTTAAAATGACAACGTTTTGTGTCGTTCAGTATATCTTGTGTTGTGAATCCATGTAAGTCATACCCCGGATAGGGCGGGTGTGACAGATTGGTATCAGAGCCCAAGTTATAGTGAACTAGGTAGCAAATTGATGGACCTAGACTATAACCCCATATAGAACAACACCCACATACATGCATAATTTTATGAATAATCCCTACTTGATTATATATGTTTAGAATATATAATTTAATGTATATTATATATATATATATATATTATATATATATATATATATATATATATATAGCAACAGAGTAATGTCGGGATTCGTAGTGGAATACTTATCCGATCGTGAGGAAGAGATTACGTCTCGATCACCTCCACCTGTACTTGAACCCTCCGACTCTCCTTGTCATGTAGTAAATCAGCCAATGGAGGAGACCGATCACGTTGGAGAAGAAGCTGATAACGCACTTGTCCCTGGACCAAACACTACTGTCACCATTAATGCTTTTACTAGCACTACGCCTACTTTTACTTTTTCAAATCTATCTGGGGAAAGTCCTTCAAGCTCACCTCGATCTTTAATACGAAGGATCCGAACGCCTAGATATCCGATGTTTAACCACCCTCAGTCACAACGTACTCGACTTACTCATCCTGAACCACCCGCTCAGCGGCTGCGGAGATCTATTAATGCTATACCAAGATTTCTGGCGGAATGGAGATTTGAAGAAGGACTCCTTAACTCTGACCAGTTCAGAAGAGCTGAAGGTCCAACCAATATTCCTGCACTAACTATGGAACCTTTGCATGACACTGTCCCTACATTGGTCCTACGCATAGTCCGAGCAGAAAAGTGTATTACGGAGTTGAGGGAAAGAACAAACATACTGCGGAGGAAGGTGGAAAATCAAGATAATATGATAGTCGCACTGGAAGGTGAGATGGAGGAAGCTCACTTCAGGATACATGGTCTTGAAGACACCGTGTTGGAACTACAGGAGAAGATAACAAGATTTGAAGCTATGTTTGAAGCTATATCGAGAGCCACTACTATAACCCCATTTACTCTGTCACAGTAGATATTGTGTAGTTACTTACTATTTACGGCGTATATGTCGGGAAATGTAATTTTAGATAAAATAATGGATTCTTGAGATATTTATATCTCAAAGTTTGTTATCCAATAAATCTACTATCTTTATCTTGATTTACACTTCTTTTAGTCATAACTATTGAATTGTGGTTATGGTATGATGTGGTAGTATCTCATCAATTTCTTTATTTATATTTAAGGATCCGGTCGTCAAAAGAAGTACCAGAAATGAACGCAACAGATATTGCTAGAATTGTAGCAGAAAGTATAGCAGTAGCTTTTGCAACTCAAGCCGCAAACAGAAACAATAATCATGACAATAATGGTACACCTAGAGATTGTACTTACAGAGAATTTCAACAATGTAAACCCATTATATACAATGGTACCGAAGGAGCAATTGCACTCATCCGATGGTTCGAGAAACTGGAGTCCATATTTCGTGTTAGTAACTGCGCTGAAGATAGCCGAGTAAAATATGCTACCTGCACACTACAAGATCAAGCTCTTACCTGGTGGAATGAGTACGCCACTACAGTAGGAATTGATGCAGCTTATGCAATGTCATGGGAAGATTTGAAGGAACGTATGAAAGCCAAGTATTTCCCGAGGAGCGAAATTCAGAAAATGGAGGTAGAATTTCATAATTTGAAGACGAAGGGATACGAAGTATCTGAATACACCAACCGCTTTCATGAGTTGGCACTTCTTTACCCAACCATGGTTACACCCGATTATAATAAGATTGAGCAGTACATTTTTGGACTTCCACCAAAGATTCAGGATTTGATCACTGCTACCGAAACCACTGACATCGAACATGCGGTTTGGTTGGCAAACAGTTTGGCTGACAAAGCAAAACTTCGTGCTAATACAGAAGGAAAGTCTGGTGATCAAAAAGGGTTCAATAAGAAAAGGAGATGGGAAGATAACTTTGGGAAGAGTCAAGGGGATCAACAGACAAAGAGACCTGCTCAGATCTCAGGACCATCATCAAATAATGGTTATATAGGAACCAGGCCATATTGCAATAGGTGTACTTTACATCACACCGGTCCTTGCACAGTACAATGCAATAATTGCAAGAAAATTGGTCATCTGGCCAAGAACTGTAGAATCCCTAATCCAACTGTCAACAATGGAACAAAAATAAGATGTTATGAGTGTGGTGAAGAAGGACATTTCAGGAATAAATGTCCAAAGCTGAAAAACAACAAACAACGGAAACAACAACAATAACAACCACAACAACAACAATCGAAACAACAACAACAACCACAACAACAACAATCGAAACAACAACAACAACCACAACAACAACAATGCTCGAGGAAGGGCATTCATGATCAATGCGGGAGAAGCCCGCCAAGACCCAAACATCGTCACGGGTATATTTCATCTGAATAATCATTGTGTCTCTGCTTTATTTGATCCTGGTGCCGATAGAAGTTTTGTGTCAAATAAAATTATTCACCTGCTTTCAATTATACCTACCCCATTAGATGCTAAGTATTCTGTAGAATTAGCAAATGGTAAAATGATCGAAGTCGAAAGCATAATCCAAGGTTGTACCTTAGAATTAGCAAAAGAATTATTTTCTATAGATCTAATACCATTCGAAATAGGAAGCTTTGATATTATCATTGGTATGGACTGGTTGTCTAAAAACCAAGCAGAAATAGTCTGTCACGAAAAAGTTGTTTGAATTCCAATTGCAAACGGTGAGAAGTTGATTATCCAAGGCGATAAGAATGGAGTACGATGTAACATTATATCTTGCATGAAGACTCAGAAGTATCTCAGAAAGGGATACCAGGCAATCCTAGCCCATATATCGGAGAAAAAGACTCCGGAGAAACGGCTTGAAGACATACCCATCGTACGAGATTTTCCAGAAGTCTTTCCTGAAGACTTGCCTGGTCTTCCACCAATCCGGCAGGTGGAATTCAAAATAGACTTAGTACCTGGTGCTGCACCAGTGGCACGAGCACCATATCGATTAGCTCCTTCCGAAATGAAAGAACTTGCAAGTCAATTGCAAGAACTTTTAGAGAAAGGATTCATTTGACCGAGTTCCTCACCTTGGGGAGCTCCAGTCTTGTTCGTCAAGAAGAAAGACGGATCTTTTCGCATGTGTATAGACTATAGGGAGTTGAATAAGTTGACGGTTAAAAACCGGTACCTACTTCCTAGGATCGATGACCTGTTTGATCAATTACAAGGGTCGAGTTGCTTACTCAAAAATCGATCTTAGATCCGGTTACCATCAGCTTAGAGTTTCATAAGAAGACATTCCCAAGACGGCGTTTAGAACCCGCTATGGCCATTACGAGTTTGAAGTGATGCCATTTGGTTTGACGAATGCACCCGCAGTTTTCATGGACCTCATGAACCGTGTGTGCAAACCATATTTAGATAAGTTTTTTATCGTATTCATAGATGACATTCTAATCTATTCTAAAACCAAAGAAGAGCACGAGGTACATCTGAAGAAAATTTTGGAACTACTCAAGAAGGAAGAATTGTACGCAAAATTTTCAAAATGCGAATTCTGGATTCGTACAGTACAATTCTTAGGCCATGTCATTGATAGTCAAGGAATTCATGTAGATCCTGCCAAGATCGTGGCTATTAAGAACTGGGAAGCACCGAAAACACCAACAGAAATACGACAATTTTAGGTCTTGCTGGCTATTATAGAAGATTCATCGAGAATTTTTCTAAGATAGCCCAACCTTTAACGTCGTTGACTCAAAAAGACAAGAAGTTTGCCTGGGAAGATAAACAAGAAAAAGCATTTCAACTACTGAAGGAGAAGCTCTGTAGTGCTCCGATTTTGTCACTACCCGAAGGAACGGATAATTTTGTGGTATATTGCGACGCATCTCATCAAGGATTGGGATGTGTGTTGATGCAGAAAGATAAGGTGCTAGCCTATGCCTCGCGTCAACTTAAGGTGCACGAGAAGAACTACACGACTCATGATCTTGAACTAGGAGCTGTAATATTCGCTCGAAAGATTTTGAGACACTATTTATATGGTACAAAGTGTACTATATTCACCGACCATAAAAGTCTCCAACATATTTTTGACCAGAAAGATTTGAACATGAGGCAACGTAGATGGGTGGAATTGCTCAGTGATTACGATTGTGAAATTCGTTATCATCCGGGCAAAGCAAACATTGTAGCAGATGCTTTAAGTCGTAAAGAAAGAGTAAAGCCACTTCGAGTACGAGCTTTAAGTATGACCATTCATACTCATCTTACTTCCCAAATTCGTGAAGCTCAACTTGAAGCATTAAAGAAAGACAATCTCAAAGAAGAAGCTTTGAGGGGGATGGAAGAGCAATTTGAAGTTAGACCCGATGGAACCCGGTATTTTTCTAACCGGATTTGGCTACCAAGCTATGGAGATTTAAGAAACTTGGTGATGAACGAATCACACAAGTCAAGATATTCGATACATCCTGGATCAGATAAGATGTATCATGGACTAAAAGAATTGTACTGGTGGCCTAACATGAAAGCTGACATAGCCACCTATGTTAGCAAATGTCTAACATGCTCAAAGGTGAAGGCAGAGCATCAAAAGCCATCTGGATTGCTACAACAACCAGAGATTCCCCAGTGGAAGTGGGAATGTATAGCCATAGACTTTATCACAAAGTTACCGAAGACTGCTAATGGTTGTGATACGATATGGGTAATTGTAGACTGACTCACTAAGTCTGCACATTTCTTGCCCATAAAAGAGACTGATAAAACGAGCAAGCTGCCAGATTGTACATAAAGGAAGTAGTATCACGACATGGAATACCTATTTCGATTATTTCTGATAGGGATAGTCATTTTACTTCCAGATTTTGGCAGACTCTACAGAGAGCCCTAGGTACACGGTTAGATATGAGCACTGCATACCACCCGCAGACCGATGGTCAAAGTGAAAGGACCATTCAAACGCTTGAAGACATGTTGCGCGCTTGCATAGTTGATTTTGGGAATGGTTGGGAAAAACACTTGCCTTTGTGTGAGTTCTCATACAACAACAGTTACCACACTAGCATCAAGGCTGCACCATTTGAGGCACTGTATGGGAGAAAATGTCGTTCACCCATCTGTTGGGTTGAATTAGGTGACAAAATTCCAGTAAAGAAAGACAGTCCAATTACAGGTCTCGAACTCATTCATGAGACTACTGAGAAGATCGTACAGATACAAAACCGATTAAAGGCAGCACGAGATCGTCAAAAGAACTATGCTGATGTAAGAAGAAAGCCTTTGGAATTTCAAGTAGGAGACAAGGTTATGCTGAAAGTATCTCCTTGGAAAGGAGCCATCCGATTTGGAAAACGAGGTAAGTTAAATCCTAGGTTTATTGGACCTTTCGAAATAATAGAAATAATTGGTCCAGTAGCTTATAGGCTTAGACTGCCACAAGAACTTATCCGTATACACGATGTGTTTCACGTCTCAAACTTGAAAAAGTGTTTGTCTGACGAAACACAAATTATTCCACTGGAAGAACTTCGAATGGATGACAAGCTGCACTTTGTTGAAGAACCAGTAGAGATTATGGATAGAGACGCCAAGCAGTTGAAACAGAGTCGAATTCCTATTGTCAAAGTCCGATGGAATTCAAAGCGAGGTCCTGAGTTTACCTGGGAACGTGAGGATCAAATGAAACAAAAGTATCCTCACTTGTTCGAAAAAGCCCTACATTCCGACCACACGCGCTAAATTTCGGGACGAAATTTAAATAACCGGGGGAGAATGTGACAACCGCCAAAATTTCAGGTTGATTAATTTACTATTACGTGTACTATTTAAATTTTTGTTGATCAAACAATATGAACAAACATTTTATGGCATAATAAACTGAACAAATATTTTTTTTGATAAATTATGGATAACTATTGCCAACAACTCAAATAGTTATTTGAGAGTTGCTTGGAAATACTTTTTCATACTTATACTATCAATAATTGTATTTATGAATAGTACCATAATTATGAATAGTAACCATACTTGTGAATAGTACCGTATTTGTGAATAGTAATCGTACTTATGAATAGTACCGTATTTTTGAATAGTAACCGTATACATGAATAGTACCATATCAATGAATAGTAACCGTGAATAGTTACTATGAATAGTAACGGTAAATAGTAAAGGTAAAAAGTAAATTGTAAATAATAAAGGTAAAAAGCATATTCCAAAGAATATGCTAAGGCATATTGCAAAGAATATGCTAAGGCATATTCTAAAGCATATTCTAAAATTATTTTCTATAAATAGCGACCTTAGTTTAATTATAAAACTCACACCATCATATATTCACTTCTAAATTTCTCTCTAATAATCATACAAGATTAAGTACGTCTAAGTGATCTTTCTTCTACAACACTAAGGTGAGTTTCCATATTCCCCTTTTTAATTCTTTTATATAATTTATTTCGGGGACTGAGATACATGCATAATAATTATTTTATGTTATATATATACGAAACTTTGAAGAACAATTGCAAAACTATATGATATATAATATACTATGTGAGTCTTCATACTCCCCTTTTCAATTATTTATACATTTATTTGGGGACTGAGATACATGCAATAAAACTACTTGTTATACTTATATGTATATTTTCAAAGTTATATACTTATATGTATATTTACAAAATTATATATATATATATATATTATATATATTTTGTAACTCCACTTTATTTATTTTACCTTCGGGGTAAAATACAAACTCTTTACTGTTATGATGAACACAAGTATTCCAGAAATGTATATATGGTTGATTCTAAGTTGCTCTGTTCACTCAAAGTCCTCACTATCATGAACGATTAATTATGGAAACATAAACGTGGGTATATTGAATAGTACTATTGGGGTAGGCACCCCCATTCGTGTTGGTCATACCAACTGTATACGAATGCATTATATTTGGAAAGCTTAGGGTACCCTGAACAAGGTATCTACTTCGGAGGCAAATAAACACACACTTGTCTAGTTTCGGTTCATGAGCTTAGAACTTGATGTATACAGTATCTACTCTTATATTCTATTTGATCCATTGTGTGATCAAATAGTTACTTTAAATCTTGTGGTTCATACTCTATATTTTAATTAAAACATATGATACTCTTTGCTGATATTGAATCATAACTATTGACATTGCGGTAAGGCAATGGTCACACTGAACTCTGGCATTTTGTGAAACTATATTTTCTATATGAAAAACTTATGGAACTCACCAACTTTATGTTGACGTATTTTAGCATGTATTCTCAGGTAACTAGACGATACTCTATACATGGGACATTTTTCCGCTGCATACAACATACTGGACCATGGCCTACCCTCAGACTCTAGTAAAGACAAGTCAATTTGCTAAAGTCTCTGTCTACTGTTTAATATTGTTTAATATTAAATAAATGTTTTCAAGAATAATATCTTTCATAAATTGTAATATAAATTTGTGAACAATGCTTTTATATAAATGTATTTTAAAACGACAACGTTTCGTGTCGTTCAGTATATCTTGTGTTATGAATCCATGTAAGTCATACCCCGGATAGGGCGGGTGTGACAGTTGGTCTATCCATTTTTACTACCGTATGAATGATTGAACTTCGAGGACGAAGTTTCAGTTAAGGGGGTAATGATGTAACAACCCTCAGAATCCCGACTAGGATAATTTACTTGACTTGTCTAGACAATTATCCCTAGAGGTTTATTAAGAGAATTGACCTCCTAGACATTTAAGGCATAGTGATAATTGCCCTCTAGTTCAATGAAATACCGTAAGTGACTAGCTATCTTAGAAATGCCATAAACAATAACAATAATCATTCAAGACAATCCCAATCTATAAACTAGTTCTAATTAAACTTGATGAAATGTCAATAAACCAAAAACTTTATTTCGAGAAGTTAAGTCATATAAATAATAATGTGAGTCTCACAAGTTGAGATAACAATCAAAATTCTTATAAAAGTCCAACAAATTGAATCATCAAGCCAACTAAATAATAATTGGTCATGGAAATACCATGAGCATCTTAAAAATATTTATAACTCCTTAAGTACATGAAAATGCTTGAATAATAATAAACATATATGAACATGTCTAATATAAAAACAAGATTATAAATAAATGGATCAAGTAACAATTTTAAAATGCAAATGTATATGTATATATACATATATACACGGCCACATACATAGATACATATACAAGAACAAGTAATTAACTTACACTATAAATAAATACAAACTACTCTTACAAAATATATATATACATAACCTATGCATATATACACATCTACATACACTAATTATATATAATTTAAACAAAAATCCCCCTCCAAACCCACTCCCAAAACCGGCCTCCCCTCTCCCCCATACACTTCCCCCAATCAAATTACATCCTTCCTTTATACTCCCCATATACTCTTACACCTAAACCCTTAACACTCCTCATTACTCTCTTACACTCCCAACACACACACAAACACATCTTTCACTCTCAAAACTCTTTCTCTTCTTCCTTTTTCTCTCTTCATTTTGGCTCAAAGAAACAAGAAAAACAAAGACAAAAATCAAATCTAAACAAAGATAATAATAAAGGGTTGTTAAGGATTAATCAAGGGTTGATTCAAGTAAGGTTTAAGAGTTATTTTAAGCTTGAAATAAGGGTTGTTTGGAGCCATAAAGGTCACGAAAAATCTGCCCAAAATCATCTTCAAAACCAAGTTCTTCAAGGGTATAAATCTTCATCTCTTTACTAGATCTATCTTGTTCTTGCTTATTTTTCAGAGATCTTATCAAAAGTTTATGTTTTCTTTATAATATACACTTGATGAAGGCAAGTTGATAGGATCTTTCTCCTCATGCATATGCATGTCGAAATCTATGAGAAAGATCCAAGGATTCAACAAGTTTAAGACCCAAAAGTGTTGTTATAGATTAGTAGCTTCTAAAGTGATTTTCCTTTTCATAGATCTATATGTTTTTGTATATTTTGAAGAATATATTTCTGAGATTTTTCATTAAAAAGTTGTTTTTATGTTGTTGAAAGTTAGATCTATAAAGATTGGTATTGAAAAGTGTTGATTTGAATGAATGCATGTTAGATCTAAGAAAGTTGAATCTTGTTGTTGGATTATGAGATGGATGGACTTGTATTAAGTGAAAAATATGTTAAAAGAAGTATAATAATCTGGAAATTTGATGTTGAGAGATTTAAAAATAAAGTATTAATCTTGTAAAGGATGAACTCAAGTGTTAATAAAGCAAGAATGGTCATTGGTGAGTTGTTTGTACCCAAATACCTTCTGACAGAATCATTCTCCTGTCTTTGGATGGATAAACTGAACATGTGAGGACCGTTTCAAGCAAAACTTTCAAAATAAAAGTTGTAGATAAAAGCGTTAAGTTTAACCTCCAACTGGAATCACTCAAAAATATTAAACCAAACCAAAGATATGATTTTTCTACCAAAAGTGGTCAAAACTGGATTTTTGTCTAAATCTTGAGTCAACTTTGACGATTTTTAATTTCTTAACTAATAGGTTTCAGAAGTTTAAACTTGGTGTGAACTGAGTTCAAAGTGTCCCTAACTTAAAATAAAATTGGGAGATTTTTGTTAAATGTTCATCATAGAAATCTTTTATAAAATATTTTGAGTCGCACAGCAGCTCTTGTTCTGCCCAGTTTTGGTTTGGTAATTTTTAGAGGTAGTAAACAATGTCTAAAATTTAGCAAAAATTCAAATAAATATAGGACACATATATGTCTCTGTATAAAAATCACCAATTCCCAAATAATTCAACTCAACCAAGAATGACTACTCAACATTTTATGAAACTAAGTGTTAAAACAGAAAATTCCAAGTAAAAGTTCTTCACAACAAAATAAGCTAAAAGTCACTAGATTGCAACTCTAACCAACTCCAACAATCTCGTAACAAAAAGTATTATAAACCTACTGAGAATATGTCAAATAAAAGTTATAAAACTTAACTTGGTTATTAAATGACAAAGACAAGCCTACAAATCACTAATTCGGTTCATATAAGCACTAACCGAAAGCTTTAATTTGCACTTATCACACCACCACCACTATCACGACTTAAGACACCAAAATATAATGAACATTCTGTAAATAATGAAATAAGGATGAAAATCCATTTTGACGCATTTGAATTGCTTGAAAAATGAGGCTAAAATTCACTATTTCGGTAAACGATTTATAAGCTTAGAATCCTCAAAATGAGCAAGACACAAGAGAGGTTGAATTGATGTGATTCTTCCCATGATAAAATTTGCCTAAAAGGCCTGGGATTTTTAGCCAAAAAGTTATGTGGTGATTTCTAAGAATTTCTATTAATTATTAAATTTAAATGATAATTAAAAAGGTAAATAAATAAATAAATTATATAAATCATGAAATTGGTTAAATAATCACAACCAATGATGAAAGTGACTAAAACCTACTGGAGTAAAATCATTTTAAGTCAAAGAACAAATGTCATATAATTTAGAAATAATTAAGTAAGTGAAAATCACTAATTAATAACTATTTTTAAATTAATAGAAAAATTACATAAATAAATATATATATCACAATATTCTAAGTTAAAAAGCATAATAATCAGAATATAACCCAAATATAATTAGCCACAAATTATAAAGGCAAGTGAGGTACTTAAAAGTATTTTTAAAGAATTATTTGGTTAATAAATCAAGAAAATGAATAAATAATTAATTAAATAATATTAAATTAAATAAACAGTTATATTAATATTATGAAGTTACTAATGTCAAATATTATAATTAAGCAAAGCACAAAATGGAAACCATGACAATCAAAGCCAAGTTACCGAAATTCTAACAACTTATAACTACATGTATAATGAAAGTGACCCTTTTACACCAACACTCTCTACAACCAAAAAGATGCGAATATTAACAATATACTTGGATCCCAAAATTTATGAAAACATAATGAAAGTGGCATTTCTTAGTGATGGCTTAAAATAGGAACTTACGTATATTAGTCCTATCGTAGGGATAGTCTCGGCTTGAGATGTGATTGAGGAATATGACGGATATATGATCAAGGAAGCGATAGATGGGAAGTACCCATTTTGGATAAGTGAATATAATATGCGGCATATCAAGGTGAGTCATAGCCCCCTTTCAAACTCTTTTATGTGTTTTACTTTCGGGGTGAAAAGCATGATAAATAAAATGGCTTTATATATATGAAATGATTCTTGAAAGAATGATTATGAAATGGGATATTGTATGTTCAATGTGTTATAAGTTATACGATGAGCTTGAGTTCTGTCAAACCGAGATACTTCGGTACACTACTATTAACTCCGATAGTGGAGGCCTGTAGTTAGAGGGTTGCGCAACTAGGAGTCGTCCACTCACCCACTAAATAGGTAACGGTGGAATGTTTGGTCTGCCTTGGTGGCCACCTTCATTGCCAGTCCGACCCAAGCGGTGCTCTAACTATCTTTATATATTATTGGTCGTCTCCATGGCACGACCCCAATTGTGATTAAAGCACTTGATTGACAGCTTGTGCTCTGAAATGAAATATTATGTTGTTTGAGACATGTAAATGGTCGTAGTAGTGGCTCAAGCATATACTCATCGAATTATGCCTTTGGCGGAATGGAAGGTTATTATTATGGATGGAAATTATTAATTGAACATACGGTTTGGGTGCGATATATGATTGATCGCTCGATATACTTTTTCTCTCACGACAAATGTAGCAAATGAGAACTTATTAAGTTACCATGGATTTCTCAACTATTTTGAAATGGATATGTAACGAGGTTTACTTGCAAACCTATGCACTCACCAACTACGTTTTCGTAGTTGACACTTTTTCTTCATGCTTTTCAGGAATTAGCGTAAGATTTGAGGAATTATATGCATCATGATTGTTTGCATTGCACATTGGAGTCAAAGATCAAACCTTGTGACGGGCAATGGAATCTGCCCTGATCTTTGTAGTATATCATCTCATGTATTTGTTATTTGTTTCTTGGACACAATAACCAAGTATGGTAGACGTATTGTACTTGGGAATTGGTTCACATGCTTGTGCATTGTAAAAATTATTTTTATCAAATAAAGCTATGGTGAATGTTATCTATTATCCTTTGTTTTGAATACTCGACTTTCTGTACATCTCATCGCTCCGCCTTAGTTGGGGTGTTACACTCAAAGCTGACCAAATGCTTGGAAAAGATCCAAAAGGATCAGGATTTGACGGATAAGAAGGTGGATAAGCTGAGTCAAGATCAGACTGCATTGGAAGAAAATGTTAAGAAAGCAGTTGATTTGATGCAGCAGAACCAGAGCAAGCTGATTGAGTCTCTTGATAGTCTTACAAAGGCAGTAAATGAAAAGAATGAAAGGAACAAGAGTACTCTGGGTCAGATTGAGAATGTTGCAACAAAGTTTAAAAGGGAAGTCACATAGAACTTCGATCTTCAAAACAAGTCACAAGCAGATTTCAAGAATGATCTGATTGAAGCTTCTAAGGGTGTTAAATCCAAGATTAAACTCCTCCATGAGGATTATGTTGAGCTAAGACGAGCTTGCTGTCTCACCAATATCAAGATTGACTTGATCAACCAGGATCTCAAAGACTTCCTTGTTACTCCAGTGAGCTCTTTCCCTGCTGATGATGACAAAAAGGGGGAGAAGAATGCTACTAAGAGAAAGAGGAGTGCTATGAGTGAAGCTGAAATGGAGCTAGAAAGAGAAAGGCAAAAAGCTTAGGTTGACAAGGACATTGAAGAATACCTTGAAAGATTGAAAGAGAGACTGAATAAGGCCAGAGCTGAGGAGGCACTAAATGATAGAAGATTGGTTGTGCATGGTTCTAGGGTGGAAGCTGAGAAAGAAATAGTAGAGGAGATAAAAAGACCAGAATCTGAGTCTGGTGGTGAATATGTTGGAAAAACAAATGAAGAGGCTGAAAAGGAGAGTGATACAACCAAGGGGAAGACTGTTAATGCTGAAATGGGAGATATATGGAAGGATGTTGGAGTTGAAAAAGATAAGAAAGCTGAAAAGAAAAGAAAGTCCTCCCAAGTTGATCCTGTACAAGCTGTGCCAACTCAAGCTGACTCAGCTCCCAAAGAACAAATTGATGAATCTTCATCTAGTGAAGACACAGCCACTCTATCCCAGTTCATGATCAAGAAAAGAACAACAGAAGTTGGGTCAAGTGGTGTGAAGATCTTAACTGAGAAAGCAAAGGATTGGGAGATTGCAACTGAAACAACTCCACAGCTTGGGGTAACAGTTGAGGTGGTATACAAAATGATTAAGGAGGACATACTAGAAAGAGAGAGAATTGCTGCAACTAAGTCTGATTCTGAAATTGCCAAGGCTGTTCAAGAACAATTAAATAAGGAAGATAAAGAAGATCTTGCAGCCATTGGTTCCAAAAAGAAAGTTGTGAGCAAAGGAAAAGGAAAGAAGAAGGTGGTGGTTCATTCTACACCATCACAGAAGGTTAAAGATGTGAAAGAAAGTGTGAAAGCCCATAATTGGTTGGATGCTATGGAGAAAAGAAAAGTAACAGAAAAGATCAACTATAGAAAGCATCCAGAACCAATCCTACAGGTTCAACTCAAAAGAAGAAAGGGAAAGTCCATTCCAAGCATCAGGTTCACAAGAAAAGGATTTGGAGATTGCAACTGAAACAACTCCACAGCTTGGGGTAACAGTTGAGGTGGTATACAAAATGATTAAGGAGGACATACTAGAAAGAGAGAGAATTGCTGCAACTAAGTCTGATTCTGAAATTGCCAAGGCTGTTCAAGAACAATTAAATAAGGAAGATGAAGAAGATCTTGCAGCCATTGGTTCCAAAAAGAAAGTTGTGAGCAAAGGAAAAGGAAAGAAGAAGGTGGTGGTTCATTCTACACCATCACAGAAGGTTAAAGATGTGAAAGAAAGTGTGAAAGCCCATAATTGGTTGGATGTTATGGAGAAAAGAAAAGTAACAGAAAAGATCAACTATAGAAAGCATCCAGAACCAATCCTACAGGTTCAACTCAAAAGAAGAAAGGGAAAGTCCATTCCAAGCATCAGGTTCACAAGAAAAGGATTTGAGACAAGCTGGGAAACTCATGATCTTGACAATCTGTATGAGTTAGGTTACACAGAGTGGGTTGAATTGCATGATATCATCACTGGTATGCCTGGAATTCATAGAGAGACTGTCTTGGAAACCATTGAGAAAAAGTTGGTTGCAATTGTAAAATACAAGATTGATATCACTAGCCTTCCAAGACCAAAAGCTTATGATTTGGATGATGAAGATGAGTTAGAAGAGCCACTCAAGAAGAAGAGGAGAAGAAATGTTAAGCTCAAAGCTCCTGAAGGTGATCACACAGACTTCCTCCGAAACTTGAACCCTTCAGAGTTTCTTGGGCTATTATCTCCTGATGCTCTAGACAGAATTCTAAGACATCTCAATCTGTCTCTTCCTGCTGGTGTGGCTAATGCAAGAAGTGGAATGCACATTACTGAACCTGAACATGCTATGTATTTTGTGGATGCAACAGGGCAACTTGTATTTCAAAGGACTGCTGAGCTGAAAGAGGTACCAACTATGCACCTTTTTACCTTGTACAGATTTTGTGTTACTTTCAGTGAACAAGGTAATGGGTATGAGCAGTTCCTCATAGATGAAGGGTTAGATAGAAAAGTAGATGTGAGAATTGCTCCATCTTTTGAAGTTAAGCAAGAAACTGTAGAGTGATTGGGGAATAAAGTCTTATTGTAATACTTTGTATTTCTCAATATATACAAGTATTTGTACAAATTCAGTTGTCTTGTTAAAAATTCATATCAGATTGAAAAGAACCCAAAAGATTCAAAGGGTCACAAACTGTTATTCATATTTTCGTTTGATTCTTTGTAAGGTGATGGTCAAAAGTGTAGATGGGTTTTGTCATCATCAAATAGGGGGAGATTGTTAAGTCCTAATGTTAATTGTAAATTTAATGATGACAAATCTGACCTATAAACACTTAGTAATCTTTGTTCTTTGTAAGGTGATGGTCAAAAGTGTAGATGGGTTTTGTCATCATCAAATAGGGGGAGATTGTTAAGTCCTAATGTTAATTGTAAATTTAATGATGACAAATCTGACCTATAAACACTTAGTAATCTTTGGTTCTTGTAATCTGATCTGGGTCAGACTAAGCTGACACAGCTTACGATCTGTCTCTGACCCAGATCATGCTTCATACTTGTAATTGCAATATCTTATGGAAGCAAGTGTTATTCAAGCTGCATCAAATTGAATTAGCATTCAGTCCAAGTCAAAGAGGAGGATTGAAGGTAGAAGACCAAGCTGTTAGTGGAAGACAACTTGGGATTAGCAGTTAGTTTGGAAACACTTAGGCAGATTGGTGCCTTGACAAACGGCCCAATCTTTGTCTGACAATCATGTGAAGATAAGAACCTGGATTGAAGATAAGGACAAATGACGTGACTAGGAAGAATCCTAGGATCCAGGTTGGTGGTTGTTTTACATATGTGTGTCCATACTCCTATTGGTAGATGAAGAATGTGCGTCAGTACGTGGGGGACCACAAGTACCATGAAAGGCACAATTGATTATTCCTTCATCAACCACTGAATGAAGAACACGTAGCTGCAACGGACACCTAATGAAGGAGCGCTTTCGCCTATAAAAGCCTCATTCATGGATTGCATATGTGTGGCATTTCCTGAGAATCATTCTTCACACAAGTTTCTCTGCTCTTACACACAGCTTAGTCTGTACGAGATCAGCTTGGGCTGATTCTCTTGAGCTGAAACTTATTGATTGTTGTTTGTCATTTCATAGGGTTGTTTAGATATCTATAGGCTATCTTTATTCCGCAACAACCCTGTAATTCTTTGTATAGATTATTTCTTAATAAAGGATTACATTTGAAAACCACAATCTGTGTTCAAGAATGTTTTTGGTTCTTTACTGCTTTACTGTTTTAATGATTCATGTTCTTTACTTACTTGCTTAATATTCATTAACTGAATCTTAAAACGTTTTGTGTTTAAAAGTTTGTAAAGATTGAAGAAAGTTGTATTCACCCCCCTCTACAACTGTTCTGTGTTCAATATACTTTGTTATATTGATACACCGTGGGACGTATCAATTGGTATCAGAGCGGTGGTTGAGAATTAACTTGACTTGATCCTTGCATATTTTCATTTATAGTAAAGCATTATGTCATCATATATTGATAATGGTTCTTCAACCCGACCACTCATGTTTGACAAAGATGATTTCAGTAGGTGGAAAGGTAGAATGTATTTGTTCCTTGAATCCATCGATAACAATATGCCTGACATCCTTACGGATGGTCCTTATGTTCCTACACAAACCATTGTGGTAGAAGCTGTGGTCAGGGAAGGTCAACCAAGCATTCCTGCCACAGTCAAATCTATTGTTAAGGACAAGGCAGATTGGGGGGATGAGGATAGGAGGTTGGCAAACTTGGATGTGAAGGCTAGAAATTTCATTGTCCAAGCTGTGCCCAAAGACCTTTACCATTCTATTAAAATGTGTTCAACAGCTAAGAAAATGTGGGGTACATTGACTGTTATGTTTGAGGGTTGCTCTACCTCCATGGAATCCACAATTACTACATTGACCAGGAGGTATGAGTGATTTTTCTCCTTGAGAAATGAATCCTTGACTGACACTCATACCCGCTTTAATGCTTTGGTAAATGATTTCGCTGCTGTTGGAATTAACAAGAAAAATGAGGTTTTAAAGAGCAAATTTCTTGATTCATTACCACCCAAATGGAACAACTATATTTCTTCTGTTAAATTAAGTTCTATTTATCATGATCTTGATCTCCCTGGACTTTTTGGTTTGCTTCATAACCAAGAATGTTCAGAGGCTGAAAAGTTAATTGCTATGGGTGATTCTTATAGTCAGTCTGCTGCTGCACTTGTTGCTTCTATGACTGAACACCCTAGTTCAATTAGTAATGAGATCATTCCTTGTGTTAATGATGATATTCATGTGATGTCTAATCCTAACTCTGTTTGTGCTGAATCTGAGTGTGATGAATCTGATGGTGATGAACTAGCAAATGAAGTTGCTATGTTGGCTGAAAGGATCAGAAGGAGATCTGTAAGTGCACGTCTATGTCAATAGCAGTCTAGATAGTTTGGGCTTATATTGTTATATGTCTTTGTAATGTGATTGCCATTAATGAACTTAGTATTATGCATATAATACTAGATTAAGTTTAAGTATTGAATGTATAGTAAATCTGCTAAGTATGAATTGCGAGTTCGCAATTCATACAGATGAAATGCGACCCCATATTTGCAGGGACAAATACGAGTCGATCATATAGGTAATACGACCCCGTATTTGCAGGGATAAATACGAGGCCAATCACAGTTACGACCTCGTAAAAGTGACGGGCTGGGCTGGGTTTGCGAGGCTAACATGCTGAAGCCCATGTCGGGTGTTACCTATATAAAGCGAACCCTAACAGAGTTTAGGGTTGAACATTTGTCGAATTATCAAGCAGGTATTGCAGGTTAAAGTCGTCAAAGGTTATTCCGCTAGCCCGAAGAAGATCTACGAGGCCGTAGATGATCTAGGGGCTTTCTTGTTGATCACCAAGTTATTGTGAGGGATTCCGCACCTCAAGGTAACTGGATTAAGCTATTGAGGATCCGTACCAGGGGACTTACAATTGGTATCAGAGCCTCTTGGTTTAAAAACCGGAAGGTTATAGCTTGTTGGTGATAGACAATATTGATTTAGGGTCATTTAGACGTGATTCTTTCACGAGTTTACGACCGGAAATCTTGTTTGTGACCTCGATTTGGGTTTGCAGCAGTCGAAGGTGTTATTGTTGGTGTTTAGGGTTTCGAATTCAAGAGATCTAAGGATTCCAGCAGCAGTTGCGACCTCGCGGGCTCGTATTACCTCATCCAGCTCGTATTGCGACCTGGGTAGCTAATTACGACCTCGCCAGTTCAATTCGACCTCGTAATTGCGACCTCGTGTTTCGTTTGCGACCTCGTGAGTTCTTTAAGACCTCGCCAGTTCAATTACGACCTCGAGTAGTTAATTGCGACCTCGTGTTTCTTCACGACCTTGTGAACTTTTACGACCTCGTTTTTATAAACAGTTCGTGAATTTTGCTAGCTCGGAGAAAATGACGTCTCAATTACCCGCAAATTATCAATCTTTGCTGAATCAACTAATTTTGATGGATCACAAAACCAGAAAGGCCAACTCACCGCCCAAGTTGATAAGCCTTGATAGATATTTCAGTTGGAAGGGCAGATTCGAGTCATATTGCAGGTTAATGGATGTGAGGATGTGGATATGTATTGTTAATGGTTATGTTCATCTTATTGTGCAAAATGACAAAGAACCTACTGGTTCGAGTGGTGGAAAAGCAGCTTCGTATGAGCAAATGACTGTTGATCAAAAGAAAGATTACGAAGCAGAAAGTAAAGCTTTAGGATCACTCCGAATGGCTCTCCAAGGGGAATTCCTGCACTTGTTTGAAATGTATGATAGTGCAAAAGGCTTATGGGATGCACTCAAAGAGCATTGTGAAGGTGATGATGATCTCAAGAAGAGTAGGAAGGATTTGCTGAAGAAGAAGTATTATGTCTTTACTAGCTTCAAAGATGAACCTCTTGATGAGATTTTAATTCGTTACAGTCATCTGCTGGTTGAGCTTGCATATTTTGGGTACAAACCTGATCCAGAAGATGCGATCGAGAAGTTGTTGGAAGCACTTCCAGTTAAGTGGGAAGGGTTTATAACTTCAATCCAACAAAATCCCGAATTCAGCACATGGACTTTGGATCAGATCATTCAAAAGCTGAGAGGTCAAGACATGAAACGAAAGTCGAAGGAAGCAGGTAGCAGTGATTTTGTTCAGCGTCCTGAACTCTATCATAGCAAATCAAGCGTTCCTTCTGCAAAATCTTTAAATGGAGGGATTACTGCCTTCTATAGTGGAGATGATGACAAGATGAAGATGTCAACGGATTCTGATAGCAACTTGAAGTATGTAACTTCTCCAGAATCGGCCATGATAGTGCATAATGGGGTTCAGAATAGTAATTCTCCAAAGTCGAGTTACACAGGGATGCCAATGAGCATAAGATCCGCTGAAGGACAATTGGGCATGCTCGCTTCATTTGTGTCTGCTCATGAAAAGTTAATTGGAGGAAAACTAACTGATCCTGAATTGGTTAGGGAGGATTACAAGCAAGTTGATCCAGATGATTTGGAAGAAATGGATCTGAACTGGCAATTAGCTATGTTAACATTGAGAGTTCAGCGTTTCACAGATAGAACCGGAAGGAAGGTTGTGAATGGCAAAGTAGGGTTTGACAAGACCAAGGTGAAGTGTTATAACTGTGATGGTTTTGGACATTTTGCAAGAGAATGTCAGAGGCCAAGACAGGACAACAATTCAGCTATAGGCCGTCAGAACTTCAATCAAAGTGGTTCTATAGTGAGTCAGAATTCCGGACATCAATATGCTAATACTGGGAACCGAAGCTCAGGAGAAGCGGACAACTCAAGAGCCTTAGTTGTTCAATCTGATGGTACATATAATTGGGGTTCGACTAGTACCGATGATCAGAATCTTGCATTCATGGCAATAATTCAAGACTTTGATGGAGGAATGGATGATCTTGTTGATAATTCATTCGACTATACACTATATGCCAGCACGGATGATCATGATAGTTTTCATCAGAAGGTAGAAGAGGAACCTGAATCATCAGAACCAGTAAGAGCTGAGAGCAAAGATGTCGCCGAAGCTGAGACAAGCTTGATGGCACATCTTGAAGGTGTTGAACATAAGGAGCCACTAAGGAGAACTAAAGGATTATGGTTTGTCGATAGTGGATGTTCAAGACATATGACTGGTGACAAGAGACTGTTAACAGAGTTCACACCTGTTAAAGGGTCTTATGTTAGTTTTGCTGGTCCCAAGGGCGGAAGTATTTCTGGTATTGGAAAAGTCGTCAGTGGGAAGATTAAAATGGATAATGTGAACTTTGTTGAGCAGCTAGAGCATAATCAGATGAGCGTATCTCAAATATGCGATAAAGGGAATCCTGTTCACTTTACAGAAAGGGAAGCTCTTATCTTGAAACCAGGATATGTTATTCCAGAGGAATGGATTTTACTGAAGGCTCCAAGAAAGAGGGACATCTATGGTTTTGAATTAGGTGTAACTGATTCAGTGGAGCCTGTTTGTTTGCTCTCCAAAGCTTCTGAAGATGAGTCTCTGCTGTGGCATAGAAGGATGGGTCATATCCATTTCAGAAAAATGAATTATATTACAAGCAATGGATTGGTTCTCGGTGTTCCAAATAAGAGATTTATGGTAGAGGATAAATGTGTGTCGTGCTTAAAAGGGAAACAGACTAAAAAGCCACATAAGCCGAAGACTCAGAATTCTATTGCTGCTCCATTTCAGTTACTACACATGGATCTATTTGGACCAGTAAATGTTCGGAGCATAGGGTTTATGTACTACTGTCTAGTAGTCACTGATGATTATTCTAGATTCTCATGGGTATTTTTCTTGAAGACCAAGGATGAAACTGCTCAAATCCTCATGGAGTTCTTGGAAAGAGTTGAAAATCAGTACAACACAAGAGTGAAGAGAATTAGAAGTGATAACGGGACAGAGTTCAAGAATCAGATAATGGAAGTATATTATCTGAGCAAAGGAATTGAGCATCAATTCAGTGCACCCTATGAGCCTCAACAGAATGGAGTAGCAGAGAGGAAAAATAGGACACTGATAGAGACCGCCAGGACTATGCTAGCTGATTCAAGGCTTCCTACTATGTTTTGGGGGGAAGCAGTGAACACTGCTTGTCATGTGTTAAATAGGGTTTTAATTGTTAAAAGATTTAATAAGACACCCTACGAGCTTTTAAACAATAGAAAACCAAATTTAACCGGGTTGGAACCTTTTGGAGTCCCATGCACATTTTTAAAAGTTCGTGACCAACCTAAATTTGCCGAGAAGGGTGAAGAGGGAATTTTTCTTGGTTACATTCCGGGATCTCCAAATAGGAGGGTGTACAATATTAAGTCTGAAATAGTTGATGTTGGTTACAATGTCGTTATTTCTAGCTTTAATCCCCCTATACATCAAGGGTCTTCTATCCTGTTTAATTATGATGATGTGTTTACCTCTTTAAATGGTCCTATTTCTTTTGGTGTAGGTAGTTCAGAGGTGGATGATGTAGTATTGTTACGCGGTCAGAATATCGAAGCAAAGTCTACTACTCCTTCAGAATCCGCAACTGCTACATCAGCAAAGAATAATGAGGTATCAAGAAAAGATCAAGATACTGAGCTTATGTCAACTTCTCTCAACATTAATGCAGATGGTTCATCAAAGGAAACTGAAGATACAAATGCACAAGAATTGGAACCAGTTACTCCACTTCCTCATGGAGAAATAGGTTCAAATTTGGGTGTAAATCTTCAAGTTGATAAAGCTATACAACATAGAGCCAACAAGTATCATCCAGTTGAGGACATTATTGGTGAACCAAGTGCAAGGGTTAAGACAAGGGCTCAAATTAATAAGCTATCTGGTTTATTCGCAGAGATGAAAGAAACTGGTATAGTTGATGAATTTATGTTCAGCTGCTTTGTATCTCAAGAAGAACCGAGTAATATTCAAATGGCTTTAAAAGATCCATCTTGGGTTGAAGCAATGCAGCAGGAACTACTGAAGTCTGACAAACTCCAGGTCTGGGAGCTTGTTGATCTACCTCCGGGTGAGTATCCTTTCGGCACCAGATGGGTTTATAGGTGCAAAAAGGATGAAAAAGGCATTGTGACACGGAATAAGGCTCGGCTAGTTGTTCAAGGTTTTGCTCAACAGGATGGGTTAGACTACACTGAGGTGTTTGCACCAGTTGCTAGGCTTGAAGCTATTCGTTTGTTTTTAGCATTTGCTGCTTTCAAGGACATTAAGGTATATCAGTTGGATGTCAAGAGTGCATTCTTATATGGTACTGTCCAGGAATTAGTGTATGTTACTCAACTGCCAGGGTTTGAAGATCCAGATCATCCTGATAGAGTCTATCGACTGAATAAGGCTTTGTATGGATTACATCAAGCTCCGAGGGCATGGTACGACAAACTGTCGAAGCATATTCTTGAGAATGGATTTGAAAGAGGATTGATCGATAGTACGTTGTTTACCAAATGAAAGGGAGAGGATTTCCTACTTGTACAAGTTTACGTGGATGATATTTTTTTGGATCATCAGACCAAAAGATGTGCAAGGAATTTGAGCTGATTATGAAATGGACTTTTGAGATGAGCGCTATGGGAGAGATGAACTTCTTTTTAGGTTTGCAAGTTGAACAGAAAAAGGACGGATTCTTCATTCATCAGACGAAGTATGCACAAGATATCTTGAAACGATTTGGGATGGAAGATACTTCACCTACGGATACTCCTATACAAAAGAACCATCAACTTGGGATGTTTTCTTTCAATGATCCAAAAGTTGATCCTACTCGTTATAGGGCCATGATAGGGTCATTGATGTATCTTACTGCATCAAGACCAGATATCATGTTTGCAGTCTGTTTGTGTGCTCGTTTTCAGTCATGTCCCAGGGAAAGTCACATGAAAGCTGTTAAACGAATTCTTCGCTACCTCAAAGGGCAACCAGTTTTAGGTCTTTGGTATTCAATTGGGGGAGATTTTGAGTTCGTGGCTTATACAGATGCTGACTATGGAGGCTGCAATTTTGATAGGAAATCGACTTCAGGTGGATGTCAGTTCTTAGGGGGAAGATTGGTTTCATGGCAATGTAAGAAGCAGACTTCTGTTGCGATCTCATCTTGCGAGGCGGAATACATGGCAGCTGGTGGATGTTGTTCACAGGTTCTGTGGATTCAGCAACAACTGCGTGATTACGGTCAGAACCTTCTTTGTACTCCCATAAGGATAGATAATGAATCCACCATATCCATTACTAATAATCCTGTTAAGCACAGTAGGGCTAAGCACATAGACATAAGGTTTCATTTTCTTCGTGATTGCGCTGAAAAGAAATTGATAGTCCTAGAAAAGGTGTCGAGTGACTTTAATTTAGCTGATCTGTTCACTAAGGCTTTCGACCGAACTCGTTTTGAGTTGCTAGTCCAATTGATTGGAATGAGAAATCTATAGTGACGGTGTCTCTCAAAAGGAACTTTGTAAAATGTGTCAGTGTTTTGTGTCATAATGTATGTGTATCATATAGTGTCAGAAAAACAATATAAAAATGAGAAAAATCAGAAACGAAAAAGAAAATAATAAAAGGAGTAAGGTCACTGCATGAATACGATTAGACGTGACGATACTTTAGCTTTTAAGCATACTGAATTGTACTATTAAAATGTTCAGTTCAGTGATACCATTATATGATGTATTGATAGGCACAAAGTACCAAAGTTTCCTTATAATCTGAACTTAAATGTATACAATGTTCTTGTGGGAAACGTATTCAGATATATGGCTGCGAATGCTTGTTCTTAAAATAGACAAGTCCTTTAAATCTTATGAAAGATCTTGCATTGTAATTATCTATATTTGGTCTTTATAAAGAAGGTCTCGGGTACATATATGTGTATGTATTGCTTTTTCGGATGTATATTTGTGACAAGATATGCAAATATCTAACAAAACTAAATCTGTTGAAAATATGAAGCTAATGTGGCCTTTGAGATTCGAACAAGTAAGTCCTTGGGGTGTCTTTGTATACCTAGCCTACCTAAAGCTTCCAACTTGGGATAGGTTGTCAGAAAGTTCGCTACACGGGTCTCATCGAAAGTCACGGGTTTTCATAAGTGCTTAAAAATAATGTCACAAATATGCAAGTACTTGGCATTATGCAATGTTGAGTATATTTCCATACGTGAGTCAAGTTAAGTCACTTTGCGCGTGAGAAATCACCGACCTGTCACCGCTGACTTGATTCTTAAAGACTCTCTCACTTTATTCACCAAATGTCTTAATCTTAGTGCTTGTGTCGATTGGGAGAGTATATCTGAATATGGGGCACATAAGTTCGCAAACATGATTAAGTGACATATTAGGCTACTCGGGTTACATGGTGACTGTCCTTGGCCAGGGTATGTCGAAAGTGTCACAAACCAAAAAGGAGACTGGAAGTACCGAGTGTTTAAGAGGACAAATATATTGGTAATCGTTTTTGGATCACTGTTCATAACTAATAATAAGAGAATTATTTCTCGCTAGTAGGCTTATGTAACATGCTAATCTGATCTAATCAGCAGTAACTTTAGCTCTTGTACCTATGTTATTTGTTTATGTTTAGTGTATGTGTGTGTGTGTGTTTTGTTTTTCGTGAAATGTTTAACTTTTGTTGTTGTTGTTGTAAAATAAAAGTTCCTATTGCACGAGAGACAGAGTCAGAATAGAATCTAGTTTCCAAGAGGACTCAGCTACGTTCTTATGGAACAGTGAATAAACGAGTAGCGTAGTTTAGCGATAGTGAAATGATCAAAAGCTAAAAGAAAGTTTGTCATATTAACCTATATTCTGTTAATATGTTAAATGTGCTTATATGCTAATATAGGTTTAAGGAAAAGAACACAGAGTTGTTGATTTCAATAAACAGATATTTAGTTAATGCTTTTGCATTGATTCTTAGAAAGAAGATTTTCTTAAGAATGGACACAGAGTTGTTCATAGTTTTGAATTTTATCTTTAAAAGAATCATTTTATATCTTAGAAAGAAGATTTTCATTAGAATGGACACAGAGTTGTTCATAGTTTTGAATTTTATCTTTAAAAGAATCATTTTATATCTTAGAAAGAAGATTTTCATTAGAATGGACACAGAGTTGTTCATAGTTTTGAATTTGATCTTTAAAAGAATCATTTTATATCTTAGAAAGAAGATTTTCATTAGAATGGACACAGAGTTGTTCATAGTTTTGAATTTTATCTTTAAAAGAATCATTTTATATCTTAGAAAGAAGATTTTCATTAGAATGGACACAGAGTTGTTCATAGTTTTGAATTTTATCTTTAAAAGAATCATTTTATATCTTAGAAAGAAGATTTTCATTAGAATGGACACAGAGTTGTTCATAGTTTTGAATTTTATCTTTAAAAGAATCATTTTATATCTTAGAAAGAAGATTTTCATTAGAATGGACACAGAGTTGTTCATAGTTTTGAATTTGATCTTTAAAAGAATCATTTTATATCTTAGAAAGAAGATTTTCATTAGAATGGACACAGAGTTGTTCATAGTTTTGAATTTGATCTTTAAAAGAATCATTTTATATCTTAGAAAGAAGATTTTCATTAGAATGGACACAGAGTTGTTCATAGTTTTGAATTTTATCTTTAAAAGAATCATTTTATATCTTAGAAAGAAGATTTTCATTAGAATGGACACAGAGTTGTTGATTTCAATAAACAGATATTTAGTTAATGCTTTTGCATTGATTCTTAGAAAGAAGATTTTCATTAGAATGGACACAGAGTTGTTCATAGTTTTGAATTTTATCTTTAAAAGAATCATTTTATATCTTAGAAAGAAGATTTTCATTAGAATGGACACAGAGTTGTTCATAGTTTTGAATTTTATCTTTAAAAGAATCATTTTATATCTTAGAAAGAAGATTTTCATTAGAATGGACACAGAGTTGTTCATAGTTTTGAATTTGATCTTTAAAAGATTTTTGAATCAAAAAGATTTGGAACAGAGATTCTAAATAATTTTGATATGTTATGTGCGAAGAATGAAAGTGCTTAACGGTGAATTATAGACCTTAACGTAACTTAGGTTAATAATAAATTGTTAAGTATATTCATTTTTATCTTGCTATTTTTCATTTCTTCAGATTGTATGTTATTACTTTGAGAAGATATGATTATGTTTGTTGAGATGTGCAGGACAAAGGACAGATGTTTAATTTTGTAGGTTGTCAAGCAAGTTCTCAGCACAGAGGTAAGAAAGACAAATACACAGGGTTGTATAGGTCATTTTATGCAAAACAAAGATAAATACTAGTATGATGAGACAATCATAGAGGTATTTATAATTGTTACTTTGTTCAACCACGATGTATGCTGGTATGATAAGGTAATCATAAGAGTATTACATATGGTTTGTAATTTTTGCCAAGGATCTTAAAATAGGATAAACATGAAGAATTGAAATTTTGGTAGCGTTCGAAAAATTTTAGGTCAACTTTTATCCGTTGTCAATACGGTTTTGGCGGAAAATTTTAGGAATCATCAAAGTTTTCTTATGATCATGTTATCCAAAGTTTACATGAAATTCAAAGTTTCATGAGAACATATTTTGAAGGCAAAAATTATGTTTCATTTGCAACAATATAAGAGATTAGGTTTCAGTTAGATGTTTTTACAGAGTTAAAAACAAGTGACTTTAGAAACGGAATCTATATAAATTTGCATAATGAAGGATATAAGGTCTTCCAACAAACCTATAAGCCTAGTTAATCATTCTGAAGACCTTAGATTAGGTTATCCATAGAATAATAAGACAGGGTTCTTAAGATTCTAGATAAGTATCCATAGAATAATAAGACAGGTTCTTAAGATTCTAGATAAGTATCCATAGAATAATAAGACAGGGTTCTTAAGATTCTAGATAAGTATCCATAGAATAATAAGACATGGTTCTTAAGATTCTAGATAAGTATCCATAGAATAATAAGACAGGGTTCTTAAGATTCTAGATAAGTATCCATAGAATAATAAGACAGAGATCTTAAGATTCTATAATTTTTAAGTTGACGGATAAACAAGGAGTTTATAGGTCCTTATATTAAACCTTAAGATTTCAATAAGAAGTATAGGGTTTTGATTATTGAACGATAAAACAGTGTTTTTAAGGTTCAAGTGATTGAATATTTGTAGTTCTAGACTAAGATAATGTCATATGTTTATGACTTATGATAGTAAAGAATAACAAAATTTGGAGAAGAAAACGAAAAATGTAGTTCTAGATTAAGTCATTGCTATGAATAGTGATGAAATAATGAAGAATAACATTTTTATTATTTTTCTCTCTTTGTTTGTATTTTTGAGCTTGGTTGTGCAGGTGTTAGCACAAAGAAGCTTAATGGAAAGTCTATAAGACTTATATTATGTTTCTTCTGATTATGAGGCCAAGAAACATTTTTGGAGACAAAGAGTTGCTTTTGAAATAGGATCCATGTTCCTGAAGTTTGTGATTCAAGTTTCAAAGTTTCTGGTTTTCATGGGAGTCAACTCGTTCAGGATAGATTGTTGGAAATTTTACCTCTCTATTATATGCCGGTTAGACAAGGCGAGCAGGGACTCGGGAGATGCTTAATTCGGAGAGATTTATTGTTGAGGGGGAGAACTACAACAAGCTATGGTGCATTAGTTGATTTTTATGACGATACAGAGAGTTTGAAGTTTGCTTCTCAAATCTGAAGTTTCAGAGGATCAAAGTTTCGGGTATGGCAATTATATTTGTTGTCTCGAAATTGTTTTTCAGTATATTTGCAGAGAAGTCGATCCAAAGGAAGGGTTTCTAAGCAAAAGACTGAAGTATTCAAGACAATGCTAAGATCATCAGGTTTTTACTATTTATAGTATTTACAAGATGATGATAGAAATGTCATTCTTAGTTGAAGATCTTAGATATAGACTTAATGTGAATGTAGAAGGTTAAATAAATCCTTAGATATAGACTTAATGTGATTGAAGAAGATTAAGAAAATCTTAGATATAGACTTAATGTGAATGTAGAAGGATTAAATAAATCCTTAGATATAGACTTAATGCGAATGTAGAAGGTTAAATAAATCCTTAGATATAGACTTAATGCGAATGTAGAAGGTTAAATAAATCCTTAGATATAGACTTAATGTGAATGTAGAAGGTTAAATAAATCCTTAGATATAGACTTAATGTGATTGTAGAAGATTAAGATAAATCTTAGATATAGACTTAATGCGAATGTAGAAGGTTAAATAAATCCTTAGATATAGACTTAATGGGATTGAAGAAGGATTAAATAAATCCTTAGATATAGACTTAATGTGAATGTAGAAGGATTAAATAAATCCTTAGATATAGACTTAATGCGAATGTAGAAGGTTAAATAAATCCTTAGATATAGACTTAATGCGAATGTAGAAGGTTAAATAAATCCTTAGATATAGACTTAATGTGAATGTAGAAGATTAAATAAATCCTTAGATATAGACTTAATGTGAATGTAGAAGGTTAAATAAATCCTTAGATATAGACTTAATGTGAATGAAGAAGGTTAATAAATCCTTAGATATAGAAACATATATGAATGTGAAAGGTTTAAACATTGATTATTTAGATCATATAGTTATGAAAACATGTCATAAAAATATGACGTAGTTAATCAATGTGTAAATTTTGTATGTCTATTACTCTGATTATAAAATCATAGTTATGTATCCCAGTCATGAATTGAGGGGGAGATATAAGAATGAAGAATCAATTTTATAACTGGTTAGATATAAGAATTGTTGCAAGTGGTACAGTTTTGGAAAAACTTAAATCGAGAAAGTTTTGTAAGGATTGATAGTGGAAAAGTTAAAGAATTTCGGTAAGTTTATTAACTTTTCAGGATAAGACGAAGATCGAGGAAAAGATAAAAATTTGATGCTTACAGGTTTGATCTTTTAAATGTCAATTTATTTTGACTTGTTTGACTTTTGGAATACGATGCCGATTTACGACCTGGTCTAATACGATGCCAAATTGGAAAATACGACCTCGTATTTTAGAATTTGGTTGACCGTATTTTGACTTCAAAATACGACCTCGTAATTGAAGATGGAAGAATGCGACCTCGCAATTAGTCGAATTTGCTAAGTTTATTTGCGACCTCGTAAATGTCAATTTATTTTGACTTGTTTGACTTTTGGAATACGATGCCGATTTACGACCTGGTCTAATACGATGCCAAATTGGAAAATACGACCTCGTAATTGAAGATGGAAGAATGCGACCTCGCAATTAGTCGAATTAGTCTAAGTTTAATTACGACCTCGTAATTGAGACGGGTTGACCCAGACCCATCCGGGTCAAGTGGGTATATAAACCAAATTTACCCAAACACGACCTCACATATTAAAATCAAAATTAGAGCATTACGACCCCGAAATACTACTTTGCTACCCCGTATTAGATTCGATATATACAATTAGATCAAGTGTTTTTGGTTGATATATTCGTCATCCTCGTGAAAAACCGAATCTAGGTATACTATCTAATCGTCTAGTAGTTAACCATGCAACAAGAAAATCAAGAAAAAGGGTTTCAAAATTTTCGAATTAGGTTTCCATATTTCCTTCGATTTTGATTTTTTCTGGGTAAAACTAAGGGTTGGGGTATCTTTATCGTTTGAATACGAGTATAAAGAAACAATTTTTACTAGTTTTGGTTGGGTAAATCGCGAAATCGCGTTGGGGAAGATGAACAGTGCGACAGACTCGTAAAAGTGGGTTTGCTAGCCCAGATTTGCGACCTCGTAAATGTCAATTTATTTTGACTTGTTTGACTTTTGGAATACGATGCCGATTTACGACCTGGTCTAATACGATGCCAAATTGGAAAATACGACCTCGTATTTTAGAATTTGATTGACCGTATTTTTGACTTCAAAATACGACCTCGTACAGGGATACGATCTCGTGTTTTTAGAGTTAACAGATTTTCAAAAGTTTATTTTTATAAAAATTTGAAAATGAGTTAATCTATCTATAACTAAATTACAGAGATAATTTATGTTAGGTTATAAATTACAGGGATAATTTATGCTTTTAACTAAATTACCGGGATAATTTTAGTTGTGTATGTTATGCATATGAATTTTTATGCCTATTTAGGTAATTAATTATTTGTTATTGATTACAGAAATGGCAAGAGAATTTGTATCAGGTCATAACTTTCTGATTAATCTGGACGAGAATCAAGAAGGAACAGAGTATTATCATGATATTTTCAGATTTTTAAAGCGGTCAAGAATTAATCACATTCTTACTCACTCACCTGTGCTATATGAGTCATACCTGGTAGAGTTCTGGGAAAATGCAAGGCATAAGAAGACTGCTACTCAGGAATGGATTGAAACGGTGGTTGCGGGCAAGACCATTAAGTTCTCAGCTTCCGATCTTATTGATATCTTTAAGTTAGGTACAGTAGATCAAGAAGGAGGAGAGAATGGACCTACTACTTTTAGTAGAGAGGTTATTGTTGGAGGATTTACTAGGATGGGATATGCTGATGACTTGAATGTAGGAACATTGAAGAAGCGCGGATTCTTTGGAAGATGGAGATACTTAGCGCACGTATTGTTGGTTAGTTTGTGTAGTAGAAGAACCGGATGGGATACGCTTAATCAAGAATCTCAAGCTCAGATGGTTGGTCTGGTATACAACCAAGCTTATAGTTTTTCTTAATATTTCTTCAACGAATTAAGGAAACAAACGACTGCCAGACTAGGGCATAGGTTTATGGTTTATCCTAGATTCGTTATGATGATTATCAATCATCATGTTCCTAATCTTCCAGCTACCAAATCGGTCCTGAAAGTGACATGTATTGTAAAAAGGGCATATGATGAGCTTAAGAGTCGCTTTGATGGTGATCCTGGTGCTCAAGATATTCCTTTATTTGGAGCTCTAGTGGATATTAAGTTTAATCCACCTACAGCTGTAGAGTTTGCCAGATTCAGGACTGAGATTGTTCCACATGAGCCAGTAGCTAATCCAGTTCCTCTACAGATGGTGATGCCAGATGTGCAAATGGGCGACATAGCACAACCACAGGTTCAAGGCACAGAAGAGGTGATAGTCGAGAGAGATGTGAATCTTGAAAAGGAAGCAGAAGCACATGAAGACACTGTTGATCATGCTGCTAGTGCTTCTGAAGGTGCTTCAAAGAAAGTTTCATCTGATTCAGGTCTGAAAAGGAAACGAGCAGAGTCTTCTAGGGAATCTGAGGTGCCAGAACTTGAAGAGGTACCAGCTCCAAAGAAGAAAACTATTATCAAATTGAAAGTCAAGGATAAAACTACTGCTAATGGAGTAGATGAGACGATCAAGGCTCCAGAAGTATCAAGCAGTGTTCCTGAACAGAGGTCTAGGAGATCAGTTGAATCACATGCAGAGACAGTGATATCAAGAAGATCTCAGAAGACAACTGTAAATCTTGAAAGGCCGTCTACAACTCATACAATGAAGGATTCAGTGCCTAATCCTGAACCAAGAACTGAAGCGACTACACGTCAAGTTCCTATTTTACCACCAGTGTTTGGAATGGCTGATATGAAAGGAAAGATGACGGTGTTAGAGGCTAGAGTTAATGGTTTGTTTAATGAGTTGGAGAAACAAAAGAAAAACCATGAGAAAACAAAAGGAAGTTGAGACGTTAAAGGAAGCTTTTAATGATGAACGAAAGAATCATCAAGACTTTATTAACACTCTGATGTCCAACTTTGACATGGTTCGTAGTGAAGCTACTCAGGCAGAAAGTTCGGCTACTAGAGCGAATAAAGGAGTAGTTAGAGTAGCTGAACAGATGACTAAGATTGCTGATGTCATGCTAGATTGTGTGATGCAATCAGAGTTAACTGAATTGTTTGAGAAGTTTCTGGTGAAACAAAAGAAAAACCATGAGAAATCAAAAGGAAGTTGAGACGTTAAAGGAAGCTTTTAATGATGAACGAAAGAATCATCAAGACTTTATTAACACTCTGATGTCCAACTTTGACATGGTTCGTAGTGAAGCTACTCAGGCAGAAAGTTCGGCTACTAGAGCGAATAAAGGAGTAGTTAGAGTAGCTGAACAGATGACTAAGATTGCTGATGTCATGCTAGATTGTGTGATGCAATCAGAGTTAACTGAATTGTTTGAGAAGTTTCTGGTGAAAAAGAAACTGTTGCCAAATATAGGCTGTAAGGGTGATGAGCTTTCGAAAAAGAAAGATGACGATTTAAATCAAGACCCGGATGCAGCAAAGGATAAAGGCAATAAGCATCAAGAAGATCTGACCAAGGCAATAGAGTCTCTGAATGAGATTGCAACTGGTATGGTAGGGTCTTCTAAGGAAACTGATGCTGTGAGGGAAGAAGGTGAGATAATCTATGGTAATGAGAGCTGGATGGATATCGCAGATGTTGATATGCCAATTACAGCTTCAAGGCTTATGGATAAAGATGCTGAGCGCAAAGGGTTTAGTATTGATGACTTCAGAGCGAAGCTTGATAGAATGGACAGGTCTGAACAAGTCCAAGATCCAGAAGCTCCAGTCATGCAAGAACCTATTGTTGAAGATCCTGATGTGCAACATACAGAGCCTGTTGATACTAGACCAGATTGGGTTATTACTTGGAAGAAAAACATGGTTAAGTATGAGGCATCGCATAAACCTATCAAGTATAAAGACAAGATTCAGGGAGAGAAGGTTGAAGCCTACGCTACTACTGCATGCTCAAGAATCGTGAGTTTTCATTGGGATGATGAGTTGAGACTACTCATTATCAGGAAAAACAGATGGAGTGCAGTATTTGGACTATAACGAAGAAGCCATCAACTCACTTACTGATGTTGATTTTTGGTGCTTAGCTAGGCTAGAACTAATCAATCCTAGTGGGTATGAGTTTGGAAATTATATTGCTAGGTCTATAGCGAAAGACATGAAGATCAAGGATCCGTCTCAAAGAAAGTATCATCCACAGGAAGGCAAAATGGTCAAGAATAAATCAAAGATAGATCCGAAGACAAAGAAGCCTGTCATTAGTTTGAAGTATGAGTCGACCAAGTTTGCCAAAGAAGTGCCTTTGAAGAAATTCAAGAAGGACTTATTGGATAATATGATAGGCTGGTACTTTGATAGTAAGACATATGAAGCTGTGATGTATGGTGATCATTACTATGAGATTGTCAGGATTTATGAGCCTTTGCATCGAGTGAACTTCTGTAAGAAAGATCTGCTGAAGCTGAACAGTGTTAATATTTGGTTTCCAAAAGATTATCAGGGTCCAGCGTTGCGATATAGAAATACAGTGAGTTTGTTCTTGAAGATCGGCTTACATTCAGACTGTGATTTCTATAAGGCTGCAGATGATTCAGAGGAAGTTCAGAGGAAGAAGACTGATAAGAAGAAGTAGAGGAAGTAGATTAATGACAAAGACAAGACGAAGACATAGATATGTTAACGTCTAGAAGCTATTGCCAAGGGGGAGTCTGTAAGTGCACGTCTATGTCAATAGCAGTCTAGATAGTTTGGGCTTATATTGTTATATGTCTTTGTAATGTGATTGTCATTAATGAACTTAGTATTATGCACAGAATACTAGATTAAGTTTAAGTATTGAATGTATAGTAAATCTGCTAAGTATGAATTGCGAGTTCGCAATTCATACAGATGAAATGCGACCCCGTATTTGCAGGGACAAATACGAGTCGATCATATAGGTAATACGACCCTGTATTTGCAGGGACAAATACGAGGCCAATCACAGTTACGACCTCGTAAAAGTGACGGGCTGGGCTGGGTTTGCGAAACTAACATGCTGAAGCCCATGTCGGGTGTTACCTATATAAAGCGAACCCTAACAGAGTTTAGGGTTGAACATTTGTCCAATTATCAAGCAGGTATTGCAGGTTAAAGTTGTCAAAGGTTGTTCCGCTAGCCCGAAGAAGATCTACAAGGCCGTAGATGATCTAGGGGCTTTCTTGTTGATCACCAAGTTATTGTGAGGGATTCCGCACCTCAAGATAACTGGATCAAGCTATTGACGATCTGTACCAGGGGACTTACAATTGGTATCAGAGCCTCTTGGTTTAAAAACCGGAAGGTGAAAGAGGTGAAAAATACTCCAAGCTCAAGACTAAGTACCAAGCCTTGAAAGCACAAGTAGCTGAGCTGACTGAGAAGGTGAACAAAAAAGAGAAGAGTCTGGTAGCCAAAGACTGGGCTGAAAGTGCCACATCATCTGATGATGAGCTGTACAAAGACGCCAAGTGTTTCATGGCTAAAGAAGCTACTCAAAGATTTGCTGAAGATCTGGTGAAAATACAACAGCAATCTGAGTCAGCTCACCAGGCATCTACCAGTCAGACTGCTCCACCTGAGGTAACTTCTTTTTCCAATCTGTCTGATAATGAGAAGCTGTCCAGACTGAACAAACTTGGTGATGAGGTTTTGCTGCAAAAACACTTTAATCAAGAACTCAAAAAGGAAATACATATTTTGAAACTTGATAACAGCTCTAAGAGTCACACCATTGAAAAACTAGAATCTGAAGTTAAAGCTCAAAAGCAATTAAACTCTATTTTGATTAAAGAAGCTAAAACTGCAGAAGAAAAGTTTTTAAAGGTTAAACAGATTACTGAAATACGGTGTATAAGTTCAAAAAGAGTTGCTAAGTGTGTTAAAGAACAAATACCTCATCAGATCCAAGCCATTTTTTATGGTGATTATGATAGGGTCATAGGCATTGCTGAAGTATGTGCTTTGGAGCCTTGTTATCAGCCTCCTTCACCACCCAAAGTCCAAACCAAAGAAACTATTTCTAAACCAATCAAGTTGGTTCAGAAATCTGGCATTGGGTTTAAAGATCCTGAAACCATTGGTCAGACCATTGCTGAAGCTGTGTCTGAAACTGATCAGGTTGTTGAGTTAAAACCTGAAGAAAGTCTTGACTTGTCCAAACTGACCATCACCCAATCTGTGTCAGATTCAAAGACTAAAATAAACAAGAGTAGTTTAAAGAGAAATAAAAGAAAGGATAGAGATCACAGTGTTCCTAAAGAGAAAATAAAGCTTTTAAAGAGTAAGAAGTCTGGTTCTCTAGGAAATGAGTCACAAGCAAAATCTGAGTCTGTTTCAAGTAACACCAAGTCTGACTCTGACAAGTTGATTTTAAAGTATGTTGAGTCCAAAACTGGCAAGGTGTCAATAAAGGAAAATTTTCTTAAGAATGTGTCTGATCCAAAAATTGTTGATCAAAGAAAATTGAGAGCTGAATGTAAGAAAGCTGGAATAGGCAAAGGTTTTGTTCAGAAGGAAACTCTGAATGTTGCTAGAAAGAACTTTGAATCTGGTAAAGGACAGACCAAGCAACAATGGGTTTCAAAATGTGATAAGAGTCTGTGTTTAGTTTCCCAATCTGAGTCAGACCAGAAGGTCAGCTCTGATGAACCCATCTTAGGATGGGTTCCCAAAAAGAACTAATCTCTTATCATAATTGCAGGGCAGTCATGACGATAATACCTGGCACTTGGACAGTGGATGTTCCAAGTATATGACCGGATGTAAGTCCCTGTTATGTAGCTTTAGGATTCGCGCTGGTCCTAATGTTACTTTTGGAGATGATTCTCAAGGAAAGACTGAAGGTTTTGGTGTACTTTCAAATGGTCCTCTTACTTTCAGAAGAGTCTCATATGTTAATGGTTTGAAGCACAATCTGATCAGTGTAAGTTAGTTGTGTGATGCTGGTTATGAAGTGAGATTCAGGTCTGATAAGGGAATTGTTCTTGATTTAGAAGGCAATGTGGTTCTTATTGCAAAGAGGGATGAGTCTTTGTATTCTTTTGACATGAGAAATCCAACTGTCACTAGAGAAGTCTGTTTCATGTCAAAGTCTCAAGATGAGCTGAATTGGTTGTGGCATAAAAGGCTGTCTCATATGAATTTCAAAGACATCAACAAGCTGTGTAAGAAAGAGTTGGTGTCTGGTCTTCCAGTGATCAATTATGAGAAGGACAAGCTGTGTGGTGCTTGCGAGAAAGGCAAGCAACATAAAGCTACTTTTAAGTCTAAAACATGCTCAACCATTGATAATTGTTTGGATCTGCTTCATATGGACTTATTTGGACCAATCAGTACTCCATCATTCACTAGAATGAGGTACTCCTTGGTAATTGTTGATGAGTGTTCAAGATACACCTGGGTTTTCTTTCTAAGACACAAGAGTGAAGCTGCTGACAGCATTATTCATTTCATCAAGCAAGCTGAAATTCTCTACAAAAGACCTGTTAGGCAATTAAGAAGTGATAATGGTACTGAATTTAAGAATATCACTCTTAATTCATTCTGCAGTACTCTCTCTCTACTCTCTCTCTACTCTCTCTCTACTCTCTCTCTACTCTCTCTCTACTCTCTCTCTACTCTCTCTCTACTCTCTCTCTACTCTCTCTCTACTCTCTCTCTACTCTCTCTCTACTCTCTCTCTACTCTCTCTCTACTCTCTCTCTACTCTCTCTCTACTCTCTCTCTACTCTCTCTCTACTCTCTCTCTACTCTCTCTCTACTCTCTCTCTACTCTCTCTCTACTCTCTCTCTACTCTCTCTCTACTCTCTCTCTACTCTCTCTCTACTCTCTCTCTACTCTCTCTCTACTCTCTCTCTACTCTCTCTCTACTCTCTCTCTACTCTCTCTCTACTCTCTCTCTACTCTCTCTCTACTCTCTCTCTACTCTCTCTCTACTCTCTCTCTACTCTCTCTCTACTCTCTCTCTACTCTCTCTCTACTCTCTCTCTACTCTCTCTCTACTCTCTCTCTACTCTCTCTCTACTCTCTCTCTACTCTCTCTCTACTCTCTCTCTACTCTCTCTCTACTCTCTCTCTACTCTCTCTCTACTCTCTCTCTACTCTCTCTCTACTCTCTCTCTACTCTCTCTCTACTCTCTCTCTACTCTCTCTCTACTCTCTCTCTACTCTCTCTCTACTCTCTCTCTACTCTCTCTCTACTCTCTCTCTACTCTCTCTCTACTCTCTCTCTACTCTCTCTCTACTCTCTCTCTACTCTCTCTCTACTCTCTCTCTACTCTCTCTCTACTCTCTCTCTACTCTCTCTCTACTCTCTCTCTACTCTCTCTCTACTCTCTCTCTACTCTCTCTCTACTCTCTCTCTACTCTCTCTCTACTCTCTCTCTACTCTCTCTCTACTCTCTCTCTACTCTCTCTCTACTCTCTCTCTACTCTCTCTCTACTCTCTCTCTACTCTCTCTCTACTCTCTCTCTACTCTCTCTCTACTCTCTCTCTACTCTCTCTCTACTCTCTCTCTACTCTCTCTCTACTCTCTCTCTACTCTCTCTCTACTCTCTCTCTACTCTCTCTCTACTCTCTCTCTACTCTCTCTCTACTCTCTCTCTACTCTCTCTCTACTCTCTCTCTACTCTCTCTCTACTCTCTCTCTACTCTCTCTCTACTCTCTCTCTACTCTCTCTCTACTCTCTCTCTACTCTCTCTCTACTCTCTCTCTACTCTCTCTCTACTCTCTCTCTACTCTCTCTCTACTCTCTCTCTACTCTCTCTCTACTCTCTCTCTACTCTCTCTCTACTCTCTCTCTACTCTCTCTCTACTCTCTCTCTACTCTCTCTCTACTCTCTCTCTACTCTCTCTCTACTCTCTCTCTACTCTCTCTCTACTCTCTCTCTACTCTCTCTCTACTCTCTCTCTACTCTCTCTCTACTCTCTCTCTACTCTCTCTCTACTCTCTCTCTACTCTCTCTCTACTCTCTCTCTACTCTCTCTCTACTCTCTCTCTA
The DNA here is from genome assembly GCA_034093135.1 of Erigeron breviscapus. Classification (NCBI taxonomy): domain Eukaryota; kingdom Viridiplantae; phylum Streptophyta; class Magnoliopsida; order Asterales; family Asteraceae; genus Erigeron; species Erigeron breviscapus. The sequence goes on from CM067168.1 coordinate 116,558,929, forward strand.
CTCTCTCTCTACTCTCTCTCTACTCTCTCTCTACTCTCTCTCTACTCTCTCTCTACTCTCTCTCTACTCTCTCTCTACTCTCTCTCTACTCTCTCTCTACTCTCTCTCTACTCTCTCTCTACTCTCTCTCTACTCTCTCTCTACTCTCTCTCTACTCTCTCTCTACTCTCTCTCTACTCTACTCTCTATCTTTCTTGACACTAAATACAATCCTCTCTCTCTACTCTCTCTCTACTCTCTCTCTACTCTCTCTCTAGAAACCGCCATTGATAAACTCTAAACACACATAAAAAGCTCAATTCTACATCTAACAATTGGTATCAGAGCACAATCAGTATATCTGAACGATCTACAAGCTTGAATCAAGCTGTTTATGTGCTTAATTCTGGTATTTTTGAGTTTTTTTTAAACTGCCATTTGCAGAGATCTAAGCTCGGCAAATCAACATTTCAAGAAAATTTTTCTAAGTGTTGGACGAATAGTGCTATTTGCAGAGATCTAAGCTCGGCAAATCAACATTTCAAGAAAATTTTTCTAAGTGTTGGACGAATAGTGCTATTTGCAGAGATCTAAGCTCGGCAAATCACTATTTCAAGAAAATTTTTCTAAGTGTTGGACGAATAGTGCTATTTGCAGAGATCTAAGCTCGGCAAATCACTATTTCAAGAAAATTTTTCTAAGTGTTGGACGAATAGTGCTATTTGCAGAGATCTAAGCTCGGCAAATCAACATTTCAAGAAAATTTTTCTAAGTGTTGGACGAATAGTGCTATTTGCAGAGATCTAAGCTCGGCAAATCAACATTTCAAGAAAATTTTTCTAAGTGTTGGACGAATAGTGCTATTTGCAGAGATAAGAGCTCGGCAAATCAACATTTCAAGAAAATTTTTCTAAGTGTTGGACGAATAGTGCTATTTGCAGAGATCTAAGCTCGGCAAATCACTATTTCAAGAAAATTTTTCTAAGTGTTGGACGAATAGTGCTATTTGCAGAGATCTAAGCTCGGCAAATCAACATTTCAAGAAAATTTTTCTAAGTGTTGGACGAATAGTGCTATTTGCAGAGATCTAAGCTCGGCAAATCACTATTTCAAGAAAATTTTTCTAAGTGTTGGACGAATAGTGCTATTTGCAGAGATCTAAGCTCGGCAAATCACTATTTCAAGAAAATTTTTCTAAGTGTTGGACGAATAGTGCTATTTGCAGAGATCTAAGCTCGGCAAATCAACATTTCAAGAAAATTTTTCTAAGTGTTGGACGAATAGTGCTATTTGCAGAGATCTAAGCTCGGCAAATCACTATTTCAAGAAAATTTTTCTAAGTGTTGGACGAATAGTGCTATTTGCAGAGATCTAAGCTCGGCAAATCACTATTTCAAGAAAATTTTTCTAAGTGTTGGACGAATAGTGCTATTTGCAGAGATCTAAGCTCGGCAAATCACTATTTCAAGAAAATTTTTCTAAGTGTTGGACGAATAGTGCTATTTGCAGAGATCTAAGCTCGGCAAATTACTATTTCAAGAAAATTTTTCTAAGTGTTGGACGAACTGGCCATTTGCAGAGAACTAAGCTCGGCAAATCACTATTTCAAGAAAATTTTTCTAAGTGTTGGACGAACTGGCCATTTGCAGAGATCTAAGCTCGGCAAATCACTATTTCAAGAAAATTTTTCTAAGTGTTGGACGAACTGGCCATTTGCAGAGATCTAAGCTCGGCAAATCACTATTTCAAGAAAATTTTTCTAAGTGTTGGACGAACTGGCCATTTGCAGAGATCTAAGCTCGGCAAATCAACATTTCAAGAAAATTTTTCTAAGTGTTGGACGAATAGTGCTATTTGCAGAGATCTAAGCTCGGCAAATCACTATTTCAAGAAAATTTTTCTAAGTGTTGGACGAACTGGCCATTTGCAGAGATCTAAGCTCGGCAAATCACTATTTCAAGGAAATTTTTCTAAGTGTTAGACAAATTGTTCCATTTGCAGAGAACTAAGCTCGGCAAACACTAAGTTCAATTCTGGTGTGACTAAGTCATTGAGATTTGGTTCATTTGCAGAGATATTATCTCGGCAAACACGTTGTTCAGCTTAAATTCATCTAAGTGTTTGAGGTCAAGTTGGAATTTGTGCTATTTGTCGAGATCTAAGCTCGGCATCTAGTAGTGATTGAAGTTTGATTCAGAAATCTCGTACTTGTGACTAAGTAAAAGTACCATTCGCCGAGAACTAAGCTCGGCAAATCATCATTTCAAGAAAATTGTTCTAAGTGTTGAACGATTTGTCTTATTTGCAGAGATCTAAGCTCGGCAAATCAACATTTCAAGAAAATTTTTCTAAGTGTTGGACGAACTGGTCATTTGCAGAGATATAAGCTCGGCAAATCACTATTTCAAGAAAATTTTTCTAAGTGTTGGACGAACTGGCCATTTGCAGAGATCTAAGCTCGGCAAATCAACATTTCAAGAAAATTTTTCTAAGTGTTGGACGAACTGGCCATTTGCAGAGAACTAAGCTCGGCAAATCACTATTTCAAGAAAATTTTTCTAAGTGTTGAACGATTTGTCTTATTTGCAGAGATCTAAGCTCGGCAAATCACTATTTCAAGAAAATTTTTCTAAGTGTTGGACGAACTGGCCATTTGCAGAGATCTAAGCTCGGCAAATCATCATTTCAAGAAAATTGTTCTAAGTGTTGAACGATTTGTCTTATTTGCAGAGATAAGAGCTCGGCAAATCATCATTTCAAGAAAATTTTTCTAAGTGTTGGACGAACTGGCCATTTGCAGAGATCTAAGCTCGGCAAATCACATTTCAAGAAAATTTTTCTAAGTGTTGGACGAACTGGCCATTTGCAGAGATCTAAGCTCGGCAAATCAACATTTCAAGAAAATTTTTCTAAGTGTTGGACGAACTGGCCATTTGCAGAGATCTAAGCTCGGCAAATCACTATTTCAAGAAAATTTTTCTAAGTGTTGGACGAACTGGCCATTTGCAGAGATCTAAGCTCGGCAAATCACATTTCAAGAAAATTTTTCTAAGTGTTGGACGAACTGGCCATTTGCAGAGATCTAAGCTCGGCAAATCAATATTTCAAGAAAATTTTTCTAAGTGTTGGACGAATAGTGCTATTTGCAGAGATCTAAGCTCGGCAAATTACTATTTCAAGAAAATTTTTCTAAGTGTTGGACGAACTGGCCATTTGCAGAGATATAAGCTCGGCAAATCAACATTTCAAGAAAATTTTTCTAAGTGTTGGACGAACTGGCCATTTGCAGAGATCTAAGCTCGGCAAATCACTATTTCAAGAAAATTGTTCTAAGTGTTGAACGATTTGTCTTATTTGCAGAGATAAGAGCTCGGCAAATCATCATTTCAAGAAAATTGTTCTAAGTGTTGAACGATTTGTCTTATTTGCAGAGATAAGAGCTCGGCAAATCATCATTTCAAGAAAATTTTTCTAAGTGTTGGACGAACTGGCCATTTGCAGAGATCTAAGACTCGGCAAATCAACATTTCAAGAAAATTTTTCTAAGTGTTGGACGAACTGGCCATTTGCAGAGATCTAAGCTCGGCAAATCACTATTTCAAGAAAATTTTTCTAAGTGTTGGACGAACTGGCCATTTGCAGAGAACTAAGCTCGACAAAAGAACTCCGAATACTACAAGTACAAACTGTTGCTGGCAAGACAAGAGGAAAGCGGAATTGCTCTTCTTGCTGAGGATGACAAGTGGTTACATCTTTCAGATGAGGAGACAGACGAGCTTGCAGCAAACGTGTGCTTCATGACGAAAATAAAGAAGTCAAAGGAGTTGGAAGAAGATGAAGACAGCTCTTCTGAAGTCGAGGATGAGGTAATTTCTTTTCCAAAATCTGTGTTAAAATATTACATGGATATGTCTGATACTGCAAGAAAAGACTGCAGGGAGATGAGTAAAAAGAATTTGCAATTAAAGAAAGATTTGGCGGACAAAGAAAAAGATTTTCAAATTAAAATTGATTCACTTCAAAAAGATGTTGAGAATTTGAAATCTGAAAAATCTGCAGTCTCTTTTACTCAAAACTCCAAACTGCATCTTGAGAAACTACAATTGAATGTGGAAGATGTGAAGAGGATTCAGAAGAAGAAAGAAGAGAGTATTCATACTGATCCATTGGCTTTGGTTGCAGAAAAGAAGGTTTCAAGAATGTCAAGACACAGTTTTGTAGAAGATCAAACTGATTCTGATTCAAGTGAGATGAGTGATTCTGATCTGGATGAAAAACAGAAACAGATGTACAAAGAACTCGCTTATTTCACCAAGGCTTTCAAGAAAAAATTCTTCAAGAAGAAACCAACAAACAATCAACTTAGGACATCATCAGTGTCTTCTTATGCTAGAAATGCGGATGCTCCTAAGTATGATCAGAAGAAAGTTTTTGCTGGTGGTGAGAAGAAGTTTGAGAATCCGAAAAAGTTTGAGAAGAAGGTCATGGACAAGAGATCAGATGATAGAAAATGCTATAACTGTGGCTTGACTGGACATTTTGCAATCAACTGTACCAAGCCTCGACAAAAGAACTCCGAATACTACAAGTACAAACTGTTGCTGGCAAGACAAGAGGAAAGCGGAATTGCTCTTCTTGCTGAGGATGACAAGTGGTTACATCTTTCAGATGAGGAGACAGACGAGCTTGCAGCAAACGTGTGCTTCATGACGAAAATAAAGAAGTCAAAGGAGTTGGAAGAAGATGAAGACAGCTCTTCTGAAGTCGAGGATGAGGTAATTTCTTTTCCAAAATCTGTGTTAAAATATTACATGGATATGTCTGATACTGCAAGAAAAGACTGCAGGGAGATGAGTAAAAAGAATTTGCAATTAAAGAAAGATTTGGCGGACAAAGAAAAAGATTTTCAAATTAAAATTGATTCACTTCAAAAAGATGTTGAGAATTTGAAATCTGAAAAATCTGCAGTCTCTTTTACTCAAAACTCCAAACTGCATCTTGAGAAACAAGAACTTGAAACCAAAGTTCTCGAACTCAGCAAGACTGTCCGACAACTTCAAGTGGAAAAGACCAATGAGATGTTTCGAGCAAATGCTTTGGCAGAAGACATTGAGTCTTTGAATGTCAAGATGAAAGAATCTATCCCTGATGTGACAGAATTTGAAAATAAGATTTCTGACCTAAAATATGAATGTTGTATAAAAGATTCTCTTAAACAAAAACTTGATAAAGAAAATGATGACTTGAAAGCTGAAATCAAATCTTATCAAGAAAAGTTGTATAAGATCAATCGTTCATATCAACAAGTCTTTTTAAATAGGCCAAGAAGTTCTGAAACAATATTCACATCAGGGCTGGGTTATAACAATCCAAAGTGTTTGCTCAAAGCACAAAGAAAAGAAAAAGATTTTCAAATTAAAATTGATTCACTTCAAAAAGATGTTGAGAATTTGAAATCTGAAAAATCTGCAGTCTCTTTTACTCAAAACTCCAAACTGCATCTTGAGAAACAAGAACTTGAAACCAAAGTTCTCGAACTCAGCAAGACTGTCCGACAACTTCAAGTGGAAAAGACCAATGAGATGTTTCGAGCAAATGCTTTGGCAGAAGACATTGAGTCTTTGAATGTCAAGATGAAAGAATCTATCCCTGATGTGACAGAATTTGAAAATAAGATTTCTGACCTAAAATATGAATGTTGTATAAAAGATTCTCTTAAACAAAAACTTGATAAAGAAAATGATGACTTGAAAGCTGAAATCAAATCTTATCAAGAAAAGTTGTATAAGATCAATCGTTCATATCAACAAGTCTTTTTAAATAGGCCAAGAAGTTCTGAAACAATATTCACATCAGGGCTGGGTTATAACAATCCAAAGTGTTTGCTCAAAGCACAAGAAGAGATCCCATCTCTTTACAAGGAATCTTATTTGAGATGTGGGATGACCGACCAATTCGTGAGACCAACGAATAGTGATTATGAGGCTGAAGATTTTTTAGAAAAGGGTGCAAAAGTCTATTTTAACTATTCATTAATGGACAACTCATATGATTTTTTCAGTCACCCTTCACATAAAATTGAGAAAGAAAAGGACGAAAAAGAAACTCATGAGGCCATAATCCCTGAAATTCTTGAGTGTTTTAAAGAAAAACCTTTAGAGGAAAATTTTCCAATTCCAAAAGCTGAAAACTTGAGACCTTATGTCCCACAAAGAGTTTTGGAAAAGGTGATAGAGGATTTACAACAGTCTCTTGAGAAGAAGCAATCTTTGATAGAAAATCTGCAATCTCAAAATCACTATGTCAAAGACCCACCCAAGAATCATGAAAATGATTGTGACCACCCCGATTGTCCCATTTGTGAAGTTATGGCCACTCCAATTCCACCAACCAAATCTGTGAGTCATAATGAGAAAACTTCACAAAATGCATGTTCTGAAAGTCAAGTTCACCAAATCATGAATACATCTGTTCAAAATGAGAGTCATGTTGTGCATGTTTCTGTACAAACTGAAGGTGATTTAGATGATGTTCATGATGTTGATGATTGTTTTTTCCCAATCACTTCTGAAATTGAGACCTTTACCAAGTTTTCTGAAGGAACTCTGTCATACTTGAATGACATTGATGCTTTCAAACAAAAGTTTGAAAAAGAAAGAGAACAGAGATTAAATGTGCTAAAGGAACTCAATGATTTAAAAGTTGAATTCGAATTTCAGAAAATAGCACTTCAATTTCACAAAGAAAGAGAAAAAGCATCAATACCATTCAAGAGGAGTCCATGTCCAATAAAGAAAGGTGATGTCAGTGTGAAGTTGGAAACTGATGATATGTCAACATATTTGGAAGGAAATCATGATTTTGAACCTGAATTTGAAAACATTTTTGTTCAAAAGGTGGAAAAACTTGATTTAAATTCAAAGAAAATTCCAAAGTCACACTCTTCACAATCTTCATCAGAAAAGTTCCAAAGACCAAAGACCCACCCAAGAATCATGAAAATGATTGTGACCACCCCGATTGTCCCATTTGTGAAGTTATGGCCACTCCAATTCCACCAACCAAATCTGTGAGTCATAATGAGAAAACTTCACAAAATGCATGTTCTGAAAGTCAAGTTCACCAAATCATGAATACATCTGTTCAAAATGAGAGTCATGTTGTGCATGTTTCTGTACAAACTGAAGGTGATTTAGATGATGTTCATGATGTTGATGATTGTTTTTTCCCAATCACTTCTGAAATTGAGACCTTTACCAAGTTTTCTGAAGGAACTCTGTCATACTTGAATGACATTGATGCTTTCAAACAAAAGTTTGAAAAAGAAAGAGAAAAAGCATCAATACCATTCAAGAGGAGTCCATGTCCAATAAAGAAAGGTGATGTCAGTGTGAAGTTGGAAACTGATGATATGTCAACATATTTGGAAGGAAATCATGATTTTGAACCTGAATTTGAAAACATTTTTGTTCAAAAGGTGGAAAAACTTGATTTAAATTCAAAGAAAATTCCAAAGTCACACTCTTCACAATCTTCATCAGAAAAGTTCCAAAGACCAAAGACCCACCCAAGAATCATGAAAATGATTGTGACCACCCCGATTGTCCCATTTGTGAAGTTATGGCCACTCCAATTCCACCAACCAAATCTGTGAGTCATAATGAGAAAACTTCACAAAATGCATGTTCTGAAAGTCAAGTTCACCAAATCATGAATACATCTGTTCAAAATGAGAGTCATGTTGTGCATGTTTCTGTACAAACTGAAGGTGATTTAGATGATGTTCATGATGTTGATGATTGTTTTTTCCCAATCACTTCTGAAATTGAGACCTTTACCAAGTTTTCTGAAGGAACTCTGTCATACTTGAATGACATTGATGCTTTCAAACAAAAGTTTGAAAAAGAAAGAGAAAAAGCATCAATACCATTCAAGAGGAGTCCATGTCCAATAAAGAAAGGTGATGTCAGTGTGAAGTTGGAAACTGATGATATGTCAACATATTTGGAAGGAAATCATGATTTTGAACCTGAATTTGAAAACATTTTTGTTCAAAAGGTGGAAAAACTTGATTTAAATTCAAAGAAAATTCCAAAGTCACACTCTTCACAATCTTCATCAGAAAAGTTCCAAAGACCAAAGACCAACCCATTACCCAAGACTGTTTCTAAACTAAAGTCCAACCAATTACCAAAGACCATTCCACAATCAAAGACCAGTCCATTACCAAAGATTATTTCAAAACCCAAGACCACCCAATCACCAAAGACTACCTCATGTCCAAAACCAAAGACAAGTACCAATGTAACAATGAAATCAAAGACTTCTAGGCAAACACAGATGTACAAGGTCAAATCTGAACACAAGGCACAAAAAGAAGTCAAACCAAACAGTGGTCCGAAGAATGTTAAGAAAGAAACTTTCTCGTTAGGTAACAAACAATCTAAGCAGGTTAAGTATTCTAGTTTCCCTAGGTACTCTCAGAAGAATCCTACATGCACTTTTCATAGGGTTAGAGATACTGTTACAGGCATAACTAAATACAAAGACCAGTATGGATGGTTGTCACCTAATAACATTAAGAAAGTAAATAAGACCACAGAACCCATCAAGAAAAAACCTGTTAAGAACAAAGTTGACAAAGTGTTTGCTAACTCAAAACATGTTCGTGTTTCAGGTGACGTGTGCTTAGCTAGTAGCAGTAAATGGATCCCTAAGGATAGATTTTTAAAGGCTTCTAGTAAAGTTCAGCTTGATGGAAAACCTGTAAAAGTCAAACAAGTCTGGATTGTCCGTAGATCAACTTCATTAGATAATGTTTCTACATCTAGGACTAGTCCTGCTTGTATCAAAACATGAGTTTAACATTTTACAGTTTGTTTGTGTATATGTTGTTTTTGAATCTTGAACATTTGTGCGTGCTTGTTTGTCATTTGAATAAATTGTTTATTTGTGTGTTATATTGCTTATTTTTTAATGTGTACTTGCATGTTATCCACCTAACCTGCAAGGACCCAATCTAAAAGGGTACCTAAACCATATTCCCTGTCCTTGCAGGAATTTCTAATTTGTGTTTGGTACGTCGACTCTGGATGTTCTCGACATATGACTGGAACCAAATCAATTCTTTCGAACTTTGTTGAAAAGTTTATGGGAACAGTCAGATTCGGAAACGATCATATCGCTCCTATTCTTGGTTATGGAGACATTGTCAAAAATGGAGTCACTATAAAGAGAGTTTCCTATGTTGAAGGACTTGGACACAATCTCTTTAGTGTTGGTCAATTTTGTGACAATGATCTTCAAGTTTTATTTAGGAGATATGAATGCAAAGTGCAGACTGAAGATGGTGTGGATATTCTGACTGGAACAAGAGACAATAATCTGTTTACAATTGATCTCAACAACATCCCTTCCAATTCTTCAGATATTTGCCTTCTTTCGAAAGCAACTGCACAAAACTCTTGGTTATGGCATCGCCGTCTTTCTCATCTTAACTTTCAAACGATTAATACACTCGTGGATAAACAACTTGTTGAAGGTCTTCCGGACTACAAGTATGAAAGTGAACATGTTTGTCCAGCTTGTGCAATTGGAAAGATGAAGAAAGCATCACACAAACCAAAGACAAGTACCAATGTAACAATGAAATCAAAGACTTCTAGGCAAACACAGATGTACAAGGTCAAATCTGAACACAAGGCACAAAAAGAAGTCAAACCAAACAGTGGTCCGAAGAATGTTAAGAAAGAAACTTTCTCGTTAGGTAACAAACAATCTAAGCAGGTTAAGTATTCTAGTTTCCCTAGGTACTCTCAGAAGAATCCTACATGCACTTTTCATAGGGTTAGAGATACTGTTACAGGCATAACTAAATACAAAGACCAGTATGGATGGTTGTCACCTAATAACATTAAGAAAGTAAATAAGACCACAGAACCCATCAAGAAAAAACCTGTTAAGAACAAAGTTGACAAAGTGTTTGCTAACTCAAAACATGTTCGTGTTTCAGGTGACGTGTGCTTAGCTAGTAGCAGTAAATGGATCCCTAAGGATAGATTTTTAAAGGCTTCTAGTAAAGTTCAGCTTGATGGAAAACCTGTAAAAGTCAAACAAGTCTGGATTGTCCGTAGATCAACTTCATTAGATAATGTTTCTACATCTAGGACTAGTCCTGCTTGTATCAAAACATGAGTTTAACATTTTACAGTTTGTTTGTGTATATGTTGTTTTTGAATCTTGAACATTTGTGCGTGCTTGTTTGTCATTTGAATAAATTGTTTATTTGTGTGTTATATTGCTTATTTTTTAATGTGTACTTGCATGTTATCCACCTAACCTGCAAGGACCCAATCTAAAAGGGTACCTAAACCATATTCCCTGTCCTTGCAGGAATTTCTAATTTGTGTTTGGTACGTCGACTCTGGATGTTCTCGACATATGACTGGAACCAAATCAATTCTTTCGAACTTTGTTGAAAAGTTTATGGGAACAGTCAGATTCGGAAACGATCATATCGCTCCTATTCTTGGTTATGGAGACATTGTCAAAAATGGAGTCACTATAAAGAGAGTTTCCTATGTTGAAGGACTTGGACACAATCTCTTTAGTGTTGGTCAATTTTGTGACAATGATCTTCAAGTTTTATTTAGGAGATATGAATGCAAAGTGCAGACTGAAGATGGTGTGGATATTCTGACTGGAACAAGAGACAATAATCTGTTTACAATTGATCTCAACAACATCCCTTCCAATTCTTCAGATATTTGCCTTCTTTCGAAAGCAACTGCACAAAACTCTTGGTTATGGCATCGCCGTCTTTCTCATCTTAACTTTCAAACGATTAATACACTCGTGGATAAACAACTTGTTGAAGGTCTTCCGGACTACAAGTATGAAAGTGAACATGTTTGTCCAGCTTGTGCAATTGGAAAGATGAAGAAAGCATCACACAAACCAAAGAAGCACTTGAGTACAGAAGGTCCTTTGCACCTTATTCATATGGATTTGTGTGGCCCAATGAAGGTTCAAAGTATCCATGGGAAGCGATACATTCTAGTGATTGTAGATGATTATTCTCGTTATACTTGGGTATTCTTTCTTCATGCAAAGAGTGAAACTCCGCAAGTGATTATTGATTTCATCAAGAAGACCCAAGTCAATCTCAAATCATCTGTTAGAATTGTTCGCTCAGACAATGGAACTGAATTCAAGAATTCAACAATTGATTCTTTCTTCAAGTCCATGGGTATTTCACAACAATTTTCCGCTGTCAGAACACCTCAACAGAATGGAGTAGTTGAACGTCGAAATCGAACTCTTGTTGAAGCAGCTAGAACAATGCTTGCCTATTCAAGATTGCCACCGAATCTATGGGCTGAAGCTGTTGCTACTGCATGTTTTACACAAAACAGATCAATAATCAACAAGAGGTTTGATAAAACTCCGTATGAGGTGATCAACAAAAGAAAGCCCAATGTGAACTTTTTACACATTTTTGGATGTGTATGTTATGTTCTCAATGATCGAGACAATCTGGGCAAATTTGAACCTAAAGGCGATGAGGCATATTTCATCGGTTATTCGAGAGAATCGATTGCATATCGTGTATATAACCGGAGAACCAAGAGAATAGACGAGAGTATGAATGTTCGATTTGATGAACTCTCAGGAATGGTTCTTGAACAACACAGTTCAAGACCCGAACTTCAATGTCCACAAGCTTCCGCACCTAAACCTACATCAAATGTCAAATCATTCTCTACTCCAACACCACAAGATTTGGATATCTTGTTCGAAGAATTTTTCAAAGTTTCCAAAGAAGTTCCTGAAACTGAAGTACATCTCGATGAACCATCAAGTTCAAATTCGAAAGAGATGGATCCAAATGAGTCTTCACCAACACATACATCAGATGAAAGTTCAACATCTGATTCTCCTCCACCGACTGATAATTCAGTGTTGGTCAATTTTGTGACAATGATCTTCAAGTTTTATTTAGGAGATATGAATGCAAAGTGCAGACTGAAGATGGTGTGGATATTCTGACTGGAACAAGAGACAATAATCTGTTTACAATTGATCTCAACAACATCCCTTCCAATTCTTCAGATATTTGCCTTCTTTCGAAAGCAACTGCACAAAACTCTTGGTTATGGCATCGCCGTCTTTCTCATCTTAACTTTCAAACGATTAATACACTCGTGGATAAACAACTTGTTGAAGGTCTTCCGGACTACAAGTATGAAAGTGAACATGTTTGTCCAGCTTGTGCAATTGGAAAGATGAAGAAAGCATCACACAAACCAAAGAAGCACTTGAGTACAGAAGGTCCTTTGCACCTTATTCATATGGATTTGTGTGGCCCAATGAAGGTTCAAAGTATCCATGGGAAGCGATACATTCTAGTGATTGTAGATGATTATTCTCGTTATACTTGGGTATTCTTTCTTCATGCAAAGAGTGAAACTCCGCAAGTGATTATTGATTTCATCAAGAAGACCCAAGTCAATCTCAAATCATCTGTTAGAATTGTTCGCTCAGACAATGGAACTGAATTCAAGAATTCAACAATTGATTCTTTCTTCAAGTCCATGGGTATTTCACAACAATTTTCCGCTGTCAGAACACCTCAACAGAATGGAGTAGTTGAACGTCGAAATCGAACTCTTGTTGAAGCAGCTAGAACAATGCTTGCCTATTCAAGATTGCCACCGAATCTATGGGCTGAAGCTGTTGCTACTGCATGTTTTACACAAAACAGATCAATAATCAACAAGAGGTTTGATAAAACTCCGTATGAGGTGATCAACAAAAGAAAGCCCAATGTGAACTTTTTACACATTTTTGGATGTGTATGTTATGTTCTCAATGATCGAGACAATCTGGGCAAATTTGAACCTAAAGGCGATGAGGCATATTTCATCGGTTATTCGAGAGAATCGATTGCATATCGTGTATATAACCGGAGAACCAAGAGAATAGACGAGAGTATGAATGTTCGATTTGATGAACTCTCAGGAATGGTTCTTGAACAACACAGTTCAAGACCCGAACTTCAATGTCCACAAGCTTCCGCACCTAAACCTACATCAAATGTCAAATCATTCTCTACTCCAACACCACAAGATTTGGATATCTTGTTCGAAGAATTTTTCAAAGTTTCCAAAGAAGTTCCTGAAACTGAAGTACATCTCGATGAACCATCAAGTTCAAATTCGAAAGAGATGGATCCAAATGAGTCTTCACCAACACATACATCAGATGAAAGTTCAACATCTGATTCTCCTCCACCGACTGATAATTCAGTGTTGCATACTCAACCTCCTGTTATTTCTCAAGTGACAAATCCTTCAACCAATCCAGAAGCTTATGATCAAGATCACTTTGTTGAACCAATTGCTACTTCACTTGAACAATTGACAGAACAACATACTCCTGATTTTATTGATTCCGAAGAATCTGGTGATCCAATTGATCCAATTCCTCACACAACCAAATGGACTAGAGCTCATCCGATATCTCAAGTCATTGGTAATCCAACAACAGGAATTAAGACAAGATCTGCTTCCGCAAACGAATGTCTATTTGTAAATTTCCTGAGTATAGTTGAACCAAAGACAGTGAATGATGCTCTAAGTTGTCCAGATTGGGTGAAAGCAATGCAGGAGGAACTGAATCAATTTGAACGCCTTGAGGTATGGAAATTGGTTCCCAATCCTTACAAGAACAAGGAGCCAATTAAGACCAAGTGGATCTTCAAGAACAAAAAGGATGAAAATGGAGTTGTTGTACGTAACAAAGCAAGATTGGTTGCAAAGGGATATTGCCAACAAGATGGAATTGATTATGATGAGACATTCGCACCAGTTGCACGAATTGAGGCTATTCGGATGTTTCTTGCCTATGCTGCCTACAAGAACTTCACAGTCTACCAGATGGATGTTAAAACTGCCTTCTTGAATGGAATTCTCAAAGAAAGCCCAAGTGAACTTTTTACACATTTTTGGATGTGTATGTTATGTTCTCAATGATCGAGACAATCTGGGCAAATTTGAACCTAAAGGCGATGAGGCATATTTCATCGGTTATTCGAGAGAATCGATTGCATATCGTGTATATAACCGGAGAACCAAGAGAATAGACGAGAGTATGAATGTTCGATTTGATGAACTCTCAGGAATGGTTCTTGAACAACACAGTTCAAGACCCGAACTTCAATGTCCACAAGCTTCCGCACCTAAACCTACATCAAATGTCAAATCATTCTCTACTCCAACACCACAAGATTTGGATATCTTGTTCGAAGAATTTTTCAAAGTTTCCAAAGAAGTTCCTGAAACTGAAGTACATCTCGATGAACCATCAAGTTCAAATTCGAAAGAGATGGATCCAAATGAGTCTTCACCAACACATACATCAGATGAAAGTTCAACATCTGATTCTCCTCCACCGACTGATAATTCAGTGTTGCATACTCAACCTCCTGTTATTTCTCAAGTGACAAATCCTTCAACCAATCCAGAAGCTTATGATCAAGATCACTTTGTTGAACCAATTGCTACTTCACTTGAACAATTGACAGAACAACATACTCCTGATTTTATTGATTCCGAAGAATCTGGTGATCCAATTGATCCAATTCCTCACACAACCAAATGGACTAGAGCTCATCCGATATCTCAAGTCATTGGTAATCCAACAACAGGAATTAAGACAAGATCTGCTTCCGCGAACGAATGTCTATTTGTAAATTTCCTGAGTATAGTTGAACCAAAGACAGTGAATGATGCTCTAAGTTGTCCAGATTGGGTGAAAGCAATGCAGGAGGAACTGAATCAATTTGAACGCCTTGAGGTATGGAAATTGGTTCCCAATCCTTACAAGAACAAGGAGCCAATTAAGACCAAGTGGATCTTCAAGAACAAAAAGGATGAAAATGGAGTTGTTGTACGTAACAAAGCAAGATTGGTTGCAAAGGGATATTGCCAACAAGATGGAATTGATTATGATGAGACATTCGCACCAGTTGCACGAATTGAGGCTATTCGGATGTTTCTTGCCTATGCTGCCTACAAGAACTTCACAGTCTACCAGATGGATGTTAAAACTGCCTTCTTGAATGGAATTCTCAAAGAAGAAGTGTACGTTGAACAACCAGAAGGTTTTGTGAGTTCCAAACATCCAGACTACGTTTACAGGTTAGACAAGGCATTATATGGTCTGAAACAAGCGCCTCGTGCATGGTATGATGCTCTATCCTCTTATCTTGTGAAATCTGGTTTTAGCAAAGGTTCAATTGACACTACCTTGTTTATCAAACGACAAGGTAGTGATATCATTCTAATCCAGATTTATGTTGACGACATAATTTTCGGGTCAACTAATCCTAAATACTGCAAGAATTTCTCTGCTTTAATGATCAAGAAATTTGAAATGAGCATGATGGGTGAATTAAACTTTTTCCTTGGTCTTCAAGTAAAACAGATGACAAATGGAACTTTTATTTGTCAATCAAAGTACATTCTTGACATGTTGAAAAAGTTTGATATGATGGATTGTCAAACAATTGGCACACCCATGGAATCTCGAACAAAGATTAATGCTGATTTAAAGATGGAATTGATTATGATGAGACATTCGCACCAGTTGCACGAATTGAGGCTATTCGGATGTTTCTTGCCTATGCTGCCTACAAGAACTTCACAGTCTACCAGATGGATGTTAAAACTGCCTTCTTGAATGGAATTCTCAAAGAAGAAGTGTACGTTGAACAACCAGAAGGTTTTGTGAGTTCCAAACATCCAGACTACGTTTACAGGTTAGACAAGGCATTATATGGTCTGAAACAAGCGCCTCGTGCATGGTATGATGCTCTATCCTCTTATCTTGTGAAATCTGGTTTTAGCAAAGGTTCAATTGACACTACCTTGTTTATCAAACGACAAGGTAGTGATATCATTCTAATCCAGATTTATGTTGACGACATAATTTTCGGGTCAACTAATCCTAAATACTGCAAGAATTTCTCTGCTTTAATGATCAAGAAATTTGAAATGAGCATGATGGGTGAATTAAACTTTTTCCTTGGTCTTCAAGTAAAACAGATGAAAATGGAGTTGTTGTACGTAACAAAGCAAGATTGGTTGCAAAGGGATATTGCCAACAAGATGGAATTGATTATGATGAGACATTCGCACCAGTTGCACGAATTGAGGCTATTCGGATGTTTCTTGCCTATGCTGCCTACAAGAACTTCACAGTCTACCAGATGGATGTTAAAACTGCCTTCTTGAATGGAATTCTCAAAGAAGAAGTGTACGTTGAACAACCAGAAGGTTTTGTGAGTTCCAAACATCCAGACTACGTTTACAGGTTAGACAAGGCATTATATGGTCTGAAACAAGCGCCTCGTGCATGGTATGATGCTCTATCCTCTTATCTTGTGAAATCTGGTTTTAGCAAAGGTTCAATTGACACTACCTTGTTTATCAAACGACAAGGTAGTGATATCATTCTAATCCAGATTTATGTTGACGACATAATTTTCGGGTCAACTAATCCTAAATACTGCAAGAATTTCTCTGCTTTAATGATCAAGAAATTTGAAATGAGCATGATGGGTGAATTAAACTTTTTCCTTGGTCTTCAAGTAAAACAGATGACAAATGGAACTTTTATTTGTCAATCAAAGTACATTCTTGACATGTTGAAAAAGTTTGATATGATGGATTGTCAAACAATTGGCACACCCATGGAATCTCGAACAAAGATTAATGCTGATTTAAATGGAAAAACTTTTGATCAAAAGAAATATCGCAGTATGATAGGGTCACTCATGTATTTGACTGCTAGTCGCCCGGATATTATGTTCGCCACATGCATGTGTGCCAGGTACCAGGCCAATCCCAAGGAAAGTCATTTCCAGGCCGTCAAACGGATATTCCGATACCTGAAAGGCACAGTGAACCTTGGTCTCTGGTATCCAAGGGATACCGGGTTTCAGCTAATTGCATATTCAGATGCTGACCATGCAGGTTGTAAGCTTGATCGAAAGAGCACTTCTGGGAGTGTACAGTTTCTAGGGGATAGATTGGTCAGTTGGTCTTCAAAGAAACAGAACTGTGTATCTACATCAACTGCAGAAGCTGAATACGTTGCTGCAGCAAGTTGTTGTTCACAGGTTCTTTGGATGAAGACACAGTTGACTGATTATGGATTTCAATTCAACAGAATTCCCATATACTGTGATTCTAAGAGTGCAATTGCTATTTCTTGCAATCCTGTACAGCACACAAAGACCAAGCACATAGATGTTCGGTACCATTTTCTTAAAGATCATGTCGAGAAAGGTAACATCGAACTCTATTTTGTCCCGACAGACTACCAACTTGCTGATATTTTCACCAAACCTTTGGATGAAAACAGGTTCAATTTTCTGAAAACCAAGTTGGGAATGCTTAATTTACAAACTTAAATGCTTTCATGCCATGTTTTCTATGTTCATTTTCTGTCTCAAACATTGATGTGTTTTACTTGATATTGCATGCAATGTTTGAGGGGGAGAAAAAGGGTAGAATACATGATTTTAGGGGGAGTTTGTAAATTTAGTATAGTCTAAAAATGCTTAATTTGAGGGGGAGTGTGCAAATGCATGTGAATAATTATTTGTTTAATTGTTAATTGTTTGTTTGTTTTATTTGTTTAAATTTTTTTTTCTTAAGCCATAAAAATCAAAGGAAGAATAACAAGAGAACTCATTTTCGGTCCATAACATATCTATTCTTCGATCATATAAAGAGTTTTGAGGTAAGATTACTTGCTTTTTAAGTGCAATCTAACTGTTTGATTAAAGGCCTCAATGAACTTTCATGCATAGTATGAATTATTTGAAGTGTGATCGTGTGTTGTTGATGTGTTAGATGCATGATTAGGATGAATGCATATTGTTTTGATCGATATGACTGCTCTTGTTTATCTTTTATCGATGTTACTGGGCGGATCACTTTAAGGGCTGGGCATAAGTATGAATGTTTGAAGATTTGACTCGTTTGCAGAGCTCCCAGCTCTTTTTTTTTTTTTTTTTCTTTTTTTCTTTTTCTGTTTTTCAATTCTTTTATTCTTTTTTTTTTTGTGAGCTACTTTTACTCTGACTAATTGGTATTCTCTTTTTTTTTTTTTTTTTTTTTTTTTTTTTTTTTTTTTTTTTTTTTTTTTTTTTTTTTTTTTTTTTTTTTTTTTTTTTTTTTTTTTTTTTTTTTTTTTTTTTTTTTTTTTTTTTTTTTTTTTTTTTTTTTTTTTTTTTTTTTTTTTTTTTTTTTTTTTTTTTTTTTTTTTTTTTTTTTTTTTTTTTTTTTTTTTTTTTTTTTTTTTTTTTTTTTTTTTTTTTTTTTTTTTTTTTTTTTTTTTTTTTTTTTTTTTTTTTTTTTTTTTTTTTTTTTTTTTTTTTTTTTTTTTTTTTTTTTTTTTTTTTTTTTTTTTTTTTTTTTTTTTTTTTTTTTTTTTTTTTTTTTTTTTTTTTTTTTTTTTTTTTTTTTTTTTTTTTTTTTTTTTTTTTTTTTTTTTTTTTTTTTTTTTTTTTTTTTTTTTTTTTTTTTTTTTTTTTTTTTTTTTTTTTTTTTTTTTTTTTTTTTTTTTTTTTTTTTTTTTTTTTTTTTTTTTTTTTTTTTTTTTTTTTTTTTTTTTTTTTTTTTTTTTTTTTTTTTTTTTTTTTTTTTTTTTTTTTTTTTTTTTTTTTTTTTTTTTTTTTTTTTTTTTTTTTTTTTTTTTTTTTTTTTTTTTTTTTTTTTTTTTTTTTTTTTTTTTTTTTTTTTTTTTTTTTTTTTTTTTTTTTTTTTTTTTTTTTTTTTTTTTTTTTTTTTTTTTTTTTTTTTTTTTTTTTTTTTTTTTTTTTTTTTTTTTTTTTTTTTTTTTTTTTTTTTTTTTTTTTTTTTTTTTTTTTTTTTTTTTTTTTTTTTTTTTTTTTTTTTTTTTTTTTTTTTTTTTTTTTTTTTTTTTTTTTTTTTTTTTTTTTTTTTTTTTTTTTTTTTTTTTTTTTTTTTTTTTTTTTTTTTTTTTTTTTTTTTTTTTTTTTTTTTTTTTTTTTTTTTTTTTTTTTTTTCCTTTCTTTCTATTTTGTTTTCATTCTTGTTTGTTGATATATTGTCTAAGTGTATGTATGTATGTGTGTATGTTTTGCTGTCTATATAGTTTTTCATAAGTGTTAGGGTAAGAAACAAGGTATCGAACGCCTTTGTGTACTACCTTCTGTATCTTATCTTTTAATACTTATGAGATTCTATATGTCATTTCTTTTATCTTATATTTTTTTATTTGTTGTTTACTAAAATAAATGTCTGGTCAAAATTTTCTTTTGGTCAGTTTATTTTCTCAGAAAATTCATAAAAAGAGAAAAATAAGATGGTGATGTTTCAAGAAGGAGCTACAATGAAAATGCAAGCAAATCAAGCTCTGCACATTCCTTTCAATACAAGATTTCCAATCATTACTGAGATTTTAAGTCATCATCCTCTGAGAGTTGCTTTAACAAATGGTGCAGTAGTTCCAGAGCAATATATCTTTGATCTATGGGAATCGATTGAATATGTCAAAGCAAGTAAGAGAAGAAAGACTGAAGATTTCTTCCGATTCACTCTTAGATCTGGAAATAATGAAGTTGAATGCACATTCAATTTAAATGAGTTCAGAACTGTAATTGGCTTTCCTGAACATGAAGTATATGAAGAACTGCCTTCTATTGAAGAGATGCTAGATGCAGTTCATGCTCTGGGTTATGACGGAGAATTGGCCACAATGAGAGACTTTAAAAGAATGAAAATAGCTTCTCTCTGGCATACGATGTATAATGTTCTGGTTACATGTCTGATGCCTTCACAAAAAGGAATTGATGCAATGACAAAACATTCCTTGTCCATCTTCTATGCAGTCACTCACAATGTTGAGTGTGACTTTGCCAAGATTATATGGGATAAGATGGCCCAAGTTGTCAAAGGGAAGGACGCACAAGAAAGGAAGTACATTCCTTACATCAGATTCTTCACATTGATTGTGGATGATGTTCTAGACAACAATGAAGATATTCCCAAGATGGAGGATAGTTTCAAGTGCGTCATTGCTATGTACAAATCAAATATGAGAGGCACTGGAAGTGATAATGTCCGACCTTTTCCAATTCCACCATTCTTGATCAATTTGGTTCCTGCTCAGAGTCCTCACCTTAGGTCTTATCTTGAGTGGTTAGTCTCGGCGATGGGGTCTGAAAGCCAACAGACTCCTTCCCAAGCTGAGCATAGGTCACCAAGTGAGGGTCCTAGTAAGTCAAAAAGAAAAAGAGGGGTTAGTGATGAAGAGGCCTCTGAGCAGAGGAAACGAAAGTCAAAAAGAGTTGTTTTCGAGCAAGATGTTGCTTCACCTGAACCTATTTCATCACCTGTTTCACAATCTACACCATCTACACCAACCGTTCGCTTTTCTCAATCTTCACCTTCGCAATCTACACCTCTACCATCCGTAATTTCACCGAATCCACCAATTCTTACACCATCTCATTCTTCACCGATTCTGAATCCTACACCACTTGCATCTGCTCTACCTGGTGAACCAACTCCACCACCAGGTATGCGAATTAAAATGTCTGCTAGAAGTATCTTAAAGCAGAAGTCAAAGAAGAAGAAATCCAAACGAAAACATAAGTCATCTAAATCTGCAAGACAAAGACTTGAATCTTCTTCAGCAGATGTAAATGAACAAGCTGGTGCCTCAGCTGAGTTTGATGTTGAAAATGTTGTGCATTTTAGATCTGGAAATAATGAAGTTGAATGCACATTCAATTTAAATGAGTTCAGAACTGTAATTGGCTTTCCTGAACATGAAGTATATGAAGAACTGCCTTCTATTGAAGAGATGCTAGATGCAGTTCATGCTCTGGGTTATGACGGAGAATTGGCCACAATGAGAGACTTTAAAAGAATGAAAATAGCTTCTCTCTGGCATACGATGTATAATGTTCTGGTTACATGTCTGATGCCTTCACAAAAAGGAATTGATGCAATGACAAAACATTCCTTGTCCATCTTCTATGCAGTCACTCACAATGTTGAGTGTGACTTTGCCAAGATTATATGGGATAAGATGGCCCAAGTTGTCAAAGGGAAGGACGCACAAGAAAGGAAGTACATTCCTTACATCAGATTCTTCACATTGATTGTGGATGATGTTCTAGACAACAATGAAGATATTCCCAAGATGGAGGATAGTTTCAAGTGCGTCATTGCTATGTACAAATCAAATATGAGAGGCACTGGAAGTGATAATGTCCGACCTTTTCCAATTCCACCATTCTTGATCAATTTGGTTCCTGCTCAGAGTCCTCACCTTAGGTCTTATCTTGAGTGGTTAGTCTCGGCGATGGGGTCTGAAAGCCAACAGACTCCTTCCCAAGCTGAGCATAGGTCACCAAGTGAGGGTCCTAGTAAGTCAAAAAGAAAAAGAGGGGTTAGTGATGAAGAGGCCTCTGAGCAGAGGAAACGAAAGTCAAAAAGAGTTGTTTTCGAGCAAGATGTTGCTTCACCTGAACCTATTTCATCACCTGTTTCACAATCTACACCATCTACACCAACCGTTCGCTTTTCTCAATCTTCACCTTCGCAATCTACACCTCTACCATCCGTAATTTCACCGAATCCACCAATTCTTACACCATCTCATTCTTCACCGATTCTGAATCCTACACCACTTGCATCTGCTCTACCTGGTGAACCAACTCCACCACCAGGTATGCGAATTAAAATGTCTGCTAGAAGTATCTTAAAGCAGAAGTCAAAGAAGAAGAAATCCAAACGAAAACATAAGTCATCTAAATCTGCAAGACAAAGACTTGAATCTTCTTCAGCAGATGTAAATGAACAAGCTGGTGCCTCAGCTGAGTTTGATGTTGAAAATGTTGTGCCATAATTTAGATCTGGAAATAATGAAGTTGAATGCACATTCAATTTAAATGAGTTCAGAACTGTAATTGGCTTTCCTGAACATGAAGTATATGAAGAACTGCCTTCTATTGAAGAGATGCTAGATGCAGTTCATGCTCTGGGTTATGACGGAGAATTGGCCACAATGAGAGACTTTAAAAGAATGAAAATAGCTTCTCTCTGGCATACGATGTATAATGTTCTGGTTACATGTCTGATGCCTTCACAAAAAGGAATTGATGCAATGACAAAACATTCCTTGTCCATCTTCTATGCAGTCACTCACAATGTTGAGTGTGACTTTGCCAAGATTATATGGGATAAGATGGCCCAAGTTGTCAAAGGGAAGGACGCACAAGAAAGGAAGTACATTCCTTACATCAGATTCTTCACATTGATTGTGGATGATGTTCTAGACAACAATGAAGATATTCCCAAGATGGAGGATAGTTTCAAGTGCGTCATTGCTATGTACAAATCAAATATGAGAGGCACTGGAAGTGATAATGTCCGACCTTTTCCAATTCCACCATTCTTGATCAATTTGGTTCCTGCTCAGAGTCCTCACCTTAGGTCTTATCTTGAGTGGTTAGTCTCGGCGATGGGGTCTGAAAGCCAACAGACTCCTTCCCAAGCTGAGCATAGGTCACCAAGTGAGGGTCCTAGTAAGTCAAAAAGAAAAAGAGGGGTTAGTGATGAAGAGGCCTCTGAGCAGAGGAAACGAAAGTCAAAAAGAGTTGTTTTCGAGCAAGATGTTGCTTCACCTGAACCTATTTCATCACCTGTTTCACAATCTACACCATCTACACCAACCGTTCGCTTTTCTCAATCTTCACCTTCGCAATCTACACCTCTACCATCCGTAATTTCACCGAATCCACCAATTCTTACACCATCTCATTCTTCACCGATTCTGAATCCTACACCACTTGCATCTGCTCTACCTGGTGAACCAACTCCACCACCAGGTATGCGAATTAAAATGTCTGCTAGAAGTATCTTAAAGCAGAAGTCAAAGAAGAAGAAATCCAAACGAAAACATAAGTCATCTAAATCTGCAAGACAAAGACTTGAATCTTCTTCAGCAGATGTAAATGAACAAGCTGGTGCCTCAGCTGAGTTTGATGTTGAAAATGTTGTGCATAATGTTGAATCTGAGCTTGAAACTGAACATGTTAGCACAGGAGATGATGTAGTGCTGGAGGAACAAGGCGGGAATGAGGGAGGGGTTGAAAATACCGGAGAGGATGAGCGGTCCGGGTTAGGACAAGGGCAAAAAGAAAACGATGGCCCTCCGATAGTTCAACCAACTGAGTCTAGCCGGGTTATTTACCCTAGGGTAGAAGTCGGGAACTGCCCATTCTCGCTTGCACCGGATTCTCCTCGCCATTCTAACTCCTCACAACAGGGGTTAGTCTCAGATATTCACGGGGAACAGCCACGTTCACCACACTCTCCTCATTTGGAGGATGAGAGTGTTGAAAATAGAGAGGACCAGCCCCACCTCTCGCCTTCATTTGATGCACAAGAGTCTAGATCCCCTAGGGACACTGATTCACAAGCCCAGTTGAGTACTGGTGCCGGAACAAGCGGAGAGGGACCCACTTTGTGTGACCCTCAAGGACAGCTTGGAAATCCTGCCTTAGCTACCATCACGCCAGCTTTAGCCGCAGGTAACAGGTCTCAGACCGAGACTGGGGAGCAGTATGAACGCCGTAGTGACACTGCTGTTCCTCAGGATCAAACTGAGCCTGTATTAACGGGCATTCTCAGTGACCCCGGTGTTGTTAGTGGTGTTGCCCAACAACAAGTCCAGGACAGTGATTTATCACAGTCTAGGACACAATCCGATTCTGGTTGCAAAGCCACTGAATCTCCAACTGCTGGTGAGGGTATATCCCGAGGATCCGCAGGAAATCCTGAATCAGCATCGCTGAATTTAGGTCACACCACAAGTGTGCCAACAACCCCCGGGTTGGATACTCCACTTCCCACACAAACACAAAGAACACCAACACAAAATGAAAATCCATCAACATCAACAAATTTACCTACAAAAGACTCGGCGTGTGAAGTGTTATTGAATATTTTGAGGTCTGAAGGTGATTTGTTGAGTGTTACGGAACGAGGTGTGTTAAATGCTCTTGAAGTGAGGGAAAGGGAAAAAGCAACAGAAAGGAGGGTTAAAGATCTACAAGATCAAATTGCAAGTCAAAAAGCAGAGTATGATGCAAAGCTTGCTGCTTTTGAACTCAGACTGTTGGCGTTAGAATCTTGCCGACCGGCCTCGGTTCCTTCTCGTCGGGATGATCCTGATTCTGATGATCACCCCGAGGGGGAGAACCAAGGAGAAGGTCAAGCAAATTTTGAAAATACATTGGCAAGTGTTGAAGTAAATATTGGAGAAGTGGTAATGGAAGAAAGAGCAGCGGGTGAAAATGTTGAAAATGTTGAAAATGTTGAAGATGATGCAAAATGTTGATGCTGCCATTTTAGATCTGGTGAATGAAGCAGTTGAAAAAGCAGTTGCCCATATCCTTGAAGACGCTGCTGAAGAAATCTTGGATGAAGATGAGGTAATGGAAGAACGAACAGAGGTTGAAAATGTTGAAAATGTTGAAAATGTTGAAAATGTTGAAGATGATGCAAATGATGAGGTTGGAAGAAGGTTAGTAGAAGCTTTTGTTGATGTTTCTGATATGGATGATAATGATGAAGGAATTGAAGTTGTTGATGATGATGAAGAGTTTGTGAATGAAGATGATGTTGTTGAATATGCTGAAGATGATGCAGATGTTGAAGCATTGAAAGATAATGTAACATTTGATGAACCAGAGATTGTCGAGAATCCAACGAATATAGAAGTTGTTGAAGAACCTGTGTTTGAAGAATTTGCAGATTTAGATTATTTTGAAACAGGTCCTTCAAGCAGAGTAGAAGTTGGAGAATCATCTGCTCGTGCTAGCTCAACTCCTCAACATTATAATTTTGAAGATTTCAACAATTTTGATGAACTCAGAAAGACTCCAGAAGCTGCAAGTCAGAACTTCCAGAAATCTACTTACAAGCAGGTTTTGCGAGAGGCAATCACATCCGAGGAAGTCCTCCCTGATTATTTTCCAACTGAGCTAACTGAAGAACAATTAAACTTTATTAATCGAGGATACTTCTTGAGGGATAGAGAAAGAATGGTTGCTCTCGGCATTAAACCAAAAGAAGCAGCTAAGAAATCAAGATATCTGGAAGAAAGGGCTTACCCTATTTTTTGTGGAGCAACTAAGGTCACTAAAACCAAGAGACCAGAGTTAGACTCAATGTATAAGTTTAAGGAAGCCAGGCAAATCGAAGAATATACAGCGCTCCTTAAACTTACAAAACAATATAACCCAAAGTTGCTGAAAGAACAGAGAAACCATAAAATTTTGGTGCTGATCAGGGTGATCCTGATTAAGAGAGTTTCTATTTCTATCCCATGTTTTCATGTCAAGAGGGATAATAACAAGATCTACCGGTTCACAGAAGCCCAATTTAAACTTTTGCCAGTGGACGACATTATCTTCCTTTACAATCATTTCCTGAATGCCATGCAAAGATACCAAGAAGATGTTGTTGCCTTTGATGCTGTGAAAAGATACATGTCAAGTTGCATTCAATATGCTTCATTGGAAGATTTTCAGATAGGATTTGAAGTTGTGAAGAGAAAGATTAATGTGCCCTATCCAGATCAAAGTCTATATACTGCAGATATTGAAAAGCTAAGTATTGGTCATATCATTGAAGAACCATCCTTCGGAGTTGTGTTTTTGAATAGCAGAAAGAAGAAGATTTTCATTCGCATGGATGAACTTGCTTCATATTCTGATGGAACGTTGGAATTTTGTAAGAATGTATTGCTGTGCCTGCAAGAAGATGAGCAAGATGAAAAGAAAAGGGAAGTGTTTGATAAAGCAATCTCCAAGATTAACCAAAGACTCGAGTACAGAGACAGCATTAGAATGATGAGAGAAGCAAAGAATGCTAAGAAGTCTAAGTACGTCGTACGTCAACAAGGAGGTTGTTGGATCAAGTATGAACCTAGCCATCTTCCAGGACCACATAACATTCCTCCAATAAACTTTGAAGCAAATATGAATGTTCCAGCTAACCGACCCGAAGGAGATAACTGGTTCTGGCATCCAAACAAGGATAGACCACATACAAGAGCTTAAAGAAAGACAAGATTGGATATTTTTGACAAATCACTACTAAGGGGGAGATTGTTAGATATATAAATGTAGTAGGTGATTTGTATGCTTTATATTACTTTGTACTTAGAATGTAAAGTTGTAAGTATGGAAGGGGGCATAGTGTAAATTGTATAGAAGTATATAAACCCCCTCCACAATGTAAGTTGTAAACTTTTGCCAGTGGACGACATTATCTTCCTTTACAATCATTTCCTGAATGCCATGCAAAGATACCAAGAAGATGTTGTTGCCTTTGATGCTGTGAAAAGATACATGTCAAGTTGCATTCAATATGCTTCATTGGAAGATTTTCAGATAGGATTTGAAGTTGTGAAGAGAAAGATTAATGTGCCCTATCCAGATCAAAGTCTATATACTGCAGATATTGAAAAGCTAAGTATTGGTCATATCATTGAAGAACCATCCTTCGGAGTTGTGTTTTTGAATAGCCAGAAAGACTCCAGAAGCTGCAAGTCAGAACTTCCAGAAATCTACTTACAAGCAGGTTTTGCGAGAGGCAATCACATCCGAGGAAGTCCTCCCTGATTATTTTCCAACTGAGCTAACTGAAGAACAATTAAACTTTATTAATCGAGGATACTTCTTGAGGGATAGAGAAAGAATGGTTGCTCTCGGCATTAAACCAAAAGAAGCAGCTAAGAAATCAAGATATCTGGAAGAAAGGGCTTACCCTATTTTTTGTGGAGCAACTAAGGTCACTAAAACCAAGAGACCAGAGTTAGACTCAATGTATAAGTTTAAGGAAGCCAGGCAAATCGAAGAATATACAGCACTCCTTAAACTTACAAAACAATATAACCCAAAGTTGCTGAAAGAACAGAGAAACCATAAAATTTTGGTGCTGATCAGGGTGATCCTGATTAAGAGAGTTTCTATTTCTATCCCATGTTTTCATGTCAAGAGGGATAATAACAAGATCTACCGGTTCACAGAAGCCCAATTTAAACTTTTGCCAGTAGACGACATTATCTTCCTTTACAATCATTTCCTGAATGCCATGCAAAGATACCAAGAAGATGTTGTTGCCTTTGATGCTGTGAAAAGATACATGTCAAGTTGCATTCAATATGCTTCATTGGAAGATTTTCAGATAGGATTTGAAGTTGTGAAGAGAAAGATTAATGTGCCCTATCCAGATCAAAGTCTATATACTGCAGATATTGAAAAGCTAAGTATTGGTCATATCATTGAAGAACCATCCTTCGGAGTTGTGTTTTTGAATAGCAGAAAGAAGAAGATTTTCATTCGCATGGATGAACTTGCTTCATATTCTGATGGAACGTTGGAATTTTGTAAGCAAGGTGGAACCAACTGAGGTTGATGAAGCTCTTGAAGATCCTTCTTGGGTAAATGCAATGCAAGATGAGTTAACACAGTTTGAAAGAAACAAGGTTTGTGAACTTGTTCCAAGACCTCATCATAAGACTGTGATTGGAACCAAGTGGGTCTACAGAAACAAAATAGATGAAAGGGGAGTTGTGACCAGAAACAAAGCAAGATTGGTAGCTATTGGTTACAGACAAGAGGATGGAATTGATTATGATGAGACTTTTGCACCAGTGGCAAGATTAGAGGCAATTAGAATGTTCTTGGCCTTCTCTGCTCACAAGGGTTTCAAAGTCTATCAAATAGATGTGAAGAGTGCATTTCTTAATAGAAAATTGGAAGAAGAAGTCTATGTTGAACAGCCTCCTGGTTTTGAAAACTCAAAGTTTCCTGACCATGTGTTCAAGCTTGACAAGGCTCTCTATGGGTTGAAGCAAGCTCCAAGGGCATGGTATGATACTTTGTCTAAATTCTTATTGGCTAATAACTTCAAAAGAGGTAATGTTGACAAGACTTTGTTTGTGAGAAAGTATAATGGTGATATCCTGCTTATACAAATTTATGTAGATGATATAATATTTGGGTCTAGCAGTGAAAGACTTGCAAAAAGTTTTCTGAATTAATGTCTAAAAAGTATGAAATGAGCATGATGGGAGAACTAAACTATTTTCTTTTTTTTTTTTTTTTTTTTTTTTTTTTTTTTTTTTTTTTTTTTTTTTTTTTTTTTTTTTTTTTTTTTTTTTTTTTTTTTTTTTTTTTTTTTTTTTTTTTTTTTTTTTTTTTTTTTTTTTTTTTTTTTTTTTTTTTTTTTTTTTTTTTTTTTTTTTTTTTTTTTTTTTTTTTTTTTTTTTTTTTTTTTTTTTTTTTTTTTTTTTTTTTTTTTTTTTTTTTTTTTTTTTTTTTTTTTTTTTTTTTTTTTTTTTTTTTTTTTTTTTTTTTTTTTTTTTTTTTTTTTTTTTTTTTTTTTTTTTTTTTTTTTTTTTTTTTTTTTTTTTTTTTTTTTTTTTTTTTTTTTTTTTTTTTTTTTTTTTTTTTTTTTTTTTTTTTTTTTTTTTTTTTTTTTTTTTTTTTTTTTTTTTTTTTTTTTTTTTTTTTTTTTTTTTTTTTTTTTTTTTTTTTTTTTTTTTTTTTTTTTTTTTTTTTTTTTTTTTTTTTTTTTTTTTTTTTTTTTTTTTTTTTTTTTTTTTTTTTTTTTTTTTTTTTTTTTTTTTTTTTTTTTTTTTTTTTTTTTTTTTTTTTTTTTTTTTTTTTTTTTTTTTTTTTTTTTTTTTTTTTTTTTTTTTTTTTTTTTTTTTTTTTTTTTTTTTTTTTTTTTTTTTTTTTTTTTTTTTTTTTTTTTTTTTTTTTTTTTTTTTTTTTTTTTTTTTTTTTTTTTTTTTTTTTTTTTTTTTTTTTTTTTTTTTTTTTTTTTTTTTTTTTTTTTTTTTTTTTTTTTTTTTTTTTTTTTTTTTTTTTTTTTTTTTTTTTTTTTTTTTTTTTTTTTTTTTTTTTTTTTTTTTTTTTTTTTTTTTTTTTTTTTTTTTTTTTTTTTTTTTTTTTTTTTTTTTTTTTTTTTTTTTTTTTTTTTTTTTTTTTTTTTTTTTTTTTTTTTTTTTTTTTTTTTTTTTTTTTTTTTTTTTTTTTTTTTTTTTTTTTTTTTTTTTTTTTTTTTTTTTTTTTTTTTTTTTTTTTTTTTTTTTTTTTTTTTTTTTTTTTTTTTTTTTTTTTTTTTTTTTTTTTTTTTTTTTTTTTTTTTTTTTTTTTTTTTTTTTTTTTTTTTTTTTTTTTTTTTTTTTTTTTTTTTTTTTTTTTTTTTTTTTTTTTTTTTTTTTTTTTTTTTTTTTTTTTTTTTTTTTTTTTTTTTTTTTTTTTTTTTTTTTTTTTTTTTTTTTTTTTTTTTTTTTTTTTTTTTTTTTTTTTTTTTTTTTTTTTTTTTTTTTTTTTTTTTTTTTTTTTTTTTTTTTTTTTTTTTTTTTTTTTTTTTTTTTTTTTTTTTTTTTTTTTTTTTTTTTTTTTTTTTTTTTTTTTTTTTTTTTTTTTTTTTTTTTTTTTTTTTTTTTTTTTTTTTTTTTTTTTTTTTTTTTTTTTTTTTTTTTTTTTTTTTTTTTTTTTTTTTTTTTTTTTTTTTTTTTTTTTTTTTTTTTTTTTTTTTTTTTTTTTTTTTTTTTTTTTTTTTTTTTTTTTTTTTTTTTTTTTTTTTTTTTTTTTTTTTTTTTTTTTTTTTTTTTTTTTTTTTTTTTTTTTTTTTTTTTTTTTTTTTTTTTTTTTTTTTTTTTTTTTTTTTTTTTTTTTTTTTTTTTTTTTTTTTTTTTTTTTTTTTTTTTTTTTTTTTTTTTTTTTTTTTTTTTTTTTTTTTTTTTTTTTTTTTTTTTTTTTTTTTTTTTTTTTTTTTTTTTTTTTTTTTTTTTTTTTTTTTTTTTTTTTTTTTTTTTTTTTTTTTTTTTTTTTTTTTTTTTTTTTTTTTTTTTTTTTTTTTTTTTTTTTTTTTTTTTTTTTTTTTTTTTTTTTTTTTTTTTTTTTTTTTTTTTTTTTTTTTTTTTTTTTTTTTTTTTTTTTTTTTTTTTTTTTTTTTTTTTTTTTTTTTTTTTTTTTTTTTTTTTTTTTTTTTTTTTTTTTTTTTTTTTTTTTTTTTTTTTTTTTTTTTTTTTTTTTTTTTTTTTTTTTTTTTTTTTTTTTTTTTTTTTTTTTTTTTTTTTTTTTTTTTTTTTTTTTTTTTTTTTTTTTTTTTTTTTTTTTTTTTTTTTTTTTTTTTTTTTTTTTTTTTTTTTTTTTTTTTTTTTTTTTTTTTTTTTTTTTTTTTTTTTTTTTTTTTTTTTTTTTTTTTTTTTTTTTTTTTTTTTTTTTTTTTTTTTTTTTTTTTTTTTTTTTTTTTTTTTTTTTTTTTTTTTTTTTTTTTTTTTTTTTTTTTTTTTTTTTTTTTTTTTTTTTTTTTTAAAATAAAAAGTAAAAAAATAAAAAAAATAATAAGCTTAACGTGCGCCGGCCACGCTAACGTGAGCCGGCCATGTTTGACTAGTCAACAAAAGGGCTTAAAACCCCTTTCTTTCTTTCTTCTTTGAAACAACAACAATAACAAAAAATTTATACCAAACCACCCCCTAAACCGATCGGCTACCACCTTTGTTAAATTCTTATTGGCTAATAACTTCAAAAGAGGTAATGTTGACAAGACTTTGTTTGTGAGAAAGTATAATGGTGATATCCTGCTTATACAAATTTATGTAGATGATATAATATTTGGGTCTAGCAGTGAAAGACTTGCAAAAAGTTTTCTGAATTAATGTCTAAAAAGTATGAAATGAGCATGATGGGAGAACTAAACTATTTTCTGTGTTTACAAGTTAAACAGACTAAAAATAGAATTTTCATAAACCAAGGAAAGTATGTTAAAGATCTCTTAAATAAGTTTGGTTTTAGTGATTGCTCACCTATGAAAACTCCTATGGGAACTGGTGATAAGCTGGATGAGGATAAAAATGGCAAATCTATTGACATCACAGCTTATAGGGGTATGATAGGATCATTACTTTACTTGACTGCTAGTAGACCAGATATTATGTTTGCTACATGCCTTTGTGCAAGATATCAAGCTAGTCCTAAGGAATCTCATCTTAAGGCTGTAAAAAGAATCTTTAGATACCTTAAAGGTAGTCCCAATCTGGGTCTTTGGTATCCCAAAGACTCAGGATTTGATCTAATTGGCTATTCAGATTTTGACTTTGCAGGCTGTAAGATTGACAGAAAAAGTACTTCAGGAGCTTGTCAATTGCTTGGCAATAGCCTTGTAAGCTGGTCCAGCAAGAAGCAGCATTCAGTTTCTATCTCCACTGCAGAAGCTGAATATGTTGCTGCAGGAAGTTATTGCTCTCAAATTCTTTGGATGCAATATCAGCTTCAAGACTATGGTGTCACTGCAACAAAAACTCTAATCTTGTATATATTATATAAAAATTGCAGATGGAGAAGAATAGGGAAGCTTACAGACACTTCACGCGAGCAAAAGGTAAGTTTTCGGGTGGCATCGGCAGACCCAACGAAGCTGGCTGGTCAGGCCAGCGCCACTGGTGGGTGTGCAGGAAAATTTTTGTTCAGTTTTTTTTAAAAATAAAAAGTAAAAAAATAAAAAAAATAATAAGCTTAACGTGCGCCGACCACGCTAACGTGAGCCGGCCATGTTTGACTAGTCAACAAAAGGGCTTAAAACCCCTTTCTTTCTTTCTTCTTTGAAACAACAACAATAACAAAAAATTTATACCAAACCACCCCCTAAACCGATCGGCTACCACCACTATCTCCACTTTTCTCCATTTTCTTAATCTTTCAGCATCATATCATGTCTCGTGAGGTAATTTATCTTCCCCTAATCTCTTTTTCTTGTGTTTTCGTTTATTTATTTCAATTTATTTAGATTTTGGGTCAAAATTAGGTTTGGAAGATTTAGGTGAAATTATGGAACAAAAATGGTAGGATAGATAATTTAAACTTAGTTTAACAATTCCCTAGCATTAGAAGTAGTTTAAACTTGTACATTAGTCAAATTAAGATTAGTTAGTATAGATTATGAATAGTAACATCAAACAATCCTGTGCTTCATTCAAGGACCAAGCACATTGATATAAGATAGCATTTTATTAGGGATCATGTAATGAAAGAAGATGTTGAACTCCACTTCATTCCAACAGACAATTAGCTTGCTGACTTGTGAACAAAGTCATTGGATGAATCAAGGTTCAACTACCTCATAAGTAAGCTAGGTATGCTTAATTTGTAAAATGTAGTGAGCTAAGTAATAGCAAATCTGACCCCTTAGAGTTATACTAAAATTTTGAGGGTAAGCTGTGTCAGACCCAGACTACCCTTTCACTCGGTGCATTTCAAGTGAAAGAGGGTAAGCTGAGTCTGACCCAGCTTCGTGGTTATTTTTGTTATTAAATATCTCAGTGCGTTTTATTACTTTCATTATTTTATTTAGTGTACTTGCTGATCCTATTGGAGTGTGACACGTGTAGTGGTCACAACCGGTTACTGAAAAAGTACCACCACTACTTGTTGATCCTCCAATCAAAATCTTTCTCTCCAACTTTTTCAAACGGGATATTTTGAGTGTTTGTATGTAACTTTCATTTAACCTAAATCCCAAATCACTTGTTCATATGCTTTTAAATCAATTTTTCTCTCTAATCTGATTACTGTTTTATTATATTTTAATTCTTCTAAAAATTGTTTTTAAAATGGCATCAACATCTGTTTCTATTCATACTAATGATTCTCATTCTAGTTCTTCTGAACATGAAAGTCAATTCCCAGCTCCGATAAGCGCCAATAAGCTTCCACCTTATGTGGTGGGAAATAAGGTAGTAGTGGTTCCGGCTGATCTTGATACTGGTAAAATCAAGATTGGCAGTCTGGTTTATGCCAATATTCATCCTCCTTCTTGGGCAAAAGGATACGATGAGATTGTGGCTTTCTTATGGCATCATCCATTCGGCAAGGTGATGATTGAGAAGCCAGACTGGGTGTTTCAAGATTTACTTTGTGAATTTTGGGCGAGCTGTGTTGTGAAACAGAACAAGAAAGGAGATGCTGCAATCTATGGCTCAATCCTCAACAGTAAGAAAAAGGTATATATTTCTTATGAGAGGCTTAGGTCTGCTTTTGAGCTGTCTTATATGCCTGATGATGAATATGATAATGTTGTGTCTCATACTGAAGCCAAAAATGTTTTACAAGAAGTTGGATATACTGGTCCATTGGCTTCAGTGGTTAAAATGAACATTTAACTGGTATTTGGAACTACTTATTGAGCACAATTTCGAAAACCTTACAAGTAAAGGTAGGCAGCTTTGATCAGCCTAATGTTCTAGAATTGCAGATTTTTCATGCAATGGTCACTATGACCAGAATAGATTTTGCTGGCTTAATCTTTAAGGACCTTGTTGATCGCGTTCATAAGAAGAGTCTTACCATACCTTATGGTAGGATTCTTGCTCTTATCATTGAAGCTATTCTTGACAATGATTATAGTCTGGCAACTGGTCAGACTGTGGAATGCAAGTCTACCAATAACAACATCTTCAATAGTCTCAAGGTATCTGTGCAGGGTCTGACCCGAGCAATGCATATCTACCTTGATTTTTGCAGGAAAAGAGAAGAGGAACAAGAAGCACTTGGGGAAGCTGTCCCTTCTTCGACGCGATCTGAGTCTGACACTCAATCTGCTAGTCAGGGGGACCCAGGTACACATGCTTCTGAACCCTCAAACTCTTCTGAATCTATTCAACATTCTACTCCTACAAAAGAGGGTGAAGGGTTGGCCAAAACATCAGCCACCCTAGCCACACCTTCGTCCACTCGTTCAAAATCCGATTCTAAAAGACCACTTGTTGAGGACTTAGTACCTCACAAGGCTAAAAAGAAAAGATCACAAAAGAAATCTGTGTCAGCTTCTGGGTTGATAATGCAACATCAACTCTTGAGATCCCCCAAGGTGCAATGGAAGCTAAGGAACGTTCCAAAGCTGTCCCTGTCACCAAAGCTGACAAGCCGAAAACACCACGCCCATCTGCACTCTCCCAAAAGAGTGTAGACGAGTTAAAGGGAACACTTACTACTACCCAACCCTCCAAACAGGGTGAAGGTATTGAAAGAAAGACCTCCTCCCATGGTCACACTGTGTCTAAACCGAAATCGCCATCATCAGCCTCCCAAAAGGATGATGATATCATTAAAAGGGTAACAGAGGATCTAGCCCAGATCCAAAGTGAGTCAGAGTCAATGCACATCATTTTTGAGGATGGTCAGCCAAAGGAGAGAAGTATCGAACGCATTGGTGACACTGCTTCTCCTCGCCAAGCTGATCAGACTCCTTCTATCTTACACTCTGAGTCTGCACAGGATGTCAATGCCCCTTCTATGTCACAAGGAGGGGTACAGGCCTCAATTCTGCCTAAGGATACTTTGGTGCAACAACACACCTCTGTTGAAAGGCAATCAAATGCACAAAACATTACACCTGCAGAGTCTGTGTCTGCATCTATCCTCGGACAGAGGGATTCCGCAGGTTACTTGGCTGTCTTTAAGGCAGTCATGTCAGCCCCTTGTGCAGCAAAGGGAACCATTGATGGTCCTCTCGATGTCAATGAGAATCTGATCACTATCTCCGGAAGTGATTCTTCATTCGATGATGAGTTTGCCCATCCATCCTCAAGGGATGCTCTGATGGAAGATGCTAGTGGAGGAGTTGATCAAAATCTAGATCAACACATTCCCACTGGCCCTCAGTCTGAATTAAACGTTAATCTTTCTCAGGCTGACCAACTCATCATCAGTTCTGACAGATCCACTCATGAGACTCACTCTCATGAGCAAATGTTCCAAAACTCCTTAAACCTCCACCCCCTTCTAAATATGCCCAATGACCCTGATATTAAGGATTGCAGGCTGCTCTTTCCAGAGTCAGTGGCTTTTAAGCCAACTGCAAGTTCTTCCCAAGCTGCCACTATCTCATTTTCAGATGTGGTGGGTCAGCTCACTGAGTTCATTTCAACCTCTAAGGTTGAGAGCTCAAAGCTGACCAAATGCTTGGAAAAGATCCAAAAGGATCAGGATTTGACGGATAAGAAGGTGGATAAGCTGAGTCAGGATCAGACTGCATTGGAAGTAAATGTTAAGAAAGTAGTTGATTTGATGCAGCAGAACTAGAGCAAGCTGATAGAGTCTCTTGATAGTCTTACAAAGGTAGTAAATGAAAAGAATGAAAGGAACAAGAGTACTCTGGGTCAGATTGAGAATGCTGCAACCAAGTTTAAAAGGGAAGTCACGTAGAACTTTGATCTGCAAACAAGTCACAAGAAGATTTCAGGAATGATCTGATTGAAGCTTCTAAGAGTGTTAAATCCATGATTAAACTCCTTCATGAGGATTATCTTGAGCTAAGACGAGCCTGCTGTCTCACCAATGTCAA
This sequence comes from Erigeron breviscapus, assembly GCA_034093135.1. Classification (NCBI taxonomy): domain Eukaryota; kingdom Viridiplantae; phylum Streptophyta; class Magnoliopsida; order Asterales; family Asteraceae; genus Erigeron; species Erigeron breviscapus. The sequence continues at coordinate 116,594,388 of CM067168.1, forward strand.
GATTGACTTGATCAATCAGGATCTCAAAGACTTCCTTGTTACTCCAGTGAGCTCTTTCCCTGCTGATGATGACAAAAAGGGGGAGAAGAATGCTACTAAGAGAAAGAGGAGTGCTATGAGTGAAGCTAAAATTGAGCTAGAAAGAGAAAGGCAAAAAGCTCAGGTTGACAAGGACATTGAAGAATACCTTGAAAGATTGAAAGAGAGACTAAATAAGGCCAGAGCTGAGGAGGCACTAAATGATAGAAGATTGGTTGTGCATGGTTCTAGGGTGGAAGCTGAGAAAGAAAAAGTAGAGGAGATAAAAAGACCAGAATCTGAGTCTGGTGGTGAATATGTTGGAAAAACAAATGAAGAGGCTGAAAAGGAGAGTGATACAACCAAGGGGGAGACTGTTAATGCTGAAATGGGAGATATAAGGAAGGATGTTGGAGTTGAAAAAGATAAGAAAGCTGAAAAGAAAAGAAAGTCCTCCCAAGCTGATCTTGTACAAGCTGTGCTAACTCAAGCTGACTCAGCTCCCAAAGAACAAATTGATGAATCTTCATCTAGTGAAGACACAGCCACTCTGTCCCAGTTCATGATCAAGAAAAGAACAACAGAAGTTGGGTCAAGTGGTGTGAAGATCTTAACTGAGAAAGAAAAGGATTGGGAGATCTCATCTGAAACAGCTCCACAGCTTGGGGTAACAGTTGAGGTGGCATACAAAATGATTAAGGAGGATAGACTAGAAAGAGAGAGAATTGCTGCAACTAAGTCTGGTTCTGAAATTGCCAAGGCTGTTCAAGAACAATTAAATAAGGAAGATGAAGAAGATCTTGCAGCCATTGGTTCCAAAAAGAAAGTTGTGAGCAAAGGAAAAGGAAAGAAGAAGGTGGTGGTTCATTCTACACCATCACAGAAGGTTAAAGATGTGAAAGAAAGTGTGAAAGCCCATAATTGGTTGGATGTTATGGAGAAAAGAAAAGTAACAGAAACGATCAACTATAGAAAGCATCCAGAACCAATCCTACAGGTTCAACTCAAAAGAAGAAAGGGAAAGTCCATTCCAAGCATCAGGTTCACAAGAAAAGGATTTGAGACAAGCTAGGAAACTCATGATCTTGACAATCTGTATGAGTTAGGTTACACAGAGTGGGTTGAATTGCATGATATCATCACTGGGATGCCTGGAATTCATAGAGAGACTGTCTTGGAAGCCATTGAGAAAAAGTTGGCTGCAATTATAAAGTACAAGATTGATATCACTGGCCTTCCAAGACCAAAAGCTTATGATTTGGATGATGAAGATGAGTCAGAAGAGCCACTCAAGAAGAAGAGGAGAAGAAATGTTAAGCTCAAAGCTCCAGAAGGTGATCACACAGACTTCCTCAGAAACTTGAACCCTTCAGAGTTTCTTGGGCTATTATCTCCTGATGCTCTAGACAGAATTCTAAGACATCTCAATCTGTCTCTTCCTGCTGGTGTGGCTAATGTAAGAAGTGGAATGCACATTACTGAACCTGAACATGGTATGTATTTTGTGGATGCAAGAGGGCAACTTGTATTTCAAAGGACTGCTGAGCTGAAAGAGGTACCAACTATGCACCTTTTTACCTTGTACAAATTTTGTGTTACTTTCAGTGAACAAGGTAATGGGTATGAGCAGTTCCTCATAGATGAAGGGTTAGATAGAAAAGTAGATGTGAGAATTGCTCCATCTTTTGAAGTTAAGCAAGAAACTGTAGAGTTGATTGGGGAATAAAGTCTTATTGTAATACTTTGTATTTCTCAATATATACAAGTATTTGTACAAATTCAGTTGTCTTGTTAAAAATTCATATCAGATTGAAAAGAACCCAAAAGATTCAAAGGGTCACAAACTGTTAGTCATATTTTCGTTTGATTCTTTATAAGCTGATAGTCAAAAGTGTAGTTGGGTTTTGTCATCATCAAATAGGGAGAGATTGTTGAGTCCCAATGTTAATTGTAAATTTAATGATGAAAAATCTGACCTATAAATACTTAGTAATCTTTGGTTCTTGTAATCTGACCTGGGTCAGACTAAGCTGACACAGCTTACGACCTGTCTCTGACCCAGATCATGCTTCATACTTGTAATTGTAATATCTTATGGAAGCAAGTGTTATTCAAGCTGCATCAAATTGTATTAGCATTCAGTCCAAGTCGAAGAGGAGGATTGAAGATAGAAGACCAAGCTGTTAGTGGAAGATAGCTTGGGATTAGCAGTCAGTTTGGAAACACTTAGGCAGATTAGTGCCTTGACAAACGGCCCAGTCTGTGTCTGACAATCAAGTGAAGATAACAACCTGGATTGAAGATAAGGACAAATGACGTGACTAGGAAGAATCCTAGGATCCAGGTTGGTGGTTGTTTTACATATGCGTGTCCATACTCCTATTGGTAGATGAAGAATGTGCGTTAGTTCGTGGGGGACCACAAGTACCATGAAAGGAACGATTGATTATTCCTTCATCAACCACTGAATGAAGAACACGTAGCTGCAACGGATACCTAATGAAGGAGCGCTTTCGCCTATAAAAGCCTCATACATGGATTGCATATGTGTGGCATTTCCTGAGAATCATTCTTCACACAAGTTTCTCTGCTTTTACACACAACTTAGTCTGTACGAGATCAGCTTGGGCTGATTCTCTTGAGCAGAAACTTATTGATTGTTGTTTGTCATTTCATAGGGTTGTTTAGATATCTATAGGCTATCTTTATTCCGCAACAACCCTGTAATTCTTTGTATAGATTATTTCTTAATAAAGGATTACATTTGAAAACCACAATCTGTGTTCAAGAATGTTTTTGGTTCTTTACTGCTTTACTATTTTAATGATTCCTGTTCTTTACTTACTTGCTTAATATTCATTAACTGAATCTTAAAACGTTTTGTGTTTAATAGTTTGTAAAGATTGAAGAAAGTTGTATTTACCCCCCTCTACAACTGTTCTGTGTTCAATATACTTTGGTATATTGATACACCGTGGGACGTATCAGATATGGATGTGGAAGAGCCAGGGGATATGCAGCCCCCTGATGTGCATTTTTTGTGTGAAAAGACAAAAATGATTTTTAATTAAAAAACACTGATTTTAAATTTATAAAAATGTTGTACAGGTAAATACCTCAAACTAAACACACACTAACGGGCAGAGATACCGATGGAATGTAGCTAGAAGTGTGGTAAGTACAAGATCGTTCGTAGGGACGCTTGCACTACCTAGTCTAATATAATGTGTAATTCTAGCGGTTGGGGGTTGTCACGATTTCCTATTTAAACTACTGAAATGAAAGTAAAATAGAAGTCGCAACCGGTTGGTCTAGCGAGAAGCTTCTTTTACACTGCATTCTTGAGTTTAAAAGATAAGAAAAGATAGGGTAAGAATGGATTGGATAAGAAAAGAAAAAAAAATATATGAATAAAGGCATTCTTGAGTTTAAAGAAAAATCAAAGAAAAGAAAAGAAAATGGAGAGTTAAAGGTATTCTTGAGTTAAAAGAGAAGGAAAAGAAAGGATAAAAAGATATAATTTTACATATATAACCTTATAGTTATTAAAACCCATATATAACTTTAAGGGGTATATTAGTAAATTTCTGATTTTTCCTTCCAAATCATGCCAAAAATGGCTGGAAAAAATTTGGATCAAAAAGCCCCCACTTTTCCTATCTTCCACTTTCTTTTCTTTAGATAAAAAAAACTCAAGAATGTAAAAACAAAAGTTTTCTTACCCTTTCTTTTCTTATTCCTTCAAAATAAAACTCAAGAATGGAGTGTTAATCTAGTATTGAAATTAAAAAGCAAATAACAGTAATTAAAAAAAATACTTGTTTGGCATCTCCGATCACATGCATATGACAATCACTACCCTATCTACTGCTAGTCTGTTGGAAAACTTATTCACGGCTCAAATTCTCGTTAGATTCACTTTACCTATGTAAGTAGTGTTGTCACTAGACTCACACCACTCTTTAAACAAATTCTCGTTAGATTCATTGTTTAAGCTTTATTACCTAAGTTTGTGTTACAGATTTCTCTTTTAATATACCCGGCTCTTAAGCCATGACCAGATAATAATTCCCTCCGGTGACCATAGTGCACGTTTCCATGTCACTAGATCGCGTCTGACATTGTTAAGCTTCATGTTCAACTTATTCTAATTATTATTGTTCTGGATACGTCCGTTAGAACTGATCACCTTTTACATCTAATTAAAGACCGATTAGTGTTTTCTATCTTTATGTATTAATCCTAGTGTATGATTATAGACCGATCATCAGAATTAAACTAATACATGCAGATATAGAACCTATAACAATATGAAGAACTCATTAACCATGGATCTACGACAAACAGTAATCACTATCCAACAGATCTAACAAGTAAAATATAATAAAAGAATTACAAAGTCTGAAAAGATGAAAGACACTGTTTACCAACTGAAAGTAAATAAAGAGTATAGATCTAGGTTGAAGATGAAGATCAAGAGGTGTTAGAAGCACCAAATCCTCCTGGAAATTTGCAAATTTTGACTTAGGGTTGATGGGTGTCGACTAGGGCTGCTGGATCTGCTCTCTCTTAGGGTTTTAGGGTTTCTTGTTGTATTTATAAGGTAAAAGTCGATTCTGGACCTGGGCCGCCCAGCGGAGCTGGAGATGGGCTCCAGTGGCGCTTTCAGCTGCTGCGTCTCCTCGATTTGTTTCGTTCGACTCCCGTCTTGCCTCCTTGTGTCTTTTAACTTCATTGGCCTTCATGTTGAATTGATAGATTCCATTCACCCTCGCTCGCATCTTCCGTGAACCTGCATTTATATCGAATCCATTAAGTACAAATATTTCACGATATTAACTCATTTAGACATTAAAATGTGGCCTAATGATGGGGGAATTTATCACAAAATGAACGCTCATCATATACCCCCACACTTAAGTCTTTGCTTGTCCTCAAGCAAATAGTCCAAGAAAAATAGAAACAATGATGAGCGGACAACCTAAGTGTACAAGTTTTCTTACTTTTTAAAACATTTCAAAGATTAGTCATGCAAAATGATTTGAGAAAGCTTTAGGACAAAATCAGTAAGCTATAGCTAGAGGTAAAGATAATCAGTCAATCAAAACTAAAAGTTAACCTTATATTCATGTTAATACCTCTAAAACCGTTCTATAGTTCCACATGTCCTACAGCTCAATCTTACTTCTTTCTGCTGACTAGTTAACAACTTAATTAAAGTTTGTATAACAATTAGATCTACTAGCTACTAGCAAGGCATTTATATCTTATTATTGGTTGTACTTGTGCTTCACTACTTAGATATACTCTCACACTACAGTCATGCTCGCTAGCTAAACACTAAAGCAGTTATACAATATTATCATCTTTAATAGTTGAGACAGCGGTGATAGGTCGGTGGTTCCCCACTCGCAAAGCGACTTAACTCAACTAATGGTTAGAGTTTATACCTTACATCAAGACATCGGTGACAGGTCGGTGGTTCCCCACGCGCAAAGCGACATAACTTGATGTGTATAATTTTACTCGTTTAATAGCTCTTTGAACTCTTTTATTAATCTACCGATTGTCTTTCTTAAGATTTTACTACATTTATTCATGCAATAGACATTATCAGAGACCCCAGATGACTCATACACTTACTTAGCATGCAACTAGTTTATAATCAATAGTGTAAGAATTAAGGCGAACCATACATCTAAAATAGTTCCTACACAAGCACTTAAATCATTACAGTCTAATTAGTATACCTATACTAATAACTAAATAGTTCCAATTACTAGGCATTTTAAGGTCCGGTTAAGTGTGCTATGGCAAACATAATCGCATACAAGTTTCAGTCTAAGCTCTAATCCATTTGGAAAAATGCACAGCCACAAATCTATAGTTGAACTAACAGTTCTAACTAACCGTTCATATACCAAAGCTAATGTTGCTTAATTATCGTCATCTTTTATCATCTTGCAAAACTTTTATTCTCAAAATGTTTTTGAGACAAGAAAAGTTTCAATTTTTGCATGAATCAAGTAGTATAAAACTTAAATTTTCAAACAATGAGACACAAGGTTTTTCCTATTCCGTCCCTCCACACTTAAATTGTACAACGTCCCCGTTGTACTAAACAATGAAAAACATAAAGGGAAAGGAAAAACTTAAAAAGAATAAGGAGTAACGAAACTTCCTGGGTTTAGATTGCATGAAATGTTGAATATGGCATGTGTGGAGTGACTGCGACTGATAATGATCTTCAAAGGTTGAGTGGACTCCATTTGATGGCGATCCATTTCTGCTTCTCAATCTTCTTCTCTTTTTGGTATTTTCTGATATTTTAATTTTTTTTTTGGATTTTTGGGTTTTTCTGACTTTTTTGGTTTTTTGGCGATCTGGTGGGCAGGCTGGAGCTAGCAGCGGCGCTGGTGGTGGTAGTAGCGGCGCTGGACTGCTTGCGTAGCAGGTCCAGCGGTGTTGGTCCTTCAGGTGAGCGGCGCTGGGTCTGTTCAGTAGACCCGCTGGTCTCCTGCACTTGTTTCGACGTCTGACTTTCCTCACGGCTTCGGTGCCGACACGCCCCCACACTTAGCTTTTGACCAAGTGTATAGCTTATCCTTCAGACTAGAAAACAAAATACTCCTGCACACTTCAATCAAAATATCAAAAAGGAAATAACGAGCTAAAACATAAATAAAATGAAAATAAAAACGAAAATAAACACGATTGCAATTGAGTTACTTGTTTCTTGAACATTCAAAGCTTGCATCTGTGAATCTAAAGATAATGCTCATACAAAACAGATCACAAATGATTATATTCAAAACAATACGCTTAATTGCAATTAGTCACAAATTCCTAAAAAGATAAAAATAAAAATAAAAATAGAAAGAAAAATAAAAATAAAAATAAAACTAAACAAAACAAAGCTTGGGTTGCCTCCCAAGAAGCGCTAAGTTTAACGAGTCTTCAGCCGGACTTGGCCTAAGAACTAGGTTGAGGAAGGAGGCGGGGTCGGCCGGGGGCCGGTTCCCGTAGGGTTATATCGAATATAAATGAGACTCGATATTCATCCTTTCTCCTTGTCCTTGGCACACCTTAGTCTTACAGTCAAAACCATAGGGATTATGTTTACTAACCTTCAATATATTAATCCCTAACTGTAACATCAATTCTCCTAACTCAATATTTATATCAGCACATGCGGTCTTTAAAAAGGGTTGCCCTAAAATCACATTATTCCTAGTGACCACATTTTCTTTTGCAATGAAGAACTCTGTCGAGAATTTCAGTCCATTTATGTAAACTACTACATTGTTAACAAATCCTCGAATCGAACCCTAATCTTAACATTTCTAAAAAGGTTGATCATTTTGTCCTCCCAAACTATCTTGCCTAATTCCTTACTAACGTACCCGATGTGATGATCTAGGGGAACTATGTTCACTATTGCTCTAGCATCTATAAAAGCTTCATACCCTAGATACGCTTGTAGTCTACCGTGAACCTTAAAGATTGTTGGGTCTCCTATGACATTTATGGACAAATAAGGGTTGTACTTAGATAAAGGTCGGTCTTCTATATCATTCCATCCTAGGTTGTCGAGAAATCTATTTACCTTAACTAATATCTTATTACCCTTTTCCATCCCTATGTAACTCACTTAATCCTCTTTTATACTTAATTTCCATATCTACGCCTTCATTGTACCAGAAACTACGCAACCTCCTAAGGCAGTAATATGCATCTAAGGGTTCCTCATCATGCTCAATTTCAACATTAAAACACATTTCACTGTAGTTAACATCCCTAGAGTCTAAAACGGGCAAATTGACTCTTGTTTGACCATTAGCTAAAGAAATTTCTCTTTTATGAACATGGATGATAGCATCCGCAACATGCAAAAATGGTCGGCCTAGAATAAGGGGTGTCACTATTTCGTCTACCGAATCAAGCACAACAAACTCAGTCTAAAATTCTACTTCCTTAACCCTAGCATGGACTCGTTCTGTAACACCCCGACTAAAGCGGAAACATGAGATGCCACAGAAC
>CM067168.1:116603445-116924550 GCA_034093135.1 Erigeron breviscapus
TCAGAAGGAGACGCAACTGTAGGTCTAAAGTGTGCAACTCCAGAAGGTCGGGTAGGAGGTCTTGGAGGTAAGTGAGAACTGCCAATCAATGGTGATTGAAGTGGACGAAGAAGGGTTGTAAACACAGTGCTTATAGGAACAACAGGCCTAAACGAAGCACTCTGTGTAGCATCAGATTCATCAGCAACAACAGATTCAGTATTAACAGCAGGTACCTCTGATCGTACATGTTCATCAGGAACTGATCCTTCCCTCACCTCATCTCGCTCAGACTCTTCTTGTTGTCTATAAGTCTCAAACGCTGCAGCCAAATGAGCCGGTAGAACCTTTCCCGATCTAGGCGCTTTCTTGCGTCTAATCAAAGGAATCTCCTCTTCCTCTGGTTCACTCTCCTCTTCAGTGCGAACCCGTTTCAACCCTCTCTCAACAGAAGAAGAACCACTGGCACGAGCAACATCAGCCCTAACATAATTCAGATGATCATCTACATCTTCCAATAAGCGATCCAGCTCTTGATCTCTTTCAGCATTAGATTCTACAAACAACTCCAGATTATCCAACGGTTGGAAATTATCCACTTGTGCAATAACATCATCTGGATCCAATGCAGCATGTACAAAAGCTTCACCAACTTCAGGGTTAGCACCTTCTGCCTGATCTAACAGATCCTCCATCGCTTCATTATCTGCCTGAACCTCTTCAGCAGCAGCTTGTACTGGCCTAACATCAGGTTGAGCCTGTCGTTGAACCCGTGGACGAACCCGTCGTTGAACTTGTCGTTGACGTGGAACCGCACGTGGAACTTGAACTTGAGGTCGTGGTGGTGGTGGTGGAGGTGGTGGTGGAAGCTGGTGGTGGTGACAAGTGGTGGTGGTAGGTGGTAGTGGTGACAAGTGGTGGTGATGGCGGAGGTGGTGGTGGTGGTGGTGGTGGTGGTGGTGGTGGTGGTGGTGGTGGTGGTGGTGGTGGTGGTGGTGGTGGTGGTGGTGGTGGTGGTGGTGGTGGTGGTGGTGGTGGTGGTGGTGGTGGTGGTGGTGGTGGTGGTGGTGGTGGTGGTGGTGGTGGTGGTGGTGGTGGTGGTGGTGGTGGTGGTGGTGGTGGTGGTGGTGGTGGTGGTGGTGGTGGTGGTGGTGGTGGTGGTGGTGGTGGTGGTGGTGGTGGTGGTGGTGGTGGTGGTGGTGGTGGTGGTGGTGGTGGTGGTGAGCCTGACTTGAACTTGAACTTGACGTGGGACCGCACGTGGAACTTGAACTTGAGGTCGTGGTGGTGGTGGTGGAGGTGGTGCATCATTATTTTCTCCTCCTTCGACCTCATCTTCATCTTCCCATCCAACAGCCGGAGCTCTATAGTTTGGATAGAAGAGTAGTAAACACAGTGCTTATAGGAACAACAGGCCTAAACGAAGCACTCTGTGTAGCATCAGATTCATCAGCAACAACAGATTCAGTATTAACAGCAGGTACCTCTGATCGTACATGTTCATCAGGAACTGATCCTTCCCTCACCTCATCTCGCTCAGACTCTTCTTGTTGTCTATAAGTCTCAAACGCTGCTACAATGGTAAACGCGTGTGATCAATGGTAAACGCGTGTGATCAATGGTAAACGCGTGATCAATGGTAAACGCGTGTGATCAATGGTAAACGCGTGCGATCAAAGGTAAACGCGTGCGATCAAAGGTAAACGCGTGTGATCAATGGTAAACGCGTGTTACAGTGGTAAACGCGTGTGATCAATGGTAAACGCGTGCGATCAATGGTAAACGCGTGTGATCAATGGTAAACGCGTGCGATCAATGGTAAACGCGTGAAGAAGGGTAAACACGTGTGATCAATGGTAAACGCGTGTGATCAATGGTAAACGCGTGTGATCAATGGTAAACGCGTGTGACAATGGTAAACGCGTGTGATCAATGGTAAACGCGTGTGATCAATGGTAAACGCGTGTGATCAATGGTAAACGCGTGTGATCAATGGTAAACGCGTGTGATCAATGGTAAACGCGTGTGATCAATGGTAAACGCGTGTGATCAATGGTAAACGCGTGTGATCAATGGTAAACGCGTGTGATCAATGGTAAACGCGTGTGATCAATGGTAAACGCGTGTGATCAATGGTAAACGCGTGTGATCAATGGTAAACGCGTGTGATCAATGGTAAACGCGTGTGATCAATGGTAAACGCGTGTGATCAATGGTAAACGCGTGCGATCAATGGTAAACGCGTGCGATCAAAGGTAAACGCGTGTGACAATGGTAAACGCGTGTGATCAATGGTAAACGCGTGCGATCAATGGTAAACGCGTGCGATCAAAGGTAAACGCGTGTGATCAATGGTAAACGCGTGTGATCAATGGTAAACGCGTGTGATCAATGGTAAACGCGTGTGATCAATGGTAAACGCGTGCGATCAAAGGTAAACGCGTGCGATCAAAGGTAAACGCGTGTGATCAATGGTAAACGCGTGTGATCAATGGTAAACGCGTGTATCAATGGTAAACGCGTGTGATCAATGGTAAACGCGTGTAACAATGGTAAACGCGTGTGATCAATGGTAAACGCGTGTGATCAATGGTAAACGCGTGTGATCAATGGTAAATGCGTGTAACCAAAGGTAAACGCGTGTAACAAGGTAAACGCGTGTGATCAATGGTAAACGCGTGCGATCAATGGTAAACGCGTGTGATCAATGGTAAACGCGTGCGATCAATGGTAAACGCGTGAAGAAGGGTAAACACGTGTGATCAATGGTAAACGCGTGTGATCAATGGTAAACGCGTGTGATCAATGGTAAACGCGTGTGATCAATGGTAAACGCGTGTACAATGGTAAACGCGTGTGATCAATGGTAAACGCGTGCGATCAATGGTAAACGCGTGCGATCAAAGGTAAACGCGTGTGATCAATGGTAAACGCGTGTTACAGTGGTAAACGCGTGTGATCAATGGTAAACGCGTGCGATCAATGGTAAACGCGTGTGATCAATGGTAAACGCGTGCGATCAATGGTAAACGCGTGGAAAGAAGGGTAAACACGTGTGATCAATGGTAAACGCGTGTGATCAATGGTAAACGCGTGTGATCAATGGTAAACGCGTGTGATCAATGGTAAACGCGTGTGATCAATGGTAAACGCGTGTGATCAATGGTAAACGCGTGTGATCAATGGTAAACGCGTGTGATCAATGGTAAACGCGTGTGATCAATGGTAAACGCGTGTGATCAATGGTAAACGCGTGTGATCAATGGTAAACGCGTGTATCAATGGTAAACGCGTGTGATCAATGGTAAACGCGTGTGATCAATGGTAAACGCGTGTGATCAATGGTAAACGCGTGTGATCAATGGTAAACGCGTGTGATCAATGGTAAACGCGTGTGATCAATGGTAAACGCGTGTGATCAATGGTAAACGCGTGTGATCAATGGTAAACGCGTGTGATCAATGGTAAACGCGTGTGATCAATGGTAAACGCGTGTGATCAATGGTAAACGCGTGTGATCAATGGTAAACGCGTGTGATCAATGGTAAACGCGTGTGATCAATGGTAAACGCGTGTGATCAATGGTAAACGCGTGTGATCAATGGTAAACGCGTGTGACAATGGTAAACGCGTGTGATCAATGGTAAACGCGTGTGATCAAGGTAAACGCGTGTGATCAATGGTAAATCTGCACAATAAAACTTAGGAAATTTTTGAATCTGGTTGTAAACACGTGTTCAAACGCGTGGTCAAATCCAAACACGTGAAGGAAAACTCCAAACGCGTGGTCAAATCCAAACACGTGAAGGAAAACTCCAAACGCGTGGTAAATCCAAACACGTGAAGGAAAACTCCAAACGCGTGGTAAATCCAAACACGTGAAGGAAAACTCCAAACGCGTGGTAAATCCAAACACGTGAAGGAAAACTCCAAACGCGTGGTAAATCCAAACACGTGAAGGAAAACTCCAAACGCGTGGTCAAATCCAAACACGTGAAGGAAAACTCCAAACGCGTGGTCAAATCCAAACACGTGAAGGAAAACTCCAAACGCGTGGTCAAATCCAAACACGTGAAGGAAAACTCCAAACGCGTGGTCAAATCCAAACACGTGAAGGAAAACTCCAAACGCGTGGTCAAATCCAAACACGTGAAGGAAAACTCCAAACGCGTGGTCAAATCCAAACACGTGAAGGAAAACTCCAAACGCGTGGTCAAATCCAAACACGTGAAGGAAAACTCCAAACGCGTGGTCAAATCCAAACACGTGAAGGAAAACTCCAAACGCGTGGTCAAATCCAAACACGTGAAGGAAAACTCCAAACGCGTGGTCAAATCCAAACACGTGAAGGAAAACTCCAAACGCGTGGTCAAATCCAAACACGTGAAGGAAAACTCCAAACGCGTGGTAAATCCAAACACGTGAAGGAAAACTCCAAACGCGTGGTAAATCCAAACACGTGAAGGAAAACTCCAAACGCGTGGTAAATCCAAACACGTGAAGGAAAACTCCAAACGCGTGGTAAATCCAAACACGTGAAGGAAAACTCCAAACGCGTGGTAAATCCAAACACGTGAAGGAAAACTCCAAACGCGTGGTAAATCCAAACACGTGAAGGAAAACTCCAAACGCGTGGTAAATCCAAACACGTGAAGGAAAACTCCAAACGCGTGGTCAAATCCAAACACGTGAAGGAAAACTCCAAACGCGTGGTCAAATCCAAACACGTGAAGTAGATTACCACATGATTAAACGCGTGTTACCTGTACAATCAAACACATTTTCAAACAACACTTAGAGAATTTTCATACCCTTTACCATCAAACCTGAATAACCAGCCAACACACACAGGATAGAGATAACCTGTATGAAAACTCAATGATTGAACCCCCTGAAAATCAAGTCATCATTAGCAGATAAAATTTTAACAATCAAACCTGATAATCTTGACTGTACGATATACCTGTATCAACTGAAAAACCATTACATAAACTTTGGTAAACTTACACAACAAGTTAATGTGATGTATAAAACCATAAAGTAACGGACATTTAAAACATCGATACCAGGACTTGATTTGGACTCAATTCATTCACCGATAATCATTAGCAATCGAAAGCCTGCAAAATCAAACTCCCCCTTAACTAATGATACCAGATAAGATACTTTTTAACAACTTTGGAAAAACACACAATTCCAATATCGAAAGTCCTGCACACTTAAAGGAAACTCATCAATGCATCAATATCAACAGATAACATTATTTTAAGCATGCAAAGAAAATATCGAAATGAAAACCTATGGTCAGTCAAGAATCATCGTCAAGCATATCTTTTCACCAAAAACAAATTGAAATCTCAAAAATATATCAAACTAATCTTGACTATATTTTGACTTTTCCAAAGCAACAAAATTCAGAAAGATCATTTTCTTAAACTTAAACAAATTAATGTCCATATCAGAAAACAATCTTTTAACATAATACTTCAAGCAATAAAAACTCATATAATCCAGTTAAGGACCATATAGCTGAACAATAGAATCATTAGATGATTATTAACTCTCTCGTGCAATAAGAACTAGTTTTGACACAACTACTTGACACATAAGATTGAAATACAAAAATGAAAATTAAAAGACAAAATAAACTTTAAATTTAAACCTCATTATTTATTTACAAACTACTTGACACATAAGATTGAAATACAAAAATGAAAATTAAAAGACAAAATAAACTTTAAATTTAAACCTCATTATTTATTTACAAGAAATTCTAAGTTTCTGCGGATTAGATCAGATTAGCAATTACATAAGCCTGCAGGTGAGAAATAGTTCTCTTATTATTAGTTATGAACAGTGACTCGACAACGATTACCGGTATAGTTGTCCTCTTAAACACTCGGTACTTCCAGTTTCCTTTGGTTTGTGACACTTTCGTATTACTTGAGCCAAGGACAGTCACCATGTAACCTAGTAAGTTACTCATGTCACATTATTATTAATGTAAATGTGTATCCCACAGTCAAACATACACTTAAGATCGACAGAGCATTAAAGTCCTTAACCAGATGTGTTTATAAGCGTTACAACTTTGAAGTCACCATGGTTAATGATCTTACGATCAAGGGTCAGAACAAACACATTTGATGTATAGTGCATGATTCGAATTGGCTATTCTTCATTGCTTCTTTGAAATTAACTTCATTGATGTGCAGCAATTTGATACTTCGGAATATTCGATGATATTTCTTGACTATTCTTCATTGCTTCTTTGAAATTAACTTCATTGATGTGCAGCAATTTGATACTTCGGAATATTCGATGATATTTCTTGACTATTCTTCATTGCTTCTTTGAAATTAACTTCATTGATGTGCAGCAATTTGATACTTCGGAATATTCGATGATATTTCTTGACTATTCTTCATTATTTCTTTATTCTTCGGTACTTTGTTTTAGCCAATCGAGATCATGATGGTTTTAATAGTTGCTTTAGAAGCTAAAACCCATTTTGTTCTGTTTAGATTGACATACACGAATGCATGCGAATCCCCCCTATGGTTTACAAACACATCCAATCGCAAACCAAATGCTAAATCTTTCTCAAGTTTTAAGGATGGCACAATTCACTTGAAAAGTCCATATTCAAGGCCATATGCTGACGTGTTACCCACAAATACGGTTATTGAACAATTAATATTCAGGGAAACCTTCGGTACTTTGTGTCTACCGATACATCCTTAGAAGTAGTCACTGAACTAAGCAGTTATATTACTATTAAGCAAGCTTAAAAGCTAAAATATCCTCACTTCTAATCGTTAGAGCATCAACTTAAAACTCTATTATTTTTTTTTTTTTTTTTTTTTTTTTTTTTTTTTTTTTTTTTTTTTTTATTTTTTTTTTTTTTTTTTATTTTTTTTTGACACTTTATATTTTTTTTTTTTTATTTTTTTTTTTTTTTTTTTTTTTTTTTTTTTATTTTTTTTTTTTTTTATTTTTTTTTGGCATTTGTTTTTTTTTTTTTTATTTTAGATTTTTTTTTTTTTTGTTTTTTTTATTTTTTTTTTTTTATTTTTTTTTTTTTTTATTTTTTTTTTTTTTTTTTGTTTTTTTTATTTTTTTTTTTTTATTTTTTTTTTTTTTTATTTTTTTCTTTTGTTAATTTTTTGTTTTTTTTGTTGTTTTTAGTTTTTTTTTATTTTTTTTTTACTTTTAAGTTCCTTTGATTTTTTTTGAATTTTTATTTTTTTTTTTTATTTTTTTTTTTTTTATTTTTTTTTTTTTTATTTTTTTTTTTTTATTTTTTTTTTTTTTTTATTTGTTAGATTTTTTTTTTTATTTTTTTTTAATATTTTTTTTTTTTTTTTATTTGCTTAGTTTTTTTTTATTTTTTTTTTTTTATTTTTTTTTTTTTTTTTATTTTTTTTTTTTTTATTTTTTTTTTTTTTTTTATTTTTTTTATTTTTTTTTATTTTTTTTTTTTTATGACATTAATTATATACAAACTTAAAATTTTTTTTTTTTTTATTTTTTTTTTTTTTTTTATTTTTTTTATTTTTTTTTATTTTTTTTTTTTTAAATTAATTTTATTTTTATTATTATTATTATTATTATTTTTTTTTATTTTTTTTTTTTTTTTATTTTTTTATTTTTTCTTTTTTTTTTCTTTATTTTTTTTGAATTTTTATTTTGAATTTTTTTTATTTTTTTTTTTTTATTTTTTTTTGATTTTTTTCTTTTTTTTTTTATTTTTTTTTTTTTTTTTTTTTTTTTTTTTTTTTTTTTTTTTTTTTTTTTTTTTTTTTTATTTTTTTTTTTTTTTATTTTTTTTTTTTTTTTTTTTTTTTTTTTTATTTTTTTTTTTTATTTTTTTTTTTATTTTTTTTTTTTTTTATTTTTTTTTTTTTTTTTATTTTTTTTTTTTTTTATTTTTTTTTTTTTATTTTTTTTTTTTTTTTATTTTTTTTTTTTTTTTTATTTTTTTTTTTTTTTTTTTTTTTTTTTTTTATGACATTAATTATATACAAACTTAAAATAGACATTTTTTTTTTTTTATTTTTTTTTTTTTTTATTTTTTTTTAATTTTTTTTTTTTTTTTTATTTTTTTTTTCTCTTTGTTTTTCTCATTTTTTTTTTTTATTTTTTTTTTTTTTATGACATTAATTTTTTTTTATTTTTTTTTTTACTTTAAATAATTCCTTTGATTTTTTTTGAATTTTTATTTTGAATTTTTTTTGATTTTTTTTTTTTTATTTTTTTTTTTTTATTTTGAATTTTTTTTATTTTTTTTTTTTTTATTTTTTTTTTTTTTTTATTTTTTTTTTTTTTTTTATTTTTTTTTTTTTTTTTTTTTTTTTTATTTTTTTTTTTTTTATTTTTTTTTTTTTTTATTTTTTTTTTTTTTTTTTTTTTTTTTTTTTTATTTTTTTTTTTATTTTTTTTTTTTTTTATGTTTTTTTTTTTTTTTTTTTATGAATTAACTTCTTTTGAGCACAGTCACGCAGAAAATGATGTCTAATGTCAATATGCTTGGTGACTTTATGCAAGACAGGGTTATTAGTTATATCTATAGCTGACTTATTATCAATCTTAATAGGGGTATCAAGAAAATCCATACCGTAGTCTCGAAGTTGTTGCTGAATCCATAATACCTGGGAACAGCAGCTTCCAGCAGCCATGTACTCTGCCTCACAAGTAGACTGAGCAACCGATGTCTGCTTCTTACATTGCCACGATACAAGTCTTCCTCCTAAGAATTGACATCCGCCAGTTGTAGACTTCCTATCATTGTTACAACCTCCATAATCCGAATCAGTGTAAGCAACAAACTCAAACGTTCCTCCCAACGGATACCATAGACCAAGTCCTTGAGTACCCTTTAAATATCTGAGGATCCGTTTTGCAGCCGTTAAATGTGACTCTTTCGGATTAGCTTGAAATCTAGCACATAGACAAACAGCAAACATGATATCTGGACGCGAAGCAGTTAAATACATCAATGAGCCGATGATTGCCCGATAATGAGTAGCATCCACAAGCGTATCATTAGAATTAGAAACTCCTAGACCATGATTCAACTGAATAGGAGTACCATAAGTCTTGGATTCTAACATTTGAAACTTTTCCAAGATGTCATTGACATACTTAGTCTGATGAATGAAGAAACCATCCTTTCGTTGATCAACTTGCAGTCCAAGGAAAAAATTTTAATTCCCCCATAGCACTCATTTCAAATTCCTTCTTCATACTCATTTCAAAATCCTTGCACATCTTAATGTCAGATGAACCAAAAATGATATCATCTACATAAACTTGCACAAGTATATAATCTTGCTTCTGCCATTTGATAAACAATGTGCTGTCTATCGATCCTCTTGTAAATCCATTTGTCATCTCGTTTGCATTTAAAAACCCAACGAGTTCCAATTGGTTCGATACCTCTAGGCACATCAACTAATTCCCATACTCCAAGTTTTTCAAATTGGGCCAATTCTTCTTGCATAGCCTCAACCCAAAACGGATCTTGAAGTGCTATCTTAACATTCTTGGGTTCTTCTTGTGAAATAAAACATGAGTATAAACACTCAGTTATTAAACCTGTATCCTTCACTTCACATAATAAGCTAGTCATCTCCTTATTTAACTGATTTCGAGTTCGGACAGATGCTGAAGCTTCACCAAGAATATTTTCAACTGGATGATCTTTAGTTGCTCTATGTTGAGGAGTTTTGTGACATGGAAAATCATCACCCATATTCGGAACAATTTGGGTGGGAGACTCTCCATCAGGTTCAGAAGAAGAAGAAGAAGATGAGTCAAGCGGGTCATCATCTGGTAGTGGAATATTAGTTGGATCACTTGAACCACTGGATTGACCAACCTCAGTTGTAGGAACAACTCTGGGTGGTGGTACTTCAGCAGTAATAGGTGCAACAGGAGTAACCTCAGAATCATAATTCAAGTGATCTCTAATAATATCAACATTTTCATCAATAGGAGTACCAGGAAAAGAGATTGGACCCTTAAGTGAAGTAAACACACTATCATAAGCAAAACTTGACTCAGAACCAGCATGAGTAGCAGGTTTATAACTTACAATCACGACATTAGTACCAAGATCGACTCTACCTGTCTGCGAATTGAAAACACGACGAATGGGAGTTCCCGGTTTATATCCCAGAAAGAAACCTTCTTCCACTTTAGAATTAAACTTTGGTTGAGGAGAAGTTTTCAGAAAAGTACAAGGAACACCAAACGGTTCCAATCCAGACAGATCAGGTTTTCGTTTGTTTAGAAGTTCATAACAAGTCTTATTAAACCTTTTAACAGTAAGCACCCGATTTAACACATGACAAGCTGTGTTCACAGCTTCTGCCCAAAACATAGTTGGTAGTCCTGAATCAGCAAGCATAGTTCTGGCAGTCTCGATCAAGGTCCTATTCTTTCTCTCAGCAACTCCATTTTGCTGAGGTTCATACGGAGCACTAAATTGATGTTGAATTCCTTTAGACAAACAGAAAACATCCATCACTGAGTTTTTGAACTCCGTGCCATTGTCACTCCTGATTCGTTTGATCTTCGTGTTGTAGAGATTCTCAGCTTCAGTGAAAAAGTTAATTAGAATCTCCGTAGTCTCATCCTTGGTAGCTAAGAAGAAAACCCATGAAAACCTTGAATAATCATCAGTGACAACCAAGCAATAGTACATTCCCCCTCTACTCCTAACATTGACTGGACCAAAGAGATCCATATGAAGTAACTCAAAAGGAGCGGCAATTGAATTTTGTGTCTTGGGCTTGTGAGGCTTTTCTGTTGTTTGCCTTTCAAGCATGGAACACATCTATCTTCCAATTCAAACTTCTTTTTAGGAACACCTTGAACCAGATCATTCTTCACAATGTAATTCATCTTCCGGAAATGCAGATGTCCCATTCTTCTATGCCATAAGAGAGAATCACTTTCGCTTGCCTTAGACAACAAACAGACTTCCTTCTGTACATTCTTGGTTCCTAACATTAAACCATAAATGTCTCTTTTACGAGGAGCAGTCAACAATATCCAATCATCTGGAATAACAAAACCCGGTTTCAAGACGAATGCAGCTTTGTCGTTGAAGAAAACTGAATTTCCTCGGTCACAAATTTGTGATACACTCATCAGTTTATGAGTAAGTTCTTCCACGTAATTGACATTCTTTAAAGTAAGTTTTCCATCGACGACATCTCCTTGTCCAGTGATTTGTCCGCCCTTGGAACCAGCAAAATTTACATGTGATCCTTTAATATTTACAAACTCAGACAGAAGTCTTCTGTCTCCTGTCATGTGCCTGGAGCAACCGCTATCAAGATACCAGATACTAATAGGAATTGGTGGTAGCCCCTGCACATGAAACAAAAAATGGATCAGTTATCAAGGACAACCCAAGCCTTTATAGACTTGGGTTTACCATTCTCGTCCTTAACAAGCATTTTAGTCCAATATCCATTGCTCCCAATAGGTGCCTTGGATGATTGCTGAGCATGCTGCAAAGGTATATTCTCAACCCTTGATTGAGACCTATTAAGGAAAAATGGTCTATTCACTTGTGGAACACGAGATGTGTTACGGTCATTGTAGTTCTGTCGATGATCCCCTGGTTTTGCATTTTGTGATGACTGACCAGATCTATTTCTAGGAGAAATATATCTTGGTGAATCATTTCTTTTAGCCACAGGTGGAACAAATTTACCAAAAGCTTGATTACCCATCCCATTAGAACTACTGGACACATTCTGTTGTTTACCCTTCCCTCGTTCAAAGGAAACATGGGAATTAGGAGATAATCCTCTATTTTGATTTGACTTAACAGGAGAAACTGACTGTCTAGAGAACTTCCTAATTCGGTTGGGGCAACAACTATACACATGTCCAACTTCATAACAAGCAAAACAAGATCGTTGTGCTGACTTTTTAGAAGATTGTTGAGCTAATGGTTTAGATGGAGGAGTATTCAAGATATTCTTAATCTCCTGAGTTGCTATCTCTTCCACAGTAGGAGCCTTAGTCTCAGAAGTTGAGAATGATTTGGTAACACTAGGTTCAGGTTCAGTAACATACTTAATCTCAGTTGAACTAGTCTGAACTCCTTTCTTGACAAACTTCTGACTTAGCTGTGGTATATCATGGTTTTTGGTCCTCAGTTGTCTAGGAATGAATTTGGATTGCTTAGGTTCAGTGGAGGCGGATGACTTAGGATAGTCAGTAAGGACAGGTTTAGCAGAATCAGACTCAGCCAAATCTGGATAAACAGGGTCTAAGTTGTTGTTAAAGGAGGTCTTACATCAGAGTAATCAGCTCCTAGTCCTGTTTTATCCTTAGGATGTCTAGGTTTACCTAAAGAAGCTACTAGATCACTTCCTCTCCATTTAGCTAAAGTAGTCTCATGCTTAGTAATGGTAACCCTAGCATCAGCCAAATCCTTCTCTTTCTTACCAATTTCACTAGAAAGAAAAACTATCTTTTCATTTGCAAGATTTTCTCTAAAAATTGATTCTTTCAGTTTGTCTTTTAAGGCAGCATTATCATTTTCAAGTGACTTAATCCTACTCTTAAATTGACGTTCTTGATCAAGTAAAGTACTATTCTTAGAGAAAAATGAACTACGTTCCTTGCTGATAGTTTCATAACTAGCGGTTAACTCTAAAGTCTTGGATGAGGCAATACTATGTTGTTGCATCAAATCTTTAACAAACATGCAAATACGACGAACAGTCAAATAAGAAAAAGTTACCTGTTTCTCTCGATCATCGCAGTCAGCCATATATGCAACAAAGTCTGATATTGTCATACCTTCAGGAATATCAAAATCATCAGCTTCTGTAGAAATAGCCTTGTCCAATTTTGCACTTGAGCTCATCGATTGATTATCACTCTGGCTGCTTGTCTTATCAGAAGATTCATCTATCTGCTTATCAGCCTTTTTAAACTTCACTGCTTCATCTGCATTCTTTTCATCATCAGAAACCTTTAAAGCAGCATCAGTAGCAGCAGCCTCTTCACTTGTGTAAAGAGCATAATCAAATGCAGCACTTCCGTCATCAATCACATTAGCTACTTCATCATAAATTTCAGCTAGCAAAGCATTTTCAGGTTCATTTTCCTTTGTCCAAAGATAAGTACCATCTTCCTGTCTTGCCACCATGGCATTTTCAGGATTTTGAACTTGATTTTCTGTAGGAAGTTCCTGAATGATCATTCCATCATGCTCTGTAGCTTTGGCTGATTTAATTTGATTTCCAGCTTGGACACCTCCCTGATTGTAGTTCTGACGATTAGCTGTAGAATTATCAAAACGCTTTGGTCTTTGACATTCCTTAGCAAAATGACCAAAACCGTCACAATTATAACACTTAACCTTGGACTTGTCAAATCCTCTATTCTTGTCAGATGCAAGATTTCTTCCAGTTCGTTGCATAAAACGACGAGCTTTTATAGTGAGCATAGCCATTTGCCACTTCAAGTCCATTTCCTCTAAATCATCAGGATCAACTTGTTCATAATCTTTATCAATCAAACTTGGATCTGAAATTTTTCCATTGATAAATGCCTCATGAGCAGAACACATAGCAGCAAATACTTGCATACGTCCTTCAGCAGATTGCATACTCATTGGCATCGAACGAACAGTTGTACTTCCACTGTTTCTTGATCCACTGCTATTCCTAGTTGAAGACGAATTGTCATAAACCATGTAACCTGCAATTCCATCAGGATCCATAACAGGATGAATGGTTTCAGTGGATAAAAGAGCAGTAGTTCCACTTCCAGAAGTAGAGGACGATGAAGACAATAGATTATCAGTATTAGCATGATATAGACTCGGATTTTGTTGAAAAACCGAAAGCTCATCCTTTGCTTTACGCTTCATTTCCCTGTTCTTTACTTTTGAAACAATCTCTGCCAAGGTGTAAGATTCATAATCTTTCTCTTCTTGAAGACTATGCACAAAGTCATTCCATTTGTCGGCAGAGAATCCAAAAATTTATCTACTAGTTTATTTTGTGTAAATGTAACACCAAAATATCCAGTTCAGTAATCAGATGATTAAAACGAGTTATTAAATCATCTAAACTTTCAGATTTCAACCCATTAAAGACTTCATATTGTCTGTTCAGCAGTTTAATTCTTCCCTTTTTCATCAACTCATCACCTTCACAGTATGCGTTTAAAGCATCCCACAAACCTTTAGAAGTCTTATGTTCTCCGAGAAGATGAATTGCATCCCGAGGTAAGCACATTTCTAAGTTTGACAAGGCCTTTCCTTCAATGGCATATTCTTTCTTCAACACTTCAGACATATCCCCAATCTTGTATTTGACCTCATTTCCAAGAGCATCTTCATGAGTTGGCCACTCATATCCTTCAGTAATCATCACCCATTGATTGAAATCAGTAAGGCGAATATAGGATTCAAAACGTTTTTTCCAACTCCAGAAATTTTCAAGTCTTATCAACTTTGGGGGTGAATTGGTACGACCGACTTCATGATCGTGAAGAATTAAAGCATTTATGTATTGGGCCTCTTTTGATGAAACTGTAGGTATTCCAGACATCATCGAAATACGACAAAAGAAGAAATTAAAATAAATGAACAGTACCACGAGTTTGAGATAAACACGTGATTAGAACAGAGAGTGAACAGGTGCACGTGTTTAAGATAAACACGTGTTTAAGCACGAGCACGAGCTTAAAAGACAAACACGTGTTAAATAGCAAACACGTGTTAAGATAAGGCTAACACGAGTTTAAAATACAAACACGTGTTAAAAGAGCAAACACGTGTTAAGATAAGGCTAACACGAGTTTAAAATACAAACGCGTGTTAAAAAGCAAACACGTGTTACAAAGACAAACGCGTGTTTCCGATTAAAATCTTGCACGATTTTAGGCAAAATTAAGCCAAATAAAGCGATCTCGAACCTTCAGATTGAAAAATCTATTGGCTCTGATACCACTTGTAGGTCCTTGTGGACTGATCGTACACGAGAACGCTTATAGTTATGACGAGAGTGCGGAATCCTCTCGTGATAACCTATTTGGTTAATTAAATTATCGTCTTTCGTTGTTAATACAACCTAAGACCTTAAACGCGCGCGGGTTTGCTAATTTGACAGAGTTTAGTCGTAATCTCTTAATTAATTGTTCCTAATTACGTATTAAGTGTGAGTATTTATACTTAATGTTCATAAACGCGTGCTAATTATGGACCGTATACCTTAAAGCCCAAAGCCCATTAGCAAACGCATGTTTTATATGTAAACACGTGATGACCACGTATTTAGACAAACTCGTGTTACTGTAGCACGAGTTTAGTCAAACTCGTGTTACTGTAGCACGAGTTTGTACACACTTTCTTTTGTCATCTTTTAAGTAAACTTTAATTACTCAAAACGTGACCAGTTTATCACTTGTATCTGTATGTTATTTATAATCACATTCATACAAGTCGTAAACATTAAACATACCAAAACTCTGATCAATATGTAATCATTCACATTACTTAAGTCCAAATAACAAGTTTAAACATAACATAAGTCTATGATTACATATTACAAACATAAACATACTGATCAAATCGCTGTTGCTGTTGTCAACAGAATCATGCACTTACAAAAATGTTCAGAAATTGATCGCGAACAAATCCTCAAACAAAATTATAACAAATTTCCACTCAAATCAAATCCCTACGAAACCTCTGTTTGCCGAGCTCGCACAAAACATGATCAAAAGTTGAAATTGAGGTCTGAAATTGATACTGAATGATGATTTACTATCAACGAATCGATCGGTGAACAAAATTCTAACCAAAACACACTCAAATTGCAGAAAGAACTCGAACATTTATCTCGGCAATTGACAGTTTCAGAAAAACTCAAAATTACCAAAATTAAGCACAAAAACAACTTGATTCAAGCTTGTAGATCGTTCGGATATGCTGATTGTGCTCTGATACCAATTGTTAGAATAGAAATGAGCTTAATTGAGGTTTAATGGTGGAATTATGGATAGTGTGTGAAATGTGTGTTTGTGTGTGAAATGGAGGTTGAAGATGATAGGGAAGAGAGAGAAAGTAATTTAGAGAGAAGGATGTATGGAATTATAATTTTGGCTTCTTACAAAGTTATTAAGGAGGGGGTATTTATACCTATCATCTAATTAACACTAATACCCCTTATATAACTAGAAATATTACAATTTAACACCATTTATATTTCTAACAGTAATATTCTCAAAGAAATGACGTTGTATTTATAGGCAAACAATTTCACCAGTGAAATTGTGCCTTACAAATATGGTTGCATGCATTTAATGAACCGACAAGATCATTAAATGCATTGGTTAAGGTACAAGGATAAAGTCACATCAATATGACTTTATTCTTTTAACCAACCACCTTTACACACGTAGATACTTTGGTAAAGAACAAGTGGAATGTTCTTTGGAAAGTGTGTAAAGGCAAAAAGTCAATTCCTCGATATCAGTGTTCAGACTTGTAAGGTCTAGAACACTGACAATCCTCCAGTCGTAGATCTGGTAAGACTTCCAGTGGACTCCGCCATTTGTCAGTCTTCTTTATTCTGACTTCAGTCGTTGACTTCAGTGAGAACGTCTTAAGTAGAATAGATCTGGACTGGGGTGAAGTCTAGTGAGCTAATCTGGAATACTTCAGATTTCCTATACAAGTATTTGCTCACTGGTCTTCCATTATTTATGAACAAATCTTCAGAGGGACTCCAGATTCCAAGTCTGGAGTAGGTCCAGTAATTATCATTCCTGGACAGATCTTCAGTAAGGCTCCAGTAGTCGAGTTTGGAGCGAGTCCAGTAAATCTGGACCTAATATAGACCTTAGAAGTCTGAACACTGATTACGAGGAATTGACTTTTTGCCTTTACACACTTTTCAAAGAACATTCCACTTGTCTTTACAAAATTGCTTACGTGTGTAAAGGTGGTTGGTTAAAAGGATAATTGTCAAATTGATGTGACTTTATCCTTGTACCTTAACCAATGCATTTAACGACCTTGTCGGTTCATTAAATGCATGCAACCATATTTGTACGACATAAATTCACTGGTGAATTTGTTTGCCTATAAATAAAAAGTCATTTCCTTGTTAAAATTACTTTTAGCAATTAAGGTGAATTTGTCTAAATAATCTTGATCGTAACAGGGATACTTCACAACTTTAAGTATTTCGATCTAAAGAGTTTATTTGGCAAATATAGATCATTTGTAATTCATATGTTGTTAGGATACTTACATATTTGTATTATCTTGATTCCGCACAACCTTGTATTTTATTTAACATCATAAATAAAATACACTTGAACAAATTACATTTTGTTCCACCTTTACTTTATTGCTTTTAGTCTGGTATTACTTTGTTTATATACTTGCATTTATATTCAAGTAATACAAGTCCAATCTAGTGCATTATTAGACTTGTTATATTTTACACTTTGGGTTAAACCATCTATTGAGTTGGGACTCACAAAAAGGATTAATATATGTTGTGTCTGGTGGAAGTGAAACTAAAGAAGGTGGAGGTAGAGGTGGAGCATGTTGAAATAAAGGATGTGATTGTTGTGGTTGTGTTGGGATGATAACTGAAGTAGGAGCACTGGAAGCTGGCGGAGGAACAGAAGGTTCCACTTCCATTGATTGTGCTTCCTCACCAAAAAGATCCTGAACCTGTCCAGAGTTGGACAAGTCCAGTGATGACTCACCTTCTTCCCAGAAAGTGGATTGCTCCACATTCTGATCAGGTATGTCTCTGTTCAGATCAATCTGAGCAGAATCTGGCTCAACAACAGTATTATTGCCAGTAATAGCAGTTACAAGGGGTGCATCAGTTATGACTGTGCCACCTGTAGCCATAACATCACCTACAACAGAGTTTTGAACCTCAATCACAAATGGTAACTCACCTGTGCCTTATCTGGTTCGTGCAATAGAGGTGTTAGAAATTTGGCTAGTAGTTTGTGCTTGTGCTGACACGGACTCTATAAAGGGTTGGGCAAACCCTATATTTCCTTCACCACTCTCACCTAAAGCAGTTTTGAGAGTGGTTGCTTGCAAATTTTCCCGTATGACATCTCCAGATTCCTGTTGGAAGGAATCTGGATGGCTAGTTAAGGCACTATTGGGAGTGACCAGTCCTCCCCTCTCCTAAGACGTCTGGTTGTATTTCTTGGTCGTCTGGAGGTGTTTGTTGGAAAAACTAACTCTTGTTGTTGGTCAGAAGTCACCTCGGTTTCTGGTGACCCCTCTTCAGCAATAAGAGCTCCAGTGGTTCCCTCATTATTTTGAGGCCCGCCTGCAGTCTCTACCGAATTCGCAAAGGTATTCATGGTACATTTTCCCTGGATCCAGGGTGAGAACCCCATAGAGTGGACAACTGAGGAAAAAGGAGTTCAGTCATTCGATGATTGATTGGGGATCATGAGTTTCGGCTAACTTTGCCATCCAGTTGTTCATGTTTATTCTAATCTGGGATGGATTGATGATGGAATACGGTGCTTTTGTAACACCAGCAGCTGGATTATAAGGATGGGTGAAAAGATTTTTATCAGAAGATACTTGTCTAGGAGCCATTTAAGATATGAAATTGAAACTGAGATTTTAGGGTTTATGAAGATTTTGTGAAGTAAATAAGAGAGAAATTGATGATTGGAAATTGAATAAGGAAGAAGTAAATGAAGGAATTTTAGGAAAATATTTTTGAGATAGGGTGAAAAAGAAGTTAATGGGGTATTTATATAGGAGAGAGAAAGTGGAATTTCAAACGATTAATTTGAATTTATTCAATGTAATTTTGATCGGGTTTGAAATCCGCATTTAATTCACCCCATCACACATAAATGCATGACGGTTGACAGCCCACAAAAACCAATTTGACACCTTTTTATCTTTCCAATGTAAAAAGCCATTGTTATGTAGTTGAAAAATTACTTTGCCACGTAGGATAAAGTTACTATCCATACAAAAATTATGCTTACGTGGCACGCATAACCGATCAAATATTTAAAATATTATGACTGACAAACCGTGACTCATTTCAATGCATCTGGAGGTTGACTGGACACTCTAGGATCACTGGTGTTTTATGCCAGTGAAGTATGCACTGAAGGTACACTGGAGGACTTCCAGTAATGTAGCAGTGATATTTTTCCAAACCGTTCTTCCAGTGAGAAAATAAATTCCCCCTGAGATTAAAAATAAATTAAGGACAAAAATATGGTAGAGTCTTCCCCCTGGAATGGTGATCCATAAATCAATAATGCTAAGATAGTATCACAAAGACGTTTGATAGCAAAGCTGGCAAAAATTTATGAATCTGGAAATCAAAGAACCCTGCCAGTGTCACAAAGGCGTTCATAACAAGGTTCCAGATTTAAGGGTTCAACATTCCCAACTCACCAACCAGATATTGAAAAGTCTTTTCATCCAGTGGTTTAGTAAAAATGTCAGCGAGTTGTTTGTCAGTTGGAATAAAATGGAGTTCAATGTCACTTTTCATAATATGATCACGAATAAAATGATACCTGATGTCGATGTGCTTTCTCTTGGAGTGCATGACTGGATTGTATGAGATAGCAATGGCACTGGTATTATCACAAAAGATGGGAGTCTTTGAATACTTAATACCATAATCAAGCAACTGGTTCTTCATCCAGAGTATCTGAGCACAACAACTGGCTACAGATACATACTCAGCTTCAGCAGTTGACAATGAAACTGAAGTTTGCTTCTTACTGGTCCAGCTGACCAGTTTGCCACCAAGGAAATGACATCCACTAGTAGTCGATTTCCTGTCTATCTTACAACCTGCATGATCTGAATCTGAATAACCCATTAGATCCATGCCTGAGCCTTTGGGATACCAAAGGCCCAAACTGGGGACACCTTTAAGGTACTTCAGTATACGCTTTACAACAAGCATATGAGATTCCTTTGGGTTAGACTGATATCTGGCACATAAGCATGTTGCAAACATTATATTTGGTCTACTGGCAGCTAAATACATGAGTGAACCTACCATGCCTCTATAGAAAGTAGTATTCACTGATTTCCCATCTGGATCAGAGTCCAGAGTAAGTGGTGCAGAAATTGGAGTGGGTTTAGATGGTGAGGAATTAATATCAAATTTCTTTAAAATATCCCTTACATATTTCTCTTGATCAATAAAAATACCATCACTGGTTTGTTTAATCTGAAGTCCTAAGAAATATGTTAATTCACCCATTAAACTCATCTCATATTCAGAAGCCATAATTTTTGAAAATTTCTTGCACATATTTTCATCAGTAGAACCAAAAATAACATCATCAACATAAATTTGTACCAGTAAAAGATTACCTTTTTCATGAAGAATGAACAAGGTACTGTCGATTGCACCCCTTTTAAAACCATTTTTCAACAAGTGTTTAGTCAGAGTATCATACCAGGCACGTGGGGCTTATCTGAGAGCATAAAGTTCTTTGTCCAGACGATATACCCAGTGGGGATGATTTTCATCAACGAAGCCTGTTAGGATCAGTTTTACTGGACCCACTCCAGACGAGAAGTCTGGAGTCCTACTGAAGATTTGTTCAGAAATAATGGAAGACCAGTGAGCAAAATACTTGTATAGGAAATCTGGAGACATCCTCCAGATTAGCTCACTGGACTTCACCCCAGTCCAGATCTATTCTACTGAAGACATTCTGTTCGGTCCAGATTTACTGGACTCGCTCCAGACTCGACTACTGGAGCCTTACTAAAGATCTGTCCAGAAATGATATTTACTGGACCTACTCCAGACTTGGAAACTGGAGTCCCTCTGAAGATTTGTTCAGAAATAATGGAAGACCAGTGAGCAAAATACTTGTATAGGAAATCTGGAGACATCCTCCAGATTAGCTCACTGGACTTCACCCCAGTCCAGATCTATTCTACTGAAGACATTCTGTTCGGTCCAGATTTACTGGACTCGCTCCAGACTCGACTACTGGAGCCTTACTAAAGATCTGTCCAGAAATGATATTTACTGGACCTACTCCAGACTTGGAAACTGGAGTCCCTCTGAAGATTTGTTCAGAAATAATGGAAGACCAGTGAGCAAAATACTTGTATAGGAAATCTGGAGACATCCTCTAGATTAGCTCACTGGACTTCACCCCAGTCCAGATCTATTCTACTGAAGACATTCTCACTGAAGTCAAAGACTGAAGTTAGAATAAAGAAGACTGACAAATGGCGGAGTCCACTGGAAGTCTTACCAGATCTACGACTGGAGGATTGTCAGTGTTCTAGACCTTACAAGTCTGAACACTGATATCGAGGAATTGACTTTTTGCCTTTACACACTTTCCAAAGAACATTCCACTTGTTCTTTACCAAAGTGCTTACGAGTGTAAAGGTGGTTGGTTAAAAGGATTATTGTCATATTGATGTGACTTTATCCTTGTACCTTAACCAATGCATTTAATGACCTTGTCGGTTCATTAAATGCATGCAACCATATTTGTACGGTACAAATTCACTGGTGAATTTGTTTGCCTATAAATACAAAGTCATTTCTTCGTTAAAATTACTTTTAGCATAAAAGGTGAATTTGTCTAAATACTCTCGATCTTAAACAGGGATACTTCACAACTTTAAGTATCTCGATCCAAAGAGTTTATTTGGCAAATATAGATCATTTGTAATTCATAGGTTGTTAGGATACTTACATATTTGTATTATCTTGATTCCGCACAACCTTGTATTTTATTTAACATCATAAATAAAATACACTTGAAAAATTACATTGTGTTCCACCTTTACTTTATTGCTTTTAGACTTGTATTACTTTGTTTATATATTTGCATTTATATTCAAGTAATACTAGTCCAATCTAGTGCTTATTAGACTGGTTGTATTTTACATTCTGGGTTAACCATCAAGAGAGTTTGGGACTCACAATTGGTATCAGAGCAGAAGGCTAAACATTGCCTAGATCTGCTTCTTTGATGGCCACCCCTGAAAATACACAAGGAAACTTTAATTTTGGTCCTGATCCTAATGTTAATATTAATGATCAAAATACTGACCCACCCATTGTTAATAACACTAATCCACCACCTCCTCCTCCTACTCCTGCTTCTCCACATGTGCACGTGCACAATTCAAATAATCCTGTTCCTAAATTCAGTGGGAATAGCGATGAATTTGGTACGTGGAAGGCTAGGATGATATTGCATATCACTGGTATTGAGAGAAACATGATGAAAATCTTAAATGAAGGACATTATGTCCCCACATCACCTCTCAATGCTCTTCTTAATCCAACTGGATCTAGAAGAGGCAGGGAAAAGATGGAGGAACATTGGTCTGAAGAGGAGAGGAGATTGGTAAATCTAGATACCCTTCTCAAAAACATGATCCTCGGGGCTGTTCCAAAAACCCTAATTCCCACACTAGTTCTTTTTCCCAGTGCTAAAACCATGTGGGATGAACTGGTGAACCAGTATGAAGGAGGAGATGACACCATTGTCACCAGAAAAGTCTCTTTAAACAAGAGGTATGAGTCATTTTTTGCTCAGCCCAATGAGTCTCTCACTGGTACTTACACCAGATTTATGAGCATCATTAACCAGTTGAGAGGACTGGGGGTTGAGAAAGACAATGATATACTTCTGGAGAAATTTTGTGATATTTTACCCACCAAATGGTCTCATATGATCCTGGTCTTAAGACAAGGTAAAACTCTGCACACTCACACTCTGTCAACTTTATGGAGCTTTCAGATACACTGAGAAAATCAAGCTCAGAGAGTTGTGGCAGAACAAGATGCCTATAACCATGCCTCCAGTAGTCCTATTGTGGTTAGTCATACTGAACCACAAGGTACAACACTAATATCTTCTGAGAATGTATTTTCTATGAAGAAGATGGTGTCTGAACTCATGGAATCTGGAGAATCAGGTCAAATCTCTCCAGACTGTGATGAATCTGAAAATGATGACCTGGTTGCTATGATTGCTAAAACGTTTAACCGTTTCAAAGCAAGAGCAAATAGGCCATCTGGACAATTTGCATCCAGTTCTTCAACTAATAAGACCAATCTAACATGCTTTAAGTGTGGCAGAAAAGGTCATTTCATGAAAGATTGCAAGTCCAGTCAGTTTGTATCCCAGCCTGGTCCATTTACTTCAAATAAAAAGCCTGATGATAGCTATAAATCTAAATACAAAAAACTTAAGGCTCAAATTGCTCTCATGGCACAACAAATGGAAAATAATAAGTGCATGATTGCAACAACTGAAGAGAAATGGGTTCCTTCTGATGATTCATCTGCTGATGAAGAAGAAGAAAGAGATTGTTGTTACATGGCTCTGTCAGACTGTGATTCCTTCTGAGTCAAATCTCTCCAGACTGTGATGAATCTGAAAATGATGATCTGGTTGCTATGATTGCTAAAACGTTTAACCGTTTCAAAGCAAGAGCAAATAGGCCATCTGGACAATTTGCATCCAGTTCTTCAACTGATAAGACCAATCTGACATGCTTTACGTGTGGCAGAAAAGGTCATTTCATGAAATATTGCAAGTCCAGTCAGTTTGCATCTAAGCCTGGTACATTTACTTCAAAAATAAGCCTGATGATAACTATAAATCTAAATACAAAAAACTTAAGGCTCAAATTGCTCTCATGGCACAACAAATGGAAAATAATAAGTGCATGATTGCAACAACTGAAGAGAAATGGGTTCCTTCTGATGATTCATCTGCTGATGAAGAAGAAGAAAGAGATTGCTGTTACATGGCTCTGTCAGACTGTGATTCCTTCTGAGTCAAATCTCTCCAGACTGTGATGAATCTGAAAATGATGATCTGGTTGCTATGATTGCTAAAACGTTTAACCGTTTCAAAGCAAGAGCAAATAGGCCATCTGGACAATTTGCATCCAGTTCTTCAACTGATAAGACCAATCTAACATGCTTTAAGTGTGGCAGAAAAGGTCATTTCATGAAAGATTGCAAGTCCAGTCAGTTTGCATCTAAGCCTGGTACATTTACTTCAAAAATAAGCCTGATGATAACTATAAATCTAAATACAAAAAGCTTAAGGCTCAAATTGCTCTCATGGCACAACAAATGGAGAATAATAATAAGTGCATGATTGCAACAACTGAAGAAAAGTGGGTTCCTTCTGATGATTCTTATACTAATGAAGAAGAAGAAAGAGATTGTTGTTACATGGCTCTGGTAGACGAAGAGCACCTGGTGAAGGAAGATGTCACATCTGGACGATGGGTGGACATTGTTATCAAGAAGGTTAGTGATTATCATTCTGAAACTGACCATGAATTAAAATTGGACATCGCTGAAGCTCTTAATTCTGATTTAGTATTTGTTGAAACTGTTAGATCTGACTGTGTAAATGGTCTAGAAACAGATTTTTCTGAAATAACTGTTTTAAAATCAAAATTAAAGGAACTTCAAGACATTGAACTGGCATTTCAAGCCCAGGCTCTGGTAACTGAACAACTGATTCAAGAAAAACAAGATCTTGAAGTCATTTTAGAAAAAGAAAAACTGGTGATTAAATCATGGCTTGAAACCAGAAAGCCATATGATGCTGGAGTAAATCAATTTCCCACTCAAAAACGAGCTTATTTTGATGAAAATACTCATATTGCTTCATTAATACCAGTAATTGATCGGTTACCAGAGGGATTCAGGCCCATTACTTTTTATGATGAGCCTATAACTCCCAAGGCAAATATTTTCCCAGTTCAGTCCCCAGAGGTTAAGACTGGAGCATTCCAGATGACTGCTCCAGTTAAAAAGGTTAATCGAAACAAACCTTTGCCTCAGACCAATCCCCAACCTAAGCCTCGAGTCCAGTCAACTGGAAAGGTTCAGGTGTCATCTAATGAAGAAGAAGAAGAAAGAGATTGTTGTTACATGGCTCTGGTAGACGAAGAGCACCTGGTGAAGGAAGATGTCACATCTGGACGATGGGTGGACATTGTTATCAAGAAGGTTAGTGATTATCATTCTGAAACTGACCATGAATTAAAATTGGACATCGCTGAAGCTCTTAATTCTGATTTAGTATTTGTTGAAACTGTTAGATCTGACTGTGTAAATGGTCTAGAAACAGATTTTTCTGAAATAACTGTTTTAAAATCAAAATTAAAGGAACTTCAAGACATTGAACTGGCATTTCAAGCCCAGGCTCTGGTAACTGAACAACTGATTCAAGAAAAACAAGATCTTGAAGTCATTTTAGAAAAAGAAAAACTGGTGATTAAATCATGGCTTGAAACCAGAAAGCCATATGATGCTGGAGTAAATCAATTTCCCACTCAAAAACGAGCTTATTTTGATGAAAATACTCATATTGCTTCATTAATACCAGTAATTGATCGGTTACCAGAGGGATTCAGGCCCATTACTTTTTATGATGAGCCTGTAACTCCCAAGGCCAATATTTTCCCAGTTCAGTCCCCAGAGGTTAAGACTGGAGCATTCCAGATGACTGCTCCAGTTAAAAAGGTTAATCGAAACAAACCTTTGCCTCAGACCAATCCCCAACCTAAGCCTCGAGTCCAGTCAACTGGAAAGGTTCAGGTGTCATCTAATGAAAATGTTTTGTCAAGGTTAGAGAGCCAGATTCAATTACTGACTCGTCAATTTCAAAGTTTTAATGCAAGATTAAACTTTATTGAGGGTACTTCATCTAGCCTTAGACAAAATACCAAACCTTTTTCTAAGAAAGATAAATTTATTTCTCCAGTTGAGAAAAAGAAAAAGGTTTCTAAACTATCAACCCCAGTGGTCTTTTCAACTAAGACTACTGTTGAAGAAAGTGAACTCAACCAGATAGCCCCAGGGACCTATAAGGGAGGGTCCAGTGAACCCATCAGTCGATGGGTTCCCAAATCTAACTGATAATATCTGGTGGATGTGCAGGGCGATTGAAAGAAATATATCTGGTATCTTGACAGTGCAGCTGGCAAGACGATGACCGGATGTAAGACCCTGCTGGAAGAATTCATCATTTCTGATGAACCCTCCATTACTTTTGGAAATAATGGTTGTGGAAAAACTGAGGGGTATGGTGTTCTGAACAATGGACAAGTCAAATTCAGACGAGCTGCATTTGTGAATGGTTTGAAATATAACCTGATCAGTGTAAGTCAACTGTGTGATGATGGCTATCAAGTTCTATTCAATATTGCTCAGGGCATTGTATTCAACAAGGACTGGAAGGTAGTATTGATTGCTCCCAGAAAAGGGAATGTGTACATGATGGATATGGAAAGCTCTCCTTCAGAGCAGTGTTTCTATACTCAAGCTGATGAAGAGACAAACTGGTTATGGCACAAAAAGTTATCCCATTTAAATTTCAAAAATATTAATAAGTTGTCTAGAAAACAACTGGCAGATGGGATACCTTCGGTTTCCTTCAAAAAGGAAAGGCCGTGTCCAGGATGTGAGATGGGTAAGCAGAAACGTACCAGTTTCAAGACCAGACAGAATTTCAGCATATCTGAACCTCTTCATATGCTTCATATGGACCTCTTTGGTCCAGTGAATGTTCAGACTCGTGCTGGTAAAAGATACACCCTGGTAATCGTAGATGAATTCTCCAGATATTGTTGGATTATCTTTCTCAGGTCTAAAAATGAAGCTGCTGCTGAAATCATCAGTCTTATCAAGCAAATTGAGCTCAAGTACAGTCGAAAGGTGTGTCAGTTAAGAAGTGACAATGGAACAGAATTCCAGAATGCAACTCTGGAGTCATTTTGTACTGACACTGGCATCTCCCAGAATTTCTCATCAGCCCGCTCTCCAGAACAGAATGGAGTTGTAGAAAGGAAAAATCGAACGCTGATAGAAGCTGCCAGGAGTATGCTTGCTGAATCTGGTCTGTCTACCAGTTTCTGGGCTGAAGCAATTGCTACTGTTTGCCACACCCAGAACCGGTCAGTGTATGCGAAGCGACACAAAAAGACAGCCTATGAAGTCTTAAGAAATAGAAAACCAAATATTGGTTATTTTCACGTTTTTGGATGTCCAGTTTACATCCTGAACGACTCCAGTCAGTTAGGCAAATTTGATGCCAAAGCTGATGAAGGGTATTTCTTAGGCTATTCAGCCATTCGCAAGGCCTACAGAGTCTTCAACAAGAGACTGGAGAAGGTCCATGAGTCAATTCATGTCACATTTGATGAATCAAATGTTGCAATCAATAAAAAGCCAACCCTTGATACTCCCCTAGTAACTCCAATTGTCTTCTGTGAATCTGATCCTATCAACTACAATAAAGATTCAGAAGACACAGTTTCCAGTCATCCTGATCTGGAACCTGTTCAGAAGAAGAAACTCTCCAGTAGTACTCCATTCTATCCTTCAATTATTTTCAAGCTACCTTCTGAAATTAATATTGGATCAGATGTTCGTACTACTCCCCCAATATCAGTCCCAGTTGAAACTGAACCAGTACTTCAAGAAATGATTTCAAATGAAGAATTTCATGATGCAAATCGTGATTTAAATGACTCAGATGAAGATGTTGAAGTAGTCTGGCAAGATCCTCCTCCAAAAGAAACACCAGAGGAGACTCAACTGAATTCTTGCACTGATATTGTTGTCAGTAACAATCCTGGTCAATACTCCAGATGGACAAAAGCTCATCCTATCGATCAGATCATAAGTGACTCCAGTAGATGAGTTCTGACCAGAAGAGCCTCCAGTGATCAATGCTTATATGTCAGTTTTTTATCACTGATAGAACCAAAGAAAATTGACGAGGCTATGGAAGATCCAAACTGGGTGACTGCTATGCAAGAAGAGCTTCACCAGTTTGAAAGGAACAAGGTTTGGTACCTGGTTCCTTTCCCAGTTGGAAAGAAAGAACCAATTGGAACCAGATGGGTCTTCAGGAACAAGGTAGATGAAGATGGACACGTAATCAGAAACAAGGCCAGACTGGTAGCACAAGGCTACTGCCAGTCAGATGTCGATTTTGATGAATCATTTGCTCCAGTGGCTAGACTTGAAGCGATCAGAATATTTTTAGCATTCGCTGCTCATTATCAGTTCAAGGTATACCAAATGGACGTGAAAAGTGCATTTTTGAATGGAAAACTTGAAGAAGAAGTTTATGTAAGACAACCACCAGGTTTCGTTAATGAAAAGCATCCACAATGGGTATATCGTCTGGACAAAGCGTTGTATAGCCTCAGACAAGCCCCACGTGCCTGGTATGATACTCTTACTAAACATTTATTGAAAATTGGTTTCAAAAGAGGTGCAATTGACAATACCTTATTTATTCTTCATGAAAAAGGTAATCTGTTAATGGTACAAATTTATGTTGATGATATTATTTTTGGCTCTACTGATGATAAAATGTGCAAGAAATTTTTGAAAATAATGTCAACTGAATATGAAATGAGTTTGATGGGTGAATTAACATATTTTCTTGGACTCCAGATTAAACAGACCAGAGATGGTATTTTTATTAATCAGGAAAAATATGTTAGAGATCTTTTAAAGAAATATGATATGAACTCTTCACCATCTAAACCCACTCCAATTTCTGCAACATTAACACTGGACTCAGATCCAGATGGTAAACCAGTGAACACCACTGTCTATAGAGGCATGGTTGGTTCACTGATGTATTTAACTGCCAGTAGACCAGATAGTATGTTTTCAACATGTTTATGTGCAAGATATCATTCTAATCCAAAAGACTCTCATATGTGTAACAACCCTACTTTTTAACATTATATATGTTCTAGTTATGTTGTCTATGATCCCGCGAGCCATAGTTATACTTAAAGCTAGTAGATAATGCCCCTAATTTAGCAATCAAAAGCTATTGTTCAGTTCTAAATTTAATTTATAAAAGACCATCGAACAAAAATTTAATTTATAAAAGACCATCGAACAAAAATTTTATTGATGATTAATCAATTTATAAATGATAGAATGAGCCTCACAAGTTGAGATATCAATCAAAATTCTTATAAATGTCCAACAAATCAATCACCAAACCAATCTAAGTAAAAATGACATGAGAATAAAGATTTCTATCTCAAAGTATATTTATAAATTAAGATGTACATAAAAGTGGTTAAATAACAATAAGTATATATATATATATGCTTAAAATAAATACAAGTTTATAAATAAAGGCTTATGTAACAAATTAAAAACACAAAAATATATACATACATAGACATATACACGACATATATATATATATACACATACTAGAATGAAAATTAACTTACACTACAAACTAATACAATTAACCTTACAATACATACATAAATACATATACATACACCTAACACATATATACACTTTATATACACAAAGTTTATAAAAAAAAAAAAATAAGAAAAACTCTTCACTTGCCCCTTTGAGGCTGGCCCTCCCCCCTTTCCCCCATACACTTTCACCAATTAACATTTAACCAACCTTATACTCCCAACACAAATCACTTACACTCTTCACACACAACTCATTTCTCTCTCAAGAAACCCCTTCTCTTCTCTCTTTTTCTTCTTATTATTTCGGCCAAACACAACAAGAAAACACCAACCAAAAATCAAGTTAAACACTTAATAATAATAAGGATTAAGTTAGATTACTAAAGGGTTATATTAAGCAAGGGTTTAAGGATTGTTTTTGGGTTAGATTAAGGGTTGTTGGAGGCTCCAAAGGTCACGAAAATTCTGCCCATTTCTCACCATCAAAACCAAGTTCAAGAGGGTATAATCTTCATCCTTTTTACTAGATCTAATCTTGTTTTTGTTTATATTCAAGGGTTTTATCAAAAACTCATACTTTCTTCTTGTTTTCTTTGTACTATACACTTAATGAGGGCAAAGTTGATAGGATCTTTCTTTCCATGCTCATGCATGTCGAATCTAAGAAGAAAGATCCAAGGATTCAACAAGTTTAAGACCCGAAAGTGTTGTTATAGATTAGTAGCTTTTAAAGTGATTTTTCTTTTGATAGATCTATGTGTTTTTGTATATTTTTGAAGAATATATTCTGAGATTTTTCATTAAAAAGATGTTTTTATATTGTTGAATGTTAGATCTATAAAAGTTGATATTAAAAAGTGTTGATTTGAATGCATATATATATATATATATATATATATATATATATATATATATATATATATATATATATATATATATATATATATATATATATATATATATATATATATATATATATATATATATATATATATATATATAT
This sequence comes from Erigeron breviscapus, assembly GCA_034093135.1. NCBI lineage: Eukaryota > Viridiplantae > Streptophyta > Magnoliopsida > Asterales > Asteraceae > Erigeron > Erigeron breviscapus. The sequence continues at coordinate 116,633,727 of CM067168.1, forward strand.
ATATATATATATATATATATATATATATATATATATATATATATATATATATATATATATATATATATATATATATATATATATATATATATATATATATATATATATATATATATATATATATATATATATATATATATATATATATATATATATATATATATATATATATATATATATATATATATATATATATATATATATATATATATATATATATATATATATATATATATATATATATATATATATATATATATATATATATATATATATATATATATATATATATATATATATATATATATATATATATATATATATATATATATATATATATATATATATATATATATATATATATATATATATATATATATATATATATATATATATATATATATATATATATATATATATATATATATATATATATATATATATATATATATATATATATATATATATATATATATATATATATATATATATATATATATATATATATATATATATATATATATATATATATATATATATATATATATATATATATATATATATATATATATATATATATATATATATATATATATATATATATATATATATATATATATATATATATATATATATATATATATATATATATATATATATATATATATATATATATATATATATATATATATATATATATATATATATATATATATATATATATATATATATATATATATATATATATATATATATATATATATATATATATATATATATATATATATATATATATATATATATATATATATATATATATATATATATATATATATATATATATATATATATATATATATATATATATATATATATATATATATATATATATATATATATATATATATATATATATATATATATATATATATATATATATATATATATATATATATATATATATATATATATATATATATATATATATATATATATATATATATATATATATATATATATATATATATATATATATATATATATATATATATATATATATATATATATATATATATATATATATATATATATATATATATATATATATATATATATATATATATATATATATATATATATATATATATATATATATATATATATATATATATATATATATATATATATATATATATATATATATATATATATATATATATATATATATATATATATATATATATATATATATATATATATATATATATATATATATATATATATATATATATATATATATATATATATATATATATATATATATATATATATATATATATATATATATATATATATATATATATATATATATATATATATATATATATATATATATATATATATATATATATATATATATATATATATATATATATATATATATATATATATATATATATATATATATATATATATATATATATATATATATATATATATATATATATATATATATATATATATATATATATATATATATATATATATATATATATATATATATATATATATATATATATATATATATATATATATATATATATATATATATATATATATATATATATATATATATATATATATATATATATATATATATATATATATATATATATATATATATATATATATATATATATATATATATATATATATATATATATATATATATATATATATATATATATATATATATATATATATATATATATATATATATATATATATATATATATATATATATATATATATATATATATATATATATATATATATATATATGTTTTTGTATATTTTTGAAGAATATATTCTGAGATTTTTCATTAAAAAGATGTTTTTATATTGTTGAATGTTAGATCTATAAAAGTTGATATTAAAAAGTGTTGATTTGAATGCATGTATGCTAGATTTAAGAAAGTTGGATCTTTTGTTGGATTATGAAATGGATATGGACTTGTTATAAGTGAAAAATATGTTAATATTAATGTTAATATTCTGGAAAAATTGATGAAATAACAAAGAGACAAAGCTTGGACCAAAACATGTTAAAATAAGCTAGAAATCATAAACCGAAAACACGCAAAAATGCATTTTGAGCACACACATGCACCATAATCTTATGACCAAGGAAATATAATAAACCTACTGGAAATAAGTTGAAATAAAAGTATAAAACATGAAATTATAAATTAAGAAGCTTATATATCAGAATATAACCTAACTAAAATCATTCATAATTTATAAAGACAATTATGACACTTAAAAGTATTTTTAAGAAATTATTTAATTAATAAATCAATAAAATGAATAAATAATTAATTAAATAAAGTATAAAACTCAGATCTATTGGTTCATGACAACAATAAGCTCAAAAATCACCTTTTCGAGTCAAATAATCACTAACCGAAAGCACTAAATTGCACATATCACACCACCACCACTATCACGATTTTGGACACCAAAATATGATGAACTTTCTGTAAATAATGAAACAAGAATGAAAATCCATTTTGAAGTACCTTAATAGCTTAAGAAATGAGGCTAAAATCACTATTTCGGTAAACGATTTTTAATCATAAAATCCTCAAAATGAGCAAGACACAAGAGAGGTTGAATTGATTTGAATTTATATTGATAAAAGTTGCCTAAAAGGCCTGGGATTTTTGACCAAAATGTTTGGTGATGATTTCTAAGAATTTCCATGAATTATTGAATTTAAATGGTAATTAAAAGACATAAAAATCCATAAATAAATTATGTAAATCAAGAATGGGGTTAAATCATCGTAACCATTGATAAAAATAACTAATTAAATATTATTATTAAAATTAATGGAAAATGCACAAATAAAAGTATAAAACATGAAATTATAAATTAAGAAGCTTATATATCAGAATATAACCTAACTAAAATCATTCATAATTTATAAAGACAATTATGACACTTAAAAGTATTTTTAAGGAATTATTTAATTAATAAATCAATAAAATGAATAAATAATTAAGTAAAAATAACTAATTAAATATTATTATTAAAATTAATGGAAAATGCACAAATAAAAGTATAAAACATGAAATTATAAATTAAGAAGCTTATATATCAGAATATAACCTAACTAAAATCATTCATAATTTATAAAGACAATTATGACACTTAAAAGTATTTTTAAGGAATTATTTAATTAATAAATCAATAAAATGAATAAATAATTAATTAAATAAAAACTTATAAATCAGAAAATATTCATAAACACCAACATTATGAGGTAACTAATGTCAAATATTATGATTAAATAAAGTATACAATGGAAATCATATAAACCAAAGCCAAACTACCGAAATTCTAATAAACGTACAAAAACGTATAATGAGAAAACGACTTCTACCACCAAATCTCTTATACCCAAATAATGAGAGCATCATAATGTACTTAAACTCCATAATCTAATAACAACCAAATATGGGCAAGTCTACTAGTATACATCTCATTATCTAGCTCACTAGTTCATGTCTCGCGAACTTACGCCGTGAATATATACCATGGTTTAGGCTTGCTTGGGGAGCAACAAGAATAGACGAAGATCTCGCTTTTGATCAGCCCCTAACGCTCTCAAATCAAGTGAGTCATAGCCCCCTTTCAAACTCTTTTATATGTTTTACTTGCGGGGTGAAAAGTATGATTTATTAAAATGACTTTCTCTTATGAAATGATTCTTTGAGATAATGATAATGATATGGGAATTTGTCCCCTCATCCACTATTATAGGTAACGGTGGGATGTTTGGTCTGCCTTTGTGGCCACCTTCATTTCCAGTCTGGCCTCGCGGTGCTCTAACTACTATATATTTATGGTCGTCTCCATGGCACGACCCTTGGTTATCTTTATGCACGTGATTGACAGCATGTGCTTATCATTATCTTATCATTTGGGACTGTATATATTGATTATTGGGACATAACCGGTCTTAGTAGTGGCTCAAGATCTATCTCATCAAATTATGTCATGGTAGTCTTACCATTGACCAAGAGGTATTGATATTATTCATGGTTGGTTATTATTGTTCGAACATACGGTTTGGGTATGGACAGTATGATGGAATTCTTGGAAATTTTATGACATATTATTTCTTGGATTTTATTAAATATATGTGTGTTGTTAGCATAAACCTATGAACTCACTCAACTCTCATAGTTGACACTTTTTCTTCATGCTTTTCAGGTCTAGGGCAGTAAGTTAGCTTTTGGACCGCCTCATGGATGATGTGTTTAATTGTTGCATGTTGGACTAGTAATGCGAACATTTGATCTTTTGATAATGAATTTGGTTATGTAATGTTTATTAAACGTCAACTTGAACTTGTAACCTTTTGAATTTGATTGGCATTCGAAACTTTATGTTGATGTTTTATACTTAAATCTTTTGTACCATGTCGTTCTGTGGCATCTTGTGTTTCCGCTTTAGTCGGGGTGTTACAGAAAAATGGTATCAAAGCTCAAGGTTATAGAGAATTTTTGCTATAACCTACGTATTTTCAAAACGAGTCGAATATTTCTTTAACAATTGAGTCGATCATAAAGTATTCTTGTTTTACTTATGCATAGCCTGATCAACTATGCCTAACTAAAAATTTAATATGGAATGATCGAAATGATTGTCTAAGGAATATTCAAAATGAGTCTTTTGAAAATAAGCTTTAAAAACGATTTTTGGTTCAAAAGATACATAACCAAAATCCAATGTTTGCATTACCTATTAGAACCCTTAGTTAATACCCCCACTTGGCTAGTATTACTTTGTCCATTTAGATATAATACATGAGAGCTATGCACAAGTTGAATCCTAGTCATTACTTTAACTATAAATGGTTATGTTGGTCGTGCGAGTCGAGTTGGTCGTCGGTTGTGGATGGTCATGTCGTGTTTGGTTGTTAAGTTTGTGAGTCGTTAGTCGAGTTGGTTGGTTGCTTGTCAAATGGTTAAGGTCGTCTCATGGTCCGTCGAGTCGTCTTGCTGTCCGTAAGTTGCCACATGAGTCGTCAATGGTCAAGTCGGTCGTCCATGGTCGTCTAAGCGTCGAGTCAAGTCGTCACCTCACGCCTTTGTGAAATTTGTGTAGGAACATCATGTCGCAAGCAAGTGGAGCTTCCGGATCAGCCCCTAGGCCAAGGAACTTGTATGGATTCGTGGACCACATGGAAGAGGAAGAAAGGAGACGCCTAGAGCAAGAGCAACCTCCCCAACCACTCCAAGAAGAAGAAGAAGAAGAAGAAGAAGAGACCGAACCAATGGAAGACCCATCGGAAGACGATGATGCTAGAAGTGTTGCCACTAGCCAACCTGGACGCCGCTCACCCTCGCCACCACCATCACCACCAGCCCCTAGAGCACCCACTCCGCCAAGGCAAGATGCACCCATGAACCTAAGTGATGGGCGATTTCCAGCCCAAGACCCATACTTTCAGCAGCGCCTTCCTCGTGATCATCCCTGGTACCATCTCAGACATAGGCGCCAAGGAGAGGAGCCACATCACCCAGTCTATGGGGTACCCCCTCCACCTCCCATTGGTATGACTCGTGAAGAAAGGGAGAGGGTGTGGGGAATAGCAAATGAATTAAGGGATGCTAGGCTAAGGGTAAGGACTCAAGAGGTGATGATGGAAAGGGCCTTGGGAGTTATGGATCGAACGGGAGCTTATGCAAGTTTGGCGATATCAGAAGTTCGTCGGGTTAATGAGGTGATATTTATGATGGGATGTGTGCTCACGGCTGTTTGCACTCTCGTGGTAGCTCTCATGCTTAGGAAGTGAACCTAAGGGCTTCTTTATTTATGAACTTATTCGATGTATGAACGTTTGTACTTTGTTTCAATTTCTTGAACTTTCTAGCTTATATGTGACGATGATCACATCGTATTTGGCATGTAGCAATTTTGTGAACTCATCTTGAATGATATATATGTATTCTTAATGCCTCTCTATGGTTACATGATGTGCTATCCTTGTTGTGATATAGTTATCTCTATTATAAACGTTGTAGTTACAGCAGGAAATCAGTTCTGACCACTTTTAGTAGAACGGACATATCTGGAGTTCTATTTCGTCTTTTGACCTGATTCCAATTGGAGGTGAAACTTAACTCATAGGGATACGTTTTATATTTTATGAGTTTTTCCCAGATCGTCCATCTTAAGCCACTTTTACGTGCTCCAATTTCGTACACAGATTCTGTAATTCTCTTAACTAACCGTGAAAGCATGGTTGATAAATTTTAGAATTTACCTAACCATTTATTTACTCATAATGACAAGTGCGTCGTGACTATAAAAAGGAATATGAATCGGGATATACATATACATATGTGTGCAAACGAGCCCTCTATGCACTAAGTAACTTTAGATATACTCGTGTGAGATCAAAAAGTCGTGAGTCGAGTTTATGTCGCATGATTCAATACACGAATGACTAAACTATATTATCCTTTGTAGAGACATGGCACCACGAAGGACCGGCGGAGAAACAAGTGAAGAGGCCCAGCGAAGAGCCGAGTTAGCTGAGCTTATCTCCCAGCAAATCAATGCCGCCATGCCAAACATTGCCACCCAAATTGCGGAGAATGTGACCGCTACACTCAACACGGCTAGGAGACAAGATGGAGGAGGAAATGCTATTGACAGGAATGCCTACAAGGCTTTCACGTCTTGCAACCCCAAGGAGTTTCATGGGACAGAAGGTCCTGTTGGGTTACTTACTTGGTTCCAAAGCATGGAAGCCAACTTGAACATCATTGATTGTGCACCGGCTGACCGTGTTAAGTTTGCTGCTAGTAAGCTTCAAGGAAGAGCTCTTACTTGGTGGAATCTCCAAGCGACTACTAGAGGTCCTGCAGCAGTCAATGCCTTGACTTGGGAGCAGTTTAAGGAAGAGTTGAAGCGTGAGTATTGTCCACGAGGGGAGGTACAAAAACTGGAGATGGAATTTTGGAACCATGCCATGAGAGGACTGGAATTGGAGGCCTATGTGATCCGCTTCCACGAGTTGAGCGTATTGGTGCCGAAGATGGTAACCCCTGTGGCTAAGAAGGTTGAGAGGTTCATCTATGGATTGGCACCTGAAGTTAGGTTGATGGTCACTGCTGCAAGCCCTACCACTCTTGAGCAGGCTATAAGTTTGGCAACCAGGCTAGTAAACGGTTTGGTTAGGCGTGGGAAGTACACGAGAGGTGAGTCAAGTTCGAAACAAGGTGGAGGAAATCGGTTTGGCGATCGCAAAGGGAATGGGTCGGATAAGAGGCAAAAGATCGTGAGAAACCATGGGGTTGTGGATGCTAACCCCAATCCATATCGTGGCATGCCTCCAAGGTGCAACCGATGTGGTTATAGCCCCTTGGGTGAATGCAAGCGTTGCACAACTTGCAACCGCATGGGTCACCTTGCCACACACTGCCATAGTGGGCCAAGGAATGAAGGACAACGAGGGGGATGTCACGAATGTTGAAGTACGGATCATTGGAGAAATGCTTGTCCTAGGTTGAGAAGAGCACAAGGCAACCGTGGAAATGGAAATGGTAACCATGGCAACTTTAGGAATGTTGGGAATCGCGGGAACCAAGCAAACCGAGGAAACAATGGAAATCAAGTTAACCGAGGAAATGTTGGGAATCGCGGGAACCAAGCAAACCGAGGAAACAATGGAAATCAAGTTAACCGAGGAAATGTTGGGAATCAAGCTTATGTGGGGAATCAAGGCAACAACGTCAACCAAGGGAATCGTGGAAATCAAGGAGGTCAAGCCCGAGGAAGGGTGTATGCCATGGGAGCGAATGAGGCACGTGATGACCCTAATGTCATCATAGGTATGTTCCTACTAAATAATGTCTATGCCTCTATGTTATTTGACTCTGGAGCTGAAAGAAGTTTTATTTCCTTTAAATTTAAAGAATTGATTGATAAGAAACCTAGTGAACTTGATGAAACTTATTATGTTGAATATGCCAATGGAAACGAGTATGAAACTAAGGAAATTATCCCTTATTGCAAGCTGACCTTAGATGATAAGAGCTACAGTATTGACTTGATTCCCATAGAGATAGGAAGTTTTGATGTGATAGTAGGAATGGATTGGTTGTCAAAAATGCGTGCCGAAATACTTTGCCATGAAAAGATCATTAAAATTCCTTTAGATAACGGTGAGGTGCTAATAGTTCAAGGCCATAAGGCGGGAGTCCAACCCAAGATAGTGTCATCTATGAAAGTGAGGAAGTATTTACGCAAGGTATACCACACATACTTGGCACAAGTAGTGGATAAGCGAGTAAAAGATAAGGATCCTCGCAAGGTAACAGTGGTTAGAGATTTTCTAGATGTATTTCCGGTTGAACTACCTGGACTTCCCCCAGCGAGACAAGTAGAGTTTACTATCGATTTAGTTCCCGGGGCAGCCCCCGTAGCTAAAGCACCATATAGACTAGCGCCCTCCGAAATGCGAGAACTCTCAGAGCAATTGCAAGAATTGCTTGATAAAGGTTTAATCCAACCTAGTTCTTCGCCATGGGGTGCGCCAATTCTCTTTGTCAAGAAGAAGGATGGATCTTTGAGAATGTGCATCGACTATAGGGAATTGAATAAATTGACGATCAAGAATAGATACCCGCTGCCGCGAATAGATGATTTGTTCGACCAACTGCAAGGAGCGTCGCACTTCTCAAAAATTGACCTTAGGTCCGGCTATCATTAGTTGAGGGTACGAGAAGAAGATGTACCTAAAACGGCCTTTAGAACTCGCTATGGGCATTATGAGTTTCTAGTGATGCCATTTGGTCTCACAAATGCGCCAGCCGTTTTCATGGACCTAATGAATAGGATCTGTAGGCCATACTTGGACAAGTTCGTCATAGTGTTCATCGATGACATTTTGATATACTCTAGAAGTAAGGAGGAGTACGAGAAGCACCTGAGGATAATCTTGCAGCTACTTAGAGACAAGAAGCTATATGCTAAGTTTTCTAAGTGTGAATTTTGGCTCCGTCAAGTCCAATTTCTGGGATACGTTGTGAACGAAGAAGGGATCCATGTAGATCCGTCTAAGATAGAAGCAATCAAGAAATGGGAGACACCCAAGACACCAACGGAAGTGCGTAGCTTCCTCGGTTTGGCGGGTTATTATAGGAGGTTCATTCAAGGATTCTCTAAGATTGCGGTACCTTTAACCCAATTGACCCAAAAGTCAAGAGAGTTCGAATGGGGTGAAGAACAAGAGCAAGCGTTTCAAACACTTAAGAACATGTTGTGTGAAGCACCAATACTAGCATTGCCGGATGGAATGGAATGATTTGTAGTATATTGTGATGCGTCGAATAAAAGGCTAGGGTGCGTACTAATGCAAAGGGACAAAGTTATTGCGTACGCATCTAGGCAATTAAAGCCACATGAGAAGAATTATTCAACACATGATTTGGAGCTAGGAGCCGTAGTGTTTGCCTTGAAGATATGGCGACATTATCTTTATGGCACCAAGTGCACCATATTTACCGATCACAAGATCTTGCAACACATCTTCGATCAGAAGATGTTGAACATGAGGCAAAGGAGGTGGATGGAGCTGCTTAACGATTACGAGTGCGAAATTAAATACCACCCCGGAAAGGAAATGTTGTGTGAAGCACCAATACTAGCATTGCCGGATGGAATGGAATGATTTGTAGTATATTGTGATGCGTCGAATAAAAGGCTAGGGTGCGTACTAATGCAAAGGGACAAAGTTATTGCGTACGCATCTAGGCAATTAAAGCCACATGAGAAGAATTATTCAACACATGATTTGGAGCTAGGAGCCGTAGTGTTTGCCTTGAAGATATGGCGACATTATCTTTATGGCACCAAGTGCACCATATTTACCGATCACAAGATCTTGCAACACATCTTCGATCAGAAGATGTTGAACATGAGGCAAAGGAGGTGGATGGAGCTGCTTAACGATTACGAGTGCGAAATTAAATACCACCCCGGAAAGGAAAATGTTGTTGCTGACGCTCTTAGTAGGAAGGTGAGCACTAGGGTGTCGAAGACAAGAATTTATCACTTACAGGTGAAAATGTCTCTAAGGGACAGATTCTTAGAAGATCAAGCAAAAGCTTTTGAAGGGAAGAACATTGAAGAAGAGGCTTTGAGTGGGGTAGAATCCAGGTTCGATAGGGATGATGAAGGCATCTTGTACTTCAAAGGAAGAGCTTGGGTCCCAAAGATCAATGGGCTGAGAGAGGTATTGATGAATGAAGCTCACAATTCAAAATACTCGATTCATCCAGGAGCGGATAAGATGTACCAAGGTCTAAAAAGGGACTTTTGGTGGCCTGGGATGAAAAGTGATGTAGCTCTATATGTGAGCCGATGCATGACTTGTGCGATGGTCAAAGATGAGCACCAAAAGCCAGCTGGACTTTTAAAGCAGCCGGAAATACCCGAGTGGAAGTGGGAGCAAATAGTAATGGACCTAGTGACGAAGTTGCCTCGGACAAAGAAAGGTCATGATGCTATATGGGTGATTGTTGATCGTCATACGAAATCAGCCCATTTCATCCCCATCAAAGAAGATTGGAACACTGAGCGTTTAGCGCGTCTGTACGTTGAAAAGATTGTGACATTGCATGGTGTACCTCTGTCCATAATATCCGATAGGGATGGTAGGTTTACCTCATTTTTCTGGGGTCTTGTGCAAGAAGAAATGGGCACTACGTTAGCATTAAGCACGGCTTACCACCCCCAAACGGATGGGCAAAGTGAGCGTACAATACAAACGCGAGGACATGCTAAGGGCTTGCGCATTAGAATTTGGTGGAAGTTGGGATGAACACTTGCCATACGCGGAGTTTACTTACAACAATAGTTATCACTCTAGCATACAATGTACGCCATTTGAAGCTCTATACGGGCGTAAATGTAGGTCACCCATGTGTTGGGTAGAGGCAGGTGAGAGAAGCCTAGCTACCGTTGATTTTGTCCAAGAGACAACGGACACGGTGGCGATCATTAAAGAAAAGCTTAAGGCCGCAAGAGATCGGCAAAAGAGTTATGCGGATCAAAGGAGGAAGCCCCTAGAGTTTGAGGTTGGCGACAAGGTACTATTAAAGGTGTCGCCATGGAAAGGAACCGTAAGGTTCGGCAAAAGAGGAAAGTTGAGCCCCCGGTACATTGGGCCATTTGAAATTATTGCTAGAATAGGCCCGGTAGCCTATAAGTTGAAATTACCCCGAGAATTGGGAGATGTTCATGACACATTCCATGTGTCGAACCTGAAGAAATGTGTGGTGGATGATTCGAAGGTGGTCCCACTTGAAGAACTACGTGTGGAAGATAAGCTCCAATTTCGTGAGGAGCCAATAGAAGTTCTCGATCGCGATGGGAAACGCCTTAAGAGAAGCAAAATCCCTATCGTTAAAGTTAGATGGGATACGAAACGCGGACCCGAGTTTACATGGGAGTGCGAGGACTTTATACGCGAGAAATATCCGCACTTACTCCCTAAGCAAATTCAAATTCCGAGACGGAATTCTTCTAAGGGGTAAGGATGTAACAACCCTACTTTTTAACATTATATATGTTCTAGTTATGTTGTCTATGATCCCGCGAGCCATAGTTATACTTAAAGCTAGTAGATAATGCCCCTAATTTAGCAATCAAAAGCTATTGTTCAGTTCTAAATTTAATTTATAAAAGACCATCGAACAAAAATTTTATTGATGATTAATCAATTTATAAATGATAGAATGAGCCTCACAAGTTGAGATATCAATCAAAATTCTTATAAATGTCCAACAAATCAATCACCAAACCAATCTAAGTAAAAATGACATGAGAATAAAGATTTCTATCTCAAAGTATATTTATAAATTAAGATGTACATAAAAGTGGTTAAATAACAATAAGTATATATATATATATGCTTAAAATAAATAGAAGTTTATAAATAAAGGCTTATGTAACAAATTAAAAACACAAAAATATATACATACATAGACATATACACGACATATATATATATATACACATACTAGAATGAAAATTAACTTACACTACAAACTAATACAATTAACCTTACAATACATACATAAATACATATACATACACCTAACACATATATACACTTTATATACACAAAGTTTATAAAAAAAAAAATAAGAAAAACTCTTCACTTGCCCCTTTGAGGCTGGCCCTCCCCCCTTTTCCCCATACACTTTCACCAATTAACATTTAACCAACCTTATACTCCCAACACAAATCACTTACACTCTTCACACACAACTCATTTCTCTCTCAAGAAACCCCTTCTCTTCTCTCTTTTTCTTCTTATTATTTCGGCCAAACACAACAAGAAAACACCAACCAAAAATCAAGTTAAACACTTAATAATAATAAGGATTAAGTTAGATTACTAAAAGGTTATATTAAGCAAGGGTTTAAGGATTGTTTTTGGGTTAGATTAAGGGTTGTTGGAGGCTCCAAAGGTCACGAAAATTCTGCCCATTTCTCACCATCAAAACCAAGTTCAAGAGGGTATAATCTTCATCCTTTTTACTAGATCTAATCTTGTTTTTGTTTATATTCAAATGTTTTATCAAAAACTCATACTTTTTTCTTGTTTTCTTTGTAATATACACTTAATGAGGGCAAAGTTGATAGGATCTTTCTTTCCATGCTCATGCATGTCGAATCTAAGAAGAAAGATCCAAGGATTCAACAAGTTTAAGACCCGAAAGTGTTGTTATAGATTAGTAGCTTTTAAAGTGATTTTTCTTTTGATAGATCTATGTGTTTTTGTATATTTTTGAAGAATATATTCTGAGATTTTTCATTAAAAAGATGTTTTTATATTGTTGAATGTTAGACCTATAAAAGTTGATATTAAAAAGTGTTGATTTGAATGCATGTATGCTAGATTTAAGAAAGTTGGATCTTTTGTTGGATTATGAGATGGATATGGACTTGTTATAAGTGAAAAATATGTTAATATTAATGTTAATATTCTGGAAAAATTGATGAAATAACAAAGAGACAAAGCTTGGACCAAAACATGTTAAAATAAGCTAGAAATCATAAACCGAAAACACGCAAAAATGCATTTTGAGCACACACATGCACCATAATCTTATGACCTAGGAAATATGATAAACCTACTGGAAATAAGTTGAAATAAAAGTATAAAACTCAGATCTATTGGTTCATGACAACAATAAGCTCAAAAATCACCTTTTCGGGTCAAATAATCACTAACCGAAAGCACTAAATTGCACATATCACACCACCACCACTATCACGATTTTGGACACCAAAATATTATGAACTTTCTGGAAATAATGAAACAAGAATGAAAATCCATTCTGAAGTACCTTAATAGCTTAAGAAATGAGGCTAAAATCACTATTTCGGTAAACGATTTTTACACATAAAATCCTCAAAATGAGCAAGACACAAGAGAGGTTGAATTGATATGAATTTATATTGATAAAAGTTGCCTAAAAGGCCTGGGATTTTTGACCAAAATGTTTGGTGATGATTTCTAAGAATTTCCATGAATTATTGAATTTAAATGGTAATTAAAAGACATAAAAATCCATAAATAAATTATGTAAATCAAGAATGGGGTTAAATCATCGTAACCATTGATAAAAATAACTAAAACATACTTGAGAAAAATAGTCAAAAGTCAAGAGGCATGTGTTAGGTAATTTAACGATAAATAATTAAGTAAAAATAACTAATTAAATATTATTATTAAAATTAATGGAAAATGCACAAATAAAAGTATAAAACATGAAATTATAAATTAAGAAGCTTATATATCAGAATATAACCTAACTAAAATCATTCATAATTTATAAAGACAATTATGACACTTAAAAGTATTTTTAAGGAATTATTTAATTAATAAATCAATAAAATGAATAAATAATTAATTAAATAATATTAAATTAAATAAAAACTTATAAATCAGAAAATATTCATAAACACCAACATTATGAGGTAACTAATGTCAAATATTATGATTAAATAAAGTATACAATGGAAATCATATAAACCAAAGCCAAACTACCGAAATTCTAATAAACGTACAAAAACGTATAATGAGAAAACGACTTCTACCACCAAATCTCTTATACCCAAATAATGAGAGAATCATAATGTACTTAAACTCCATAATCTAATAACAACCAAAGATGGGAAAGTCTACTAGTATACATCTCATGATCTAGCTCACTAGTTCATGTCACGCGAACTTACGCCGTGAATATATACCATGGTTTAGGCTTGCTTGGGGAGCAACAAGAATAGACGAAGATCTCGCTTTTGATCAGCCCCTAACACTCTCAAATCAAGTGAGTCATAGCCCCCTTTCAAACTCTTTTATATGTTTTACTTGCGGGGTGAAAAGTATGATTTATTAAAATGACTTTCTCTTATGAAATGATTCTTTGAGATAATGATAATGATATGGGAATTATATTGTATGTTCAACGTGTTATATGTTATATGATGAGCTTAAGTACTGTCAAACGGTGGTCCCCTGTACACTACTATTAACTCATTTGAGGCCTGTAGTTAGAGGGTTGCGCAACTAGGATTTGTCCCCTCATCCACTATTATAGGTAACGGTGGGATGTTTGGTCTGCCTTTGTGACCACCTTCATTTCCAGTCTGGCCTCGCGGTGCTCTAACTACTATATATTTATGGTCGTCTCCATGGCACGACCCTTGGTTATCTTTATGCACGTGATTGACAGCATGTGCTTATCATTATCTTATCATTTGGGACTGTATATATTGATTATTGGGACATAACCGGTCTTAGTAGTGGCTCAAGATCTATCTCATCAAATTATGTCATGGTAGTCTTACCATTGACCAAGAGGTATTGATATTATTCATGGTTGGTTATTATTGTTCGAACATACGGTTTGGGTATGGACAGTGTGATGGAATTCTTGGAAATTTTATGACATATTATTTCTTGGATTGGATTAAATATATGTGTTTTGTTAGCATAAACCTATGAACTCACTCAACTCTCGTAGTTGACACTATTTCTTCATGCTTTTCAGGTCTAGGGCAGTAAGTTAGCTTTTGGACCGCCTCATGGATGATGTGTTTAATTGTTGCATGTTGGACTAGTAATGCGAACATTTGATCTTTTGATAATGAATTTGGTTATGTAATGTTTATTAAACGTCAACTTGAACTTGTAACCTTTTGAATTTGATTGGCATTCGAAACTTTATGTTGATGTTTTATACTTAAATCTTTTGTACCATGTCGTTCTGTGGCATCTCGTGTTTCCGCTTTAGTTGGGGTGTTACAATATGCTTGCTATAAAGCACATACTAAAGTACCTTAAGGGTGTCCCCAGTTTGGGTCTTTGGTATCCCAAAGGCTCAGGCATGGATCTAATGGGTTATTCAGATTCAGATCATGCAGGTTGTAAGATAGACAGGAAATCCACTATTGGTGGATGTCATTTCCTTGGTGGTAAACTGGTCAGCTGGACCAGTAAAAAGCAAACTTCAGTTTCATTGTCCACTGCTGAAGCTGAATACGTGTCTGCAGCCAGTTGTTGTGCTCAGATACTCTGGATGAAGAACCAGTTGCTTGATTATAGTATTAAGTATTCATAGACCCCAATCTTTTGTGATAATACCAGTGCCATTGCTATCTCAAACAATCCAGTCATGCACTCAAAGACGAAGCACATTGATCTCAGGTATCACTTCATTCGTGATAATATTGTGAAAGGCAACATTGAACTCCATTTTATTCCCACTGACAAACAACTCACTGACATTTTTACTAAACCTCTGGATGTTAAAACTTTTGAATATCTTGTTGGTGAGTTGGGAATGTTAAACCCTTAAATCTGGAACCTTGGTATTGAACGCCGTTGTGTACTACTGGGATCCTTGATTTAACAGATTTATAAATCTATAACTGCTCAGATATTGAACGCCTTAGTGTACTATCTTTGCATTAATAGATTTTTGGATCAACATTCCAGGGGGAAGACTGAAAGATATATTTTTGTTCTTAAAAATGTTTAAGTTCAGGGGGAATTTATTAATTTATTTTCTCACTCGACAAATTTTCCAGAAAATATTACTGGTACTTTGTAAATGTGTCCCTCTCACTGGTAATTAGATAGGTTGAAGTGCATGTTTGAGGTGAATTTTTGTCTCCTTGTAAATTTGTCCCTCTCATTTGTCTGTATTAGTTGACGTGCACGTTTGAGGTTACCAGTCTCTTTCAAATTGTTTTCACTGGTACTTTACTGGAGTGTCCCTCCAGTGTACCATCAGTACATGCTTCACTGGAATAATCCGCCAGTGATACTGGAGTGTCCAGTCAACCTCCAGATGTACTGATATGTCAGTCATAATACTTTTTATACTTGGTCATTGTGCGTGCCACGTATGCAAAATCTTTGAAAAGATATTTATCTTGATATTTATCTTATTATCCTACGTGGCATGTCATTTTTGCAAAGAAATGATGGTATTTTTACCTTGGGAAGACAAAAAGTGCAACTTGTTACTGTTTGTGGGCTGTAAACCATCACACATTTATGTGTGAGGTGATGTATTTAATGCGGATCTCATAACCCGATCAAAATTATATTTGATAAATTCAAATTAACCGTTTGAGTTCCACATTCTCTCTCCTATATAAATACCCACTTTTACTTTCATAAGCATTTACTTCGAACATATTTACTACCAAGTTCTTCAAATTCCTTCATTTACTTCAATTCATTCAATTTCCATTCATCAATCTCCCACTCATATTTATTTCATCAAATCTTCATAAACCCTAATTCTTCAAATTTCATCTTCATTTCATCAATCTATCAAACAAAATGGCACCAAGACAATCTAATTCACCGAAAAATCTGCTTGCTGCAGAATATGCTCCGGTTGCCAATGTTGTTAAGGCACCCCATATCACCTTAGAGGCAAAGGCCATTAGGATAAACATGAACAATTGGATGGCTAGACTCACTAGCACCACTCATGCTCCCACCTCTCTCATCGGACGACTGAACGCCTTTTTCCTCAGTTGTCCACTTTATGGTGCTCTCACACATAATCCAGGAAAGATGTATCATGACTATTTGTGTGAATTTTGGTATACTGCTGTATATGTTGAAAACACTCAATCCATCAACTATACATTGCAACAAGGCACCAGGGCCTTTACTCTCACTGCCGATTCTCTCAGAGATATTCTTCAATTGAATTATCTGGCTGAAAATGAGATGGCAATTACTCTTCCAACTGGTCTAAATTTTAGAGATGTGTGCAGACTAATGGGTCACACAGATATACTGGATGAACATGGCCAGTTATCAAGGATAGCCATAATCTACATGAGCAAGCTGACTGACTCATGGAGATACTTTTTCACTCACCTTGTTGAGTGTTTAGGTGGCAGTTCTGGAGGATTGGACCAGATCAACCAAATGCAACTCCAGATTGCCTACTGTCTATGGTTTGGATATAGAGTAGACTTTGCTCAGATCTTCTTTGATGATCTGGTTGACCGTCTAAAGGTGAAAGGTAGAAAACCACACATTCCATATATTCGTTTTCTTTCACTGGTTTTTCTAAGAGCTCTGGGTGTTGAGTATGATTATGAAACAAATCATTTCTCTATGTGTGAATATCTGAGGGAATTAAGTTCCTTAAAATCAAGAGCAGGTGAGGTTGAAATTCCTGTAAATATGTTGAATCATTTTAGAAATGATGCACTGGAAGATGCGCAGGAAGTGGCTACAGGTGGGAACCTAGTTGGTGAAGGACCCTCTGGTGACCTAAATGTTGAAATTGTGCAACCAGTGACCCAGGTGGCTCCTGCAAATGTTACTCGACCAAGAACGGCCAGACGCCTTATGAGGGCTGGAGTTCATGTTAATACAGATAGAGCAGAATCAAGCCATCCAGGTGATGTCATGAATATTGATGGGTCTCCTATTTTTGAGGAAGAAAATGTTGTACAGAATGTTGAGCAGGTAGAAAATGTACAAGTTGTTGACCAGGAAACTGGTGAGCAAGATGCTCAGTTTGATTTGAATGTAGAAGTTGGTGATCAGACTGGTGATCAGACAGGTGATCAAACTGTTGATGAAACATTTGTTTGGAATGAGGCTGATTCACCCATGTCAGAAGGTAATATTTTTGATACTGACATGAGCTTTCTGGGTGATGATGTAATGAATATAGAACACTTACCAGAAATGCCACCACCTCCACCACAATCAAATGTTCCACCACCAGAATCCAATATGCCACAACCACCACCTCCTTCAATTCCACAAACCACTCCATATTTCAATCCTCCCACACTTTAAATTTCACAAACTCAACCACCACCAATTGAAACTCTAATTAACTTTCCTGAACACCGTGTGCTGGACTCGATTGCTGTAACATCTGAAAGATCCACTGAAGAGGTCCAGACACAAGTACCGTTGGTAACCAGAATGACTTCCACTCTTGATCCTCCCAGTGGTCCCTCCTCTTCTTCTTCAGCCAAGGTCCAAGACCTTTTAAGTAAGGTGGCGGACCTGGAGAGATCACTCCAGTCTTCATCCCAGGTTATTTCTGATTTTAAGTCCTTATTATCCAATAATCTAGCATCAGAAATGAATGTTTTTGCTGGGAATGAGAAGATAGTGTTTGAGAAGCTGGATGAGCTGGTACTGGCCACAAATAACAATTCTGAAAATATCAAAGTGGCAGTCCAGGGATTAGAAGCAAGGCTGGTTAGTTCTGTTCAGACTGCAGTGAAAGGTGAACTTGTTCAACCACTGGCAGGTCTGACAGATGAGGCTTAGAGGTTGACAACCAGGATTGGTAGTTTGGAAAGTAGGCCAACGCTTGATCAGAATGATGTTGTTAGCACTATCAGTGATGAGTGTGCTAAGAAGTTCAGACTTGGTATGTTGAAAGAAATTTCTGAAGAAATTTCTGAGTCTGTTCTTAAAACAATTCAAGATAGGTTGTTGCCACAGGTGGTAAACATGATTAATACTGAAATGCCAAAGCATTTGCCTCAGGAACTTGAAATTGTCAAGAAGGAAGTGACTCAATTAAGGAAAACTGTGAATATCACAGTTCCAGTGGCAGGAAGGACATTTGGTGCTACAGACAGATACATGCTTGAACAGTTATGGAGTGCCCACAAGTCTCCAACTGGTGGACATTCCAAGGGGGAAAAGTCGTCTGTTGCCACTGAGTCTGTTCAAGAAGGTTTGGTAAGGAAAAAGAAAGAGGTTGTTGCCAGTGCTATTGAAAAGGCCTTTAGCACTGAAGCTATCGTGCAACAAGAAGAAGTGACTGGTACTGATCCAGTGCACAAGCAGCACAGAGAGCACTTGGCACTGAAGCCATTGTGCAGGTTGAAGAGGCTACTGGTACTGATGAAGGTTTGGTAAGGAAAAAGAAAGAAGTTGTTGCCAGTGCTATTGAAAAGGCTTTTAGCACTGAAGCTATCGTGCAACAAGAAGAAGTGACTGGTACTGATTCCAGTGCACAAGCAGCACAGAGAGCACTTGGCACTGAAGCCATTGTGCAGGTTGAAGAGGCTACTGGTACTGATGCCAGTGAGCCCCAGTTTGAATCTTTTCCAGATATCCCAACAACTCTGAAGTCTGTAAAAGGAAAAGAACATATGGTATCTGGAGAAGAAACTGAAACTGCTGAAGGTTCATCAGAGTTTCCTACTGCTGATGATGACACCTCAAAGAAACTGGAGCAAGAATGTATAATGATAGAAATCTTCAAGAAAAATCAAAAGGATGAACTGCTGGCCCACCAAAGGGAGATAGCAAATATGGGGACTCTTGATTCATATAATGCTGGCAGATTGGGGATAAATATTGATGTTTACAAAAAGATGAAGGAAGACCCCAGAGTTCATCAATGTCTGAATGCATTGGATGATGTACACATTCGCTCCAGGTACTCTGAAGAAGAACAAGTTTATGATGCAGTTACGTATGGTGTCAGTGTAGTGGAACTGATCAGACAGAGAACGGAGGAACTGGTGAACCTCCAGAAGAAAATAAGAAAGAATGTTGGTGCTCTGGAGATAGAGTACAGGAAGAAGATTAAAGGCTTGCCTAAACTTACTGCCAAACAGCTCAAAGCAATTAAAGATGCAGATCTGAGCACATTCATTCCTCTGGATACTTCACTCAAAATTAATCGTGAAAAACTCCAGTCTGCCATGGAACAGCAGAAAGTATCCAAGGAAACTGAATATATGATCCAGATGGCTAAGCAAAAAGCCAAATATGAAGAAATGTTGAATTTCAGGGCTGATGCCAGAAGGATCATTGGTGCAGAGATCAAATTAGCTGAAAATCATAAAGGCTTGTCCAAGTTTGAAATAAAGTTGACCAGGGAAGGTAACTTTACTGATGAAAGGAAGAGTGCTTTAGTCCAAGCTTTTGGATGGACTGAACTGAAGGAGATTGCCTTAATGTTCAAGGGGAAGACTGATTTGTCGACTGATGTTAAAGTATTTTTGAAAAGGATTGAGAAAGTATGGAAGAGAAAGCAACAGATGGAAGTTGCAATAGGTATGAAGCCAGCAGAGTCTGTACCATCCTCACCTTCACTAAAGAGAAAGGCTTCTGAAGATGCTCTAGGACAGACGTCGAAAAGAAGGGCCTGACTCTTTTATCATTTACTTGTAATTGTATTTAATTTCTCAAAATTGTAACTTATTTTCTGTTGATGGCTGTAAATATAGTTGCATATTTTGATTCACAAAGTAAGTGATCAGATTTAGTCTAAGTTAGAATTAAAAGATGAAACTGGAACACTGATGATCTATAAAGTGTTTCCCAGTAACATAAATTTTTAGACTAAGTCAAAACAAGTGTTTTTCAAGCATACAAAAATTGTATAGATATAAGCTTGAAAAACCTTGCATTATTTCTAAACAAATAGGGGGAATTTGTTAGGTCCAGATTTACTGTACTCGCTCCAGACTCGACTACTGGAGCCTTACTGAAGATCTGTCCAGAAATGATATTTACTGGACCTACTCTAGACTTGGAAACTGGAGTCCCTCTGAAGATTTGTTCAGAAATAATGGAAGACCAGTGAGCAAATACTTGTATAGGAAATCTGGAGACATCCTCCAGATTAGCTCACTGGACTTCACCCCAGTCCAGATCTATTCTACTGAAGACATTCTCACTGAAGTCAAAGACTGAAGTTAGAATAAAGAAGACTGACAAATGGCGGAGTCCACTGGAAGTCTTACCAGATCTACGACTGGAGGATTGTCAGTGTTCTAGACCTTACAAGTCTGAACACTGATATCGAGGAATTGACTTTTTGCCTTTACACACTTTCCAAAGAACATTCCACTTGTTCTTTACCAAGGTGCTTACATGTGTAAAGGTGGTTGGTTAAAAGGATTATTGTCATATTGATGTGACTTTATCCTTGTACCTTAACCAATGCATTTAATGACCTTGTCGGTTCATTAAATGCATGCAACCATATTTGTACGGCACAAATTCACTGGTGAATTTGTTTGCCTATAAATACAAAGTCATTTCTTCGTTAAAATTACTTTTAGCATAAAAGGTGAATTTGTCTAAATACTCTCGATCTTAAACAGGGATACTTCACAACTTTAAGTATCTCGATCCAAAGAGTTTATTTGGCAAATATAGATCATTTGTAATTCATAGGTTGTTAGGATACTTACATATTTGTATTATCTTGATTCCGCACAACCTTGTATTTTATTTAATTTCTCAAAATTGTAACTTATTTTCTGTTGATGGCTGTAAATATAGTTGCATATTTTGATTCACAAAGTAAGTGATCAGATTTAGTCTAAGTTAGAATTAAAAGATGAAACTGGAACACTGATGATCTATAAAGTGTTTCCCAGTAACATAAATTTTTAGACTAAGTCAAAACAAGTGTTTTTCAAGCATACAAAAATTGTATAGATATAAGCTTGAAAAACCTTGCATTATTTCTAAACAAATAGGGGGAATTTGTTAGGTCCAGATTTACTGTACTCGCTCCAGACTCGACTACTGGAGCCTTACTGAAGATCTGTCCAGAAATGATATTTACTGGACCTACTCTAGACTTGGAAACTGGAGTCCCTCTGAAGATTTGTTCAGAAATAATGGAAGACCAGTGAGCAAATACTTGTATAGGAAATCTGGAGACATCCTCCAGATTAGCTCACTGGACTTCACCCCAGTCCAGATCTATTCTACTGAAGACATTCTCACTGAAGTCAAAGACTGAAGTTAGAATAAAGAAGACTGACAAATGGCGGAGTCCACTGGAAGTCTTACCAGATCTACGACTGGAGGATTGTCAGTGTTCTAGACCTTACAAGTCTGAACACTGATATCGAGGAATTGACTTTTTGCCTTTACACACTTTCCAAAGAACATTCCACTTGTTCTTTACCAAGGTGCTTACATGTGTAAAGGTGGTTGGTTAAAAGGATTATTGTCATATTGATGTGACTTTATCCTTGTACCTTAACCAATGCATTTAATGACCTTGTCGGTTCATTAAATGCATGCAACCATATTTGTACGGCACAAATTCACTGGTGAATTTGTTTGCCTATAAATACAAAGTCATTTCTTCGTTAAAATTACTTTTAGCATAAAAGGTGAATTTGTCTAAATACTCTCGATCTTAAACAGGGATACTTCACAACTTTAAGTATCTCGATCCAAAGAGTTTATTTGGCAAATATAGATCATTTGTAATTCATAGGTTGTTAGGATACTTACATATTTGTATTATCTTGATTCCGCACAACCTTGTATTTTATTTAACATCATAAATAAAATACACTTGAAAAATTACATTGTGTTCCACCTTTACTTTATTGCTTTTAGTCTTGTATTACTTTGTTTATATACTTGCATTTATATTCAAGTAATACTAGTCCAATCTAATGCTTATTAGACTTGTTGTATTTTACATTCTGGGTTAACCATCAAGAGAGTTTGGGACTCACAATTGGTATCAGAGCAGAAGGCTAAACATTGCCTAGATCTGTTTCTTTGATGGCCACCACTAAAAATACACAAGGAAACTTTAATTTTGGTCCTGATCCTAATGTTAATATTAATGATCAAAATACTGACCCCACCCATTGTTAATAACACTAATCCACCACCTCCTACTCCTACTCCTGCTTCTCCACATGTGCACGTGCACTATTCAAATAATCCTGTTCCTAAATTCAGTGGGAATAGCGATGAATTTGGTACGTGGAAGGCTAGGATGATATTGCATATCACTGGTATTGAGAGAAACATGATGAAAATCTTAAATGAAGGACATTATGTCCCCACATCACCTCTTAATGCTCTTCTTGATCCAACTGGATCTAGAAGAGGCAGGGAAAAGAGGGAGGAATATTGGTCTGAAGAGGAGAGGAGATTGGTAAATCTAGATACCCTTCTCAAAAACATGATCCTCGGGGCTGTTCCAGAAACCCTAATTCCCACACTAGTTCTTTTTCCCAGTGCTAAAACCATGTGGGATGAACTGGTGAACCAGTATGAAGGAGGAGATGACACCATTGTCACCAGAAAAGTCTCCTTAAACAAGAGGTATGAGTCATTTTTTGCTCAGCCCAATGAGTCTCTCACTGGTACTTACACCAGATTTATGAGCATCATTAACCAGTTGAGAGGACTGGGGGTTGAGAAAGACAAGGATATACTTCTGGAGAAATTTTGTGATATTTTATCCACCAAATGGTCTTACATGATCCTGGTCTTAAGACAAGGTAAAACTCTGCACACTCACACTCTGTCAACTCTATATGGAGCTTTCAGATACACTGAGAAAAATCAAGCTCAAAGAGTTGTGGCAGAACAAGATGCCTATAACCATGCCTCCGGTAGTCCTATTGTGGTTAGTCATACTGAACCACACGGTACAGCACTAATATATTCTGAGAATGTATTTTCAATGAAGAAGATGGTGTCTGAACTCATGGAATCTGGAGAATCTAGTCAAATCTCTCCAGCCTGTGATGAATTTGAAAATGATGACCTGGTTGCTATGATCGCTAAAACGTTTAACCATTTCAAAGCAAGAGCAAATAGGCCATCTGTACAATTTGCATCCAGTTCTTCAACTGATAAGACCAATCTGACATGCTTTAAGTGTGGCAGAAAAGGTCATTTCATGAAAGATTGCAAGTCCAGTCAGTTTGTATCCCAGCCTGGTCCATTTACTTCAAATAAAAAGCCTGATGATAGCTATAAATCTAAATACAAAAAGCTTAAGGCTCAAATTGCTCTCATGGCACAACAAATGAAAATAATAAGTGCATGATTGCAACAACTGAAGAGAAATGGGTTCCTTCTGATGAATCATCTGCTGATGAAGAAGAAGAAAGAGATTGATGTTACATGGCTCTGGCAGACGAAGAGCACCTGGTGAAGGAAGATGTCACATCTGGAAGATGGGTGGACATTGTTATCAAAAAGGTTAGTGATTATGATACTGAAACTGGCCATGAATTAAAACTGGATATTGCTGAAGCTCTTAATTCTGATTTAATCTTTGTTGAAACTGTTAGATCTGACTATGTAAATGGTCTAGAAACAGATTTTTCTGAAATTACATTTTTAAAATCAAAATTAAAAAAACTTCAAGACATTGAACTGGCATTTCAAGCCCAGGTTCTGGTAACTGAACAACTGATTCAAGAAAAACAAGATCTTGAAGTCATTTTAGAAAAAGAAAAACTGGTGATTAAATCATGGCTTAAAACCAGAAAGCCATATGATGCTGGAGTAAATCAATTTCCCACTCAAAAACGTGCTTATTTAGATGGAAATACTCATGTTGCATCATTAATACCAGTAATTGATCGGTTACCAGAGGGATTCAGGCCCATTACCATTTATGATGAGCCTGTAACTCCCAAGGCCAATATTTTCCCAGTTCAATCCCCAGAGGTTAAGAATGGAGCATTCCAGATGACTGCTCCAGTTGAAAAGGTCAATTGGAATAAACCTTTGCCTCAGACTGCTTCGAATGAACCCCAGGTTCAAATGAAGAAGACCAGTTCCCTTCCTAAGCCTCGAGTCCAGTCAACTGGAAAGGCTCAGGTGTCATCTGAAGAAAGTATTTTGTTAAGGTTAGAGAGCCAGTTTCAATTACTGACTCGTCAATTTCAAAGTTTTAATGCAAGATTAAACTTTATTGAGGGTACTTCATCTAGCCCTAGACAAAATACCAAACCTTTTTCCAAGAAAGATAAATATATTTCTCTAGTTGAGAAAAAGAAAAAGGTTTCAAAACTATCAATCCCAGTGGTCTTTTCAACTAAGACTACTGTTGAAGAAAGTGAACTCAACCAGATACCTCCAGGGACCTATAAGGAAGGGTCCAGTGAACCCATCAGTCGATGGGTTCCAAAATCTAATTGATATATCTGGTGGATGTGCAGGGCGATCGAAAGAAATTTATCTGGTATCTTGACAGTGCAGCTGGCAGGACAATGACCGGATGTAAGACCCTACTGGAGGAATTCGTAATTTCTGACGGACCCTCCATTAATTTTGGAAATGATAATTGTGGAAAAACTGAGGGGTATGGTGTTCTAAACAATGGACAAGTCAAATTCAGACGAGTTGCATTTGTGAATGGTTTGAAATATAACCTGATCAGTGTCAGTCAACTGTGTGATGATGGCTATCAAGTTCTATTCAATATTGCTCATGGCATCGTATTCAAAAAGGACTGGAAGATGGTATTGATTGCTCCCAGAAGAGGGAATGTGTACGTGATGGATATGGAAAGCTCTCCTTCAGAGCAGTGTTTCTATACTCAAGCTGATGAAGACACAAACTGGTTATGGCACAAAAGGTTATCCCATTTAATATTCAAAAATATTAATAAGTTGTCTAGAAAACAACTGGCAGATGGGATACCTTCAGTTTCCTTCAAAAAGGAAAGGCCATGTCCAGGATGTGAGATGGGTAAGCAGAAACGTACCAGTTTCAAGACCAAACAGAATTTCAGCATATCTGAACCTCTTCATATGCTTCATATGGACCTCTTCGGTCCAGTGAATGTTCAGACTCGTGCTGGTAAAAGATACACCTTGGTGATCGTAGATGAATTCTCCAGATATTGTTGGGTTATCTTTCTCAGGTCTAAAAATGAAGTTGCTGCTGAAATCATCAGTCTTATCAAGCAAATTGAGCTCAAGTACAGTCGAAAGGTGTGTCAGTTAAGAAGAGACAATGGAACAGAATTCCAGAATGCAACTCTGGAGTCATTCTGTACTGACACTGGCATCTCCCAGAATTTCTCATCAGCCCGCTCTCCAGAACAGAATGGAGTGGTGGAAAGGAAGAATCGAACGCTGATAGAAGCTGCCAGGAGTATGCTTGCTGAATCTGGTCTTTCTACCAGTTTCTGGGCTGAAGCAATTGCTACTGCTTGTCACACCCAGAACCGGTCTGTGTACATCAAAAGACACAAAAAGACAGCCTATGAAGTCTTAAGAAATTGAAAACCAAATATTGGTTATTTTCACGTTTTTGAATGTCCAGTGTATATCCTGAACGACTCTAGTCAGTTAGGTAAATTTGATGCCAAAGCTGATGAAGGATATTTCTTAGGTTATTGAGCCATTCGCAAGGCCTTCGGAGTCTATAACAAGAGACTGGAGAAGGTCCATGAGTCAATACATGTCACATATGACGAATCAAATGCAGCAATCAATAAAAAGCCAACCCTTGATACTCCCCAGTAACTCCAATTGTCTTCTGTGAATCTGATCCCATCAATTGCAAAGATTTACCTGAAGAAGTTTCCAGTCATCCTGATCTGGAACCTGTTCAGACTAAGAAACCCTCCAGTAGTACTCCATTCTATGCTTCAATTATTTTCAAGCTACCCACTGAAATTATTATTGGATCAGATGTGCGTACTACTCCCCCAGTATCAGTCCCAGTTGAGACTGAACCAGTACTTCAAGAAATGCCTTCAGTTGAAGAATTTCATGATGCAAATCGTGATTTAAATGATTCAGATGAAGATGTTGAAGTAGTCTGGCAAGATCCTTCTCCAGAAGCAACACCAGAGGAGACTCAACTGAACTCTTGCACTGATATTGTTGTCAGTAACAATCCTGGTCAATACTCCAGATGGACAAAAGCTCATCCTATCGATCAGATCATAGGTGACTCCAGTCGAGGGGTTCTGACCAGAAGAGCCTCCAGAAATCAATGCTTATATGTCAGTTTCTTATCACTGAACGAACCAAAGAAGATTGACGAGGCTATGTAAGATCCAAGCTGGGTGATAGCTATGCAAGAAGAGCTTCACTAGTTTGAAAGGAACAAGGTTTGGTACCTGGTTCCTTTCCCAGTTGGAAAGAAAGAACCAATTGGAACCAGATGGGTCTTCAGGAATAAGGTAGATGAAGATGGCCATGTCATCAGAAACAAGGCCAGACTGGTAGCACAAGGGTACTGCCAGTCAGATATCAATTTTGATGAATCATTTGCTCCAGTGGCTAGACTTGAAGCGATCAGAATATTCTTAGCATTTGCTGCTCATCATCAATTCAAGGTCTACCAGATGGACGTTAAAAGCGCATTTTTGAATGGAAAACTTGAAGAAGAAGTTTATGTCAGACAACCACCAGGTTTCATTGATGAAAAACATCCCCACTGGGTATATCGTCTGGACAAAGCACTTTATGGTCTCAGACAAGCTCCACGTGCCTGGTATGATACTCTGATTAAACATTTAATGAAAAATGGTTTTAAAAGAGGTGCAATTGACAATACCTTATTTATTCTTCATGAAAAAGGTAATCTTCTGATGGTACAAATTTATGTTGATGATATTATTTTTGGGTCTACTGATGAAAACATGTGCAAGAAATTTTTGAAAATCATGTCGACTGAATATGAGATGAGTTTAATGGGTGAATTAACATATTTTCTAGGACTCCAGATTAAACAGACCAGAGATGGTATTTTTATTAATCAAGAGAAATATGTTAGAGATCTTTTAAAGAAATATGATATGAACTCTTCACCATCTAAACCCACTCCAATTTTTGCACCACTAACACTGGACTCAGATCCAGATGGTAAACCAGTGAACACCACTGTCTATAGAGGTATGGTTGGTTCACTGATGTATTTAACTGCCAGTAGACCAGATATTATGTTTTCAACATGTTTATGTGCCAGATATCAGTCTAATCCAAAAGAATCTCATATGCTTACTGTAAAGCACATACTGAAATACCTTAAGGGTGTCCCCATTTTGGGTCTTTGGTATCCCAAAGGCTCAGGCATGGATCTAATGGGTTATTCAGATTCAGATCATGCAGGTTGTAAGATAGACAGGAAATTCACTACTGGTGGATGTCATTTCCTTGGTGGCAAACTGGTCAGCTGGACGAGTAAGAAGCAAACTTCAGTTTCATTGTCCACTGCTGAAGCTGAATACGTGTCTGCAGCCAGTTGTTGTGCTCAGATACTCTGGATGAAGAACCAGTTGCTTGATTATGGTATTAAGTATTCAAAGACCCCAATCTTTTGTGATAATACCAGTGCCATTGCTATCTCGAACAATTCAGTCATGCACTCAAAGACGAAGCACATTGATCTCAGGTATCACTTCATTCGTGATAATATTGTGAAAGGCAACATTGAACTCCATTTTATTCCCACTGACAAACAACTCGCTGACATTTTTACTAAACCACTGGATGTTAAAACTTTTGAATATCTTGTTGGTGAGTTGGGAATGTTAAACCCTTAAATCTGGAACCTTGGTATTGAACGCCTTTGTGTACTACTGGGGATCCTTGATTTAACAGATTTATAAATCTATAACTGCTTAGATATTGAACGCCTTTGTGTACTATCTTTGCATTAATAGATTTCTGGATCAACATTCCAGGGGGAAGACTGAAAGATATATTTTTGTCCTTAGAAATGTTTTATTTTCAGGGGGAATTTATTAATTTATTTTCTCACTGGACAAAATTTTCTGGAAAATATTACTGGTACCTTGTAAATGTGTCCCTCTCACTGGTAATTAGATAGGTTGAAGTGCATGTTTGAGGTGACTTTTGTCTCCTTGTAAATGTGTCCCTCTCATTTGTCTGTATTAGTTTATGTGCATGTTTGAGGTTACCAGTCTCTTTCAAAATGGTTATCATTGGTACTTTACTGGAGTGTCCCTCCAGTGTACCATCAGTGCATGCTTCACTGGACTAATCCACCAGTGATACTGGAGTGTCCAGTCAACCTCCAGATGCACTGAAATGAGTCATAGTTTGTCAGTCATAATATTTTAATACTTGGTCATTGTGCGTGCCACGTATGCAAACTTTTTGAAAAGATATTTATCTTAATATCCTACGTGGCATGTCATTTTTCAAACCTAATGATGGTATTTTTACCTTGGGAAGACAAAAAGTGCAAGTTGGTAATGTTTGTGGGCTGTAAACCGTCACACATTTATGTGTGATGTGATGTATTTAATGCGGATCTCAGAACCCGATCAAAACTATATTTGATAAATTCAAATTAACCGTTTGAGTTCCACATTCTCTCTCCTATATAAATACCCACTTTCATTTTCATTAGCATTTACTTCGAACATATTTACTCCAAATTCTTCAAATTCCTTCATTTACTTCATTCTTCATTCAATTTCCAATCATAAATCTCTCTCATATTTACTTCATCAAATCTTCATAAACCCTAATTTTTTGTTCCATATCATCTATCTATCATATTCAATGGCACCAAGACAATCTAATTCACCGAAAAATCTGCTCGCTGCTGAATATGCTCCCGTTCCAAATATTGTAAAGGCACCTCATATTACATTAGAGGCAAAGGCAATAAGAATAAACATGAATAACTGGATGGCCAAACTCTCACTCTCCAGTGTTCATAATGCCCAATCCATTATTGGGAAATTAAATACCTTTTTTCTCTCATGTCCTCTTTATGGTGCATTGACCCTAAATCCTGGGAGGATGTACCACGACTATCTCTGTGAATTCTGGTACACTGCAGTATATGATGATGAAACTTCCTCAATTTCTTATTCTCTTAAGCAAG
Organism: Erigeron breviscapus; assembly: GCA_034093135.1. Lineage (NCBI taxonomy): Eukaryota > Viridiplantae > Streptophyta > Magnoliopsida > Asterales > Asteraceae > Erigeron > Erigeron breviscapus. The sequence goes on from CM067168.1 coordinate 116,663,959, forward strand.
GTACCAGATCCTTGGCTTTCACTGTTGATACACTCAGGTCTGTTCTTCAATTGAACTATTTTGAACAGAATGAGATGCCCATTGAACTTCCCTCTGTCATAAATACAAGGGAAGTGTGCAGATTGATGGGGCACACAAACATACTGGATGAGCATGGCCAGCTATCCAGAAAGGAAACAATCTACATGAGCAGGTTGTCAGACTCATGGAGATTCTTTTTCACTCATATAGTTGAATGTTTGGGAGGCAGTTCTGGAGGACTTGACCAGATAAATCAAACACATCTCTAGATTGCTTACTGCCTCTGGTTCGGATACAGAGTGGATTTTGCTCAAATTTTATTTGATGATCTGGTAGAGCATCTTAAGGTGAAAGGTAGAAAAGCATTTGTACCTTATATTCATTTCCTTTCACTAATTTTCAAAAGAGCTCTAGGTGACCAGTATGATTTTGAAACCACTCACTTTTCTGTATGTGAGTATATGCGTGATCTGACCAACCTTAAATCTCCACGAAATGAGGTAAATATCCCTCAGACCATGCTTAGCTTCCGAAGGAAAGAAAACGATGCTTCATTATCTGATGAGCCAGAAGAGGCTCCAGGAGGGAACCAGGTTGGTGAAGGACCCTCTGGAGTCCTAAATGTTGAAATTGTGCAACCAGTAACCCAGGTGGCTCCTGAAGTTCAGCAGACTTCTAATGTTACTCGACCCAGAACTTCCAGACACCTTAGAAAGGGTGGAGTTCAGGTCAATCTGAATAGAGCAGAATCGAGCCATCCTGGTGACATAATGAATGAAGATGGGTCACTAATTGTTGAGCAGATAGAGAATGTTGTACAGGATGTTGAGCAGGAAGAAAATATTGTACAGATTGATGAGCAGGTGACTAGTGAGCAAGATGCTCAGATAGACTTAAATAAAGAAGTGGTTGATCAGGCAGTTAGGACGGCTCCAGATTGGGATGAAATAGATTCCCCAATGTCTGAAGGTAACATGTTTGATGTTAACATGAACTTTCTGGGTGAAGAAGTAGAAAATGTTGTCACATCTGTTATTGCTTCAGTCACCCAACCACTTACTGAAATGCCACCACCACCAGAATCCATTACTGCACCACCACCACCACCATTTTCAATACCAATAAACACTCCATATTTCAATCCACCTTCAATTCAAATTTCACAAAATCAACCACCACCACTTGAAACTCCAATTGATTTATCTGAACACCGTGTGCTGGACTCCACTGTAGTAACATCTGAAGTTTTAACTGAAGAGGTCCAGGCACAAGTACCTTTGGTGACCAGATTGGCTTCTGGATTGGCACCTCCCAGTGGTCTCTCCACTTCGTCTTCAGCCGAGGTCCAAGGCCTTTTAAGTAAGGTGGCGGACCTGGAGAGATCACTCCAGTCTTCATCACAGGTTGTTTCTGATTTCAAATCTCTTTTATCGAATAATCTTTCATCAGAAATGAATCTTTTTGCTGGTAACGAGAAGCTGGTGTTTGAGAAGTTGAATGAGCTGGTACTGGCCACAAATAACAATTCTGAAAATATCAAAGTGGCAGTCCAGGGATTAGAGGCAAAACTGGTGAAATCTGTTCAGACTGCAGTAAAAGCTGAAATTGTTCAACCACTGGCAGGTCTGACAGATGAAGTTCAGAAGTTAATCACCAGGATAAGTAATTTGGAGAGTTGGCCAACACTTGATCAGAATGCTGTTGTTAGCACCATCTGTTAGGACCAGTTTACTGGTAAACTAGCCAGTCTCCAGTTGCACCTGGAGACCCAGTGAATCTGGAGACCCAGAAGATTTGTCCAGAAATATATTAAAGTCCAGTTGCATCGTACAGTTAACGCAACTGAAGACTTCCTCCAGTTGAGAACTGACCAGTTGAAGAATCCTTCTAGTTGAAGTCGAAGACAACAAGTGGAAGATAGATAATGACAATGGCAGCGAAGCCCAGTTGACATTCTAGTCAGTTACAAACTGGAGACCGTCAGTGGAAAGCTCTTACAAAGCTTTACACTGATTACGAGGAATTGACTTTTTTGCTTTATGTGCTTTTACCCGGATAATAAGATTTATCTTATTATTTAAGTACAAAAAGGTACATAAAGCTGGTTGAATAAAGTTGCTTTATACTGCAACTTACACTGCATTTTAAGGAATTAAATGTTATTCCTTAAATGCTCTCAACCATATTTGTACGGCCAAAGTTAACATCCCAATGTTAACTTTGCCTATAAATACAAGTCATTGCACAACAAGAATAACAAGTGATAAAACTCTTCAAAAGTTGAAAACTTCACACTTTTCAAACCTGCAATATTCTTGGTTAACTTGTGCAATATTCTCTCAATCACAAAAAGGAACATTTCAAAACTTTAAGTGTTTCAATTGTTTAGAGAAATTCCAAGTGTAGATTAATTGTAGTTCATAGGTTGTTAGGATATTTACATACTTTGTATTATCTTGGTTCCGCAAAAACCTTGTAATTTATTTAAAGTTAATAAATAAATTACACTTGAAAATTACATATTGTCTCACCAATTTACTTTAAGTATTTTACTTTATTGCATTGTTCTTTACTTATTGTCACTTAATAAGTAATCTATCTAGAACTTGGTATATACTCTCTGTAACTGGTCGTCTCCAGTTTAGAGCTTATATTGCAAAGTAACTCCACCATCGACATTGAGGTATCTTCAGGTAGTACCATCTATTGAGTTGGGACTTACAAGTGGTATCAAAGCAGAAGGCTAATAAACTTGCCTAGATCTGCTAAGATGAACACTACTGAAGGTGGAGATGGTTCTGGTCAAGGTGAAAACCCTTTGAATACTAATACACCACCTCATCAAAATGCTAATTCTAACACTTCTCCTCCTACTGCCCCAAATCACGTCCATGTACATTATTCTAACACTCCTGTTCCAAAATTTGATGGAAACAGTGAGACCTTTGGTACATGGAAGGCCAGAATGCTTTTGCATTTCGGTGGGATAGGGAGGTATATGTTGAAAATCATTAAGGATGGACCATATATACCCATGTCTCTTGGGGTAAGTCCTCTTCTAGATCCAACTGGAAGAAGAGGTTCTAGAGAAAAGCTCGAAGACCATTGGTCTGATGAGGATCGTAGACTTGTAGATCTGGACACCAGACTCAAGAACATGATCCTTGGAGCTGTTCCTGAAGATCTAATTCCAACACTTGTGTTGTTCCCCAGTGCAAAGTCAATGTGGGATGAATTAGTTATTCAGTTTGAAGGAGGTGATGACACTATTGTCACCAGGAAAGTTGCCTTGAACAAGAAGTATGAATCCTTCTTTGCTCTACCCAATGAAAGTCTAACTGGTACATACACCAGATTTTCTAGCCTCATTAATCAGCTGAGAGGCTTGGGTGTAGAGAAGGATAAGGATATTCTTCTTGAGAAGTTTTGTGATATTCTTCCTTCCAAATGGGAAAACATGGTTCTTGTCTTAAGACAAGGTAAAACCTTGCACAGCCATACTCTTGCATCGCTCTATGGAGCCTTCAGATTCACTGAAGATAATAATGCTGCAAGACTGGTGGCTAAGCAAGATGCCATGAACCATGCCCAGAGTCCCAAGGTTGCTAGTGTAACTGAGCGACCTTGTGCTGCTTTAATGTCTGCAGAGAGTATCCAGGCACACTCAATGAAGGAGATGTTAAACAGTTTCTTGAACTCTGGCCTGACCACTGAAATCAGTGATGGTTGTGATGAAACTGACGATGATGATCTGGTAGCCATGATTGCTAAAACCTTTAACAGGTTTAAGCATAAATCTAAAAGATTTAATGGCCCAAACAATGCTTCCAGCTCCAGCTCTCTGGATAAAACCAATCTTACCTGCTATAAATGCGGTAAGAAAGGTCATTTTATGAAGGAATGCAGATCTAGTCAGATGAACAACCAAACTGGCCCCCCTGTCCCTAATTTCAATCGGCCTGATGATAGCTACAAAGCTAAATATAAAAAGCTTAAGGCCCATATTGCCCTCCTGTCCATGGAAAAAGAAAAGGATCAGTGCTTAATGGCTCAAACTGAGGGAAAATGGGAGTACTCTGATGACTCATCAGCTGATGAAGAAGAGGAAAGGGACATGTGTTTCATGGCCTTGGAAGATCAACAGCAGCATGTGGCAAAAGAAGATGTCATCACTGGAAGATGGGTGGACATCATTTTGAAGAAGGTATGTGATTATGACAATCAGGTTGACCCTGAACTGAAACTGGACCTTGTTGAATCATTAAGTGGTGATTTGGCTTTTGTGGAAACTATTAGAGCAGATAGTGAAAGATATCTTGACACTATCTTAATTGAACTAAACAATGTTAAACCACAACTGAATGATTTACAAAGTGTCCAGCTGGCTCTCAAGGAGTCAGTTTTAAAAATTGAGGCTTTGGAACTTGATAATCAAAAATTATTTTCTGATCTTGAAAAAGAACAAAAGATTATCAAGTCATGGGTAAAAGCATCTGGAAAGAACTTTGATGCATTTTCTAGAACTATTGATGCCCAGAGTCCCAAGGTTGCTAGTGTAACTGAGCGACCTTGTGCTGCTTTAATGTCTGCAGAGAGTATCCAGGCACACTCAATGAAGGAGATGTTAAACAGTTTCTTGAACTCTGGCCTGACCACTGAAATCAGTGATGGTTGTGATGAAACTGACGATGATGATCTGGTAGCCATGATTGCTAAAACCTTTAACAGGTTTAAGCATAAATCTAAAAGATTTAATGGCCCAAACAATGCTTCCAGCTCCAGCTCTCTGGATAAAACCAATCTTACCTGCTATAAATGCGGTAAGAAAGGTCATTTTATGAAGGAATGCAGATCTAGTCAGATGAACAACCAAACTGGCCCCCCTGTCCCTAATTTCAATCGGCCTGATGATAGCTACAAAGCTAAATATAAAAAGCTTAAGGCCCATATTGCCCTCCTGTCCATGGAAAAAGAAAAGGATCAGTGCTTAATGGCTCAAACTGAGGGAAAATGGGAGTACTCTGATGACTCATCAGCTGATGAAGAAGAGGAAAGGGACATGTGTTTCATGGCCTTGGAAGATCAACAGCAGCATGTGGCAAAAGAAGATGTCATCACTGGAAGATGGGTGGACATCATTTTGAAGAAGGTATGTGATTATGACAATCAGGTTGACCCTGAACTGAAACTGGACCTTGTTGAATCATTAAGTGGTGATTTGGCTTTTGTGGAAACTATTAGAGCAGATAGTGAAAGATATCTTGACACTATCTTAATTGAACTAAACAATGTTAAACCACAACTGAATGATTTACAAAGTGTCCAGCTGGCTCTCAAGGAGTCAGTTTTAAAAATTGAGGCTTTGGAACTTGATAATCAAAAATTATTTTCTGATCTTGAAAAAGAACAAAAGATTATCAAGTCATGGGTAAAAGCATCTGGAAAGAACTTTGATGCATTTTCTAGAACTATTGATGCCCAGAAGAATGCATGGAAATCTGGAGATCTGGAGATGGCAGCTCTCATACCAGATCTTCATGCATTGCCTCCAGCTCTCAGGGTTGAAACTTCTTATGATCAACCTGAAGCTGTTAAAACTGAACCCATTGAGACCACCCCCATTGAGGTTAAACTTGGAGCCAAACAGGCTAGTACTCCAGTTAAAAAGACCACTGGTAACAAGCCTTTACCTCAAAAGTCTAAGGTGCCCAAGACCCAGAAGACTAAAACTCCAGCTGAACCAAGGTCCAAGGTTCAGCTGCCTGATGAAAACAATATTTTGTTTAAACTGGAAAGTCAACTCCAACTTTTGTCTCGACAGGTTCAGAGTTGTACTGCCCGGATTAAAAATATGGAAGGAGGTTCATCACCTCCAGTTTTAAAACAAAATATTAAACCCCCTTCAAAACCAAAACAAAAGAATGTACCATCTGGAACTAAATCTGATAAGAAAAAGGGGAGTAGGTATCAAATACCAATCGTTTTTACTCCTGCACCTGGATCTGGTGAAAAAGATCCAGATGTAGTCTTCAGTTTACCTCCACAACAATCAACTGTGACTTCTGTAGAGAAGTCCAGTGAACCCATCAAGAAAAGATGGGTTCACAAAAATAACTGATGATTTTTGTGGGTGTGCAGGGCGATCGAAAGAAGAATATCTGGTATCTGGACAGCGCTGCTGGCCGGACTATGACCGGATGTAAGCCCCTGCTTGAAGAGTTCACTGTCCAAGATGGACCGACAGTGACGTTTGGTAATGATCAAAGTGGAAAGACTGAAGGATATGGTGTGCTTAATAATGGACAAGTCGAATTCAAGAAAGTTGCATTTGTAAATGGTTTGAAATACAACATAATCAGTGTCAGCCAACTTTGTGATGATGGCTTTAGAGTTTTGTTCGATATTGCTCAAGGAACCATATTTAACAAGGATTGGAAAGTGGTGATGGTTGCACCAAGAAAAGGTAATGTGTACATCATGGATATGGAACCAGCTGCAAAAGAGCAGTGCTTCTATACCAAAGCTGATGAGGACACCAACTGGCTGTGGCATAAAAGATTATCCCATCTTAATTTCAAAAATATTAACAAGTTGTCTCGCAAACAACTGGTTGATGGGATACCACAGATTTCTTTTAATAAAGAAAAGCCATGTCCAGGGTGTGAGATGGGCAAGCAAAAAAGGGTCAGTTTCAAAACTAGGCAAAACTTTAGCATCACTGAACCTCTTCACATGCTACATATGGATCTCTTTGGTCCAGTGAATGTTCAAACTAGAGCTGGGAAGAAATACACTCTAGTTGTGGTCGATGAATTCACCAGATACTGTTGGGTGGGATTCCTCAGATCCAAAAGTGATGCACCTGCTGAAATCATCTCTCTCATCAAGAGAATTGAACTCAAGTATACTCGAAAAGTCTGTCAGTTGCGAAGTGATAATGGTACTGAATTTCGAAATAAGGTACTTGAAACATTTTGCAATGACACTGGCATCTCTCAAAACTTCTCATCAGCACACTCTCCAGAGCAGAATGGAGTTGTGGAAAGAAAGAATCGCACACTGATAGAAGCAGCCAGAAGTATGCTATCTGAATCAGGTCTTCCCACCAGTTTCTGGGCTGAAGCGGTTGCAACTGCTTGTCACACCCAAAACCGGTCAGTCTACATCAAGAGACATAAGAAGACTGCCTATGAAGTACTCAGGAATCGTAAACCAAATATTGGATATTTACATGTATTTGGTTGTCCAGTTTATATCTTAAACGATTCCAGTCAGCTTGGAAAGTTTGATGCAAAAGCTGATGAAGGAGTATTTTTAGGTTATTCAGATATTCGAAAGGCCTTTAGAGTTTATAATTATAGACTCCAAAAGGTTCATGAGACAATTCATGTCACATTCGACGAATCAACTGAAGCAATCAACAAGAGACCAAGCCTTGATATTACTCCAGTCGTTCCAATAAATTTTGGCGAAACTGACCAAGTTCATCAGTCAGTTGTTTCACCAAAAGATGTTTCCAGTTACAACAAATTGGAACCAGTTAAGAAGGAGAACAACACCAGTGATACATCATTCTATCCCTCCATCAATTTTAACTTACCACAAGAATTGGTGATTGGATCTGATGTACGTGCCACTCCAATATCAGCTTCTCCAGTTCAAACTCCAACTTCTCCAGTTCTTCAAGAAATGCCCTTGAATGAAGAATTTCATGATGCAAATCGTGACCTCATTGACTCTGACGAGGATGTAGAAGTAGTTTGGACCGATCCTCCTCCAGAAGCTACTGCAACTGAAGAAGATTGCCAGGTGACTTGCACTGATATTGTTTTACACCAGCCTAGTCAATACACTAGATGGACTCGAGCACATCCAATTAAACAGATTGTGGGAGATCCAAATAGTGGGGTTCAGACTAGAAGAGCCACCAGTGAGCAATGCTTAAACGTCACCTTCTTATCACTAATTGAACCAAAGAAGATTGACGAGGCTATGGCAGACCCAAGCTGGGTGGAAGCTATGCAAGAAGAGCTCGTCCAGTTTGAAAGGAACAATGTTTGGGAGCTTGTTCCTTGTCCACCAGGGTTAAAAAAAGAACCTATTGGTACAAGATGGGTCTACCGAAACAATATGGATGAAGATGGCCATGTTGTAAGAAACAAGGCTAGATTAGTTGCCCAGGGTTATTGTCAAGCAGAAGGCGTTGACTTTGATGAAACTTTTGCTCCAGTTGCAAGACTTGAAGCCATCAGAATATTTCTGGCTTATGCAGCCCATCTGCAGTTCAAGGTCTTCCAGATGGATGTCAAAAGTGCGTTCCTTAATGGAACATTGGAAGAAGTTGTGTATGTTAAGCAGACTCCAGGCTTCATCGATGAGAAGCATCTTCATTGGGTTTATAGACTGAACAAAGATTTGTATGGTCTAAGACAAGCCCCAAGAGCCTAGTATGATACTTTAACTAAACATCTTCTTAAAAATGGCTTTCAAAGAGGTGCAATAGATAATACCTTATTTATCTTGAAAGAAAGAGGTAATATCTTATTGTTACAAATTTATGTTGATGACATGATATTCCGTTCAACTGATGATGCAATGTGTAAAAAGTTTTCTAAAATCATGTCATCTGAGTATGAGATGAGTTTAATGGGAGAATTAACATTTTTCTTAGGTCTTCAGATTAAGCAAACTGAAAATGGAATTTTCATAAACCAAGGAAAATATGTCAGAGATTTGTTAAGAAAATACAAATATGATTCAATCCCATCGAAAAACACACCTATTGCAGCACCATTAAATTTGGACTCTGACCCAACTGGCAAACCAGTGAACATAACTGACTATCGTGGTATTGTTGGTTCACTGATGTATTTAACTGCCAATCGACCAGATATAATGTTTGCAACATGTCTATGTGCCAGGTTTCAGGCTAACCCAAAAGAATCACACTTGCACGCTGTTAAGCGTATCTTTAGATACCTGAAAGGGTGTCCTAATCTTGGTCTTTGGTACCCCAAAGGCTCAGGATTAGATCTAATGGGTTATTCAGATTCAGATCATGCAGGTTGTAAGATAGATAGAAAATCAACAACTGGTGGTTGTCATTTCCTTGGAGGAAAACTGGTAAGTTGGACCAGCAAGAAGCAGACTTCAGTCTCTATGTCCACTGTTGAGGCAGAGTACATTTCTGCGGCCAGTTGTTGTGCCCAGATTCTCTGGATCAAGAACCAGTTACTAGATTATGGTCAAAAGTATACAAGGACCCCAATCTTTTGTGACAAAACCAGTGCAATTGCTATATCTCACAACCCAGTGATACATCATTCTATCCCTCCATCAATTTTAACTTACCACAAGAATTGGTGATTGGATCTGATGTACGTGCCACTCCAATATCAGCTTCTCCAGTTCAAACTCCAACTTCTCCAGTTCTTCAAGAAATGCCCTTGAATGAAGAATTTCATGATGCAAATCGTGACCTCATTGACTCTGACGAGGATGTAGAAGTAGTTTGGACCGATCCTCCTCCAGAAGCTACTGCAACTGAAGAAGATTGCCAGGTGACTTGCACTGATATTGTTTTACACCAGCCTAGTCAATACACTAGATGGACTCGAGCACATCCAATTAAACAGATTGTGGGAGATCCAAATAGTGGGGTTCAGACTAGAAGAGCCACCAGTGAGCAATGCTTAAACGTCACCTTCTTATCACTAATTGAACCAAAGAAGATTGACGAGGCTATGGCAGACCCAAGCTGGGTGGAAGCTATGCAAGAAGAGCTCGTCCAGTTTGAAAGGAACAATGTTTGGGAGCTTGTTCCTTGTCCACCAGGGTTAAAAAAAGAACCTATTGGTACAAGATGGGTCTACCGAAACAATATGGATGAAGATGGCCATGTTGTAAGAAACAAGGCTAGATTAGTTGCCCAGGGTTATTGTCAAGCAGAAGGCGTTGACTTTGATGAAACTTTTGCTCCAGTTGCAAGACTTGAAGCCATCAGAATATTTCTGGCTTATGCAGCCCATCTGCAGTTCAAGGTCTTCCAGATGGATGTCAAAAGTGCGTTCCTTAATGGAACATTGGAAGAAGTTGTGTATGTTAAGCAGACTCCAGGCTTCATCGATGAGAAGCATCTTCATTGGGTTTATAGACTGAACAAAGATTTGTATGGTCTAAGACAAGCCCCAAGAGCCTAGTATGATACTTTAACTAAACATCTTCTTAAAAATGGCTTTCAAAGAGGTGCAATAGATAATACCTTATTTATCTTGAAAGAAAGAGGTAATATCTTATTGTTACAAATTTATGTTGATGACATGATATTCCGTTCAACTGATGATGCAATGTGTAAAAAGTTTTCTAAAATCATGTCATCTGAGTATGAGATGAGTTTAATGGGAGAATTAACATTTTTCTTAGGTCTTCAGATTAAGCAAACTGAAAATGGAATTTTCATAAACCAAGGAAAATATGTCAGAGATTTGTTAAGAAAATACAAATATGATTCAATCCCATCGAAAAACACACCTATTGCAGCACCATTAAATTTGGACTCTGACCCAACTGGCAAACCAGTGAACATAACTGACTATCGTGGTATTGTTGGTTCACTGATGTATTTAACTGCCAATCGACCAGATATAATGTTTGCAACATGTCTATGTGCCAGGTTTCAGGCTAACCCAAAAGAATCACACTTGCACGCTGTTAAGCGTATCTTTAGATACCTGAAAGGGTGTCCTAATCTTGGTCTTTGGTACCCCAAAGGCTCAGGATTAGATCTAATGGGTTATTCAGATTCAGATCATGCAGGTTGTAAGATAGATAGAAAATCAACAACTGGTGGTTGTCATTTCCTTGGAGGAAAACTGGTAAGTTGGACCAGCAAGAAGCAGACTTCAGTCTCTATGTCCACTGTTGAGGCAGAGTACATTTCTGCGGCCAGTTGTTGTGCCCAGATTCTCTGGATCAAGAACCAGTTACTAGATTATGGTCAAAAGTATACAAGGACCCCAATCTTTTGTGACAACACCAGTGCAATTGCTATATCTCACAACCCAGTGATGCACTCCAAGACAAAGCATGTTGACATCAGGTGTCATTTTATTCCCACTGACAAACAGCTCGCTGATGTTTTTACAAAACCTCTTGATGAGAAAACCTTTAAATATCTCATCAGCGAACTGGGAATGTTAAATCCTTAAAACTGGAGATTTCTTTGTTATTGAGCGCGTCAGTGACACTGATGAAGTTCTCCAGTTGCGGAGGTCCAGGTAATCTTTGCTCGCCAGGCTATCGAACGCCTTTGTGAAACTATCCTGGCACTAATAGATTTCTAGATCATCATTTTAGGGGGGAAAGACTCAAAAATAATTTTCTGACTAAAATTCGTTTTTGTTTGAAAATGGCAACTGGAGAACTCTCCAGTTGGAAACTGGCACTAGACTAATCCTCTAGTGACCAGATTCAGTCTTGTCTTATTTTTTTTATAACGTTAGAAATACTTGGTCAATATTTGTGACACGTGATGGTACTCGAGTGTTTTAAACCACTTGGTATCGTCATCTGACGTGTTTAAAGTCATTTTGGTAAATGAACACTGTTTGTATTGGGAAAATTAATGTTAGTGGGCGCGTGGGTAAGATAAGCCGTCGTAGCATTTAATGCTGACACAATTAATTATGTTTTTATTTCAAAATTCAAACTTATTTTGTAAAAATATCTACAAAATTGATTTTGTTGATAAAATATAATTTTTGGTATTACATTGGGATCTTGAATTCCTTATAAATACCCTTATTTACTCCGAACACATTTACTTTCCTTCACATTCTTTCATTTACTTCCCAATCATCTAAAAATTTTTCATTTCTCTCTCTGCTTCATAAATCAAGAACCCTAATTCCTAAATTTCAATTTCATTTTCAAATGGCTCCTAAATCATCCCGTTCAAGAGATGTAAATCTCTTAACTGTTCCCCAGTTTCGTGGTTGGGTGTATCTGTTAGAGGATCAGATACCGAGGTATCTTCACCAGGGATAGATGTTATTGGAGTTGCCTCAGTTATGGTTGCTCTATCCTCAACCATAACATTAGACGAACTGGAGATCTTTCAGGATGATGTGCACGATCTTCAAAGAATGCAAGAACTTGCAATCGTGGTAGCCTCTTGACCGGTTGCTAGCTCACCATTCTGAATGGGAAGTGATTAGGGCAGGTCTAGATGCTGCCAAGGGGAAAAGAAGTGCAGTTCTTGTACAAACTCAAACTGAAAGAAATCCATCTGGAAGTCAAGCAGGTAGGGAAATGGTTGTAGCTGCCAGTACTGAAGCTGGTGAGCAAAGAACTGGTGAAACTGGTGATATAAGTGTTAGGGGGAATGTTGTGGATAAAGGAAAAGGTTTGGCATCTGATGTATCTGCCCAGTCGGCCACTGATGTACCAATGTTAGAAACTGGCAATGCTGATGTACTTCCTCCAGTTTCTGAAAGTGTAAGCAAACAACTGGCTAGACTTGGTAATCAAATAAAAGAAAGAAAGAAAATGAAATAAGCCAACCAAGTTGAAGCCAGAGCACATCTTGCACAGATCAAACTGCTTGATATTAGTGATGCTCATCTTTTGGGAATCACTAAGGAGGAGTATGCCAGAGTAAAGAATGATCCCAGGATAGTTGACCAGTTGAAAGAAATGCTTGATGTTGAACTGGACAGACACTATCCTGATGATGAATTTGAATTTGATGCCAGAAGCTTGAATATATCAGTGGAGAAGGCTAAAGAGAATAGGGCCAGTGGGATTCTAAAGAGAATTGAACATGTTAAGAAGGTTGTGAAAAGGGTATTGAATCCACCAAGGAGGATCCCTCAACCAAGAAGACCACTGACAAGAGATGCTGACCTTAGAACCTTCATTGAACCAGCTGGTGAAGTATCAAATGATGACATCAAGTCTTCTGTACTGGCTGCTGGAGCTGGGAGTATTAAAATGACAAATAAATCTGAAGCAAGAAGCTATTACTCCCAAATCATGGCAACCAGAAGACATAGTGGGACTATCAATGATGTTAATGTAACCATTAAGCCAGGCAGCAAGCACTTTCAAGTTGAAGTTAGTTATACCAGAGGGCCACTGGTTAAAACTGACAATCCTGGTGCAATGCAGTATGGGTTCACTGAATGGGTTGAAATGGTAAATGTTTTGGATGCAAAGGCACAAAATAATAGGTTTGAGAAAGCATGGGTGAACTTCTTAAAGGGCAAGATTCAACACAAAGAAAATCTGGAGCTAAAGTTGAATATTGATCCTGAAGACTCTCAGCCTATCTCTTCAGTGACCAAGAGAAGAAGAACTGGCGAAGGGCCATCCCATTAAGTTCTCTTTTCAGTTATCTACTTGTAATTTTATTTACATTCTGTAACTTGTATAAATTTCATTTCCTTGTATAAATGAAGTTACCAGTTTGTAACCACAAGGTAGATAATAGATTAGATCTAACAAACTTAAAAGAAAAACCCAAGGCATTTATTGATCTATAAAAATGCCTTGGAAAACTTAGATAGATTTAATCGAACAAGTCTCTCCAGTTCAAACTTGTACAGATACAAGAACTAAAAAAAAGACTTTGCAATATTTCTAGACAAATAGGGGGAATTTGTTAGGACCAGTTTACTGGTAAACTGGCCAGTCTCCAGTTGCACCTGGAGACCCAGTGAAACTGGAGACCCAGTGAAACTGGAGACCCAGAAGATTTGTCCAGAAATATATTGAAGTCCAGTTGCATCGTACAGTTAACGCAACTGAAGACTTCCTCCAGTTGAGAACTGACCAGTTGAAGAATCCTTCCAGTTGAAGTCGAAGACAACAAGTGGAAGATAGAGAATGACAATGGCAGCAAAGCCCAGTTGACATTCTAGTCAGTTACAAACTGGAGACCGTCAGTGGAAAGCTCTTACAAAGCTTTACACTGATTACGAGGAATTGACTTTTATTCTTTATGTGCTTTTACCCGGATAATAAGATTTATCTTATTATTTAAGTACAAAAAGGTACATAAAGCTGGTTGAATAAAGTTGCTTTATACTGCAACTTTACACTGCATTTTAAGGAATTAAATGCTATTCCTTAAATGCTCTCAACCACATTTGTACGGCCAAAGTTAACATCCCAATGTTAACTTTGCCTATAAATACAAGTCATTGCACAACAAGAATAACAAGTGATAAAACTCTTCAAAAGTTGAAAACTTCACACTTTGCAAACCTGCAATATTCTTGGTGAACTTGTGCAATATTCTCTCAATCACAAAAAGGAACATTTCACAACTTTAAGTGTTTCGATTGTTTAGAGAAATTCCAAGTGTAGATCAATTGTAGTTCATAGGTTGTTAGGATATTTACATACTTTGTATTATCTTGGTTCCGCAACAACCTTGTAATTTATTTAAAGTTAATAAATAAATTACACTTGAAAATTACATATTGTCTCACCAATTTACTTTAAGTATTTTACTTTATCGCATTGTTCTTTACTTATTGTCACTTAATAAGTAATCTATCTAGAACTTGGTATATACTCTCTGTAACTAGTCGTCTCCAGTTCAGAGCTTATATTGCAAAGTAACTCCACCATCGACATTGAGGTGTCTTCAGGTAGTACCATCTATTGAGTTAGGACTTACACCATGAGTGATGAATGTGCTAAGAAGTTCAGACATGGCATGTTAAAAGAAATTACTGAAGAAATTTCTGGGTCTGTTCTTAGAACCATTCAAGATGGGTTGTTGCCACAGGTGGTGAAAATGATTGAAAATGAAATGCCAAAGCACTTGTCTTCAGAAATTCAAATCATTAAGAAGGAAGTGACTGAACTAAGGAAGACAGTGAATATCACAACTCCAGTGGCTGGAAGAACTTTTGATGCTACAGACAGGTACATGCTTGAACAGTTATGGAGTGCCCACAAGTCTCAAACTGGTGGACATTCCAAGGGGGAAAAGTCTGAAGTACAGGTTGTTGAAAAGTCTGCTGCCACTGAGTCTGTTCCAGAAGGGTTGATAAAGAAAAAGAAAGAAGTGGTTGTTAGTGCTATCGAAAAGGCCTTTGGCACTGAACCCATTGTGCAACAAGAAAGAGTGACTGGTACTGATGCCAGTGCACAAGAAGCGCAGAAAGCACTTGGTACTGAAGCCATTGTGCAAGTTGAAGAGGCTACTGGTACTGATGCCAGTGAGCCCCAGTTTGAATCTTTCCCAAATATCACAACAACTCTGAAGTCTGTAAAAGGAAAGCAACACATGGTATCTGGAGAAGAAAATGAAACTGCTGGGAAGTCATCAAAAATTCCTACTACTGATGAAGACACTTCGAAGAGACTGGAACAAGAATGCATTATGATAGAAATTTTCAAGAAAAATCAAAAGGATGAATTGCTGGCCCACAAAAGGGAGATGGCAAATATAGGGACCCTTGATTCTTACAATGCTGGCAGGTTGGGCATACATATTGATGTTTATAAAAGAATGAAGGAAGACCCCAGAATTCATCAATGTCTAGATGCATTGGATGATGTCTACATTCGCTCCAGGTACTCTGAAGAAGAACAAACTTATGATGTTGTAACTTATGGTGTCAGTGTAGTTGAACTGATAAGACAAAGGACGGAGGAACTGGTGAACCTCCAGAAAAAGATCAGAAAGAATGCTGGTGCTCTAGAGATAGAGTACAGAAAGAAGATAAAGGGCTTACCAAAACTCACTGCCAAACAGATTAAGGAAATCAGAGATGCTGATCTGAGCACTTTCATTCCTTTGGATACTTCACAAAGAATTGATCGTGAAAAACTCCAGTCTGCCATAGAACAGCAGAAAGTATCCAAGGAAACTGAATACATGATCCAGATGGCAAAGCAAAAAGCCAAGTATGAAGAGATGTTGAAATTCAGGGCTGATGCCAGAAGGATCATTGGTGCGGAGATCAACTTAGCTGAAAATCATGAAGGCATGTCCAGGTTTGAAGTAAAGTTGACCAGAGAGGGTAACTTTACTGATGAAAGGAAGAGTGCTTCAGTCCAAGCTTTTGGATGGACTGAACTGAAGGAGATTGCCTTAACGTTCAGGGGGAAGACTGATTTGTCTACTGACGTTAAAGCATTTTTGAAGAGGATTGAGAAGGTATGGAAGAGAAAGCAACAAATGGAAGTTGCAATAGGCATGAAACCACCAGAGTCTGTACCATCCTCTCCATCTCCAAAGAGAAAGGCTTCTGAAGATGTTCCAGGACAGACGTCGAAGAGAAGGGCCTGACTCTTGTATCATTTTACTTGTACTTATATTTATTTTCCAAAATTGTAACTTATTTTCTGTTGATGGTTGTAAATATAGTTACATATTTTGATTCACAAGTAAGTGATCAGATTTAGTGTAAGTAAAAATTAAAAGATGAAACTGAAACACTGATGATTTATAAAGTGTTCTCCAGTAACTTAAAAATTTTTAAGACTAAGTCAAAACAAGTGTTTTTCAAGCATACAAAGTTGTATAGATAGAAGCTTGAAAAACCTTGCATTATTTCTAAACAAATAGGGGGAATTTGTTAGGGTCAGTTTTACTGGACCCACTCCAGACGAGAAGTTTGGAGTCCTACTGAAGATTTGTTCATAAATAATGGAAGACCAGTGAGCAAAATACTTCTATAGGAAAATCTGGAATCCTCCAAATTAGCTCACTGGACTTCACCCCAGTCCAAATCTATTCTACTGAAGACATTCTCACTGAAGTCAAAGACTGAAGTCAGAATAAAGAAGACTGACAAATGGCGGAGTCCACTGGAAGTCTTACCAGATCTACGACTGGAGGTTTGTCAGTGTTCTAGACCTTACAAGTCTGAACACTGATTACGAGGAATTGACTTTTTGCCTTTACACACTTTTCAAATAACATTCCACTTGTCTTTACAAAAGTGCTTACGTGTATAAAGGTGGTTGGTTAAAAGGATTATTGTCATATTGATGTGACTTTATCCTTGTACCTTAACCAATGCATTTAATGACCTTGTCGGTTCATTAAATGCATGCAACCATATTTGTACGGCACAAATTCTGTTAGATATATAAATGTAGTAGGTGATTTGTATGCTTTATATTACTTTGTACTTAGAATGTAAAGTTGTAAGTATGGAAGGGGGCATAGTGTAAATTGTATAGAAGTATATAAACCCCCTCCACAATGTAAGTTGTAACCTTTTGACACTAAATACAATCCAATCTTTCACTGAATCTCTCTCTACTCTCTCTCTAGAAACCGCCATTGATAAACTCTAAACACACATAAAAAGCTCAATTCTACATCTTACATTTGGTATCAGAGCACAATCAGTATATCTGAACGATCTACAAGCTTGAATCAAGCTGTTTATGTGCTTAATTCTGGTATTTTTGAGTTTTTTTGAAACTGCCATTTGCCGAGTTAACTGTTCGAGTTAATTCAGCAATTTGAGTGTGTTTTGGTTAGAATTTTGATCACCGATCGATTAGTTGATAGTAAATCATCATTCTGTATCAATTTCAGACTTCAATTTCAACATTTGATCATGTATTGTTCGAGCTCGGCAAACAGAGGTTTCGTTGGGATTTGAATCAAGTGGATATTTTTTCAAATTTTGTTCGAGGATTGGTTCGCGATCTAATTCTGAACATTTTGAAACAATTTTCAAGTTTTAATTCACAAGAATGAGTGAGAATTTTAAGTTTTAATTCACAAGAATGAGTGAGAATTTTAAGTTTTTGTGTGAGCTCGGTATTTGAGTGTTTGGCTGAACGAAGAAGACAACTGGAAACCGACTATTTTGTCTTCTAGTGTGTTCTCGTGTTTGCAGAGGTTGTTGGCTAAGTACTAGACGATTAGTGTGATTTGCAGAGATAAGAGCTCGGCAAATCATCATTTCAAGAAAATTTTTCTAAGTGTTGAACGATTTGTCTTATTTGCAGAGATAAGAGCTCGGCAAATCAACATTTCAAGGAAATTTTTCTAAGTGTTGAACGATTTGTCTCATTTGCAGAGATCTAAGCTCGGCAAATCAACATTTCAAGAAAATTTTTCTAAGTGTTGAACGATTTGTCTCATTTGCAGAGATCTAAGCTCGGCAAATCAACATTTCAAGGAAATTTTTCTAAGTGTTGGACGAACTGGTCATTTGCAGAGATCTAAGCTCGGCAAATCAATATTTCAAGAAAATTTTTCTAAGTGTTGAACGATTTGTCTCATTTGCAGAGATCTAAGCTCGGCAAATCAACATTTCAAGAAAATTTTTCTAAGTGTTGGACGAACTGGTCATTTGCAGAGATCTAAGCTCGGCAAATCAACATTTCAAGGAAATTTTTCTAAGTGTTGGACGAACTGGTCATTTGCAGAGATCTAAGCTCGGCAAATCAACATTTCAAGAAAATTTTTCTAAGTGTTGGACGAACTTGCCATTTGCAGAGATCTAAGCTCGGCAAATCAACATTTCAAGAAAATTTTTCTAAGTGTTGAACGATTTGTCTCATTTGCAGAGATCTAAGCTCGGCAAATCAACATTTCAAGGAAATTTTTCTAAGTGTTGGACGAACTGGTCATTTGCAGAGATCTAAGCTCGGCAAATCAACATTTCAAGAAAATTTTTCTAAGTGTTGGACGAACTGGTCATTTGCAGAGATCTAAGCTCGGCAAATCAACATTTCAAGAAAATTTTTCTAAGTGTTGGACGAACTGGTCATTTGCAGAGATAAGAGCTCGGCAAATCAACATTTCAAGAAAATTTTTCTAAGTGTTGGACGAACTTGCCATTTGCAGAGATCTAAGCTCGGCAAATCAACATTTCAAGAAAATTTTTCTAAGTGTTAGACGAACTTGCCATTTGCAGAGATAAAAGCTCGGCAAATCAACATTTCAAGAAAATTTTTCTAAGTGTTGAACGATTTGTCTCATTTGCAGAGATCTAAGCTCGGCAAATCAACATTTCAAGGAAATTTTTCTAAGTGTTGGACGAACTGGTCATTTGCAGAGATCTAAGCTCGGCAAATCAACATTTCAAGAAAATTTTTCTAAGTGTTGGACGAATAGTGCCATTTGCAGAGATCTAAGCTCGGCAAATCACTATTTCAAGGAAATTTTTCTAAGTGTTAGACAAATTGTTCCATTTGCAGAGAACTAAGCTCGGCAAACACTAACTTCAATTCTGGTGTGACTAAGTCATTGAGATTTGGTTCATTTGCAGAGATATTATCTCGGCAAACACGTTGTTCAGCTTAAATTCATCTAAGTGTTTGAGGTCAAGTTGGAATTTGTGCTATTTGTCGAGATCTAAGCTCGGCATCTAGTAGTGATTGAAGTTTGATTCAGAGATCTCGTACTTGTGACTAAGTGAAAGTACCATTTGCCGAGATATAAGCTCGGCAAATCAACAAATTTGGTGAAAGTTGATTCAAAGTCATTTTTGATCAACATTCTTTCCTGGTGCAAAGTGTTTGAAATTTTCAAAAAGTTTTTCATCATTTGCCGAGATCTGAGCTCGGCATCCTTCACAATTCAAGAAAAATCAATTTTTTTAAGTCTTTCTTACAGTATGTCTTCCAGGGAAGCATTGGCTCTTGGATCTGAAGGAAGACCACCTGTCTTGTTCAGAGGATCTTATCCTCAATGGAAGAAGAGATTTTTGAACTGGATAGACAGGCAAAAGAATGGAAAACTGCTCAGGAAATCATATAAAGAAGGTCCAGAAATCCCAAAGAACCCAGTGAATGGAGAAATATTACCTGAAGAAAGTTGGAACACTGATCATAGAAGCAGAGTTGAGGCTGATCAGAGTGCAATTGCCTTTCTTTATCAAGCACTTCCAGATGACATATATTGCAATGTGGATTCCTACGAAACAGGAAAGGACATATGGGATGAGGTGGAAAAACAAATGGAAGGATCTGATGTATCCAACACTATCAGGTTGTCAACTGTTTTGAATATGTATGAAACATTCAAACAACAGAAGGGTGAACCACTGAATGAAGTATACATCAGATTCTGCAATGTCATCAATGAGCTACGAAAGAATGATGTTAAAAGAACCAACATGGAACTTAACATCAAATTCATCAAGAATTTAGAAGAAGAATGGCAAGTGTACGGAACTCAACTCAACCAACAATCAGATTTTGCAAAGCTCACCATTCACACACTGTTTGAGAAACTACAATTGAATGTGGAAGATGTGAAGAGGATTCAGAAGAAGAAAGAAGAGAGTATTCATACTGATCCATTGGCTTTGGTTGCAGAAAAGAAGGTTTCAAGAATGTCAAGACACAGTTTTGTAGAAGATCAAACTGATTCTGATTCAAGTGAGATGAGTGATTCTGATCTGGATGAAAAACAGAAACAGATGTACAAAGAACTCGCTTATTTCACCAAGGCCTTCAAGAAAAAATTCTTCAAGAAGAAACCAACAAACAATCAACTTAGGACATCATCAGTGTCTTCTTATGCTAGAAATGCGGATGCTCCTAAGTATGA
The DNA here is from genome assembly GCA_034093135.1 of Erigeron breviscapus. Taxonomy (NCBI): domain Eukaryota; kingdom Viridiplantae; phylum Streptophyta; class Magnoliopsida; order Asterales; family Asteraceae; genus Erigeron; species Erigeron breviscapus. The sequence goes on from CM067168.1 coordinate 116,684,522, forward strand.
TCAGAAGAAAGTTTTTGCTGGTGGTGAGAAGAAGTTTGAGAATCCGAAAAAGTTTGAGAAGAAGGTCATGGACAAGAGATCAGAAGATAGAAAATGCTATAACTGTGGCCTGACTGGACATTTTGCAATCAACTGTACCAAGCCTCGACAAAAGAACTCCGAATACTACAAGTACAAACTGTTGCTGGCAAGACAAGAGGAAAGCGGAATTGCTCTTCTTGCTGAGGATGACAAGTGGTTACATCTTTCAGATGAGGAGACAGACGAGCTTGCAGCAAACGTGTGCTTCATGACGAAAATAAAGAAGTCAAAGGAGTTGGAAGAAGATGAAGACAGCTCTTCTGAAGTCGAGGATGAGGTAATTTCTTTTCCAAAATCTGTGTTAAAATATTACATGGATATGTCTGATACTGCAAGAAAAGACTGCAGGGAGATGAGTAAAAAGAATTTGCAATTAAAAAAAGATTTGGCGGACAAAGAAAAAGATTTTCAAATTAAAATTGATTCACTTCAAAAAGATATTGAGAATTTGAAATCTGAAAAATCTGCAGTCTCTTTTACTCAAAACTCCAAACTGCATCTTGAGAAACAAGAACTTGAAACCAAAGTTCTCGAACTCAGCAAGACTGTCCGACAACTTCAAGTGGAAAAGACCAATGAGATGTTTCGAGCAAATGCTTTGGCAGAAGACATTGAGTCTTTGAATGTCAAGATGAAAGAATCTATCCCTGATGTGACAGAATTTGAAAATAAGATTTCTGACCTAAAATATGAATGTTGTATAAAAGATTCTCTTAAACAAAAACTTGATAAAGAAAATGATGACTTGAAAGCTGAAATCAAATCTTATCAAGAAAAGTTGTATAAGATCAATCGTTCATATCAACAAGTTTTTTTAAATAGGCCAAGAAGTTCTGAAACAATATTCACATCAGGGCTGGGTTATAACAATCCAAAGTGTTTGCTCAAAGCACAAGAAGAGATCCCATCTCTTTACAAGGAATCTTATTTGAGATGTGGGATGACTGACCAATTCGTGAGACCGACGAATAGTGATTATGAGGCTGAAGATTTTTTAGAAAAGGGTGCAAAAGTCTATTTTAACTATTCGTTAATGGACGACTCATATGATTTTTTCAGTCACCCTTCACATAAAATTGAGAAAGAAAAGGACGAAAAAGAAACTCATGAGGCCATAATCCCTGAAATTCTTGAGTGTTTTAAAGAAAAACCTTTAGAGGAAAATTTTCCAATTCCAAAAGCTGAAAACTTGAGACCTTATGTCCCACAAAGAGTTTTGGAAAAGGTGATAGAGGATTTACAACAGTCTCTTGAGAAGAAGCAATCTTTGATAGAAAATGCTATAACTGTGGCCTGACTGGACATTTTGCAATCAACTGTACCAAGCCTCGACAAAAGAACTCCGAATACTACAAGTACAAACTGTTGCTGGCAAGACAAGAGGAAAGCGGAATTGCTCTTCTTGCTGAGGATGACAAGTGGTTACATCTTTCAGATGAGGAGACAGACGAGCTTGCAGCAAACGTGTGCTTCATGACGAAAATAAAGAAGTCAAAGGAGTTGGAAGAAGATGAAGACAGCTCTTCTGAAGTCGAGGATGAGGTAATTTCTTTTCCAAAATCTGTGTTAAAATATTACATGGATATGTCTGATACTGCAAGAAAAGACTGCAGGGAGATGAGTAAAAAGAATTTGCAATTAAAAAAAGATTTGGCGGACAAAGAAAAAGATTTTCAAATTAAAATTGATTCACTTCAAAAAGATATTGAGAATTTGAAATCTGAAAAATCTGCAGTCTCTTTTACTCAAAACTCCAAACTGCATCTTGAGAAACAAGAACTTGAAACCAAAGTTCTCGAACTCAGCAAGACTGTCCGACAACTTCAAGTGGAAAAGACCAATGAGATGTTTCGAGCAAATGCTTTGGCAGAAGACATTGAGTCTTTGAATGTCAAGATGAAAGAATCTATCCCTGATGTGACAGAATTTGAAAATAAGATTTCTGACCTAAAATATGAATGTTGTATAAAAGATTCTCTTAAACAAAAACTTGATAAAGAAAATGATGACTTGAAAGCTGAAATCAAATCTTATCAAGAAAAGTTGTATAAGATCAATCGTTCATATCAACAAGTTTTTTTAAATAGGCCAAGAAGTTCTGAAACAATATTCACATCAGGGCTGGGTTATAACAATCCAAAGTGTTTGCTCAAAGCACAAGAAGAGATCCCATCTCTTTACAAGGAATCTTATTTGAGATGTGGGATGACTGACCAATTCGTGAGACCGACGAATAGTGATTATGAGGCTGAAGATTTTTTAGAAAAGGGTGCAAAAGTCTATTTTAACTATTCGTTAATGGACGACTCATATGATTTTTTCAGTCACCCTTCACATAAAATTGAGAAAGAAAAGGACGAAAAAGAAACTCATGAGGCCATAATCCCTGAAATTCTTGAGTGTTTTAAAGAAAAACCTTTAGAGGAAAATTTTCCAATTCCAAAAGCTGAAAACTTGAGACCTTATGTCCCACAAAGAGTTTTGGAAAAGGTGATAGAGGATTTACAACAGTCTCTTGAAAAGAAGCAATCTTTGATAGAAAATCTGCAATCTCAAAATCACTATGTCAACGACCCACCCAAGAATCATGAAAATGATTGTGACCACCCCGATTGTCCCATTTGTGAAGTTATGGCCACTCCAATTCCACCAACCAAATCTGTGAGTCATAATGAGAAAACTTCACAAAATGCATGTTCTGAAAGTCAAGTTCACCAAATCATGAATACATCTGTGCAAAATGAGAGTCATGTTGTGCATGTTTCTGTACAAACTGAAGGTGATTTAGATGATGTTCATGATGTTGATGATTGTTTTTTCCCAATCACTTCTGAAATTGAGACCTTTACCAAGTTTTCTGAAGGAACTCTGTCATACTTGAATGACATTGATGCTGTCAAACAAAAGTTTGAAAAAGAAAGAGAATAGAGATTAAATGTGCTAAAGGAACTCAATGATTTAAAAGTTGAATTCGAATTTCAGAAAATAGCACTTCAATTTCACAAAGAAAAAGAAAAAGCATCAATACCATTCAAGAGGAGTCCATGTCCAATAAAGAAAGGTGATGTCAGTGTGAAGTTGGAAACTGATGAAATGTCAACATATTTGGAAGGAAATCATGATTTTGAACCTGAATTTGAAAACATTTTTGTTCAAAAGATGGAAAAACTTGATTTAAATTCAAAGAAAATTCCAAAGTCACACTCTTCACAATCTTCATCAGAAAAGTTCCAAAGACCAAAGACCAACCCATTACCCAAGACTGTTTCTAAACTAAAGTCCAACCAATTACCAAAGACCATTCCACAATCAAAGACCAGTCCATTACCAAAGATTATTTCAAAACCCAAGACCACCCAATCACCAAAGACTACCTCATGTCCAAAACCAAAGACAAGTACCAATGTAACAATGAAATCAAAGACTTCTAGGCAAACACAGATGTACAAGGTCAAATCTGAACACAAGGCACAAAAAGAAGTCAAACCAAACAGTGGTTCGAAGAATGTTAAGAAAGAAACTTTCTCGTTAGGTAACAAACAATCTAAGCAGGTTAAGTATTCTAGTTTCCCTAGGTACTCTCAGAAGAATCCTACATGCACTTTTCATAGGGTTAGAGATACTGTTACAGGCATAACTAAATACAAAGACCAGTATGGATGGTTGTCACCTAATAAAATTAAGAAAGTAAATAAGACCACAGAACCCATCAAGAAAAAACCTGTTAAGAACAAAGTTGACAAAGTGTTTGCTAACTCAAAACATGTTCGTGTTTCAGGTGACGTGTGCTTAGCTAGTAGCAGTAAATGGATCCCTAAGGATAGATTTTTAAAGGCTTCTAGTAAAGTTCAGCTTGATGGAAAACCTGTAAAAGTCAAACAAGTCTGGATTGTCCGTAGATCAACTTCATTAGATAATGTTTCTACATCTAGGACTAGTCCTGCTTGTATCAAAACATGAGTTTAACATTTTACAGTTTGTTTGTGTATATGTTGTTTTTGAATCTTGAACATTTGTGCGTGCTTGTTTGTCATTTGAATAAATTGTTTATTTGTGTGTTATATTGCTTATTTTTTTAATGTGTACTTGCATGTTATCCACCTAACCTGCAAGGACCCAATCCAAAAAGGGTACCTAAACTATATTCCCTGTCCTTGCAGGAATTTCTAATTTGTGTTTGGTACGTCGACTCTGGATGTTCTCGACATATGACTGGAACCAAATCAATTCTTTCGAACTTTGTTGAAAAGTTTATGGGAACAGTCAGATTCGGAAACGATCATATCGCTCCTATTCTTGGTTATGGAGACATTGTCAAAAATGGAGTCACTATAAAGAGAGTTTCCTACGTTGAAGGACTTGGACACAATCTCTTTAGTGTTGGTCAATTTTGTGACAATGATCTTCAAGTTTTATTTAGGAGATATGAATGCAAAGTGCAGACTGAAGATGGTGTGGATATTCTAACTGGAACAAGAGACAATAATCTGTTTACAATTGATCTCAACAACATCTCTACCAATTCTTCAGATATTTGCCTTCTTTCGAAAGCAACTGCACAAAACTCTTGGTTATGGAGACATTGTCAAAAATGGAGTCACTATAAAGAGAGTTTCCTACGTTGAAGGACTTGGACACAATCTCTTTAGTGTTGGTCAATTTTGTGACAATGATCTTCAAGTTTTATTTAGGAGATATGAATGCAAAGTGCAGACTGAAGATGGTGTGGATATTCTAACTGGAACAAGAGACAATAATCTGTTTACAATTGATCTCAACAACATCTCTACCAATTCTTCAGATATTTGCCTTCTTTCGAAAGCAACTGCACAAAACTCTTGGTTATGGCATCGCCGTCTTTCTCATCTTAACTTTCAAACGATTAATACACTCGTGGATAAACAACTTGTTGAAGGTCTTCCGGACTACAAGTATGAAAGTGAACATGTTTGTCCAGCTTGTACAATTGGCAAGATGAAGAAAGCTTCACACAAACCAAAGCAGCATTTAAGTACTGAAGGTCCTTTGCACCTTATTCATATGGATTTGTGTGGCCCAATGAAGGTTCAGAGTATCCATGGAAAGCGATACATTCTAGTGATAGTAGATGATTATGTTATAACACGATTTGAGCTCTGAATTCGATCTAACAATGGCGGTTTGCAAGTGTGTGTTCTTGGTGTGTGTGTGTGTGTGTGTTTGTAAGTGTGTGTTCTTGGTGTGTGTGTGTGTGTGTTTTGAGAGAGAAAGATCGTATAAACTGAAAGATTGGAATTAATTGTGTGTGAAAATGAAGTGTTTGTTATGATCAGGTTATGATTTCTAAGGTATGAGGGCTATTTATAGTCTAACAATACAACTATGCTAATTATCACAATTAGCCCCTCAACCTTAGTAATCATCTATCTATGACTTAACAACAAGAATGTCCTCTAATCTTAATTACAATTTATCACTATTTTTGGATTTCTAACATTCTCCCCCTTAGTGATTTATTGTAATGAATGAAGTACGTGTTATCTTGTCTTGAAAGAATGAAATTGATGAGCCCGGTGGTGAAGACAATTTGGGATGTTGAAACAAGTCTTCAAAGCTTTCTCTTTTGTCTTTGGAGAACTTGATTCAGTCTTGATCTTGGACTTCTTGAAGCTAAATCATATGAAGATTCTCAATGTTCTTTTTGAACAGAGAATGATGAATGCATGTTTGGCTTGAATCTTCGAGAATTGATGAATCATGAATCAGAGTTGTCTTTTGAAATGCAGAAGAGATGAATCTTGGTTTTGATTCTTCAATCTTCGATTCTTTGATTCTTAGGTTGTAAGTCTTGAGTGAAAATCTTTTCATCTTCGGTTTCATTCTTATCTCTATAGTCAATTCAGATTCCCCCTTTTTGAAATCAAAATCTTAATCAACTAAAGTCAAGTGAAAATCTGAAACTATTGACTTATCATGAACAATTTTCTCTCCCTATACACAAACTTTGAAAAGCCTTTTCCCATTTGAAACACCCAAATAATTTCTCAACATAGACTCTCATTCCATTTCTATCACTAACTATGCCTTGGAAAAAGATAGAATTGAAGACAATACAATCAATCATAATATTTTCTCCCCCTCATAATGACAAAATTGGGAATCAATGTCATTATGCACAAATGCGATTGATTAAGTGTCACAAGAAATAAGAAGACATGGAGAAATGTCAACCATCAAAACATCAACCCAAACTAGTAGCCCAACCCAAGAGATCCTATGGGTGACTAAAATGTAAGATTGAAGTTGTTGGGACAAACATTATATCATGGTGTTGGTAGTTTCTGTGTTTGTGTGAAGAGAAATGAAACCGGATAAGAATGATCCGTTTACATGTTCAAAAATCAAAAGGATTAATGAAATGACCGATAGAAATGTATAACATTTTTCGGATTTCCTATGTATCATTGAGATATGCACAAAACAAGTCTCTAACATAGTTCGGTCTGCGGCTTTTCAACCACTAGATTGCTTCAAAGAATATAAATCACGGTTAACACTACCGAAGCATTTGATAACCACAATTTTATCCTTAAAGACTTTTAGGGAAAACCGAGGTCACTTAGATTTCTCGTTAGCTCAATAATCACATAAATGTAATTATGAGACCTACGTTCAACGTTGGAAAAGATGTTAGCATTGGTAGGATTTCCATTCGATCATCGTGGAATATCATTGCAGATATCACTACGAATGTTCCGGCTATATCACAAAGATAAGCAATTATATCACAAAGATATGACGCTAGTGTGTTCTAAAAGAAGAATAATCAAATTAATGATCAATATCAAAGTAGCACATTATATCACAAAGATAAGCAATTATATCACAAAGATAAGCAATTATATCACAAAGATAAGCAATTATATCACAAAGATAAGCAATTATATCACAAAGATAAGCAATTATATCACAAAGATAAGCAATTATATCACAAAGATAAGCAATTATATCACAAAGATAAGCAATTATATCACAAAGATAAGCAATTATATCACAAAGATAAGCAATTATATCACAAAGATAAGCAATTATATCACAAAGATAAGCAATTATATCACAAAGATAAGCAATTATATCACAAAGATAAGCAATTATATCACAAAGATAAGCAATTATATCACAAAGATAAGCAATTATATCACAAAGATAAGCAATTATATCACAAAGATAAGCAATTATATCACAAAGATAAGCAATTATATCACAAAGATAAGCAATTATATCACAAAGATAAGCAATTATATCACAAAGATAAGCAATTATATCACAAAGATAAGCAATTATATCACAAAGATAAGCAATTATATCACAAAGATAAGCAATTATATCACAAAGATAAGCAATTATATCACAAAGATAAGCAATTATATCACAAAGATAAGCAATTATATCACAAAGATAAGCAATTATATCACAAAGATAAGCAATTATATCACAAAGATAAGCAATTATATCACAAAGATAAGCAATTATATCACAAAGATAAGCAATTATATCACAAAGATAAGCAATTATATCACAAAGATAAGCAATTATATCACAAAGATAAGCAATTATATCACAAAGATAAGCAATTATATCACAAAGATAAGCAATTATATCACAAAGATAAGCAATTATATCACAAAGATAAGCAATTATATCACAAAGATAAGCAATTATATCACAAAGATAAGCAATTATATCACAAAGATAAGCAATTATATCACAAAGATAAGCAATTATATCACAAAGATAAGCAATTATATCACAAAGATAAGCAATTATATCACAAAGATAAGCAATTATATCACAAAGATAAGCAATTATATCACAAAGATAAGCAATTATATCACAAAGATAAGCAATTATATCACAAAGATAAGCAATTATATCACAAAGATAAGCAATTATATCACAAAGATAAGCAATTATATCACAAAGATAAGCAATTATATCACAAAGATAAGCAATTATATCACAAAGATAAGCAATTATATCACAAAGATAAGCAATTATATCACAAAGATAAGCAATTATATCACAAAGATAAGCAATTATATCACAAAGATAAGCAATTATATCACAAAGATAAGCAATTATATCACAAAGATAAGCAATTATATCACAAAGATAAGCAATTATATCACAAAGATAAGCAATTATATCACAAAGATAAGCAATTATATCACAAAGATAAGCAATTATATCACAAAGATAAGCAATTATATCACAAAGATAAGCAATTATATCACAAAGATAAGCAATTATATCACAAAGATAAGCAATTATATCACAAAGATAAGCAATTATATCACAAAGATAAGCAATTATATCACAAAGATAAGCAATTATATCACAAAGATAAGCAATTATATCACAAAGATAAGCAATTATATCACAAAGATAAGCAATTATATCACAAAGATAAGCAATTATATCACAAAGATAAGCAATTATATCACAAAGATAAGCAATTATATCACAAAGATAAGCAATTATATCACAAAGATAAGCAATTATATCACAAAGATAAGCAATTATATCACAAAGATAAGCAATTATATCACAAAGATAAGCAATTATATCACAAAGATAAGCAATTATATCACAAAGATAAGCAATTATATCACAAAGATAAGCAATTATATCACAAAGATAAGCAATTATATCACAAAGATAAGCAATTATATCACAAAGATAAGCAATTATATCACAAAGATAAGCAATTATATCACAAAGAAACTTGAGTGGTTAGGTAAAGATGTGCATTGCTTCACTGGGTCCATGAAGACTTCTTCAATATCAATATATCAACAAATGACATCTGATAGAAACGTGTTTTACCCGGCTTTTGAGAATTTTGGGAAGGGTATCATTTCTTTTATCCCTTTTCTCACAACAAATCACCTTAACCTCTCACTTTTCGACTTTACTCCCTCCATTCTAGTTGCACGAAATCAACATCACTCAAAATACCCTCACTATCTAATGAAAGAAGTGAATACTCCGGGGTTAGAACTCATCGGCGATGATGAAATTCATGGAGTAAATTTTGAGAAATACCTATCGCTCATTGTGCAAACTAATCACCGAACTCCATTTGATTAAAAATCATTGGAAAAACATCAAATGTGTGAATGAAAAGGTTTGAAACACATTTGAAGTTTGAGAATTTTTGAAATCACAAACTCCCCCTTAATCTATGCAAGAATATATCAAAAATGGTTTTCATAGAAAGGTGGAGCAAAAATTGTTTTTGCGAAATCAAAAAGAAACACAAAGTTTTGCTTCAACAACAATGTTGGTAGTAAGATAGCTAGGGAGTACACAAAGGCGTTCGATTCCTTGTTTTCTTATATCAATTTATATGTATAATAACAATGTGTTTAACAATAAATATATCATTTAAGAACGGGTTACATACATAGTATATGCAAGCCATTAAAAAAAATCTTTTTGTTTATTTTTGTAATTTTTCAATTTTGTATTTTGTTTTCTGAAATGTTTCAAGAATTCCTTCAAATGAAAAAGAATTAAGGTTTAAGATTTAACATACCAAGCTTGGAGATCAGAAAATTAAACCTCTTTTCGTCCAACGGTTTTGTGAACAAATCTGCAAGTTGAAATTCAGTTCCCACAAAGTAGAGTTCGATGTCACCTTTCTCAATATGATCTTTGAGAAAATGATATCTAACATCAATATGCTTTGATCGAGAGTGGTTTACTGAGTTGACTGCAATGGCAATGGCACTCTGAGAATCACAATAGATAGGAATATGATCATATGTCAGACCATAATCAGTCAGTTGTGTCTTCATCCATAAAACTTGAGCACAACAACTAGCTGCAGCCACATATTCTGCTTCAGCCGTTGATAGTGAAACACAATTCTGTTTCTTGGAAGACCAACTCACAATTTTATCTCCTAAAAATTGTAAAGTACCGGAAGTGCTCTTGCGATCAAGTTTACAACCTGCATGATCTGCATCTGAATAAGCAGTTAGATTGAATCCAGTATCCCTTGGATACCAGAGACCTAAATCGGGTGTACCCTTCAGATAACGAAAGATTCGTTTCACAGCTTGATAATGTAAATCAGTTGGAGCAGCTTGATATCTAGCACACATACATGTTGCAAACATTATATCTGGGCGAGATGCTGTTAGGTACAACAATGAACCAATCATACTTCTATATCTCTTTTGGTCAAATGGTTTCCCATTTGTATCAGTATTAATGGTTGTTCGAGCAGCCATTGGGGTAGAAATTGAAGAACATGAAGTCATATCAAACTTTTTCAACATGTCATTTATGTATTTACCTTGTGATATAAAAATACCAGTTGGTAATTGTTTGATTTGAAGACCCAAAAAGTAATTCATTTCCCCAATCATGCTCATTTCAAAATGATTGACCATTAGAGATGAAAAGTTTCGGCAAAATGTTTGACTGGTCGACCCAAATATAATGTCATCAACATATATTTGAACTAGTAGAACATGCTTACCTTGTTTGCGAATGAACAGGGTAGGGTCAATTATGCCTTTGGTAAATCCACCTTTAAGTAAGAAAGTAGTTAAGGAATCATACCATGCTCGGGGTGCTTGCTTAAGACCATAGAGAGCCTTGTCTAACCTGTAGACATGGTTTGGTCTTTGAGGATCAACAAAACCTTCAGGTTGATCAACGTAGACTTCTTCTTTGAGGTCACCATTCAGAAAAGCAGTTTTCACATCCATTTGAAACACAGTGAAGTTTCGGAATGCGGCATAAGCTAAGAAAATTCGAATGGCCTCCATTCTTGCTACTGGAGCAAAAGTTTCGTCGAAATCAACACCAGGTTGTTGGCAATAACCCTTAGCAACAAGTCGAGCTTTATTCCTTACTACCACTCCATTCTCATCCTTTTTGTTTTTGAATATCCACTTCGTTCCGATTGGATCAGCTTTTCTAGGATTTGGAACTAACCTCCATACCTTCAGTCTTTCAAATTGAGCGAGTTCATCTTGCATTGCCTTAACCCACTCTGGATCTTGAAGAGCTTCAGATACCGTTTTGGGTTCAATATTGCTAAGAGAAAGTGCAACAAGACACTCATTTACTGAGGTACGAGTAGTTACTCCTGCTTGTGGATCTCCAATTATCTGATCAGTAGGATGGTCTTTCTGCATACGTGTCCACTTGTGAGCATGAGGAAGCGGATCTTGTTCTTGAAGATCAACATCATCATCATTGAAACTTGAGTTTTGTTGAGAGATAGAGTCATAACTTGGTATAACTGTTTCCTCATATGCTGGATGATCAAAGTCAAGTGGTACATACACATTTGGAGTGTTCAGGGGATTGGTTGTCTGAGTGAATTGAGAAGGTTGTTCTTGAACATTCATTTGAGTAGGATTCTCAGGAGAGGATGATGGAATAGAATTATTTGAAGATGATATTTGCTCAGAAGAACTTGATGCTGATTCATGAGTGTTGTTAGGAACTGGATCGTGGTTATGAAGAGGTTCATTGGTTGGAATTGGTTCAACGATGATCTGAGGTTCTTGATCATGAACCGGTTTTGAATTATAGAATTCTTCAAAAAGAATATCTAATTCATCACTGGTTGGAGTTGGAAATTTCTTGAATTTAGAAGCTAAGGTAGTATTCCTTGTAGAAGGACTTGAAGCACTTGAATCCATACTTGTTGGTAGCAAGCTTTCTTGCTCAAAAATCATGCCTGACATCTCATCGAACCAAACATTCATCGTCTCTTGAATTGTGTTTGTTCGACGATTATAGATTCGGTAGGCAATAGATGTTTTGGAATAACCAACAAAATATCCTTCATCACCTTTCTTCTCGAATTTTCCAAGATTCTCCCGATCATTCAACGTGTAACAAACACACCCAAATATGTGAAAGTAGTTGATGTTGGGTTTCCGTTTGTTAACAACCTCATAAGGAGTCTTTTCGAACCGCTGATTGATAATGGACCGATTCTGAGTGTGACAAGCAGTGTCAACAGCTTCAGCCCACATATTGGATGGCAATTTGGAATAAGCAAGCATTGTCCTTGCTGCTTCCACCAGCGATCGATTTCTCCTTTCAACAACACCGTTTTGTTGTGGGGTTCGAACTGCTGAGAATTGATGAGTAATACCTTTGGATTTGCAGAATTCATCAAAAACAGCATTCTTGAATTCAGTACCGTTATCCGAACGGATGTAACGAACTGGAAGTTGAAGATTTACTTGAGTAATGGTGATGAAATCTATCAACATCTGAGTTGTTTCATCTTTGGATGCTAGGAACTTAACCCAAGTATATCTTGAATAATCATCAACAATAACCAGGATGTATTTCTTCCCATTTCGGCTTTGTACTTTCATCGGCCCACAAAGATCCATGTGAAGCAAATGAAGAGGTGCTAAAGAATTTGGAGATTTCTTCGGTTTATGAGAAACTCTCTTAATTTTCCCAACAGCACAAGAAGGACAGACATGCTCACTTTCATACTTATAGTCAGGTAAGCCTTCAACAAGATGCTTATTGACTAAAGTATTGATTGTTTGGAAATTCAGATGAGAGAGCCTTCTATGCCATAACCAAGAATTCTTCGAGGTAGCCTTTGAAATGAGACAAATATTATCAGTTGGTTGGTTATCATCGAGATTGACGGTAAAAAGGTTATCGTCACGATCGCCACAAAGAATATCAACTCCATCTAAGGTTTGGATTTTGCAAAGAGATTTTCGAAAAAGAACTTGAAGATTGTTATCACAGAATTGTCCAACACTGAACAAGTTGTGACTTAAACCTTCAACATAGTGAACTTTCTTGATTGTAATCCCATTTCGTTCAATGTCCCCATAACCTAAGATAGGAGCGAAATTGTTGTTTCCAAAGCGAACAGTTCCCATGAATCTTTCAACAAAATTCTTCAGCAAAGATTTATTTCCAGTCATGTGCTTCGAACACCCGGAATCGAGTATCCAAACACAGATGGTTATTTCCTGCAATCAAAGAAATTTAACCGTTTTTAGGTACCCACTTGAAAACGGGTCCTTTTTGGTTAGATAAAACAGGCAGGGTATATAACTTAGGATGCGCATTCAAACATGTTATTGAATCAACATAAGCATCAACAAGCATATTATCAACAAACATATTTGAATAAAATGTACGAACATTCACACGAGAATTAAAAGTAACATGTCTACAAGCATTCAAATTATCCACACAAGAATTAAAATTGTTTACAAGCTCACAAGGCCTTGCCTTGGCACATTCAACATTTATTGACAAATCAGAATTGTTTTGTTTAACAGGAACACCTTTCCACCGATTAACAGCTTTTCTCCTCCTTCTTTTCTTCTTTATCTCAACTTCTTTCTGATTACTAGTGATCTTAGGTACTAATGACTTAGCAACCCATTTAGCATCACTACTTAAGCTCTTTCCACCTGTTGAATTGAAACTACAAAGATTAGAACGAGGTGTTTTAAAAACTTTCATCTTTTTGGAATCTTTTGGTGGTGAGGAAACTTCTTGCTTCTTTGGTTTATCATGAGAGAACCATCCATATCTATCCCTATATCTAGTTGAACCATTAGATGCATCCTTAGTTAGCAACTTTGAGCTAGACTTAGAAACCTTAGGTAAAAAGCTAGATTGAGAGATAGATTTAGAAGCATTTGAACAGTCTTTTGGAAGTTTCACTTTGGTGTATTTTGTTTTGTGTGGGATCTTAGCTTGTTCCTTTTTGACATGTTTCACAGGTGTAGCAATGGTCTTTGGTTCAGTCTTGACGAGTTTGGTCTCAACTCGTTTCTTTGAATAATATGAAGTTGGAGCTTTGGACGATGGTTTTTGAGATTCCATTTTTGTTTCCACTTTGATTTTGGTAGATTCAATCTTTTTCTCAGTTTCTGAATCAAAAATATATTCTCCCTCCATGAATTTATCAAAATCAACCTTCGTGAAATCTTTTGAAAAAGAAAATTCCAATGGAGATTGATTAATTTTAGATTTATTTGAAAATTTTGAGAAATCAGGAATCTTGGTGTCCAACTTCACATTATGGGTAGTCTCAGAAATTAGGTCAACTTGAACTGACACATCTTTGGTCTCACAAGAAAATTGAGTAGACGTATCAACACCTATACTAGCACTAGGCTTAGGGTGAACAACTAACTCATCACCAGCATTGTATGTGAAAAACCTATAGAAGTACCATATCAAAACTAAACTATGTGCAAGTTCTTCATCAGAAAGATCAGATTGCACACAATCATCAGCTATAAAAGTAGCAGTATTTTGACAAGTACATTCAAAAGAATCAGTCAAGGTCTGAGTGGAGGTATTGGTAGATGAAACACAAGTAGTTTGGGTAGAATTTTCTACGGATGCACTATGGTCAGTTTGAGTAGAAACATTCTCACAAACTTTCTTAGTATTAACAACAATACATTTATCCTCTAGATTCGGACTTTGAGACTTGAGATGATTGATAACTGTTTGTTGAGATTCCACCTTTTGTTGTAAATCTTCTATTTGCTTTTCCAAAAATGTGGTTGGAAAATACATTTTAGTTAATTTAGATAAAGCTAATCTACAAGACTCTTTGTCCTTAATCAAAGAAAAAGTAGAGTCGAGATTTACCTCATCATCAGTGCTTTCTGCTTCAAGTACTTTGTTCTTGGCCAATCTCGCCATGTAGCAAACATTAGCGGAGAGATCTTGATCTTCATCATCAGTGCTTTCTGCTTCAAGTACTTTGTTCTTGGCCAATCTCGCCATGTAGCAAACATTAGCGGAGAGATCTTGATCTTCATCATCAGTGCTTTCTGCTTCAAGTACTTTGTTCTTGGCCAATCTCGCCATGTAGCAAACATTAGCGGAGAGATCTTGATCTTCATCATCAGTGCTTTCTGCTTCAAGTACTTTGTTCTTGGCCAATCTCGCCATGTAGCAAACATTAGCGGAGAGATCTTGATCTTCATCATCAGTGCTTTCTGCTTCAAGTACTTTGTTCTTGGCCAATCTCGCCATGTAGCAAACATTAGCGGAGAGATCTTGATCTTCATCATCAGTGCTTTCTGCTTCAAGTACTTTGTTCTTGGCCAATCTCGCCATGTAGCAAACATTAGCGGAGAGATCTTGATCTTCATCATCAGTGCTTTCTGCTTCAAGTACTTTGTTCTTGGCCAATCTCGCCATGTAGCAAACATTAGCGGAGAGATCTTGATCTTCATCATCAGTGCTTTCTGCTTCAAGTACTTTGTTCTTGGCCAATCTCGCCATGTAGCAAACATTAGCGGAGAGATCTTGATCTTCATCATCAGTGCTTTCTGCTTCAAGTACTTTGTTCTTGGCCAATCTCGCCATGTAGCAAACATTAGCGGAGAGATCTTGATCTTCATCATCAGTGCTTTCTGCTTCAAGTACTTTGTTCTTGGCCAATCTCGCCATGTAGCAAACATTAGCGGAGAGATCTTGATCTTCATCATCAGTGCTTTCTGCTTCAAGTACTTTGTTCTTGGCCAATCTCGCCATGTAGCAAACATTAGCGGAGAGATCTTGATCTTCATCATCAGTGCTTTCTGCTTCAAGTACTTTGTTCTTGGCCAATCTCGCCATGTAGCAAACATTAGCGGAGAGATCTTGATCTTCATCATCAGTGCTTTCTGCTTCAAGTACTTTGTTCTTGGCCAATCTCGCCATGTAGCAAACATTAGCGGAGAGATCTTGATCTTCATCATCAGTGCTTTCTGCTTCAAGTACTTTGTTCTTGGCCAATCTCGCCATGTAGCAAACATTAGCGGAGAGATCTTGATCTTCATCATCAGTGCTTTCTGCTTCAAGTACTTTGTTCTTGGCCAATCTCGCCATGTAGCAAACATTAGCGGAGAGATCTTGATCTTCATCATCAGTGCTTTCTGCTTCAAGTACTTTGTTCTTGGCCAATCTCGCCATGTAGCAAACATTAGCGGAGAGATCTTGATCTTCATCATCAGTGCTTTCTGCTTCAAGTACTTTGTTCTTGGCCAATCTCGCCATGTAGCAAACATTAGCGGAGAGATCTTGATCTTCATCATCAGTGCTTTCTGCTTCAAGTACTTTGTTCTTGGCCAATCTCGCCATGTAGCAAACATTAGCGGAGAGATCTTGATCTTCATCATCAGTGCTTTCTGCTTCAAGTACTTTGTTCTTGGCCAATCTCGCCATGTAGCAAACATTAGCGGAGAGATCTTGATCTTCATCATCAGTGCTTTCTGCTTCAAGTACTTTGTTCTTGGCCAATCTCGCCATGTAGCAAACATTAGCGGAGAGATCTTGATCTTCATCATCAGTGCTTTCTGCTTCAAGTACTTTGTTCTTGGCCAATCTCGCCATGTAGCAAACATTAGCGGAGAGATCTTGATCTTCATCATCAGTGCTTTCTGCTTCAAGTACTTTGTTCTTGGCCAATCTCGCCATGTAGCAAACATTAGCGGAGAGATCTTGATCTTCATCATCAGTGCTTTCTGCTTCAAGTACTTTGTTCTTGGCCAATCTCGCCATGTAGCAAACATTAGCGGAGAGATCTTGATCTTCATCATCAGTGAGCAACAGCCATTTGTCATCTTCGGCAAGTAATGCATGTCCTGCTTCGACCTGTTTGGCTAATAGCATCTTTTGCTTGTAGTACTCATAGTTCCGCTTCTTGGGTTGTTTGCAATCAACAGCAAAATGTCCAGGAATTCCACAATTATAGCACCTTTTGTCTGATGTTTTCCCCTTTTCAACTGCTTGTTTCTCATAAACATCCTTCTTTTCACCATATCTTGAACCAGTAGCTTCATTCTGCTCATTGCTCCTTGGATGATAGTGTTCCTTCTTGGGAAATGCACTTGTTGAAGAAGTGCGGAGATTGTTGTTTGTTGGCCTCGCTTTGTAATATCTCTTCTTGAAATGCTTAGTTACTGCGGCAAGAGCTTGATATAGTTCATCTGATACACCATCTCTTGTAGCCATCACATCATCTCCCTCCTCATCTGACGAAGAAACAACTACCATTTGCCTTTTGAGAGCTTCAGAAATCTTCTTCTCAACGATCAATGCCAAAGGATCAGAAGATACAACTTCTGGCATTTTGTTCGATGAAGCTTTGCTTAGGACTTGGTTTTCATTGAGCTTGAATGATTCATATAGAGTATGAATGGTGAACTTGGTCAGGTTTTGATGTTGCTTGATTTGGGTTCCAAAATCTTCCCATTCTTGACCAAGTGCTTTGATGAACTTGATGTTTAACTCAATCTCAGTCTTCTTGACATTGTTCTTTCTCAGTTCATTTATGACATTACAAAATCTGTAATAAACTGCCTCAAGAGATTCATTTGGCATTTTGGAGAAGTTGTCAAACTCAGTCAAAATGTTGGTCAATCTGATTGTTGAAGTCACGTCAGCTCCTTCCATCTGTCTTGCCACCTCATCCCATATCTCTTTTGCTGTATCATAGGAATCAACAGACCCATAGATTTCATCCGGTAGAGCTCTGTATAAACATGACCTTGCTCTGTTATCTGCAGCTGTTCGATCCTTTTGCTCAGCATTCAATAGTTCATGAGTTGTAATAACTGCATTAGTAGTGGGATGGCGATGAACAGCAAGTCCATTCAGAATGGAATCTTTCATCATATGACCATTTGTTTGACTCTCCACATAGTCCATGAATCGTTTCTTCCATAGTCCGTAAGAACCACGGTAGAGAACTGGAGGTCTTGTATCAGAACCTAATGCCAATGCTTCACGAGAAGCCATTTGAGATTGATTTGATTTGAAAAAATTGACTTGAAACGGTCTTGATTAAACCAGGGAATGAGACGGTCTTGTTTAACTAGGTAAATGAAACGATCTTGATTAAAAGAGAAATTGAAACGATCTTGATTAAAAAAGAAATTGAAACGATCTTGATTAAAAGAGAAATTGAAACGATCTTGATTAAAAAAGAAATTGAAACGATCTTGATTGAACCAGGTAAATGAAACGATCTTGATTAACAAGGAAATTGAAACGATCTTGATTGAATTGAGAATGAAACGATCTTGACAAAATCGTTCTGGGTGAGATCGTCTTTGAGTAAGATCGTCTTTGAAATCTTGAAGAAAATTTGATTAAGTATAAGAAATGAAACGATCTTGAAGACTGGGACGATCTTGAATGAAGATCGTCTTGGAAATTTTGGAAAAATTTGGTTAAGTATGAAAATTGAAACGGTTTAGATGAAGATCGTCTTAGGTGAAACGATCTTGACAAAATCGTTCTGGGTGAAATCGTCTTTGAGTAAGATCGTCTTTGAAATCTTGAAGAAAATTTGATTAAGTATAAGAAATGAAACGATCTTGAAAACTGGGACGATCTTGAATGAAGATCGTCTTGTTTTCTTTCTCAAAAACTTTCAAGTGTATGAAATGACCAAACCAATCCTTTTGGATTAGTTAGCCAGAATCAACACTTCCACAACACACTCTTAGCTAAAACGATCTTGTTAGGATCGTCTTAACAAGCCACAAAGTACTGAACTAAAACGATCTTAGGCAGATCGTCTTGGTCATCTTCTTCAACTGAACACATTTCCAGAAAAACTCCATTGACAAGTTTTTAAAACTTCGATTTCTTAACAATTACTAGGAGTTTGATCACAAAATCACTTCCAAACTGTTTTAATTCACGTCCGAAACACGAATTTGAACAAAATTCAACACAAAACACAACAGATTCAAATCCCTGAAATTACGCGCCAAAACTCAAAATTCAATCTCGAGTTTTAGATCGAATTGGAACTTGAAAATTGACAGAATTATGTTATCAATCACCACGAATCTATTGATGAACAAACAACTGTGATTTTATGAGATTAGATGTGTGAATTTTGAAGAACCAGTAGGTGAGATATTTCGAACAGAATTTGAGATTAAATTTGATTTTGATGAAATTGTGATTGAATTCAGTTATGGATCGTCATCAGATTGATGTTTCGCTCTGATACCACTTGTTATAACACGATTTGAGCTCTGAATTCGATCTAACAATGGCGGTTTGCAAGTGTGTGTTCTTGGTGTGTGTGTGTGTGTGTTTTGAGAGAGAAAGATCGTATAAACTGAAAGATTGGAATTAATTGTGTGTGAAAATGAAGTGTTTGTTATGATCAGGTTATGATTTCTAAGGTATGAGGGCTATTTATAGTCTAACAATACAACTATGCTAATTATCACAATTAGCCCCTCAACCTTAGTAATCATCTATCTATGACTTAACAACAAGAATGTCCTCTAATCTTAATTACAATTTATCACTATTTTTGGATTTCTAACAGATTATTCTCGTTATACTTGGGTATTCTTTCTTCATGCAAAGAGTGAAACTCCGCAAGTGATTATTGATTTCATCAAGAAGACCCAAGTCAATCTCAAATCATCTGTTAGAATTGTTCGCTCAGACAATGGAACTGAATTCAAGAATTCAACAATTGATTCTTTCTTCAAGTCCATGGGTATTTCACAACAATTTTCCGCTGTCAGAACACCTCAACAGAATGGAGTAGTTGAACGTAGAAATCGAACTCTTGTTGAAGCAGCTAGAACAATGCTTGCCTATTCGAAATTGCCACCGAATCTATGGGCTGAAGCTGTTGCTACTGCTTGTTTTACACAAAACAGATCAATCATAAACAAGAGGTTTGATAAAACTCCGTATGAGGTGATCAACAAAAGAAAGCCCAATGTGAACTTTTTACACATTTTTGGATGTGTATGTTATGTTCTCAATGATCGAGACAATCTGGGCAAATTTGAACCTAAAGGCGATGAGGCATATTTCATCGGTTATTCGAGAGAATCGATTGCATATCGTGTATATAACCGGAGAACCAAGAGAATAGACGAGAGTATGAATGTTCGATTTGATGAACTCTCAGGTATGGTTCTTGAACAACACAGTTCAAGACCCGAACTTCAATGTCCACAAGCTTCCGCACCTAAACCTACATCAAATGTCAAATCATTCTCTACTCCAACACCACAAGATTTGGATATCTTGTTCGAAGAATTTTTCAAAGTTTCCAAAGAAGTTCCTGAAACTGAAGTACATCTCGATGAACCATCAAGTTCAAATTCGAAAGAGATGGATCCAAATGAGTCTTCACCAACACATACATCAGATGAAAGTTCAACATCTGATTCTCCTCCACCGACTGATAATTCAGTGTTGCATACTCAACCTCCTGTTATTTCTCAATTGACAAATCCTTCAACCAATCCAGAAGCTTATGATCAAGATCACTTTGTTGAACCAATTGCTACTTCCCTTGAACAATTGACAGAACAACATACTCCTGATTTTATTGATTCCGAAGAATCTGGTGATCCAATTGATCAAATTCCTCACACAACCAAATGGACTAGAGCTCATCCGATATCTCAAGTCATTGGTAATCCAACAACAGGAATTAAGACAAGATCTGCTTCCGCGAACGAATGTCTATTTGTAAATTTCCTGAGTATAGTTGAACCAAAGACAGTGAATGATGCTCTAAGTTGTCCAGATTGGGTGAAAGCAATGCAGGAGGAACTGAATCAATTTGAACGCCTTGAGGTATGGAAATTGGTTCCCAATCCTTACAAGAACAAGGAGCCAATTAAGACCAAGTGGATCTTCAAGAACAAAAAGGATGAAAATGGAGTTGTTGTACGTAACAAAGCAAGATTGGTTGCAAAGGGATATTGCCAACAAGATGGAATTGATTATGATGAGACATTCGCACCAGTTGCACGAATTGAGGCTATTCGGATGTTTCTTGCCTATGCTGCCTACAAGAACTTCACAGTCTACCAAATGGATGTTAAAACTGCCTTCTTAAATGGAATTCTCAAAGAAGAAGTGTACGTTGAACAACCAGAAGGTTTTGTGAGTTCCAAACATCCGAACTATGTTTACAGGTTAGATAAGGCTTTATATGGACTGAAACAAGCGCCTCGTGCATGGTATGATGCTCTATCTTCTTATCTTGTGAAATCTGGCTTTAGCAAAGGTTCAATTGACACTACCTTGTTTATCAAACGACAAGGTAGTGATATCATTCTAATCCAGATTTATGTTGACGACATAATTTTCGGGTCAACTAATCCTAAATACTGCAAGAATTTCTCTGCTTTAATGATCAAGAAATTTGAAATGAGCATGATGGGTGAATTAAACTTTTTCCTTGGTCTTCAAGTAAAACAGATGACAAATGGAACTTTTATTTGTCAATCAAAGTACATTCTTGACATGTTGAAAAAGTTTGATATGATGGATTGTCAAACAATTGGCACACCCATGGAATCTCGGACAAAGATTAATGCTGATTTAAATGGAAAAACTTTTGATCAAAAGAAATATCGCAGTATGATAGGGTCACTCATGTATTTGACTGCTAGTCGACCGGATATTATGTTCGCCACATGCATGTGTGCCAGGTACCAGGCCAATCCCAAGGAAAGTCATTTCCAGGCCGTCAAACGGATATTCCGATACCTGAAAGGCACAGTGAACCTTGGTCTCTGGTACCAAGGGATACCGGGTTTCAGCTAATTGCATATTCAGATGCTGACCATGCAGGTTGTAAGCTTGATCGAAAGAGTACCTCTGGGAGTGTACAGTTTCTTGGGGATAGATTAGTCAGTTGGTCTTCGAAGAAACAAAACTGTGTATCCACATCTACTGCAGAAGCTGAATATGTTGCTGCAGCAAGCTGTTGTTCACAGGTTCTTTGGATGAAGACACAGTTGACTGATTATGGATTCCAATTCAACAGAATTCCAATCTACTGTGACTCAAAGAGTGCTATTGCTATTTCATGCAATCCTGTTCAGCACACAAAGACCAAGCACATAGATGTTCGGTACCATTTCCTTAAAGATCATGTCGAAAAAGGTAACATCGAACTCTATTTTGTCCCAACAGACTACCAACTTGCTGATCTTTTCACCAAACCTTTGGATGAAAACAGGTTCAATTTTCTTAAAACCAAGTTGGGAATGCTTGATTTACAAACTTAAATACTTTCATGCCATGTATTCTGTATTTGTTTTCTGTTTCAAACATTGATGTGTTTTACTTGGTAATGCATGCAATGTTTGAGGGGGAGAAAAAGGGTAGAATGCATGATTTAAGGGGGAGTTTGTAAATTGGGTATAGTCTTTTATGCTTAAATTGAGGGGGAGTGTGCAAATGCATG
The DNA here is from genome assembly GCA_034093135.1 of Erigeron breviscapus. Classification (NCBI taxonomy): domain Eukaryota; kingdom Viridiplantae; phylum Streptophyta; class Magnoliopsida; order Asterales; family Asteraceae; genus Erigeron; species Erigeron breviscapus. The sequence goes on from CM067168.1 coordinate 116,706,867, forward strand.
TGAATAATTATTTGTTTAATTGTTAATTGTTTGTTTGTTTTATTTGTTTAAATTTTTTTTTCTTTTATAATTTGTATGTGTGTTTGTTAATTTTTAAATTGAAAAATCAAATACAAAAATAGAAAATACTAAAATTCTAAAAAGATTTTTGTTGTTGTTTGTTTAAATTTTTTTTAATCTGTTTTTTTTAATTTTTTTTTTTTTTATTTGTTATTATTTTTTTTTTTTTGTTGTTGATTTGTTTTAAGCCCAAAACCAACTTTGGCCCAACTATCTTGTTAAGCCTTTCAACTTGTTGAATCTTTGACCAGTCAAGATCCGGGTTGACACGCGGGTCATACCCGGACCCGAAACCCGAATTTGTGTTTAAATAGAAAAAGTGGGCGGGTCAAATCACTTTATTGAAATTCAAATCAAGTTTGTTTTATTTGTTTAAATTTTTTTTTCTTTTATAATTTGTATGTGTGTTTGTTAATTTTTAAATTGAAAAATCAAATACAAAAATAGAAAATACTAAAATTCTAAAAAGATTTTTGTTGTTGTTTGTTTAAATTTTTTTTAATCTGTTTTTTTTAATTTTTTTTTTTTTTTAATTTTTTTTTTTTGTTTATTTGTTATTATTATTTTTTTTTGTTTTGTTGTTGATTTGTTTTAAGCCCAAAACCAACTTTGGCCCAACTATCTTGTTAAGCCTTTCAACTTGTTGAATCTTTGACCAGTCAAGATCCGGGTTGACACGCGGGTCATACCCGGACCCGAAACCCGAATTTGTGTTTAAATAGAAAAAGTGGGCGGGTCAAATCACTTTATTGAAATTCAAATCAAGTTTGTTTTATTCTCTCTCTAGACTGATCAACATCACATCAATCAATCATAATTTTTTTCTTAAGTCATAAGAATCAAAGGAAGATTAACAAGTGAATACATTACCGGTCCATAACATATCTATTCTTCGATCATATAAATAGTTTTGAGGTAAGATTACTTGCTTTTTAAGTGCATTCTAACTGTTTGATTAAAGGCCTCAATGAACTTTCATGCATAGTATGAATTATTTGAAGTGTGATCGTGTGTTTTTGATGTGTTAGATGCATGATTAGGATGAATGCATATTGTTTTGATCGATATGACTGCTCTTGTTTATCTTTTATCGATGTTTCTGGGCGGATCACTTTAAGGGCTGGGCATAAGTATGAATGTTTGAAGATTTGACTCGTTTGCAGAGCTCCCAGCTCGGCAAACGCTATGTTTGTTCATCTTGATCTTCAAATCTTCATATTATCCAAGTTTTACATGTTGTTTAAGTCGTACAAGTTTCTTATTAAAAATGCCATTTGCAGAGCTCCAAGCTCGGCAAATGCATGTTTTATCTCAATTGAACAAAAACTTGTCACTTAAATTTTACAAGTAATTTTCTGAAACCACCATTTGCAGAGCTCCAAGCTCGGCAAATGCATGTTTTACTTGTATTTGATTTACTTGAAATTTTTCTAAGTAATGAAAAGGCCATTTGCAGAGCTCCCAGCTCGGCAAATGCATGTTTTACTTGTATTTGAGTTACTTGAAATTTTTCTAAGTAATGAAAAGGCCATTTGCAGAGCTCCCAGCTCGGCAAATGCATGTTTTACTTGAATTTGATTTACTTGAAATTTTTCTAAGTAATGAAAAGGCCATTTGCAGAGCTCCCAGCTCGGCAAATGCATGTTTTACTTGTATTTGAGTTACTTGAAATTTTTCTAAGTAATGAAAAGGCCATTTGCAGAGCTCCCAGCTCGGCAAATGCATGTTTTACTTGTATTTGATTTTAATTTTTAAATTGAAAAATCAAATACAAAAATAGAAAATACTAAAATTCTAAAAAGATTTTTGTTGTTGTTTGTTTAAATTTTTTTTAATCTGTTTTTTTTAATTTTTTTTTTTTTTTTTTTTTTTTTTTTTTTTTTTTTTTTTGTTGTTGATTTGTTTTAAGCCCAAAACCAACTTTGGCCCAACTATCTTGTTAAGCCTTTCAACTTGTTGAATCTTTGACCAGTCAAGATCCGGGTTGACACGCGGGTCATACCCGGACCCGAAACCCGAATTTGTGTTTAAATAGAAAAAGTGGGCGGGTCAAATCACTTTATTGAAATTCAAATCAAGTTTGTTTTATTTGTTTAAATTTTTTTTTTTTTTTTTTTTTTTTTTTGTTGTTGTTTGTTTAAATTTTTTTTTAATCTGTTTTTTTTAATTTTTTTTTTTTTTTTTTTTATTTTTTTTTTTTGTTGTTGATTTGTTTAAATTTTTTTTTATCTGTTTTTTTTAATTTTTTTTTTTTTTTTTTTTTTTTTTTTTTTTTTTTTTTTTTTGTTTTTGTTGTTGTTTGTTTAAATTTTTTTTTATCTGTTTTTTTTAATTTTTTTTTTTTTTTTTTTTTTTTTTTTTTTTTTTTTTTTTGTTGTTGTTTGTTTAAATTTTTTTTTATCTGTTTTTTTTAATTTTTTTTAATTTTTTTTTGTTTTTTTGTTTATTTGTTATTATTTTTTTTGTTTTTGTAGTTGATTTGTTTTATTCTCTCTCTAGACTGATCAACATCACATCAATCAATCATAATTTTTTTCTTAAGTCATAAGAATCAAAGGAAGATTAACAAGTGAATACATTACCGGTCCATAACATATCTATTCTTCGATCATATAAATAGTTTTGAGGTAAGATTACTTGCTTTTTAAGTGCATTCTAACTGTTTGATTAAAGGCCTCAATGAACTTTCATGCATAGTATGAATTATTTGAAGTGTGATCGTGTGTTTTTGATGTGTTAGATGCATGATTAGGATGAATGCATATTGTTTTGATCGATATGACTGCTCTTGTTTATCTTTTATCGATGTTTCTGGGCGGATCACTTTAAGGGCTGGGCATAAGTATGAATGTTTGAAGATTTGACTCGTTTGCAGAGCTCCCAGCTCGGCAAACGCTATGTTTGTTCATCTTGATCTTCAAATCTTCATATTATCCAAGTTTTACATGTTGTTTAAGTCGTACAAGTTTCTTATTAAAAATGCCATTTGCAGAGCTCCAAGCTCGGCAAATGCATGTTTTATCTCAATTGAACAAAAACTTGTCACTTAAATTTTACAAGTAATTTTCTGAAACCACCATTTGCAGAGCTCCCAGCTCGGCAAATGCATGTTTTACTTGTATTTGATTTACTTGAAATTTTTCTAAGTAATGAAAAGGCCATTTGCAGAGCTCCCAGCTCGGCAAATGCATGTTTTACTTGTATTTGAGTTACTTGAAATTTTTCTAAGTAATGAAAAGGCCATTTGCAGAGCTCCCAGCTCGGCAAATGCATGTTTTACTTGTATTTGATTTACTTGAAATTTTTCTAAGTAATGAAAAGGCCATTTGCAGAGCTCCCAGCTCGGCAAATGCATGTTTTACTTGTATTTGATTTACTTGAAATTTTTCTAAGTAATGAAAAGGCCATTTGCAGAGCTCCCAGCTCGGCAAATGCATGTTTTACTTGTATTTGATTTACTTGAAATTTTTCTAAGTAATGAAAAGGCCATTTGCAGAGCTCCCAGCTCGGCAAATGAGATTTTTGAAAAATGTTGTCAAAATCAAAGTATTTGTGTCATTTGCAGAGCTCCCAGCTCGGCAAATGCACATATTTTCATTGAAAAACATCCTTTATTCATTGATAACATACTTGTTATTCAAAACAAAGGATTTTTCATATATCAATTTGAAGTTCATTCTGAAATGCTTATTTGCCGAGATATAAGCTCGGCATTTACGAGAATTGACTTCAAACACTCAATGGTTTGCTTACATGCTGGTCGCTAATCTCAACACTCGCATTTGCCGAGATATAAGCTCGGCAAATCATACTTTTATCAAACCAGCTGCCCAAAACCAATTTTTATAACTTGTAATTTATCTGGGCAAAACCTTCTGTTTGAACATGTCATTTGCCGAGATCTAAGCTCGGCAAATGAACATTTTTTTTCAAATTTTTTTTCTTTCTTTCTATATTGTTTTCATTCTTGTTTGTTGATATATTGTCTAAGTGTATGTATGTATGTGTGTGTGTTTTGCTGTCTATATAGTTTTTCATAAGTGTTAGGGTAAGAAACAAGGTATCGAACGCCTTTGTGTACTACCTTATGTATCTTATCTTTTAATACTTATGAGATTCTATATGTCATTCCTTTTACCTTCTATTTTTTTCTTTGTATTTGTTGTTTACTAAAATAAATGTCTGGTTAAAAAATTTTCTTTTGGTCAGTTTATTTTCTCAGAAAATTCATAAAAAGAGAAAAATAAGATGGTGATGTTTCAAGAAGGAGCTACAATGAAAATGCAAGCAAATCAAGCTCTGCACATTCCTTTCAATACAAGATTTCCAATCATTACTGAGATTTTAAGTCATCATCCTCTGAGAGATGCTTTAACAAATGGTGCAGTAGTTCCAGAGCAATATATTTTTGAACTATGGGAATCGATTGAATATGTCAAAGAAAGTAAGAGAAGAAAGACTGAAGATTTCTTCCGATTCACTCTTAGATCTGGAAATAATGAAGTTGAATGCACATTCAATTTAAATGAGTTCAGAACTGTAATTGGCTTTCCTGAACATGAAGTATATGAAGAACTGCCTTCTATTGAAGAGATGCTAGATGCAGTTCATTCTCTGGGTTATGACGGAGAATTGGCCACAATGAGAGACTTCAAAAGAATGAAAATAGCCTCTCTCTGGCATACGATGTATAATGTTCTGGTTACATGTCTGATGCCTTCACAAAAAGGAATTGATGCAATGACAAAACATTCCTTGTCCATCTTCTATGCAGTCACTCACAATGTTGAGTGTGACTTTGCCAAGATTATATGGGATAAGATGGCCCAAGTTGTCAAAGGGAAGGACGCACAAGAAAGGAATACATTCCTTACATCAGATTCTTCACATTGATTGTGGATGATGTTCTAGACAACAATGAAGATATTCCCAAGATGGAGGATAGTTTCAAGTGCGTCATTGCTATGTACAAATCGAATATGAGAGGCACTGGAAGTGATAATGTCCGACCTTTTCCAATTCCACCATTCTTGATCAATTTGGTTCCTGCTCAGAGTCCTCACCTTAGGTCTTATCTTGAGTGGTTAGTCTCAGTGATGGGGTCTGACAGCCAACAGACTCCTGCCCAAACTGAGCATAGGTCGCCAAGTGAGGGTCCTAGTAAGTCAAAAAGAAAAAGAGGGGTTAGTGGTGAAGAGGCCTCTGAGCAGAGGAAAAGAAAGTCGAAAAGAGTTGTTTTTGAGCAAGATGTTGCTACACCTGAACCTATTTCATCACCTGTTTCACAATCTACACCATCTACACCAACCGTTCGCTTTTCTCAATCTTCACCCTCGCAATCTACACCTATACCATCCATTGTTTCACCGATTCCACCAACCTTTACACCACCTCATACTACACCTGTTTTTAATCCAACACCTATTGCCTCAGCCTTACCTGCTGAACCAACTCCACCACCAGGGAGACGACTGAAAATGTCTGCTAGAAGTGTCTTAAAGCAGAAGTTAAAGAAGAAGAAATCCAAACGAAAACATAAGTCGTCTAAATCTGCAAGACAAAGACTTGAATCTTCTTCAGCAGATGTAAATGAACAAGCTGATGCCTCGGTGGAGTTTGATGTTGAACAGGCAACAAATATTGTGCATAATGTTGAATATGATATTGAGACTGAGCATGTGAGCACTGGCGATGATGTTGTGCTGGAGGAACAAGGAAGGAATGAGGGAGGAGTTGAAAATACCGGAGAGGATGAGCGGTCCGGGTTAGGACAAGGGCAAAAAGAAAACGATGGCCCTCCGATAGTTCAACCAACTGAGTCTAGCCGGGTTATTTACCCTAGGGTAGAAGTCGAGAACTGCCCATTCTCGCTTGCACCGGATTCTCCTCGCCATTCTGACTCCTCACAACAGGAGTTAGTCTCAGATATTCACGGGAACAGCCACGCTCACCACACTCTCCTCATTTGGAGGATGAGAGTGTTGAAATCAGAGAGGACCAGCCCCACCTCTCGCCTTCATTTGATGCACTAGAGTCTAGATCCCCTAGGGACACTGATTCACAAGCCCAGTTGCGTACTGGTGCCGGAACAAGCGGAGAGGGACCCACTTTGTGTGACCCTCAAGGACAGCTTGGAAATCCTGCCTTAGCTACCATCACGCCAGCTTTAGCCGCAGGTAACAGGTCTCAGACCGAGACTGGGGAGCAGTATGAACGCCGTAGTGACACTGCTGTTCCTCAGGATCAAACTGAGCCTGTATTAACGGGCATTCTCAGTGACCCCGGTGTTGTTAGTGGTGTTGCCCAACAACAAGTCCCGGACAGTGATTTATCACAGTCTAGGACACAACCCGATTCTGGTTGCAAAGCCACTGAATCTCCAACTGCTGGTGAGGGTATATCCCAAGGATCCGCAGGAAATCCTGAATCAGCATCGCTGAATTTAGGTCACACCACAAGTGTGCCAACAACCCCCGGGTTGGATACTCCACTTCCCACACAAACACAAAGAACACCAACACAAAATGAAAATCCATCAACATCAACAAATTTACCTACAAAAGACTCGGCGTGTGAAGTGTTATTGCATATTTTGAGGTCTGAAGGTGATTTGTTGAGTGTTACGGAACGAGGTGTGTTAAATGCTCTTGAAGTGAGGGAAAGGGAAAAAGCAACAGAAAGGAGGGTTAAAGATCTACAAGATCAGGTTGCAAATCAAAAAGCAGAGTATGATGCAAAGCTTGCTGCCTTTGAACTCAGACTGTTGGCTTTAGAATCTTGCCGACCGGCCTCGGTTCCTTCTCGTCGGGATGATCCTGATTCTGATGATCACCCCGAGGGGGAGAACCAAGGAGAAGGTCAAGCCAATATTGAAAATACATCGGCAAGTGTGGAAGTAAATGTTGGAGATGTGTTAATGGAAGAAAGAGTACAGGGTGAAAATGTTGAAAGTTCTAGACTTCAAACCAATGTTGATGCTGCTATTTTAGATCTAGTAACTGAAGCAGTTAACAAGGCAGTTGCCCAAATCTTTGAAGACACTGCTGAAGAAATCTTGGATGAAGAAATGGTGATGGAAGAAAGAGCAGAGGTTGAAAATGTTGAGAATGTTGAGAACGATGTTTTGAATGATGAGATTGAAAGAAGGATAATAGAAGTTTTTGGTGATGATTCTGATATGGATGATAATGATGAAGGAATTGAAGTTGTTGATGATGATGAAGAGTTTGTGAATGAAGATGATGTTGTTGAATATGCTGAAGATGATGCAGATGTTGAAGCGTTGAAAGATAATGTAACATTTGATGAACCAGAGATTGTTGAGAATCCAACAAATGTAGAAGTTGTTGAAGAACCTGTGTTTGAAGAATTTGCAGATTTAGATTATTTTGAAACAGGTCCTTCAAGCAGAGTAGAAGTTGGAGAATCATCTGCTCGTGCTAGCTCAACTCCTCAACATTATAATTTTGAAGATTTCAACAATTTCGATGAACTCAGAAAGACTCCAGAAGCTGCAAGTCAGAATTTCCAGAAATCTACTTACAAGCAGGTTTTGCGAGAGGCAATCACATCCGAGGAAGTCCTCCCTGATTATTTTCCAAATGAGCTAACTGAAGAACAATTAAACTTTATTAATCGGGGATACTTCTTGAGGGATAGAGAAAGAATGGTTGCTCTCGGCATTAAACCAAAAGAAGCAGCGAAGAAATCAAGATATCTGGAAGAAAGGGCTTACCCAATATTTTGTGGAGCTACAAAGGTGACTAAAACCAAAAGACCTGAACTGGAATCAATGTACAAGTTTAAGGAAGCCAGGCAAATCGAAGAATATACAGCGCTTCTTAAACTTACAAAACAATATAACCCAAAGTTGCTGAAAGAACAGAGAAACCATAAGATTTTAGTGCTGATCAGGGTGATCCTAATTAAGAGAGTTTCTATTTCTATTCCATGTTTTCATGTCAAGAGGGATAATAACAAGATCTACCGGTTTACAGAAGCCCAATTTAAACTTTTGCCAGTGGACGACATTATCTTCCTTTACAATCATTTCCTGAATGCCATACAAAGATACCAAGAAGATGTTGTTGCTTTTGATGCTGTGAAAAGATACATGTCAAGTTGCATTCAATATGCTTCATTGGAAGATTTTCAGATAGGATTTGAAGTTGTGAAGAGAAAGATTAATGTGCCCTATCCTGATCAAAGTCTATACACTGCAGATATAGAAAAGCTAAGTATTGGTCATATCATTGAAGAACCATCCTTCGGAGTTGTGTTTTTGAATAGCAGAAAGAAGAAGATTTTCATTCGAATGGATGAACTTGCTTCATATTCTGATGGAACGTTGGAATTTTGTAAGAATGTATTGCTGTGCCTGCAAGACGATGAGCAAGATGAAAAGAAAAGGGAAGTGTTTGATAAAGCAATCTCCAAGATTAACCAAAGACTCGAGTACAGAGACAGCATTAGAATGATGAGAGAAGCAAAGAATGCTAAGAAGTCTAAGTACGTCGTACGTCAACAAGGAGGTTGTTGGATCAAGTATGAACCTAGCCATCTTCCAGGACCACATAACATTCCTCCAATAAACTTTGAAGCAAATATGAATGTTCCAGCTAACAGACCCGAAGGAGATAACTGGTTCTGGCATCCAAACAAGGGTAGACCACATACAAGAGCTTAAAGAAAGACAAGATTGGATATTTTTGACAAATCACTACTAAGGGGGAGATTGTTAGATATATAAATGTAGTAGGTGATTTGTATGCTTTATATTACTTTGTACTTAGAATGTAAAGTTGTAAGTATGGAAGGGGGCATAGTGTAAATTATATAGAAGTATATAAACCCCCTCCACAATGTAAGTTGTAACCTTTTGACACTAAATACAATCCAATCTTTCACTGAATCTCTCTCTACTCTCTCTCTAGAAACCGCCATTGATAAACTCTAAACACACATAAAAAGCTCAATTCTACATCTTACAAATTCACTGGTGAATTTGTTTGCCTATAAATACAAAGTCATTTCCTTGTTAAAATTACTTTTTAGCAATTAAGGTGAATTTGTCTAAATACTCTCGATCGTAACAGGGATACTTCACAACTTTAAGTATCTCGATCAAAAGAGTTATTTGGCAAATATAGATAATTTGTAATTAATAGGTTGTTAGGATACTTACATATTTGTATTATCTTGATTCCGCACAACCTTGTATTTTATTTAACATCATAAATAAAATACACTTGAAAATATTACATTGTGTTCCACCTTTATTTTATTGCTTTTAGTCTTGTATTACTTTGTTTATATACTTGCATTTATATTCAAGTAATACTAGTCCAATCTAGTGCTTATTAGACTTGTTGTATTTTACACTTTGGATTAAACCATCTAGAGAGTTTGGGACTCACAAAGCCTGGTGGTTGCTTGACATAAACTTTTTCTTCCAATTTTCCAATTAAAAATGCACTTTTTACGTCCATCTGGTAGACCTTGAACTGATGATGAGCAGCAAATGCTAAGAAAACTCTGATCGCTTCAAGTCTAGCCACTGGAGCAAATGATTCATCAAAATCAACATCGGATTGACAATACCCCTGTGCAACCAATCTGGCTTTGTTTCTGACAACATGGCCATCTCCATCTACCTTATTCCTGAAGACCCATCTTGTTCCAATTGGTTCCTTCTTACCAACTGGAGGAGGAACCAGATACCATACTTTGTTCCTCTCAACCTGGTGAAGCTCTTCTTGCAAAGCTATCACCCAGCTTGGATCTTCCATAGCCTCGTCAATCTTCTTCGGTTCTATCAGTGATAAGAAGCTGACGTACAGATATTGTTCACTGGAGGCTCTTCTGGTCTGAACCCCTCTACTGGAGTCTCCTATGATTTGATCAATAGGATGTGCTTTCGTCCACCTAGAGTATTGACCAGGATTGTGTACAACAATATCAGTGCAAGAGTTCAGTTGGGGTGCTTCAGTAGCAACATTTGCATCTGGTACCCATGGTTCTGCATAAACTATCTCCACATCTTCATCAGAATCTGGGAGATCATGACTGGCGTTATGGAATATATCAGTGGAAGGTTGATGTACTTCAGTAGTTTCAACTGGAGCTGATACTGGAGGAGTAGTACGAACATCTGATCCAATAACAAGTTCAGAGGGTAGTTTGAAACTTATTGAAGGATAGAAAGGAGTACTACTGGGGAGTTTTTCAATCTGAACAGGTTCCAGATCAGAATGACTAGAAACTTCTTCTGGAGAATCTTTATTGTAGTTGATAGGATCAGATTCACATAAGACATTTGGAGTTACTGGGGGTGTATCAAGGGTTGGCTTTTTATTGATTGCATTGTTTGATTCATCAAATGTGACATGTATTGACTCATGAACCTTCTCCAGTCTCTTGTTATAGACTCTGAAGGCTTTGCGAATGGCTGCATAGCCTAAGAAATAGCCTTCATCAGCTTTGGCATCAAATTTGCCTAACTGACTGGAGTCGTTCAAGATGTAAACTTGACATCCAAAAACATGAAAATAACCAATATTTGGTTTTCTATTTCTTAGTACTTCATAGGTTGTCTTCTTGTGTCGCTTCACATACACTGACCGGTTCTGAGTATGGCATGCAGTAGCAATTGCTTCAGCCCAGAAACTGGTAGGAAGACCAGATTCAGCTAGCATGGTCCTGGCAGCTTCTATCAGCGTTCGATTCTTTCTTTCTACCACTCCATTCTGCTCTGGAGTGCATGCTAAAGAGAAGTTCTGGGAGATGCCAGTGTCAGTACAGAATGACTCCAGTGTAGTATTCTGGAATTCTGTTCCATTGCCACTTCTTAACTGACACACTTTTCGTTTGTATTTGAGCTCAATCAGCTTGATAAGAGCGATGATTTCAGCAACAGCTTCACTTTTTGACCTGAGAAAGATAACCCAACAATATCTGGAATATTCATCAACAATCACCAGGGTGTATCTTTTACCAGCACGAGTCTGAACATTCACTGGACCAAAAAGATCCATATGAAGTGGTTTAGATATGCTAAAATTCTGTTTGGTCTCTTGAAACTGGCACGTTTCTGCTTACCCATCTCACATCCTGGACATGGCCTTTCCTTTTTGAAGGAAACTGAAGGTATCCCATCTGCCAGTTGCTTCCTAGACAACTTATTAATATTTTTGAAATTTAAATGAGATAACCTTTTATGCCATAACCAGTTTGTGTCTTCATCAGCCTTTGTATAGAAACACTGCTTTGAAGGAGAGCTTTCCATATCCATCACATACACATTTCCTCTTCTGGGAGCAATCAATACTACCTTCCAGTCCTTGTTGAATACGATGCCCTGAGCAATATTGAACAGAACTTGATAGCCATCATCACATAGTTGACTTACACTAATCAGGTTATATTTCAAACCATTCACATATGCAACACGTCTGAATTTGACTTGTCCATTGTTCAGAACAACGTATCCCTCAGTTTTTCCACAACCATCACTTCCAAAAGTAATGGAGGGTCCATCAGAAATTATGAACTCCTCCAGCAGGGTCTTACATCCGGTCATTGTCCTGCCAGCTGCACTGTCAAGATACCAAATATATTTCTTTCGATCGCCCTGCACATCCACCAGATTCATTAGTTAGATTTGGGAACCCATCGACTGATGGGTTCACTGGACTCTCCCTTATAAGTCCCTGGGGGTATCTGGTTGAGTTCACTTTCTTCTACTGCAGATTTCTCTGAGAATTTAATTGGAGTTGACAGTTTTGAAACCTTTTTTTTTTCTCAACTGGAGAAACATTTTTATCTTTCTTTAAAAAAGGTTTTGTATTTTGTTTAGGTCCAGATGGAGTACCCTCAAAATTGTTTAATCTTGCATTGCAACTTTGAACCTGACAAGCCAGTAGTTGAAACTAGCTCTCCAACCTTAACAAAATACTTTCTTCAGATGACACCTGAGCCTTTCCAGTTGACTGGATTTTAGGCTTAGGAAGGGAAACATTCTTTTTCTTTGGAATTGAAGGTTCCTTTGAAGCAGACTGAGGTAAAGGTTTCTTTTGATTGACCGTTTTAACTAGAGCAGTCATCTGTGATGCTCCAGTCTTGACCTCTGGGATTGAACTGGTAAAACACTGGGACTGGAGGTATTAGGCTCATCACAGATGGTGTTGGGCCTCACCTCCTTTGGTAAGCGGTCAATAACTGGGACCAGTGATGCAACATGGGTATTTCCATCCATATAGGCACGTTTTTGAGTTGGAAATTGGTTTACTACTGCATCATATGGCTTTTTGGTTTCTAGCCATGATTTAATGACCTTTTTTTCTTTTTCCAAAATTATTTCCAGGTCTTGTTTTTCTTGAACCAGTTGTTCAGTTACCAAAACTTGTGCTTTAAAAGCCAATTCAATATCTTGAAGTTCTTTTAATTTTGACTATAAAGATGAAAGTTCAGTGAAATATGTTTCAAAACTTTTAACACTGTCAGATCTAACAGTTTCAACAAATATTAAATCAGAATTAAGAGCTTCACCAATGTCCAATTTTAGTTCAGGGTCAGTCTCAGCATCATATTCACTGACCTTTTTGATGACTATGTCCACCCATCTACCAGATGTGACATCTTCCTTCACCAGATGCTCTTGGTCTGCAGAGCCATATAACAACAATCTCTTTCCTCTTCTTCATCAGCTGATGAATCATCAGAGGGAACCCATTTTTCTTCAGTGGTTGCAATCATGCATTTATTATTATCTTTTTCAGTAGACATGAGAGCAATTTGAGCCTTAAGCTTTTTGTACTTGGACATGTAGCTATCATCAGGCTTTTGATAAGAAACAGATGGACCAGACTGGGATACAAACTGACTGGACTTGCATTCCTTCATGAAATGACCTCTTCTGCCACACTTAAAGCATGTCAGATTGGCTTTATCAGTAGAAGTACTGGAAGCATGTTATCCACTGGACCTATTTGCTCTTGCTTTGAAACGGTTAAACGTTTTAGCAATCATTGCAACCAATTCATCATTGTCAGATTCATCACAGTCTGGAGAGATATTATTTGTCACTCCTGATTCCATTAATTCGGACATCATCTTCTTCATAGAAAATACATTCTCAGAAGACATTAATGTTGCACAAGGTGGTTCAGTATGACTGACCACTGTGGAACTACTGGAAGTATGGTTTAAGGCATCTTGCTCAGCCACAACTCTCTGAGCATGATTCTCTTCAGTGTATCTGAAGGCTCCATATAAGTATGCTAGAGTGTGGGTGTGAAAAGTTTTACCATGCCTTAAAACCAGAATCATATGAGACCATTTTGTGGGTAAAATATCACAAAACTTTTCCAGAAGTATATCCTTGTCCTTCTCAACCCCAAGTCCTCTCAACTGGTTAATGATACTCATAAATCTGGTGTAAGTACCAGTGAGAGACTCATTGGGAAGAGCAAAAAATGACTCATACTTCTTATTTAAAGAGACCTTTCTGGTGACAATAGTATTATCACCTCCTTCAAACTGGGTAACTAGTTCATCCCACATGGTTTTAGCACTGGGAAAAAGAACTAGTATGGGAATTAGGGTTTCTGGTACAACACCAAGGATCATGTTTTTGAGCTTGGTATCTAGGTCAACCAATCTTCTCTCCTCATCTGACCAGTGTTCTTCCCTCTTTTCCCTTCCTCTTCTAGATCCAGTTGGATCAAGTAGAGGATTGAGAGGTGCAGTTGGTACATAGGGTCCTGAATTTAAAATTTTCATCATGTACCTTTCAATCCCAGTAATATGAAGTACCATCCTAGCTTTCCACGTCCCAAACTCATCACTGTTCCCACTGAATTTAGGGATAGATGTGTTTGAGTAGTGTACATGCACATGTGAAGGAGTAGGAGGAGGAGGTGGGGGGGATTAGTATTAATAATAGGTGGGTCATTTGGATTATTTTGTTCATTAGGATTACCAAGACCTTCTTGAGTATTTTCTGGGCTGGCCATCGAAGAAAACAGATCTAAGCAAGTATATTAGCTTTCTGCTCTGATACCAATTGTGAAGTCCCTCACTTGATGGTTTAACCCACTAGTGTAAAATACGACAAGTCAAGTATTTTACTAGAAATGGACTAGTATCACTTAAATATAAATGCAAGTATATAAATAAAGTAATACAAGACTTAAAGCAATAGATAAGTAAAGTGGTGGAACACAATGTAATTTTCAAGTGTATTTTGTTTATTGATGTTAAATAAAATACAAGATTGTTGCGAAACCAAGATAATACACAAGTGTAACTATCCTAACAATCTTTGAACTACAAATGATCTATACTTGCTAAATAATCTCCTTAGATCGAAATACTTAAAGTTGTGAAGTATTCTTTTTTACGATCGAGAGTATTTAGGCAAGTTCACCAAATTGCAAAAAGTAATTTGTACAAGGAAATGACTTGGTATTTATAGGCAAATAAATTCACCAGTGAATTTATTATGCCGTACAAATATGGTTGGATGCATTTAAGGAAACAACTTTAGTTACTTAAATGCATTGGTTAAAGTACAAGGATAAAGTCATGTTGATGTGACTTATCTTACTTTAACCAACCACCTTTACACGCGTGTGTACTTTTTATCAATAGACAAATGGATTGTCCGGATAATACCGTGTAAAGGCAAAAGTCAATTCCTCGTAATCAGTGTTCGGATTTGTAAGGTCTAGAACACTGACAAAGTTCCAGTCATCGATCAGTTAAGACTACCAGTGGACCCCGCCATTTGTCAGTCTTCTTTCTTCAGACTTCCGTCTTTGACTTCAGTGAGAATGTCTTCAGTGGAATAAATCTTGACTGGAGTGAAATCCAGTGAACTGAAATCTGGTGCCTTCCAGATTTCCTGTACAAGTAAGGCGTTTACTAGTCTTCCATTATTTCTGGACAAATCTTCAGTTGAGCTCCAGTATACTTTACTGGAGCTAGTCCAGTGAAACTTGGACTTAACATTCCTTAAGTCAGTCCCTGCGAACGATCCTGGACTTACCTAGACTATACTATTACTAGACAGGATACAGTGTGATAATCTAGACTTAGTGACTCCTTCAATTATAAATTTTAAAACTTTGATACATCACATGCATCATCACTACCACAATACTACAATCTTCTCCGTCATAGAAATGTTTTGTTATTGTTGTTGTGTTAGCTAAAATTTTGACACGTTAAATATATATTTATTTAAAAGAAATATTACAATCGCATTCAAAAGTTTGTAGTGTTGTAGAAAAGAAAAATAAAAAAATACCAAAATAACATAAAAGAAACTATACGAAAAAACAAGAATAAAACTCAAAAGAGAAATCAAAATGGGATGCGATGTGGTAAAAGTCGAACAATAATATGGGTGAGACATAAAAAATGAAATGTAAAAAACACCATTAAAAATCAATAAAATAACCTACTTATAACTTTGTCATATTAAATACATAAATTTATTTTTTAAAGAATCTAAAAAACAAAACAAACAAAACCATTATAAATATAGAATGAGCCAAATCAAAAATAAAAAAAGACGAAATCCAAAACAACCTTAAATAAAAACAATATGATTATGCCGCTTAAAAGTTTTGCATATTAAACACATATGTTTTATTTAATTACAAAAATAAGCAGACTGGCAGGCAGCTGCGTAAAAAAAACGAAAAGAGTTGCAACGTGGTAAAATCTGAACGGTAATACAGGGTGAGGTGTAAATAATAAAATGTAAAAAAAAATAAAAAAACAATAAACTAACCCTGCTTAAAATTTTGTCATATTAAATACATAAATTTATTTTTTAAAGAATCTAAAAAACAAAACAAACAAAACCATTATAAATATAGAATGAGCCAAATCAAAAATAAAAAAAGACGAAATCCAAAACAACCTTAAATAAAAACAATATGATTATGCCGCTTAAAAGTTTTGCATATTAAACACATATGTTTTATTTAATTACAAAAATAAGCAGACTGGCAGGCAGCTGCGTAAAAAAAACGAAAAGAGTTGCAACGTGGTAAAATCTGAACGGTAATACAGGGTGAGGTGTAAATAATAAAATGTAAAAAAAAATAAAAAAACAATAAACTAACCCTGCTTAAAATTTTGTCATATTAAATACATAAATTTATTTTTTAAAGAATCTAAAAAACAAAACAAACAAAACCATTATAAATATAGAATGAGCCAAATCAAAAATAAAAAAAGACGAAATCCAAAACAACCTTAAATAAAAACAATATGATTATGCCGCTTAAAAGTTTTGCATATTAAACACATATGTTTTATTTAATTACAAAAATAAGCAGACTGGCAGGCAGCTGCGTAAAAAAAACGAAAAGAGTTGCAACGTGGTAAAATCTGAACGGTAATACAGGGTGAGGTGTAAATAATAAAATGTAAAAAAAAATAAAAAAACAATAAACTAACCCTGCTTAAAATTTTGTCATATTAAATACATAAATTATTTTTTAAAAGAATGTAAAAAACAAAGCAAAGAAAACCATTATAGAAAATATGGATGAGCCAAATCAAAAATAAAGATAAACGAAATCTAAAACAACCTTAAATAAAAGCCGCTTAAAAGTTTGACATATTAAATACCTACGATTTATTTAATTAAGAAAATAAAGCAGGCTGACAGGTAATTGTGCAGCTACCTGAACCTGCTTTACTGTTCATAACCATGCTTTGTTATATAGTAAATAAATAAATTTGTCTATTATGTATATCAATTTACAAATGTTACTATTTTATATCCTTCAATAAAACCCTCTAAATTTATGACATGGATATGTGACACTTCATATGCAAAGGCGGTATCAAAGGGAAGGTTAGAGTCTTAGAGAGGCCAATGCTCTTTACAAATTTTAAACTTTTCTATGTATTTTTCAAACTTTTTAATGATTTTTTAGAATAATTTGTTAGATTTTCAAATTTTCTTTCTTTTGAGTTTTTAATCTACGGATTTTTTTGTAACTATGTCCATGTTAATATTTTTTTCTGTGAGCTTATGTGTATTTAAAAGCATAAAATAGTAATTTTAAATGTTGAATATATGATAAATCAAATTAATGTTCAATGCACGTTACAAACTTTTGGTTATACATTCCGAGATGATTATATTCGTAAATATATCACACAAATTAAGTCATTTTCAACTTTTAGAACTTAAAAGGTTTGACTATTTTTTCAAAAACAAAAACATGCATTAATCTCATCTCATTTCCAATAAATGCTTTGCTGACGCTTTTACCCTTTTTTTCCTCTTTAAAAGCCTTGTTTCCTTCACTTATTTTAAAACCATTTCCCAACTCCAAAAAGATCACACCACACAAAGCCATGGACAATAACATCCATAACACCACCCCATCAACACTCCATATCACCAACGACCCAACTCAAAAGAACCTCGATGACGATGGTCGTGAAAAACGGACTGGTATTTAACGTTTTCTTTAATAAAAGTTTTAGCTATTAATTTGTAATAACTTTTTGAACGGCTACTAATTTTGCTCCTACTTCTAAACTATATGAATATATTCATAGATGCGTCAATGACAAAGTTTAAATTACATAATTGTTCTCAAGAGGCAAGAGCCTCTACCATCTGGCTAATGCTGGAAATGGCTATTTTGTACAACGACCTTTAATTTCGATATCATTGGTTTCTAATAACGTGCTTAATTGGGTTTTATTAATTACTAGGGACTTGGGTGACTGCTAGCGCACACATTATTACTGCTGTTATCGGGTCTGGAGTGTTGTCGCTTGCATGGGCAAATGCGCAATTGGGTTGGATCGCTGGTCCTGCCGTTTTAATGACGTTCTCTTTCATCACTTACTTCACCTCCACCTTACTAGCTGATGCATATCGTGCACCCGACCCTGTGACAGGAAAGCGTAACTATACGTATATGGATGTTGTACAAGCCAGTCTAGGTACAAAAATATCAAACTTAATTCATATAGCTAGATGAATATATATAATGATATTATATATCTTGTTTACATTATATAGTTATTATATGTGATCATACGTATAAATGAGTACGTTAATTCTCTGAAGAATAAGTTTTTGTCTTTTTAACAGGTGGAAAAAAGGTTCAATTATGTGGGATAGCTCAGTATGTGAATCTTGTTGGAGTTACCATTGGATACACAATCACTGCTTCTATAAGCATAGTGTAAGTAATTAATAGACTAAATATCAACTTAATTAGATATATATACTCCAATATCATATTACACAATTACCTTATAAAAACCTATGTGATAATCTATCTGAATAGTAGTATAGTAGTATTGTAACCACCGGGTAATAGCTCAGCCGCGAGAGATCCTGGGTTCGAGTCTTGGCAAAGGCAAACTTGAGATAATCAGGGGATTATTAAGTGGTTGAGAATCACCTGGACACTAGGCTAGCTGGGGATTAGTGGGTACCAAATGGTACATGGGATCAGAGGTTTTTCATCCAATTACCCTTTTTAGTAGTATTGTATCTGCTGAATAAGAGTCTATTTAATTGGTGTACATTACACGCACATTTAGATTATTCTCGCATATTTAAAATGCCATAAAATTCCTTAAATTATGGATGACTTTTGTTCGTGTTGTTATTATATCTAGACTAGAAATTTCAAGTACCAAAACTATTAGAGTAACAATCATAGAGTTTGAACATTATTTAATGTCTCAACACAATATGATGTTTTTAAAGGCATATAATTAAGCTTGACTTTTTGAACGATAAATCTATATACCAGATACTGATTCATATGCTTCTCTGGTCCCTATGAGAAATGAGACTATACCAAAATGGATCGACTAACCTCACATATATTAATGTTTATTTTTTGAATTAACTTGTAGGGCTGTGAAGAGATCAAACTGTTTCCATGACAAGGGACATGATGCTCATTGTAAACCGTCGAATTATCCCTACATGATTTTGTTTGCCCTAATTCAAATCGTGTTGAGTCAGATACCTAATTTTCATAAGCTATCGTGGCTATCAATATTAGCCGCGGTGATGTCTTTCGCTTACTCTCTCATTGGACTCGGGCTCTCCATTGCTAAAGTCACAGGTAAATCCACTATATAACCTTTAAATCTTATCAAAAAAAATAACCGATAAGACCAGGGTCAATTGATTAAGTATCCTAACTAATTAGCTAGCTTATGTGAGTTATTTTATTTTTAATAGGAGGGGTTCATGTGAGGACAACATTGACTGGCACGGAAGTGGGACCGGATTTAAAAGGTATGGAGAAGGTGTGGCGAACGTTTCAAGCCATTGGAGACATTGCTTTCGCTTATGCTTATTCAACTGTTTTAATCGAAATTCAGGTTCTTATTTGCTACTCTATTATTAATTGTTTATGTTATTTTAGTTTGTTTTATTTAGTGTTGTCATTTGTTTTGTTGCAATCATTCCTTGGTTCCAAAGGGACATCTGTAGGAATCAAGTAGTAGTGACTCCTCAAACTTTAACTACAAAATTAAATACTAGTAGCACCCCATTATTAATCTATTAAAAACTAGAAAAATTTTATTCACATGCAAAAATATACATGTTGAATAGTCTAGTGGTAAGGTAAACATTTTATGACTTTAAGTTCCCAAGTTTGATCCCTACTTTGTCTATTCCTTTAAGGAAATCATTACCAATGAAGCATATGCCCACATATGATGTTCTCACGAATTCGATCTTTTGCGGTGCCCAGATCATGTAGAGATTAGGATGGAAGTATTAAACCGATATCATAAGGCTCATATGAGATGACTCGATGAGTATCCGATTATGATACCGGGACTTTATACCGTTCTTTAAATTTTGTAAGTATAAAAAAAAAATAGATATATTCGGGTACAATGCTACTCTTACAAATTGATATACATTTGAAAATCAAAGTTTTACGAAATATCAATTTATTAAAGTGATAAGATTACATATTATCCTTACATTTTACGAGTAGTCTTTTAGCACAAACTCCTTTAAGTTAGTTTTTCAAAAAGTTATATCAATAACGTGAACTTTGTATTTAAAAAAAAAATCGCTTATTTTGATACGTCGCAAAAAAGAGAAAGTAAACATTTATTTTTGACACTTATAAGATTGATTTTGATAATAAAATTGGTTGTTCATAAGACAAAATATGTATGTGGCTTGATTAAGCTTAATGTTTTCTTTTTAAAACATAATGGTATTTGATCAATTCTTAATTTTAGTTTGTTAAATGCAAAAGTTGACAAATACACGTTTTTCTCACAAGCAAATTCTTAATAATAAATATCGGTAATGATTAATCCTTCTAATTCATAAGCCTAAAAATCTTCCCAATGTATATGTTGATGACATATGAAATATCTAGGGGTAAAATTAGAAAAGATATTTAGTGGAATACACTTGTCACATTGATGTTGTTTTAAAAGGATTTTTAAGCTAATACATTTGAAAGGATTAATCATTTTTCATAAAATATTACTTATGTTCATGTAAATCAATACTTAAAAAAAAAGACAGGCTGCTGCAAAGTCTCTGTTTTCCTCATATCCAATAATCCAAATGTCATCTTTATATTACAAACAAGTCCAAGAGAATATGTGTATGTCATAATCATTCTTTAAAGTTCGAATATAGTCAATATCATCTATAAGTCGTAATTCCATTTGCATGCTTCTTCCCACCATAAAATACTAATGCTTTTCTTTAAACATTTATATGTTTGGTTAATTTTGCATAAGTAACTAACCACACATCCCCGATGGTTGTAATTACATAATCAACAAAGAAAGTTTTACATAGTTCTTCCTTTACTAATATATATATATATATATGATCTAATCGAAACTTCTATCAGACCATCCTTAAAACTTTACCTTAAACTAAAGGACCTCTACAATCACTTTATAAAACGTTTATAGATATCATATATCTGTCTGATATATAAAAATTAAAATGTAAAAAGAAGGGTGAGATTCTTTTGGACCATTGATTCATGGACCTCCTCATAATTTGATGCTATAGGCCATGAAATTAGTTTGGAGTTTTCAAAGAAGTTGGTGGTAGAGTGGGGTCAGAAGGGTAGGGGTAGGGTTGGCGAGGAGAACCAACCTTTTTGGAAAAAGATAACATATTAAAATTCTGTTTTACTACCTTTATTTTAACCTTCTACCAACCACTTGTCTTGATGGTTCAAATTTTTTATAAAAGAAAAAAAAATTGATATGATAAGAATAAGAGAGATGAGATCCTACTAAATCATATATGAAAAAGATATAGACTTTTCTTATAGAAAAGATGAAATCATTCCACTCAACAAAAAAAACATGTAAATATGGGAAATGATACGTAAACAGTAAAATAATCCTCCTAATAATTGTAATCTATTTATTTTCTTTCTAATTTTAATCACTTAATTTTAACAAGTGTCATGATTCAATTGTTAAGAGGATTGTTAAGTCAATTTTTATAAGAATATAAATATTGCAAATAAGATTTAATTTCTTACCATGCATCGCCCGTTAAAAGGGTTTTTGTTAAACAAAGTCCTAAGAACTGTATATAAAATGTATTAAATAGTTATATATTTATCACAAAATTAAAAAATAGGCTTTTCATATGTAAGGTAAAAAAATTTAATACACGTTAAATATTACCTTGGACTCTTTTAGCATTTTCTTTAATATTATAATAACTCAGTAATAAACATGTTATGATGTTTTCAAATCTATATTGAATTGAATATCAAATGATTTGACAACAATTAATGTTTGTTTAGGTATGGTCACACTCATAGCATCAATTCATCTCATCCCATTGAAAGCAAATTTAAAACGGAAATTGCTTTGACATATAAATTATAGCAGATACTTTTTATCTTTTATTTTCAAAACTAATTCCGTTTTTCTTTTTAAAGCCATTAAATGCTGAGTATATTAACTGGCTGAATGCATTAAGAATGTCTGTATGTATTAAGTAAAATATAAGTAATTGACGGTTATTTTTGTTTATTAATTCAAAAAAGAAACATGAAATTTGACTGAATGATTAAGTTCTTAACTATTAATTCTATTAAGTAAAAAAGAAACAAGGCCTTAATCTTAGTAGATCTGTTCGTTGTGATAGTTAGCTCGGATTTTTAGGCGCATTACTGGATTTTAAAATTTTAATAGAACTTGTTCAAGAAACAAAGCAAATATTAGTTTCTTATTATATGAAACTGCTAGTCTTAATACTCGTATTGACTATATATATTATAAATTTGATTATAAGGATTGATTATAAATATTGTACGATTGTTACTATAAAGAAAGTTTGAACACGCACCTTTAGTCTCTTAATAATAATCTAATAGTTAAAGACATGTATCATAAATGTATTTACCAATATCTAATATTACTTTTGATATTAATAATTATATCACCTAATCTAAAGTAATGATGGTAAAACATGACTTGTATCATTTTAAATTTTTTAACTATGTTTCGTTATATTAATAGACGAATAAATATTTAATAAGTTAGAAATATAGAGAACTAATTTAACGTATATAATTAAATAAATATTAATTTTATATTATAAATTATACATTAAAAAATTAAAATTGGTGATGAAATCTATATTTATGATAACAATGAATATAATATATTTTTAATATAAGAGTTTTAATTGTATTAGGAATTTATATTATCAATATGTTAATTAATTAAAAAATTAATTATTTATGGTATCTAAAAAATATAATTTTTAAGGATAGATTTAGAAGTACACGTGTCATTTGAATAAAGAAAGCTCCATGTAGTGATTAAAAAGAACATGTTTTAATTTATTGGTAGATTATTATGTCCACTACTATCCACACATAAGTAGTGAATTCATTACGGAACCAGATGTTTTAGGCACTTTCTAGAAGCTATTAAAAGTTCAAAACCATATAACGGAATACTAACTGAGATAGTTAATGTATTAGCTTAATATGATGATAATGACCTTGTGCTCTTTGATTAAGCATATATTTTACGATGAAATGTTTATAGATTTATTTATTAAATACAGGATACCTTGAAATCATATCCACCAGAAAATAAGATGATGAAAAGAGCATCACTTGCTGGAGTTTCAACAACTACTCTGTTTTACATGCTTTGTGGGTGCCTCGGTTACGCCGCGTTTGGGAATGATGCACCAGGAAACTTCTTGACCGGATTCGGTTTCTATGAACCATTTTGGCTTATCGACTTTGCAAATATTTGCATTGCGGTTCACCTTATTGGAGCATATCAGGTACGATGAAATGTTTTCTATTTGGAGACGATAATTGAAGTTTTAATACTAATAATAAGAGTTGAAATGCCAGGTGTTTTGCCAACCTATATTTGGATTTGTTGAGAAGAAATGTAGAAAACGATGGCCAGAGAGTAACTTCATCAACAATGAGCATGCTGTTAATGTGCCATTCTGTGGAGAGTTACACTTTAACATGTTTAGGTTGGTGTGGAGAACGGCGTATGTAACCGTGACCGCATTGATAGCCATGATTTTCCCCTTTTTCAATAGCTTTTTAGGGCTGATTGGGGCGGGTTCATTTTACCCTCTGACTGTTTATTTCCCCATAGAGATGTACATCGCCAGGGCTAAAATACCAAAGTTTTCTTTCACTTGGGTGTGGTTAAAAATCCTGAGCTGGACTTGTTTGGTGGTTTCGTTGGTTGCGGCTGCTGGATCTATTCAGGGACTAATCTCCGAGCTCAAGAAATATCAACCATTCAAGACAGAATAGATATCCTAATATGATATAGTAGTATATTACCTAGTTGTTTTGTTATGCAGTTTGTATACCTTGCTTGGTACGAATGACTAGAAGTGTGTGTTTATGTTTTTGTTGAGGGTTCTGAAATATAGTCTTGTCATTATAAATACCGCTCTGTCACTCTCTTGCACATCAGATACCCTAAACCGTCGTAAAATTACTTACAATGCATTAGATTGAGACGCGTAGGATGAAATCTGTAACGAAATCTGCTTTACCTTCTTATTCCTAATAAATACTGCAAGATGATTGCCTTTGTTTTCTTTGGCAAAAAAAAGATACTGCATTTCACTAGTTTATATATGACCCAAATGCTTATAGATCATACATTCCCAAAATCGTTAACAGAGTGAATAATAACCAACATGCTGCATTAAAGACCTACACTACTTGCAAACTCTGCTAGCAAACCACCATGCAGACAAACTTCTACTCATTATACAAAAAAACTGATCTTCAGTAAAACATACCGACTGCATTAAAGACTAACAAAGCTTGCAAACTCCAGCAATGTGTGTGCCAGCAAACTAATATAAAACTTGTGAAGCAAGAACACTAACTTTAATCTAGATAGTTTCCTGATTTTGTTCTGATAGTCTTCTAAAGACTCTTAAAGTTTTCTGAGAGCATGTTTTGAATACACTCGTGAGTGGGAGTATATAATAATAATCAATAACTAACAAAACCAGCAATTTGTTAGGTTCTAAAACTTGAAAACTTGATAAATACAAAACCACCCATTTGATTCTAACATATCTTCCTGACATTTGATACTAAACTTGGTATCAAAATATTAAAAGACAACAGAAACATTTTTTCATTCTACAAAATTGCACTGCATGACAACCATTCCTCTAAAAGAGATCACTGGCAGATTGTGGGCAAACAAACCACAACAGAACATCAAGAACCTTCAGTTTCACAAATCACAAAAGCTTGAATAAGAGACTGTGCTGCATGAGCCTGCTCTGGTGTGCCAGATATTATAATCAAAGTTTCTTTAGCACCAGGTTTTGGGTCGGTTATGGTGATTTTGGCATCAGAAATCTGAAAAGCAAAATCACAGCATATAGATATCCTTCTTGTAAAGTAGATACATATTATTGGCACGGGTTAATGGCCTCAGAATGTATCAGACTATACGTGAATGGCTATGGTATGTATCATGTTCATTATATGTATTAAACTTTCAAATTTTAAACATTTTATGTACCCGACCCATCAAAAGCTTACAAACTAAAACCTAGCGCTCGACATAGTTGCGTATCTGGATGCCACATATAACTGGATACATACATACAATGTTAAAAGTTTAAAAGTTAAATACCTACAATATTTCAGTTGAATACATACTATATACATTCGTGTATATTCGGATACATTTTGAAGCCATTAACCCTTTATGATAATATAAAAAACTATAGCAATAATACCGCTTGAAAAAAACCATCTCTTAAATTATAAGATACACAAGTTTTAGGTTCTTTTCATGCACCAAACCCATGACTTACTGTTCTCATATGACATGCTTCACATTTTTTACCTAGTTCATTTTTATTTAAGCATGTACAATACATTCTTTTCAGAAAATTTCACAAAAAAGGAGATGAATTTCCTAATGAGGGGAACATTTAGTATATTGAATTTCAAAGAGTGTGCATGTAATTTTGGACATCATGTCTGGTTCCCCTATTTAGAAAATTTTGAAAAAAGAATTTAAAAAAATAAAGAGTTTTTTCTCTAAAACCCATATGTACTTTTCATTTTGTCCCTTCCTGGCCATCATGGCTGAATATTGATCCACTTTAGGCAGCTTTCAGTCTCTATAAACTTGATGGAATATCAAGGAAAAAGACTTGCATCAATGAAAGGCATGAAGGAGTTGAATCAAGAACAGAATGACTTTCAAAGCCAAAGCGAAGGCATTCATTTAGCAGAAGTTTACGCTGCAAAGACGATTCGTGCTAGCTCTTCTCTTCTTTAACTAGTTACATGAATTTTTTTATTCCCTACTAGGTCATTCAAAGTTGTCAAATTATCCCATCTAGATCATTAAACATTTTTTTTCACTACTAGTTCATTAAAAGATGATATTAAGTTTAACGAAAGCCACTTCCACCTTTTGAATTACCACGATCGTCTGTTTCTCAATCCGTTTTTATGAAATTTGGAGTACATGAGCCCTAAATTAGTAGTTATGGTTATGAGATTTATGACCAGGATTAGGTTTTATTTAGGTTTTTAATTTAAAAAAGTCAATGTGTGATGTTAAAAGTCATTTAAGCAATGTCATATCATTAAATGAGTTCATGTCATAAGCCACGTCGTCATGATCAACATCTTTTGAATATCCAATGACCTAAATGGGACAATTTGGCAACTTTTAATAACCTAATAGGGAATAAAAAAGTTTGATGGCCTAAAAGGGACAAAATGAAAAGTACATAACCGGCAATGCGGAACCAATATGCCTAAAGTCCTAAGTACCTGAATTTTTGTATTAAATTTCCACCCCAAATATTTTCTATGATCCTTTTGAATAACCTGTCATAATAGGAAAGCCTTACTGAAATCGCCATTTGGAGGGGAAGAGATTTGACCCCATAAACGGGATTAACACCCTGTTGAACTCCATATTATGTAAGAAGACATTGCTTTTGCTAACTTTGAAGAGGGCAAATATATGAGTTAAAAAAAGACATAGTGATGCTTTAGTTTATCATTAAGAAACAAATATCTTCGTAAACTGGGTAAGAGTCCGGGCTTTCTTAATTGGATATCCTCTTCATTGGGAAGATATCACCCAACATTTATTTTGAATACCTACATAAGTCTATAAAACCTAGATGGAGGTAGTATCAATATGAATTACTAAAATACAACAATGCCCTCACTAAACGTGCTTTATACATAACAATAATTCATAATGGCAAATATGCATATAAAAATCCATGATCAGTATTTCGGGAAAAATAAATAAATAACATTAAGGGAATAAATACCTCTCGGATTTGTTTCAAGCATCCACCTTCTTCTCCATATATAGAAGGAACAACACTACGAGGAACAACCACTTCGACAGTAGTGTTTG
Source organism: Erigeron breviscapus (assembly GCA_034093135.1). Lineage (NCBI taxonomy): Eukaryota > Viridiplantae > Streptophyta > Magnoliopsida > Asterales > Asteraceae > Erigeron > Erigeron breviscapus. The sequence continues at coordinate 116,733,873 of CM067168.1, forward strand.
TAATTATAGCTTGGTGACTTCCTCTACATAAACATACATATATAATCATTTAGCATACAATATAAAAAATCAGAATAAACGAGAGAGTGGATAAGAGAATGTACAAACCCTACAAATCCACCCATTCTCCTTTGCGGGGCTCCAAAATCAGGATACCCTAAAGGTCCACCACCTTCCATACCCTGCAAAAAAATTGGATAACCAAATATTTTAATACACCATGTAAAAATTATAAAACAAATTAAATTTAAAAGAACGGAACAGATTGATACCTGAGGACCCCATTGTGCAGAAGATGGCATTCTTTCAGACATAGGGTGGGGAAAGTCCGGTCGATCATGCATAAATGGAGGTCGGTCATCATGCGGATGAAACCCACCATGTGGAGGGGGCCCGGCATCGAACCGATTAAAAGAGGAAAACCTTCCTGATGGCGAAAGTTCCCTCCTTCCCATGAATGGTGGAAATGGTGGGCCATGATCTTGGAAACCAGGAAACGCATCTCGGAAATAGTGATTCCGCAAGCATGTGGTTACTTGAAAAAGAGCCTCATGAACTGCTTCATAGTCACCATTTATCTGCTCAACAATGCATCAAACCATATCAGAGAAGTTGGTAAAAAAAGATTACCATAGTTTACATTTAAACATGAACCATATGTATGTTACATCTGTAGTTGCAGTAGTTCTTCCATTCATGGTGTTCAGATTTGCATATTAAGAATGACTATAGCGATTAGATATTACAATGGTCAGTTTATATGTTTGGATAAACCGATAATACTTCTGAAACTCCGATGACTTAGGATCAAATATAAGTTTTGATAATCATAACAAATGCAACAAAAAAGACTATCTAACGGTAAAAAGAATGACCTAATTAGGCATTTCTTTAACCTATTACAGTATATAAATATACACTCACTTCATAAATGTAAGTGTTTATCATTTTACCATTTAATTTCAAAATGAACAAAAAAGTGCCAAAAAATAAAATAAAGAGTCTGATTATACAACTATTACTAGTTCAGAAGGTAAACAGCAGATGCACATCTAAACTCTATCTGCAACATCATGCTAATATTCCTTCTATCCGGTTCTGATTAACGAAATCACATGTTTACTTTGAAAACCATATTGTCGAACGCCCTCTAGAAAGCAACTTCGAAATTAAAAATTCACAAACCTTCATGAAACATTAAAACGATCAAAATTCAAAGCCATACCTGAACTACTTCCTCATTTTCAGCAGCATACTGTGGAGTCAGGTCCTTACCCAATATACGAATATAAGCCCCAGTTGACTTTCTCATGTCAGATATAACTGCACCGCCCTTGCCAAGGATGCATCCAATTTGATGTGCAGAAACTATGACTTTCGCTGTCATGGCCTTGCTTTCAGGTGCAGCCCTAAATATCCTTGTTTGAACACGCATAACTGCATCTTGAGGAGCACATATCCGTTCCTCTGGATGCTGCAATAAATAATAATTTTTGTTACTATTGAGCATATAACAGGGCCACATAGCATGGAAATACAATGAAACAAAGATAATTATCAATTAATACCGCTGGTCCAGATATGACAATGATCCGGTCATCTGATTCAGGTATTTTTTCAAGGACTCGAATGTCACATCCTGTCTCCTGCTTAAGTGCCTTCACAATAGTTCCCCCTTTTCCAATTAAACCACCCACTTTTTCATCAGGGCATATCAAACGATACGTTAACATGTCCGTGAAAGGACCAAAACGCCCCCCAAAAGTACCACTTCCACCATCACGAGACCCTGCGGGCAACGGGCCTCCTTGAGGAGGAAAAGAAGGATATGCATCTTGCTGAGAAAGAGAACCGCCAAAAGAATGAGACTGCCCACTATTATTGGCAGAAAAAGATTCATCGTCACAAAGAGGATGATCCAAAAGATGTTGTGAAACAGATTGAAGTGCTTTTCTAACCGCGTTCACTTCTCCAGAAATCTATAAAAAATTTAAACAAATCACTATACTTAGACCTGGATGTGTTTGTACAAGAAAAAAATTTTAAAAAATACAATAAGAGAAGAGAAATATATAAATAAAAATCTCGGTCAACAGGGATCCACCACCATCTATGACAATAATACCTGAACTAATTCATCAGAAGAAGATGCACACGAGGGAAGTTTGTCCTTAGGAAGAATCTGAATTTGTGCACCACTTTCAGAAGCCATTTGTTTGATAGGGCCAGCAGATTTTTCCAAAAGGGATGCCACTTGAGAAGAAAGCACAAGTAGCCTTATAACAAACTCTTTATTATGATCGTCATCCCCACCATTAGTTTCTGAGTCTCCTTCCGCCATTCTTTCAAACACAAGCATCAAAGCCTTCTGCACAGAAGAAACATCTTTTTTAGATTGCAAATCTTCCCCAGCAACAGACTCATGTTTTTCTGCATCATTAGTATCTTTTTCAGCTTCTTTACTTTCGTTGATCTCTTTAATTTCTTCATCGGCAACATCTTTGCTCGGATCATCAGAAATTCCATTCTCATCCCCGGATCCTGATATGACAATTACCCGCTCATTGCAACCAGGAATCGTTTCCTCAACCTTAATCTTTGCACCAGATTCTTGGCGTATTTGTGATATCTTGTTGCCCCCTTTTCCGATAACACTTCCACTTTTGCTAGCCAGACAAAGCACACGAAAAACAAGGCTTCCTGGAGTGACTTTAAATGATGCATTCTGAGAAGTAGAAAAGGCTGGCTTCTGCAACTTTCCTTTTCCATTGGGCTCTGAACCACTCTGATCATGTGGCCTCTTAGAAGGCGTTAATTGAGATGACATATTCACAAACTATCAATCCCTGTCAAATATAAGATATAGCTCAATACGAGTTTTATACCATAGAAATTAAATGACCATCAATATCGAAAAACAAAGTAATTGCTAAGAACACTTCTAAGTAAACCATATATACAAATAGGCTGGAATATTTATTTGTGGTGGGTATACATCCCTACATGGCAAACATGTCAATGGTCCTGATACGTAGCAACAATATGATTATTTCATCTTATAAAGAATATATGAAATCAATAATATAGTAATGGTGGCTATAGCTATCCATTATTCAGTATAAATACCAATGACAGCCTGAAATATTATCCTTCCTTACAAAGGCTTACCGCTTACCGCATGGTCCGGCAATTGATATATTAATCAACCACATTGGTTGAATATAACTAGGCTAGAATCAATAACATTTATAACTCACTACACTTAAACAACCATATGTAATCTGAGTGTTTCCAAATTCAACATAAATCACAAATCTTCAAATTCTGTTAGAATTCTGTGAGCTTCACAGCACACAAAAAACCCTAGCTCAAAAAAAAAAGATAAAAGATCAGCCTAAAAACATAATCACCCAATAAACAGCATAAATTTTACCAAAATCATATCAACTGGCCAGATTTACAAATACAATCAAACAAAAGAAATAATAAACGCATACAATTTGCGTAGACGGTGAAAAAAAATTTGGCTTGGGTCTTAAGAATACCCTTTTTTGAGAGGGACAGAAATAATGAAGAACTACTGGAACAGAATGTGATTGCAGAGTAGACACTTTTAAAGAGTGAACGGCATAAGAGTATATTTGAAGCAATGGGGATAAGGCGATAAGCTGGTGGTGTATGGGAGTGGTGACCAAGAGAGGAAGGAAAAGCAGATTCACAGTGTCATAAAATTTCTGGTAATTTGAACAGTCAAGTGCAAGTCATGGGTGATCGATTGTTGCATATAATGCTCTCTTATCTTAATTGATAATACCATTTGGGCTATAGACTTTTGTTTTAGTTGAAGGAGGACAACAAACTTTACTTTTGATGAAACGATTTTAGGAATCTAATGTTAAACAGCAACTATATAATCTATATACATAGCTGAACTTTGACTTCCTTTTTGATAACATAATTAACCAAAAATGAATCTTGCACAGTTCAAAGATCATGTCAACACCTAATGCCAATATCGGATGAATAATGCAGAATTATACATGAGGATTACTATAATAGTGAGATGATGTATGAATGAAGAGATCAGATATTCCTAGCACCATAAATCCAAGTATACCAATAGGTATGGCCTGTGGTGGCAATTCTCGATTAACATAAAAACAAAACGCAGGGGGCTACGGTTCTGCTTCTGTACGATGACAAGCAGATTATACTGATCTAAAATAAATTACAATATCAACATCAGGGAAGTCGGGTAAAATGATTTCATTTGCCATTACTTCAGATGACTAAACCAAGTAGCCCTACTTTGCCCTGGACCAATAAACTGGTGATTCCTAAAGCAGCATTATGTGGAATGGATCTAATTATTTGAAACAAAATGTCACTGGTTATTTGACCCCAAATGTCTGAACTTCACGTAACCTAATTCACCGGAGAAAACCATTCTTATGAAAAAAAAAATGCATCGTAAGTTGTCCCAAATGCATAAAGTTTGACCTATCGGTATGCAATCACCAACTAAACTACAGATTCAATAAGATAACTACAAATTCGGTTAATAGAAAGTTTGACAGATACTCACTAAAAACCACGTCACTCAACATTATTCTTCCAGATGATAGCGGTACTTTTCGAGTATTAAGCGACGTCTATAACTAAAGTACAGATGTACATAAAACACATTCATTCGTACCGTTCGACCCTTTCATGAAGCCATGGAGTACGTATCAACAGTCCTAACATGTAATGTACTAATAATATGATTATTTTGAATAACAAGGAATATATTAGAATTTCACACTATAAACCCTAAATTTAAGAAAAATAGAAAAACAATATACTCAGATAAGAAAGGTGATGTTAAATTAGATACAAGTAATATAAGTAAGCACATAAAATAACATTATGTTACAGAGTATAACAAAAGTATGTTAATTTGCAAGTATTAAATATTTATATTAACAGAAGAATATACAGCATTAATTAAACCCAGGGTTTATAAAATACAGTACCTATTTTATTATATAGGTCTTTTAGGGGAGCGATTGAAAGTGGAATGGGGATCGCAGAATGAATTGAAGCGGCGGGGGTGAAATTCCAGAAGCGGTGTGTGTGTGAGTGATGACGGAGAAGGGAGGGAAAAACTTCTTCACTGAGAAATTCTTAATTTGTCAAGTAATTATTTTTCTTCTGTAACCTAGACAACCAAATTTGATCGCGAGCGTTACAAGTATTTACGGAAAAACCCACGGTTTTCATCCTAAGGATCGAACTCAAGACGGTGGGTAATTATTTAATAAAATGAATTATTATAACTATTAGGAAATTTTAATAAAACAAATTATTATGAAGATTATCTCCGCCTTTTAAGACATGATTATATATTTTCTTAAAGTGTAAAGTCGCTTGGTTCAAACTGAGGAATTGGAAAGACAAAGGAAAAGAGAATGCAAAGAAATATTATTATTAAATTAATGTTGGTTGGTTGATAGACATTGATCATTATCATTGCATTATATAGAATAGATAGTGGTGGTAGTGATGGTGGTGATGGCGGTGGTGGCACTAGAACAGGAGGAGGTGGTGGTAGATGCAGAAAAGGTGGTGGCGGCGGTAGAGGAGCAAATAATGGTAGCGACATCAGTAGAACAAGTGGTGGTGATGGTGGTGGCAAATGGTGGTGGCGTCGAAAAGTGGTGGTGCAGAGACTCAGACGTGGTACTGGTGGTGGTGGCGCCAGGTGGTGGTGACGGTGGCGGCGTGGAGATGGTAGTGGTGACAGGTGCTCGTGGTGGCGGCATGTGGTGATAGGTGGTGGTGGTTGCGGTGGCCGGAGCGGACAGGTGAGTGGTGAGGTGGTGGTGATGGTGGCGGCAGATTGTGACTGGTGGTGGTGGTGGTGGTGGCACGACATGGTGACAGGTGGTGGTGATGGTGGCGGCAGGTGGTGGTGGTGGTGATAAGTATTGGTGGTGGTGGCGATAGGTGGTGACTAGTGGTGGTATTGGCGGCAGGTGGTGTTGGTGGCAGGTGGTGGTGGTGGTAGCAACGACAAGTAGTGGCGGCGGGTGGTGGTGGAGGTGGTGGCGGCATGTGGTGGTTGTGACCGGATGTTGGTGGTAGTGGCGGTGGTAGTGACATATGGTGGTAATGAGGAAGCTGGAAGCAAGTGAGTTATCATTACAATTCCCCCAAATTTACTAAGTAATGTTCTATTACCCATTATTGATTAATTGCATTACTTACACATAACCAAGCACCCCATAAGTTTGGAAAAGATGGCGTTGCGCTGTTCGGGGGCTGAGAGTTGGAAGGGCAAGTATGAGAAGGCTGTTGAGCAGGTTGAGACTCGCCTTACGGACTTGCTTGCGGAGAAGGATAGGTCAACCGGGTTTGTGTCTGAGATTGACAGGTTGAAGATAGAGAATGATAAGTTGCGGCGTAGTCTGGGGGAGTCTGCAGATCAGAGGAAAGCGTTGGTGGAGGGTATCCCGCTACTTGTTCGCAAGTTCTTGCGTAGTGATGAATTTAATCAGCAAATGGGCGTTGTACAAGGGGTTGCGATGGACACCGGTGGACGCCGATTTGACCATGCTTCCTACCTATCGTCCGCATGCTTTCACTCAGCTCTGCCAAGATGCGGATGCACTTGCTGATAAGGAGTTCCCTTTCCTAAATCGCTTGGCGTCCAGTCACTCCCTTTCCGCTGCTGAAGTTCTCCTGCTCGAGCTCGATGTCCTTCCTGACGATTCCGCTTGAACTTTAATTGACTCATTGGTGGCTTTGCGTGGTTTGTGGGTTTATGCCCTTCTTAGACAATTTGTTAAATTTTTCATGCCGGTTTGTGTTGGTCGGTTTAACTTTGCTGTTACTGTGCTACTTATTATTGCTAATGCTTTGTGGAATCTTTGCGTGACAATCGTGCATACTCTAAAATGGTCCCGTAATCATGTTTTAGATTCAGGGGTCATTCAAGTGATGAATTTTTCAGACCTTCCCGTGACCTGGGTTGGGGGAATGTTAGCTTTACTATTCAAACTGTCCCTTAGCCTAAGTTGGTCATGAGTTTGTATGTACATGTTGAACTATTCCTTAGCCAGGGCTTGACGTAGGAATTGCTATAATGAATTCGTCTTTTAATCCGTCTCGCAGTCTGGGCTGGGCGGTGGAACATTTAGTTTTAAAGTCATCCCGCAGCCTCGGCTGGACGGGGGAATACTTTAATTTTCGAACCATCCCGCAGCCTGGGCTGGACGGGGGAATACTTTAATTTTCCCTGTGGTGGGGACCGGACAGGATCGGTTGCTCAATCAGTATTTTGCTAGATTTTTGATCGAATTCCTCAATTCATTTCGCCTTACAAACTTTGTTGCAGTGCCTTCGTTTATTTACATCGGCATTGTAAATTGTCTCATCTCCATATTTGCTCGCTTGTTCTCTTCTTTCTATCCTTACTTCATTTTTGTCTTGACTCTTGCCTTTCACCGTCTATCTTCGACATTCTTTCTTTGTAGCCTGCTGCAATTTTTAGTCTGCGCTGCCTTGTGGCTTCTTGATGCTGATACACGCTCGGATGAGTCTTCATTGCTTTCCTTTTTTTGGGCCCGTCGTTATGCTGGACGGTCGAAAGGAAAGTTTACCGAAGACTTTCTCGATTGACTTGGGTCTTACATGCTCTAGGTAAGTTATGTTGCTTCTCTCCGAATCACTCTCCTTCTCTTTCTCCTTATACTCGCCTCTTTCGTTTCTTCCTATTTTGCATGATCTGAGTTGTTTTTTGACTCCTTCCAATTCCTCCCAATATTCTCCTATGGGGTCCGTGAATCTTCTCTGGCTTGCACTTCTCGATATTAGCGTATTTGAGTGTACGTGTGCCCTTACGCTGGTGGGGTTCATACAGCTAAGCCACCGTAATCCCGTGAGCAATATCTCATATTCGGACAATCCGTATACTGCCTTCCCTCCGGTCCTTAAAGCATACTCACGTTCCTTCCCTTCCGGATCCCTTATTTTAAACCCTGCTTCTCGCTCTTCATTCTCTTGTATCGTGATTAGCTTCCATGGGGAACTTTCTCTGCTTGACTGAGCATCCTCTGTCTCGACTTCTTGTTCACTCTTTGCGCTTTTTGATGTAACACCCGTCGTTTAAAAATATGGGTTTTCAAAAACTTTTCACCTAACGGTGTTAACTTGCGGAAGTAAAGACTGTAAAAGTCAAAACCGATAAAAACATTTCGGTTTCTGCATTTATTTGGTGTTACATGCCATATCAAACAATAGTTCAAATGAAAACCCAACGGTTGCCCAACATAAAACAACCGTTCACACATCACTACATAAATTCGACATTAAATACGAAATGTAACGAATGTCTAAAGAAAGCATCGTCTAAGGGTAGCTAAGGCTCCTGCATTGCATCTACCCAAGCTCACACGTCCTCCATCTAGTTTCCATCAAGCTAAACCTGAGGGAACAACCACATTAAGAAGCAAGTGTTAGCTATAAGAATAGCTAAGTAAGATAACACTTAATTTAAAAGCATTTGTCCAATTAAAACAATCTTCATTATTAGACAAGTTTTATTAGGCACAACACACATCACACGTTCACACATATAGATTGGGTCCCTGCATTCCCAAACATTCACACACATATAGTCTAGGTAACACACATTCCTAGACATTCACACACTTTAACTTCATTACGTTTGGATCCTTAAACGTGCAAGTGACATAGCAACCTAGCAAGTCTAGTGAACTAGGCGTACAGGTCAGGCATGCATATCACACATCAACTTCATGTCTATATATCATACATATCAAGACACTTCATTAAACTACATCAACTGCTTAACTACATATTACATTAAGCAATACTGCATTACACTACAATAGGGACTGCATCTCAGGTCTCATGGTCAACTGCGTAACCCATAATACCTCCCAAGTAACCCATATGCCCACATGCAATAATAAGGTACCGAATGGAAGTGTTTACGATTTGAAACCAGCTTTTAGTTGATCCCCCAGCGTGTCAGAGTAGTGTATCTTACCTCAAAGGAGCGCACGACAAAAGGCAACTACGTTACTGTGCAAAGCAAGTATTCCTGACCTCCTATAATCATTAAGCGATCATTAGACAAGCTAATACCCACATCATTAAGGTCCTAACTCAGACCTAAACACCTATCTATATGACCCATGACAAATCTAAATGCATTGGAGGTTTGATTAATACTTTAGGACTCATAGAATCCGACGAAACTCGACCTTCACTCACTAATTCAACCTTTCAGGAAACTTGACTTCAAAATCCTCCTTTAAAAGCATTACCATTAGAAAATAGACTCTCACACGATTCTAGGGATAGCTTACTTGTCAAAAACGGAGTCACGGTTCAAAAGATATGGCCATTTGAAAATTATGTCGCTTTCAAAGGGAATCAAACGAATTTAGACATCAGGAAACGAATTTAGCTTCCAGAAAACGAATTTAGACATCAGGAAACGAATTTAGCTTCCAGAAAACGAATTTAGACATCAGGAAACGAATTTAGCTTCCAGAAAACGAATTTAGACATCAGGAAACGAATTTAGACATCAGGAAACGAATTTAGACATCAGGAAACGAATTTAGACATCAGGAAACGAATTTAGACATCAGGAAACGAATTTAGACATCAGGAAACGAATTTAGCTTCCAGAAAACGAATTTAGCTTCCAGAAAACGAATTTAGCTTCCAGAAAACGAATTTAGACATCAGGAAACGAATTTAGACATCAGGAAACGAATTTAGACATCAGGAAACGAATTTAGCTTCCAGAAAACGAATTTAGCTTCCAGAAAACGAATTTAGCTTCCAGAAAACGAATTTAGCTTCCAGAAAACGAATTTAGCTTCCAGAAAACGAATTTAGACATCAGGAAACGAATTTAGCTTCCAGAAAACGAATTTAGCTTCCAGAAAACGAATTTAGACATCAGGAAACGAATTTAGCTTCCAGAAAACGAATTTAGCTTCCAGAAAACGAATTTAGACATCAGGAAACGAATTTAGACATCAGGAAACGAATTTAGACATCAGGAAACGAATTTAGCTTCCAGAAAACGAATTTAGACATCAGGAAACGAATTTAGCTTCCAGAAAACGAATTTAGCTTCCAGAAAACGAATTTAGACATCAGGAAACGAATTTAGACATCAGGAAACGAATTTAGCTTCCAGAAAACGAATTTAGACATCAGGAAACGAATTTAGACTTCCAGAAACGAATTTAGCTTCCAGAAAACGAATTTAACTTCCAGAAAACGAATTTAACTTCCAGAAAACGAATTTAGACATCAGGAAACGAATTTAGACATCAGGAAACGAATTTAGCTTCCAGAAAACGAATTTAGACATCAGGAAACGAATTTAGACATCAGGAAACGAATTTAGACATCAGGAAACGAATTTAGCTTCCAGAAAACGAATTTAGACATCAGGAAACGAATTTAGCTTCCAGAAAACGAATTTAGCTTCCAGAAAACGAATTTAGACATCAGGAAACGAATTTAGCTTCCAGAAAACGAATTTAGCTTCCAGAAAACGAATTTAGCTTCCAGAAAACGAATTTAACTTCCAGAAAACGAATTTAGCTTCCAGAAAACGAATTTAGCTTCCAGAAAACGAATTTAGACATCAGGAAACGAATTTAGACATCAGGAAACGAATTTAGACATCAGGAAACGAATTTAGACTTAGCCACACGAACTTAGGCTCAATTTGCTTCAAACGAACTTAAAATTCGTTTTCCAAACGAATTTAGATCCCACAAAACGAACTTAAAGTTCGTTGGACAACACTTGAACCCAGAAAACGCCAGAAAACGAATTTAAGATCCAATTTCGACCAGAATTCACAAAACGACTTATGTTCTTCATTTTTCCAGAAAACGATCCATCTAGGCTTTTCCCCAAACATGTTTTCGACACAATTTAACATCTTTTGATCATCAAGATCGATTATAGACTCGTTTAACATCGTTTTTGAACATTAATTGGCTTAAACATAATATAAACCCTAATTTTTCAAAACCCTTTTTATAAATCAGATTTGCTCCTTTAAAATATAACTTTAAATCTGAAAATCTAATCAATGAATTGATTATTACCTGCAATGCTAAATAGGATGCAATACCCTTGACAAAACACACTCGAATCACACGTAGAAAAGCTTTTCGGCTTGAAATTGATGAAGGATTGCTAAGGGAAGGCTTAGGGTCTGTTTAGAGATTGTTTTGGCTGCATAATATCATCTAATGGCAGCTCCTAAACCCTTAATCCCGTTTTTAGATTTCAACCTATGTCAAAATTAGTCCCTGGACTTCTAAACCCTTAATCCCGTTTTTAGATTTCAACCTATGTCAAAATTAGTCCCTGGACTTCTAAACCCTTCATTATTGGTCACAAACTGCATTATTGACCATATACAACATTAGTCCTTCATTAAAAGGCACTACATAGCCTTTAAGCGACATTAATCACACTTTTATTCGTCATTAAAATTTAGGCTTTTAAACCTAACTACGTTATCTACGTTAACCACACATAACTACATTCAAATATTAAGTAAAGACTTAACGACACCCCAAATTGACTTAACGGCATTAGTCAAACATTAAATAAAAGTTCGGGATGTTACAAATACCTCCCCCTTAAGAGGATTCCGTCCCCGGAATCTCATCAGATAGGAACAACTCGGGATATTTCTCCTTCATTACTGCTTCAGTTTCCCAAGTCAAGCTTTCTCCATGATTATGCTTCCACTTTATCAAGACAAGTTCAATCACTTTTCGGCGTAACTTCTTTTGCTTTCTTCCAAGTATCGCTACCGGTTCGTCTACTATTCTCTTCATTGGGTCAATACTCACGTCTTTAATAGGAATCACACTCGACTCCTCAGCTAAACATTTCCTCAAGTAGGATACATGGAAGGTGTTGTGAATTCCATCCAATTCTGGAGGTAATTCCAACTGATATGCCACATCTTTAATGCGCTTCACCACTTTAAAAGGTCCAATGAAACGTGGACTCAACTTTCCCTTCTTTCCAAATCGGATAACTCCTTTCCAAGGTGATACTTTCAGCATCACTAAATCACCAACATTAAACTCAATCGGTCTCCTTTTCTTATCTGCATATGTTTTCTGCCTTTCCCTTGCCACACGTAAGGCTTCTTTAGCTACATTAACCTTTTCAGAGGTAATTTCAATAATTTCGGGACCGGTCAACTGCTTTTCACCGGGCTCCATCCAACAACTTGGAGTCCTACATCTCCTTCCATATAACATTTCAAATGGTGGCATCCCAATACTTGCATGGTGACTATTATTATAAGCAAATTCAATCAACTTCAAGTGTTCATCCCATGCTCCACCGTATTCAAGTACACACGTTCTCAACATATCCTCCAAGGTTTGAATGGTTCTCTCACTTTGCCCATCGGTTTGGGGATGATAGGCGGTACTCAAATTTATTCTACTACCCAACTCCCGTTGAAGACCCTTCCAAAAGTTTGACACAAACCTCGAGTCTCGATCCGAAACAATAGATAACGGGACTCCATGTTTCGCAACTACTTCATCAATGTACAACTTCGCCATCTTCGTTAAAGGCACATCTTGTCGGGTAGCTAGAAAATGAGCACTCTTCGTCAATCTATCTACAATCACCCAAATCATATCATTCCCTTTCGGCGTTTTCGGTAGCTTCGTTACAAAGTCCATCGTGATATGATCCCATTTCCACTCGGGAACGTCTAATTGATGCAACAAACCATACGGCTTTTTATGGTCCGTTTTCACACGTGCACATGTCAAACACTTTGCTACAAAATGAGCTACTTCACCTTTAATATCCGGCCACCAATAAATCGGCTTCAAATCTGCATACATTTTGGTGACACCGGGATGCATCGAATACCTACTTCTATGGACCTCTTCAAGGATCAACTCTCGGTTACCACCAAGCAGTGGCACCCAAATGCGACCCTTGTATGTTTTAAACCCACGGCTATTAGTCTCCATCACAAGTCGTTTCTTCTTCCCAATACTCTCGTTATCAATATTATCCTTCATTAATGCCATCTCTTGTGCTTCTTTAATTCGATCTAATAGACCCGACTTGGCCTGAACTTGCATGCTCATCAACTTACAAGAAGAGCTTTGCACTTTCCTACTTAGTGCATCCGCCACTACATTGGCTTTACCCGGATGGTATTTGATTTCACAATCATAGTCTTTAAGTAACTCCATCCACCTTCTTTGTCTCACATTCATCTCCTTTTGAGTAAACATATATTGTAAACTCTTATGGTCGGTGTAAAGTGTGCATTTAGTGCCATATAAGTAATGTCTCCATAATTTCAATGCAAACACAACCGCCGCTAACTCAAGATCATGGGTAGGGTAATTCTTCTCATGAGGCTTCAACTGACGTGAAGCATAGGCAATCACTTTGTCTCTCTGCATTAAGACACAACCCAAACCCGTAATAGAAGCATCGCTATATACCACTAAATCATCAGTACCTTCAGGCAAGGCAAGGATAGGAGCTTCACACAACTTCTTTTTCAACGTTTGGAATGCATTTTCCTGCTTTTCAGTCCACTCGTACTTCACACCCTTCTTTGTTAATTCCGTCATAGGCTTGGCTATTCGGGAAAAATCCTGAATAAACCTTCTATAATACCCAGCCAAACCAAGAAAACTCTTAATCTCGGTAGGAGTCTTTGGCTGCTCCCACTTTGAAACAGCTTCAATCTTTGAAGGATCTACTTTAATACCTTCCGATGTAATAACATGACCAAGAAACTGCACTTCTCGGAGCCAAAACTCACATTTAGAAAACTTTGCGTACAACTTCTTCTCCCTCAACACCTCCAAAACTGCTTTTCACCGGGCTCCATCCAACAACTTGGAGTCCTACATCTCCTTCCATATAACATTTCAAATGGTGGCATCCCAATACTTGCATGGTGACTATTATTATAAGCAAATTCAATCAACTTCAAGTGTTCATCCCATGCTCCACCGTATTCAAGTACACACGTTCTCAACATATCCTCCAAGGTTTGAATGGTTCTCTCACTTTGCCCATCGGTTTGGGGATGATAGGCGGTACTCAAATTTATTCTACTACCCAACTCCCGTTGAAGACCCTTCCAAAAGTTTGACACAAACCTCGAGTCTCGATCCGAAACAATAGATAACGGGACTCCATGTTTCGCAACTACTTCATCAATGTACAACTTCGCCATCTTCGTTAAAGGCACATCTTGTCGGGTAGCTAGAAAATGAGCACTCTTCGTCAATCTATCTACAATCACCCAAATCATATCATTCCCTTTCGGCGTTTTCGGTAGCTTCGTTACAAAGTCCATCGTGATATGATCCCATTTCCACTCGGGAACGTCTAATTGATGCAACAAACCATACGGCTTTTTATGGTCCGTTTTCACACGTGCACATGTCAAACACTTTGCTACAAAATGAGCTACTTCACCTTTAATATCCGGCCACCAATAAATCGGCTTCAAATCTGCATACATTTTGGTGACACCGGGATGCATCGAATACCTACTTCTATGGACCTCTTCAAGGATCAACTCTCGGTTACCACCAAGCAGTGGCACCCAAATGCGACCCTTGTATGTTTTAAACCCACGGCTATTAGTCTCCATCACAAGTCGTTTCTTCTTCCCAATACTCTCGTTATCAATATTATCCTTCATTAATGCCATCTCTTGTGCTTCTTTAATTCGATCTAATAGACCCGACTTGGCCTGAACTTGCATGCTCATCAACTTACAAGAAGAGCTTTGCACTTTCCTACTTAGTGCATCCGCCACTACATTGGCTTTACCCGGATGGTATTTGATTTCACAATCATAGTCTTTAAGTAACTCCATCCACCTTCTTTGTCTCACATTCATCTCCTTTTGAGTAAACATATATTGTAAACTCTTATGGTCGGTGTAAAGTGTGCATTTAGTGCCATATAAGTAATGTCTCCATAATTTCAATGCAAACACAACCGCCGCTAACTCAAGATCATGGGTAGGGTAATTCTTCTCATGAGGCTTCAACTGACGTGAAGCATAGGCAATCACTTTGTCTCTCTGCATTAAGACACAACCCAAACCCGTAATAGAAGCATCGCTATATACCACTAAATCATCAGTACCTTCAGGCAAGGCAAGGATAGGAGCTTCACACAACTTCTTTTTCAACGTTTGGAATGCATTTTCCTGCTTTTCAGTCCACTCGTACTTCACACCCTTCTTTGTTAATTCCGTCATAGGCTTGGCTATTCGGGAAAAATCCTGAATAAACCTTCTATAATACCCAGCCAAACCAAGAAAACTCTTAATCTCGGTAGGAGTCTTTGGCTGCTCCCACTTTGAAACAGCTTCAATCTTTGAAGGATCTACTTTAATACCTTCCGATGTAATAACATGACCAAGAAACTGCACTTCTCGGAGCCAAAACTCACATTTAGAAAACTTTGCGTACAACTTCTTCTCCCTCAACACCTCCAAAACTGCTTTCAAATGCTCACGGTGTTCATCCTCTGACTTAGAATAGATCAAAATATCATCAATAAACACAATAACAAAATGATCTAGAAAGGGGCGGCATACCCGATTCATTAAGTCCATAAACGCGGCTGGAGCATTGGTCAACCCAAATGGCATGACCAAGAAACTGCACTTCTCGGAGCCAAAACTCACATTTAGAAAACTTTGCGTACAACTTCTTCTCCCTCAACACCTCCAAAACTGCTTTCAAATGCTCACGGTGTTCATCCTCTGACTTAGAATAGATCAAAATATCATCAATAAACACAATAACAAAATGATCTAGAAAGGGGCGGCATACCCGATTCATTAAGTCCATAAACGCGGCTGGAGCATTGGTCAACCCAAATGGCATGACCAAGAACTCATAATGACCATATCTAGTCCGGAAAGCTGTCTTTGCTACATCTTCCTTCTTTACCTTTAACTGATGGTAACCGGACCGCAAATCAATCTTTGAAAAATACGAAGCACCATGTAGTTGATCAAAAAGATCATCAATTCTCGGGAGAGGATACTTATTCTTGACCGTTCGTTTGTTCAACTCACGGTAGTCAATACACATGCGCATTGATCCATCCTTCTTCTTAACAAAGAGAACCGGAGCTCCCCAAGGCGAGGAACTAGGTTGTATGAACCCCTTGTCAAGTAACTCCTGTAGTTGCGTCATTAATTCCTTCATTTCTGTAGGAGCTAATCGGTAAGGTGCTTTAGCAACGGGTGTAGCACCGGGAATAAGATCTATCTGAAAAGTAACTTCACGATCGGGAGGAATACCGGGTAGATCATCGGGAAACACATCGGGGAAATTGGATACTACCTCAACACTAGCGATTGGAGACTTCTCTTTTCTTGCATCTATGACATAAGCCAAGAAATGGCTCTTGTTTTTCCTTATACATTTAATAGCTTTCATCATACTAATAATCTTTATTCCTCCTCTTTTCTTGTCTCCATACACCGTTATCACTTTACTCTCGGATATAGGCAATCGAATTATCTTTTGGGAACAGAAAATACTAGCTTCATTTCTAGCCAACCAATCCATACCAATCACTACATCAAAACCACCTAAGGTAGTAGGTAATAGTTGGACTGGAAAAGAACGACCTTCAATCTCAATGTCACAATCGTCATATCCCACACGTATATTATTAACCGTACCATTAGCAATTTCTACCTCTAATGAACAATCTAAGGGAGTAGTGACTCTTTCTAGCTTAGGAGCAAATAATGTGGACACAAACGACCTATTTGCACCTGAATCAAATAAAACAGAGGCAGGCTTTGCATTAACAAGGAAAGTACCACTTACCACTTCATCGTTGTTCCTTGCGTCATCAACCGTCATTTGAAGAGCTCTCACTTTTGTTGCTGTCGTGGCGGTCTTCTTTCCAGCATTCTTCATCTGTGGACAATCGGCAATGAGATGACCCGTTTCTTGGCACTTGTAGCAACGAGTCTTGTCCCTACATTCAGTGGCAAGATGTCCCGACTTCCCACACTTATGGCACCTTCTTGTCTTGTCGGTACAATGCCCTTCATGAATTGTCTTGCAAAATGTACACCATGAACCATTCTTCTTTTTATCCTTGTCACCACTCGAACTACCACTTCCACGGAACTTCTTATTATTATTGTTATTGGAAGACCAATTTGACCTTCTTTTAAATCCCACTTTCTTGTCGTCGACTTTCTCAACTACTTTCTTGTCCGAAGCAAAATCATCATCAAGCTTTTTAGACTCCTTGATTGCTTCAGTCAGAGTCTTGTGCTGCCTGCAGATACCTCGATAACTCGGAGGCAAACCATCAACATAGCAAGCAACCTGATCCGCATCAGTACGGAACAGATGGCCTACGAACTTCATCTTCTCCATAAAGGAACGAGCATAATCATTAATTTTGCCAACTTCAGCTGTCAAAGCACGGAACTCTTTTTCCATTTTACGCTGCTCATGTACCCCAATATATTCCTCAATGAATTTCTGCTTAAAGTCAGCCCACGTAATAGCAGTTACCATAGCCGGAGTCATCGAAATAGTAATGCTCTTCCACCAGTCCCGAGCACCTTCTTTCAACATCCTGCTAGCACACAACACTTTCTTATCCTCGGGACAATCACAAGCTTCAAAAACCATCTCAGTATCATCAAGCCATTCCATGCAACCTACTGCATTAAGTGTTCCATAGAATTTCTGAGCTCCACACTTCTGGAAACTTTCAAACTTGAATCGAGGGGCGTGAACATCATTAGGAGGAACCACATTAACATTAGCATGAGGAATAACAACATCATCGACCGGTGGCTCAGTGTGGTGAGAAGGCACAGAGTGACTGTTACCAGTTCCTTCTGCGTTAGCTGCCAACGCCTGATTCAACTGTTCTTGCGTTTGGGCCAACTGGGCCTGAAGAGTTAGCACAAGATTATACATCTCCGTCTGATTGGGAATCTGATCCACCGCTACATCGTTAACTCTCGGAGGATTGCCAGGTGGTGGAGGCATCGGACCCAATGAGCCTGGTTGATTAACACGGCGGGGGTTCACACGATTCACATTAGCATTAGCAGCATTAGAAGCACCTGCACCCGGATGGACAGGTGGAGTAACGCTAGCAGTAGCTCCGTCGCGTTGAATGTTGCGGTTGCGAGTGTTAACCATTTTCCTTCAATAAAATGGTGGAGTCGATAAGCGCAAAATAAAACAAGAAGCTCGTTGAGATAAGGCTAAAACATATCATCGTAACGTAAACATCTCGTAAGCCCTATCACACTCGCACTCATCCCAACCCATCCTACATCACATGTCATCTCTAGCTAAGGCATCCTACGAGTACCTAGCATGCACACCTTAAGTTTAAGTCCAAATCCTATGGTCAATAGGCCTTGGTTCACTTAAACTACTTCTCTGATACCAACTTGTAACACCCGTCGTTTAAAAATATGGGTTTTCAAAAACTTTTCACCTAACGGTGTTAACTTGCGGAAGTAAAGACTGTAAAAGTCAAAACCGATAAAAACATTTCGGTTTCTGCATTTATTTGGTGTTACATGCCATATCAAACAATAGTTCAAATGAAAACCCAACGGTTGCCCAACATAAAACAACCGTTCACACATCACTACATAAATTCGACATTAAATACGAAATGTAACGAATGTCTAAAGAAAGCATCGTCTAAGGGTAGCTAAGGCTCCTGCATTGCATCTACCCAAGCTCACACGTCCTGCATCTAGTTTCCATCAAGCTAAACCTGAGGGAACAACCACATTAAGAAGCAAGTGTTAGCTATAAGAATAGCTAAGTAAGATAACACTTAATTTAAAAGCATTTGTCCAATTAAAACAATCTTCATTATTAGACAAGTTTTATTAGGCACAACACACATCACACGTTCACACATATAGATTGGGTCCCTGCATTCCCAAACATTCACACACATATAGTCTAGGTAACACACATTCCTAGACATTCACACACATATAGTCTAGGTAACACACATTCCTAGACATTCACACACATATAGTCTAGGTAACACACATTCCTAGACATTCACACACATATAGTCTAGGTAACACACATTCCTAGACATTCACACACATATAGTCTAGGTAACACACATTCCTAGACATTCACACACATATAGTCTAGGTAACACACATTCCTAGACATTCACACACATATAGTCTAGGTAACACACATTCCTAGACATTCACACACATATAGTCTAGGTAACACACATTCCTAGACATTCACACACATATAGTCTAGGTAACACACATTCCTAGACATTCACACACATATAGTCTAGGTAACACACATTCCTAGACATTCACACACATATAGTCTAGGTAACACACATTCCTAGACATTCACACACATATAGTCTAGGTAACACACATTCCTAGACATTCACACACATATAGTCTAGGTAACACACATTCCTAGACATTCACACACATATAGTCTAGGTAACACACATTCCTAGACATTCACACACATATAGTCTAGGTAACACACATTCCTAGACATTCACACACATATAGTCTAGGTAACACACATTCCTAGACATTCACACACATATAGTCTAGGTAACACACATTCCTAGACATTCACACACATATAGTCTAGGTAACACACATTCCTAGACATTCACACACATATAGTCTAGGTAACACACATTCCTAGACATTCACACACATATAGTCTAGGTAACACACATTCCTAGACATTCACACACATATAGTCTAGGTAACACACATTCCTAGACATTCACACACATATAGTCTAGGTAACACACATTCCTAGACATTCACACACATATAGTCTAGGTAACACACATTCCTAGACATTCACACACATATAGTCTAGGTAACACACATTCCTAGACATTCACACACATATAGTCTAGGTAACACACATTCCTAGACATTCACACACATATAGTCTAGGTAACACACATTCCTAGACATTCACACACATATAGTCTAGGTAACACACATTCCTAGACATTCACACACATATAGTCTAGGTAACACACATTCCTAGACATTCACACACTTTAACTTCATTACGTTTGGATCCTTAAACGTGCAAGTGACATAGCAACCTAGCAAGTCTAGTGAACTAGGCGTACAGGTCAGGCATGCATATCACACATCAACTTCATGTCTATATATCATACATATCAAGACACTTCATTAAACTACATCAACTGCATAACCCATAATACCTCCCAAGTAACCCATATGCCCACATGCAATAATAAGGTACCGAATGGAAGTGTTTACGATTTGAAACCAGCTTTTAGTTGATCCCCCAGCGTGTCAGAGTAGTGTATCTTACCTCAAAGGAGCGCACGACAAAAGGCAACTACGTTACTGTGCAAAGCAAGTATTCCTGACCTCCTATAATCATTAAGCGATCATTAGACAAGCTAATACCCACATCATTAAGGTCCTAACTCAGACCTAAACACCTATCTATATGACCCATGACAAATCTAAATGCATTGGAGGTTTGATTAATACTTTAGGACTCATAGAATCCGACGAAACTCGACCTTCACTCACTAATTCAACCTTTCAGGAAACTTGACTTCAAAATCCTCCTTTAAAAGCATTTGTCCAATTAAAACAATCTTCATTATTAGACAAGTTTTATTAGGCACAACACACATCACACGTTCACACATATAGATTGGGTCCCTGCATTCCCAAACATTCACACACATATAGTCTAGGTAACACACATTCCTAGACATTCACACACATATAGTCTAGGTAACACACATTCCTAGACATTCACACACATATAGTCTAGGTAACACACATTCCTAGACATTCACACACTTTAACTTCATTACGTTTGGATCCTTAAACGTGCAAGTGACATAGCAACCTAGCAAGTCTAGTGAACTAGGCGTACAGGTCAGGCATGCATATCACACATCAACTTCATGTCTATATATCATACATATCAAGACACTTCATTAAACTACATCAACTGCATAACCCATAATACCTCCCAAGTAACCCATATGCCCACATGCAATAATAAGGTACCGAATGGAAGTGTTTACGATTTGAAACCAGCTTTTAGTTGATCCCCCAGCGTGTCAGAGTAGTGTATCTTACCTCAAAGGAGCGCACGACAAAAGGCAACTACGTTACTGTGCAAAGCAAGTATTCCTGACCTCCTATAATCATTAAGCGATCATTAGACAAGCTAATACCCACATCATTAAGGTCCTAACTCAGACCTAAACACCTATCTATATGACCCATGACAAATCTAAATGCATTGGAGGTTTGATTAATACTTTAGGACTCATAGAATCCGACGAAACTCGACCTTCACTCACTAATTCAACCTTTCAGGAAACTTGACTTCAAAATCCTCCTTTAAAAGCATTACCATTAGAAAATAGACTCTCACACGATTCTAGGGATAGCTTACTTGTCAAAAACGGAGTCACGGTTCAAAAGATATGGCCATTTGAAAATTATGTCGCTTTCAAAGGGAATCAAACGAATTTAGCTTCCAGAAAACGAATTTAGACATCAGGAAACGAATTTAGACATCAGGAAACGAATTTAGCTTCCAGAAAACGAATTTAGCTTCCAGAAAACGAATTTAGCTTCCAGAAAACGAATTTAGACATCAGGAAACGAATTTAGACATCAGGAAACGAATTTAGACATCAGGAAACGAATTTAGCTTCCAGAAAACGAATTTAGCTTCCAGAAAACGAATTTAGACATCAGGAAACGAATTTAGACATCAGGAAACGAATTTAGACTTAGCCACACGAACTTAGGCTCAATTTGCTTCAAACGAACTTAAAATTCGTTAACTTCCAGAAAACGAATTTAACTTCCAGAAAACGAATTTAGCTTCCAGAAAACGAATTTAGACATCAGGAAACGAATTTAGACATCAGGAAACGAATTTAGACTTAGCCACACGAACTTAGGCTCAATTTGCTTCAAACGAACTTAAAATTCGTTTTCCAAACGAATTTAGACATCAGGAAACGAATTTAGACATCAGGAAACGAATTTAGACATCAGGAAACGAATTTAGCTTCCAGAAAACGAATTTAGACATCAGGAAACGAATTTAGACATCAGGAAACGAATTTAGACATCAGGAAACGAATTTAGACATCAGGAAACGAATTTAGACATCAGGAAACGAATTTAGCTTCCAGAAAACGAATTTAGACATCAGGAAACGAATTTAGCTTCCAGAAAACGAATTTAACTTCCAGAAAACGAATTTAGCTTCCAGAAAACGAATTTAACTTCCAGAAAACGAATTTAGCTTCCAGAAAACGAATTTAACTTCCAGAAAACGAATTTAGCTTCCAGAAACGAATTTAGCTTCCAGAAAACGAATTTAACTTCCAGAAAACGAATTTAGCTTCCAGAAAACGAATTTAGCTTCCAGAAAACGAATTTAGCTTCCAGAAAACGAATTTAGACATCAGGAAACGAATTTAGACATCAGGAAACGAATTTAGACTTAGCCACACGAACTTAGGCTCAATTTGCTTCAAACGAACTTAAAATTCATTTTCCAAACGAATTTAGATCCCACAAAACGAACTTAAAGTTCGTTGGACAACACTTGAACCCAGAAAACGAATTTAAGATCCAATTTCGACCAGAATTCACAAAACGACTTATGTTCTTCATTTTTCCAGAAACGATCCATCTAGGCTTTTCCCCAAACATGTTTTCGACACAATTTAACATCTTTTGATCATCAAGATCGATTATAGACTCGTTTAACATCGTTTTTGAACATTAATTGGCTTAAACATAATATAAACCCTAATTTTTCAAAACCCTTTTTATAAATCAGATTTGCTCCTTTAAAATATAACTTTAAATCTGAAAATCTAATCAATGAATTGATTATTACCTGCAATGCTAAATAGGATGCAATACCCTTGACAAAACACACTCGAATCACACGTAGAAAAGCTTTTCGGCTTGAAATTGATGAAGGATTGCTAAGGGAAGGCTTAGGGTCTGTTTAGAGATTGTTTTGGCTGCATAATATCATCTAATGGCAGCTCCTAAACCCTTAATCCCGTTTTTAGATTTCAACCTATGTCAAAATTAGTCCCTGGACTTCTAAACCCTTCATTATTGGTCACAAACTGCATTATTGACCATATACAACATTAGTCCTTCATTAAAAGGCACTACATAGCCTTTAAGCAACATTAATCACACTTTTATTCGTCATTAAAATTTAGGCTTTTAAACCTAACTACGTTATCTACGTTAACCACACATAACTACATTCAAATATTAAGTAAAGACTTAACGACACCCCAAATTGACTTAACGGCATTAGTCAAACATTAAATAAAAGTTCGGGATGTTACATTTGATTTCCCTCTCTCTACTCTTATTATGCATCGCTCCACGTTCAATCTTCCATCCATTCCTCTTAAGGCTTCAAGAGTTTCTTGAAGCTTCCAAAACATCTCCTTTTCATCCCAGCTTTCTAGCAGTATGCGGTTTACCTTTCGTCCCAGGTTCCATTGATGTCTTGTATCGCTTAAGCGAGGTTTTCCTAATGTGACTTCCAGGATACAGATTAGCACTGTTCTGCTTGTTTCTTGTATTACCCACGGTCGATATGATACCCCTCCATGTTGGCTAGGACCTGGTATTAGTAAGTCTATGTTTTGGTGCAATATGTGTAGCAGTTCACTGCTCGTACTTTTGGGCAACCGTTCTCCCACAAGAACATGCAAGCTGTGGGTGCCGTGTCGGATTTCTAGCTTCCGTGTTATAGAGTTGGCTAGTTGGCGAATCGCGTTGCTTGCTGACATGATGTAGGCTGTGCCGGCTTTGGTGGGGAAAATTCCTAATCCGTGTGCTGGCGAGGGTATTATTCCCATTTTCCTCATTGCTGCACGCCCTATAATTGCATTGTATGGCGACTCGGCGTTTACTATTGTGAAGGTGATGCTCTCTGTCCTCTTCTTCGGGTAGGTACCAATTGACACTTCTAACTGCACGCTACCAGGTGACTTTGATTGTTCCCCTGTAAACCCAATTAACGTTCTTTCTTCCTTCACTATTTTCCATTTTCCAGACATCAACCTCTCGAGGCAGTGTCCATATATGATGGCGTGGCCGCTCCCTGTGTCAAGTTGGATCTTGTTCACAACCTTGCTGTCAATGATTGCTTTGATGAGGATGGGTCCTATTACCGCTCCATCCGGAGGTACCTCCGAGAAGGAGGGTATGTCATTATCCCAGAAATTCGCGCTTCCATTCATTTTTCATCCACTTTCTTGGCACTCTATCATCATTATCGGCTCGTCCAAAGGCTCCTGCTTTGGCGCTTCCTGCCTTAGTTAGGCCCGCCTGTCCGGGTATGTCTTTTGCTTTTGCTCTTTAATGCCGTTGATCAAATTTGTCAGCCTTCCTGTCCTTAGAGCTTCCTCCATCCGCCCTTTCAGCACTCGGCATTGGTGTCGTGTCCTGCTTCGTTATGATACTCACAGAACTTGTTCGTATCCTTCTCCTTTGTGCGGATTCTGTCTCGCGTGCCCCTTTCTACTACAAGGACATCTCTTGCCGGCCTTGTCGGAGGGTACATGGTTCCTCTGTTTCCACCTTGGCCACCCGTATGAGAGTGGAATTGTGCGTGCATGTTCTTTTCTTAGCGATTATTCCTGTTTACCCTTAGTCGGTGACCATATCTTCCCGTTTCCTTGCTCCAATACGGGCGGATGTCATCTGTGGGAGTGTCATGGACTTCCCCAGCGGTTTCTTTTGCAATCAGGAAGGTGTATGTTCTGTCTATAACCGCTGTGAAAGTTGTTGGGAGGTCTGTAGATAGGAATTCTATCAGCCCTGGGTGCCTTAAACCGTGTACGAAGCCTGAGACCTTCTGGTTTTCACTCAATCCCTACACTAAAGACGTCTCGTTTGTTTCGTTGTCCCTTCTCTTGATATTATGTGCCTCTAAATGTATCTTCGTGTGCTTTCTTTGCTGTCCGAAAAAGGACCGAAACTTTGCTTTAAGGTCTTCAAAATATGTGACGCTACCCGTTGGTAGCCCATCCAGCCAGGCTCTTGCTGAGTCTTTTAGTGTTAATGCGAACATGTGACATGCAATCGGTACCGTCCACCTTTCGATCCGGATGATGCCATTGAAGTGTCTTAAGTGATTATCCGGATCCTGCTTTCCATCATATGTGTCGATTCCTTTTGGCAAGCGAACCCCATGTGGTAGCTGGTAGTCTTCTATCCATTGTGCAAATGGTCCCGGTTCTGTTTTGACTAACATTTCGGTATCGTGACTCGTCCACGCTGATTGCATTCTAACCGTTGTCCGCGGTATTGTGTGCGGATGGAGAGGTATATATGGTGCTATGGGTGGCTGTGTTGCTTAGGCCCCTCCTGTGGTTGCTACCGGTTGGCCGGCCTGCTGCATCGGCATTTATGGCATTTGCAATGGCGTGTAGTTCTGTCCATTTGGTGTCACCGGTGTTGCTGTGTACGTCATGGGCGTTGGTTGGTACAACTGTGGTTGGGATATTGGTGTCTGGAGGAACTGCAGTTGCGCCGTATAATTACAGCCGTAAAACGTTGGGTCATACATTCCTCCTGTCATCTGCACTTGCCTAGAGACTAGTGGCGGGAGTCCCACGCTCCGGCTAGGGTCCGGAGGAGGTATCCTCTGGTCCACTTCAGTTGTCGCAGTCAGGGGTGTTGAGAAGTGAACCCTCGGAGCTGTCCTTCCGGTTGGGTTCTCGGTGGGGCTTCCGCTTGTATCTCTTCATCAACTTCTTCACTTTGCTCATCATAGTTAAGCTGAGTCCTTACCTCTCTCATGTTTGTTTTCCGCAATAGCTCCCTCATGAGGGGTTCAATTGCTTCCCACTGTTTATGTGTTGGCACAACTATTGTCGCATCCTCCAGATTCTTCTCGAATCCGGGAGGTGCGGTTGGTGTTTCGACTTCCGTCATGTGGTCCGTTACAAGATCAGTTGAGAGTGCGGATGGCGCCACTTGTTTAAGCAAGGGTTCTCGCTTAGGTACGGGGGGTTAATCTTGCTGAGGACTAGACGGGAAGGCTCGGGATACTTGCTGGCGATTCCCTTACAGTGATGGATTCGTCATCCACGCCACCAAGTATTTTAGGTATGTGAATAGTGTCATGTCCCAAATGTGGATTTGGGATGGGTATTTATAGGGGTTGTGGATCGAGGTCGGGCCCTCGATCCCTTGTACGATCCAATAGAGGCTCGTGAACGTGGTATTTGTCTTGTAGTATCAAAGGGGGGACAAGACCTGTAGGAAGAAGTACTTGAGATAGTACTTGTACGGCATGGTCAGTCCTTGTCGCTACCCGTTCGCTCTTCTGGAGACGCACCCGTACGAGGTACGTTCCGGCGGTTCCGGCTGCGGCCCGATCACTTAGTTCAGGTATCTTTATGGTGCACTATCATTTATCTAATTATGGGGTATGTCACATGAAATTATGTACTAAATGGCTACAATAAAATTATCTACTTAAGTTTTATATTATCGATTAATTTAGAATAGAATTTATGTGTCGTAAGGTATATGGATCGGTCATTGAAAACACTCCTAAGTCCGACCTTTTTTTTTTACCAATATTTACAATTCTAAGGTTTTTTTCCCCCACATTTGAGTTCTTCTTCTTCAACAACTAAATCTATGGCGATCGTGAATCATTATCCTTGTTTTAGTTTCATAAGGGGCAAGGGTGTGGTGCCGATTTGCCAATTTTTGGCAAACTTTTAGCCAATTACAAGATGACATGTGGCAATGCCAAAAACTACCCAAAACTTGCCAAAATTAAGAGTGTAGACATACCAATCGGCTCCATCGGCTCTTTTACCTACCTTCTTCTCTTTTTCCCTTTTTTATTTCTTTCATCTTGTTCATTTGACCAAAAACTTCCTCCCCCATTTTTGCAATTTCCCCCTATATCTATCTATCTCTTCTATATCTATACCGATCGGTTTATATATATATATATATCTCTATATCTATATATATATTATATTTATATATATACCAACTTCTTCATCATCATCATCATCGCCGGAAAACTTTCGGGGAAACGGGAATTAAAAAAAAAAGAAACTCGCCGGAAAACAGGAAAAAAAGGAAGATGGTGGCACGCCGGAGTTTAGCCACTTCCGACGATGATGATGATGACAGTGATCAAAACCCATAAACCCTTATCGATGTGGACACAAGAAAGTGGCCAGAAAAAATGGCGAAGATCGAAAGGGTTGCCGGAAAAATATACAGGTAGGTGTATGTATATATGTGTGTGTATATATATATGTTTGTTTACCTCGATGCACGCAAAACCCATAAACCCAACGTTCACTTGCATCGGCCAAATGTGGCCGATTCAAGTTGCCGATTTGGCCGATTCAAGTTGCCGATGGAACTTGTCGATGCTAGCCGATGCATGTGCTATAGGCTTGCCAAAGAGCCGATGCTTGCCGATGGAACTTGCCGATGCTTTTTGCCGACTACACCCTTGCCCCTAAGTATATTGATAAATTATCTTCAAATTTGTTTGTTTGTGTAGCCTATGAAAGAAGATTGGTTCGGTTCCTTTGCTATATTGTATGCATATTGTTACATTCGATCCGTGTTTATTGAGTGTTTCAGTAAGTAAAGAAACTTCAAATTAAATATAGATTTACTTACCAATTGTATGGCGTTGTCATGCCCTTTTATAAAATCAAAAGGAATGAAGTCAAAGCCATATGAATGCCCTTGGAACGAAGAAACAAGCTAGGCAGAGGTGCATTTGAAAAAGTTGATCTTGTGGTTAAGAGGTATAACATATATCTCGTTTGAGTAACCCGCCCTCCTAAACTTTTTGATGACAATCAAAGTTATTGTTCAAAATATGTCACAAAGTTGTTCTTAACGGATGTTTGGATTTTATTTCGTGAAACAACAATGAAAAATTAAGTTGTTCTCTTAACGCTAATTTCAATAATGCTCGACCACCTCCTCCTTCAGTCACTCCTTATATCCATGTACATTTATCCAAAAAGGAATGAAATCAAAGCCATATGAATGCCCTTGGAACGAAGAAACAAGCTAGGCAGAGGTGCATTTGAAAAAGTTGATCTTGTGGTTAAGAGGTATAACATATATCTCGTTTGAGTAACCCGCCCTCCTAAACTTTTTGATGACAATCAAAGTTATTGTTCAAAATATGTCACAAAGTTGTTCTTAACAGATGTTTGAATTTTTTTTCCGTGAAACAACAATGAAAAATCAAGTTGTTCTTAACACTAATTTCAATAATGCTCCACCACATCCTCCTCCTCCGGTCACTCCTTATGTCCATGTACATTTATCCAAACTCTCTTGTTCCAAAGTTTAATGGGAAGAGTAAGACCTTTGGTACATGGAAGACTAGAATTCTTTTGCATTTTAGTGGTATTGAGAGGTACATGTTTAAAAATTTTAAAAAGAAGGTCCTTATGTACCCATTGCACCTCTCAATCCTATTCTAGATCTGCTGGATCTAGAAGAGGACGTGAAAAGCGTGAAGATCACTGGTTTGAAGAGAAATGTAGACTTGTTGACTTGGACACCAAGCTCAATAATATGATCCTAGGTGTTGTTCCTGACGAGTTAATTCCAATACTTGTGTTGTTCCCTAGTGCAAGGCTGGGATGAATTACTTGTTCAGTTTAAAAGAGGTGATGACACCATTGTTACCATGAAGTTTGCTTTAAACAAGAAAAATGAGTCATTCTTTGCACTTCCTACTAACAGCCTAACTGGTATTATACAAGGTTTACTAATTTGATTAAAAGATTCCGGATTTCAAAAATTTTCATAATAAAGACCACAAAAGGCGGAAAATGTCTTATTAAATGTAAACATTGCCAACTGACAAGTTAAGTTGACTAATAAATGTTTCAAAAGGGGTGTTACCAGCTAATCTCATAAACATCAATCAAAGAAACCCGAAATATAAATGCATGGCAAACACACGCCCAAAATAAAGACGATATTAAATGTCTAAATGTATCTAGCGGCTAAGGCCTCCTCAAAACTATGCACTCCAGTCTACCTACTCCTCCTCACATGATCCTTTATCCATGCTACTCTGCGAGACACAATCGACAAAGTAGAAACAAGTGTCAGCTTATAAAGCTGAGTAAGATAAAGACATTATATAAATATATTCCCAAAAACAGTTTATTGAAAACGATTACAGTTATATATTTCGCCATGGGTTACTCCAACTCAAGTAACCCGCCCGAATCAACAGTACGCAAACCCCGAATAGGATCAACACGCAAATTTTATATATGTTTATCACGCACATTACCTCAGGTTATCTCAACAGCAACCAATCATTAGCACTTACACAACAAATATACCACAGATAGGATAACCCGTAAATCCGATGTATGTGTCCATCATATCATACATTAGGTTACTCCAACAAATATAACCTGCAACAAATTATTAACACATATACAACATATAGGATTAGCCCACAAATCCTATCAATGTGCCTAGCATTTCAGCTGATATGGATTCCTACCCGCAAGGAATCCTCTCTCCATTGTACTGGAAAATAGCATAGTGTCAATTACACGATACATTGTCGAATAGTAAAGTGCCACTTACACAATACACTATAGAATGGCATAGTGTCAATTACACGATACACTATGGGATAATGTACTACCAATTACACCATACACTATTTATTCTCAAGTAATCACTATTTCTATAAATTAGCAACAACACAAGCTACCTATATATACACATTTCAGGACTCCTATCAAGTACACAAGTGATCATAGAAATCCCATGGTTACTATTGTGACTACAAGCAACCAAATCAATCAACAAAACTCAGTGACATGTAATTACACGATGAATGTCAATATATAGCACAATAATACAACTTATGGGATAACACAACAAATCCCAAATACACCGTGCATATGAAGCAAACTCAATCACCCTCCCATCATAGTTCAACATCCACAATTAAACATAAGGTGAGTCAAGGCAATCACATGAGCAACTATATAACCCACACTGAACATGTATATCAAATACAATCCCGCATAGCTTCATAACCTATATATCCTTTAACACTCTCATGTATTAGCTAAACATCAATAGGGCATAAAGGTAGCAACACACATGACATTACTATCAACTACGTATAGGTCGATATAAGGTAAGGGAAAATAACTCATATCCGACATATTCAATTCTCTTATCATAAGTTTCCCGTAATTAGATCCCACAAGAACCCTCCCAATATAGCCAATCACATAAAGGACCCGAGATTTCATTTAGCCAATTCATATTTAATAGGAAAACACATTTTGATTATGTCTCACAGGGGAAATCCGATATCTTACCTCAAATGATGCTTAAAAATACACAAAAGATGATTATAGAGCTTGCTAGATGTTCCTACGACCTATGGACACAATGTACAAGCTTATATTAGAGAACCAATCATAGAATCGGCATAGCGATCAGTTCAGCGACCGATCAAAAGATTCGCTAATGAATGGGAGCTGATGGATCAACTCAGTGACCACCTTAGGGACTGATCAGCAACAGATGGACTTAACAGCGACTAGGTCAGTGACCAAGTCAGCGACCAAAAACTCAACAACCGCCAAGACACATTTCACAAAACTAGGCCGTCTTTGAGTGGCTTTTTAGTGTACATCCTGAATGTTTCAAGACATGAGCTTGTTAAACCATCTAACACTACATCTTAAGAGTATTCTTGAGTTTTTCAAGAATTTTCAATAAGTTTAACTTGCTCAAAAGGTCTATCATACACAACCCTATCAGCTTTCGTCCAAAATCTGACCCTTTCTGGAAATCGACATTTTTGAACCATTTGTAGGCACAATCAAGAAAAACATTGTTCTAGACGGATTTAGCCGACACATAGACCTTTCAAAAACATAAGATTCATCATCTACCTCGTTCATATGTATTTACTACGATTTTTACAACATGACTGAAATTTCAGACATCCGAAACCCTTGGTTTTTAACATCAATTCGACCCTCAAACCAAAACCTAAAACCACACATACTTCCAGATCGTGTTTACACATGAAAGTGAACATTTTGATGATACAAAACCAACCCTTACTCAATCATAGCATTTACATTACAAACGGTTTACCAATTGACCAAAAATGTTAATTTTCAATTATGAAACAAACCCTAGCTTCAAACCTATAGATTACACTAATTACAAGACCTGAAAATACAATTAACATGAAGGAAAATAGTACCTCAAACCTGAACTTTGACCATGGGGGCGATTTAAGGCCTTAACGGACAACAAATCTCTACCGGGAAGCTCTAGAACGCAAAGAGGGATTAAGGAGGGTTCATGGCTGCACTATTTCGTGATTAAGGGATAAAATGAGGTGGTTAGGGACTTAGGGCTGATCCTAACCTAAAACTCGATCCAACACTTTCCCAACATGTCACCCTAAATCCCTCAAGTTCTAATCCTTTTACTAACGGCCTAAAATGACGTTTAATCACTATGTCACCGCTTACTTGTTAATTACACATAGTTAACACATATAATATACATTAAATATACATATTAATCACATTTAAACACATAATAAATACTATCGCATAATAATAATAATATAAGAAGTGACATAAAGCAAGTTGATCGACACACAAGGTCAAAAAAGACGAAAGTAAGATTTGGAATGTTACTAAAATGGCCCCTCTTTTACAAATTTTCAAAAGCCTGATGATACTATAAAATTAAATATAAGGCTCATATGGCCCTCATGTAAGTATGTAACTGTAAAGTCAGAAGAATAAGTGCATAATGACCACTACTGATGAAAAGTAGAAGAACTCTAATGACTCATCTCATGATGGAGAAGTGTACTGCCCCAAAATATTTTGACATATTTTTATCTTTTTAAGCTCCATATTCACCATTTAAACTTGTATTTTAACATATATAAAAGAGATATTAAACAACCATTCAAATGAAATATACAAAATCAAAAGTTAAAAATAACTCAGTGGACTGCGGACGCTGAGCACAACAAGTCGTGGGAGCGGTCGTGCTCCTAAACTGAAAATTATTAAGACATAAAAACTGCAGATGTTGAGCACTGTCGGCGGTGCCAGCGGTCGTGCTCCTTCTGTAACAAGCCAAATTTACGACACAATACAAACCAAGTTTAAAAGTACCATCTTTACAACATAAACAATATTTTTGATACAAACATACATAATTTGACTCAAACAACACATTTTCAAAATATAATCAACTTGATCCGTTTTAAGAAAACAAAATGAACAAATATCATAAGCCAATGACATGGGATATCTAAACCCTACTCCAAGTATATTCTTCACTTAAACACTATGGCTATGTTTGGCAAGAGCTTTTCAAGAGCTTTTGGGGAGCTTTAGCTTTTAATTTTGAACAAAAAGCTCCTATTGTGTTAAAAGCTTTGTTTGGATGCAACTAGCTTTAGCTTTTATTTGAAAGAAACAGCTCCAAAATGAAACGCTTCTTGAAGTAGCGTTTCAGGAGCTTTAGCTTTTCGATGAAGCTTTTAGTCATTAAAAGTACACAAATTCCTCTTAAAGTTGCAGCTACAGCTACCATACCAAACAATTCTAAAAAATAAATGCTCTAGCTAACAGCTTTGCTTAAAAGCTACAGCTTACAGCTCCAATTAAAAGCTACAGCTACTAGCTACAACTACTTTTGCCAAACATACCCTATCTCAAAATACCACTTCTAAGCATATACCTTCAATCTTCAATTCTCATTCGACCCTTGCACTAGCTTTGCCTATAAAATGAAAATACAACTTTTCTCTTTATAATTTCATCCCTATTAGCATTTTTTAATAAAGATAAATCTATACTATTTTATAAAAAAACACACTTTATTTTTAATACTCTTGAAAAATATGTAATATTTTTACTTAGCACCTCTTAAAATATTTTCACATACACTACCACTTAACATTAATGATTAAATTACACTATAAATCTTTTATCTTTTAAAATATCTCCATTAACTCTTTAAATCAATTACTTTTACATCAATTGTCTACACCACTCGACGTCGCCTCTATCACTAACACTCGCCCCCACCACCACACCGTCGCCGCCACGACAACCACCCTATTGCGCGGGTAAACGGTGCTAGTATCTATCTATCTATAATTATAACTAAAAGAGGAGGTTGGGGGTACACTTGGCATCCCTAATCCCTTTTTTTAGGTCTAAAGCTCCCTCCTAATTAATCCTCATATTATAGGCTTCTCCTATTTTTCTATATATTTTTTTTATTTTTTAGACCGACCTATTATATTAAACACATATTTTATCCTTAAAACTCTTCCAAAAATTAATATATATACAATTTAATTAATCATTCTATTATCTTATATTCTCAACAAAAAAAAAGGTTCGACTTCTCAACAAAAAAAGGGGTTTTTTATATATATTTTGTTCATGTTTAATCATTATTATTTGATATTGAATTCTTATGTTATTATTATTATTATTCATCTCTTTTAATTTAGTTTGTTGTCCATTATATCTTGAAGATCTGAACCCAACACATGTTAACCATCATCTAAGACGACGTGTTGTGCATGTATGGACTATTTCGGATTGGAACAACCCGAAGAAAATCAAAACATTCGAGATGGTCTTTGTTGATGAATTAATATGTATTTTTCTATTTTTTTAATCTTTCTATATAAAACTATTAATACATTGGGTCAAGCTGAGAACCCTAATAGTGATATGGCAACAGAGGCATGCTGGTAAAATTTATATATATTTTGTTCATGTTTAATCATTATTATTTGACATTGAATTCTTATGTTATTATTATTATTATTCATCTCTTTTAATTTAGTTTGTTGTCCATTATATCTTGAAGATCTTAACCCAACACATGTTAACCATCATCTAAGACTCCGTGTTGTGCATGTATGGACTATTTCGGATTGGAACAACCCGAAGAAAATCAAAACATTCGAGATGGTCTTTGTTGATGAATTAATATGTATTTTTATATTTTTTTAATCTTTCTATATAAAACTATTAATACATTGGGTCAAGCTGAGAACCCTAATAGTGATATGGCAACAGAGGCATGCTGGTAAAATTTATATATATTTTGTTCATGTTTAATCATTATTATTTGACATTGAATTCTTATGATATTATTATTATTATTCATCTCTTTTAATTTAGTTTGTTGTCCATTATATCTTGAAGATCTTAACCCAACACATGTTAACCATCATCTAAGACGACTCCGTGTTGTGCATGTATGGACTATTTCGGATTGGAACAACCCGAAGAAAATCAAAACATTCGAGATGGTCTTTGTTGATGAATTAATATGTATTTTTCTATTTTTTTAATCTTTCTATATAAAACTATTAATACATTGGGTCAAGCTGAGAACCCTAATAGTGATATGGCAACAGAGGCATGCTGGTTTTATATATATTTTGTTCATGTTTAATCATTATTATTTGATATTGAATTCTTATGTTATTATTATTATTCATCTCTTTTAATTTAGTTTGTTGTCCATTATATCTTGAAGATCTTAACCCAACACATGTTAACCATCATCTAAGACGACTCCGTGTTGTGCATGTATGGACTATTTCGGATTGGAACAACCCGAAGAAAATCAAAACATTCGAGATGGTCTTTGTTGATGAATTAATATGTATTTTTCTATTTTTTTAATCTTTCTATATAAAACTATTAATACATTGGGTCAAGCTGAGAACCCTAATAGTGATATGGCAACAGAGGCATG
The DNA here is from genome assembly GCA_034093135.1 of Erigeron breviscapus. Classification (NCBI taxonomy): domain Eukaryota; kingdom Viridiplantae; phylum Streptophyta; class Magnoliopsida; order Asterales; family Asteraceae; genus Erigeron; species Erigeron breviscapus. Next base: position 116,768,893 of record CM067168.1, read on the forward strand.
CTGGTAAATTTATATATATTTTGTTCATGTTTAATCATTATTATTTGATATTGAATTCTTATGTTATTATTATTATTCATCTCTTTTAATTTAGTTTGTTGTCCATTATATCTTGAAGATCTTAACCCAACACATGTTAACCATCATCTAAGACGACTCCGTGTTGTGCATGTATGGACTATTTCGGATTGGAACAACCCGAAGAAAATCAAAACATTCGAGATGGTCTTTGTTGATGAATTAATATGTATTTTTCTATTTTTTTAATCTTTCTATATAAAACTATTAATACATTGGGTCAAGCTGAGAACCCTAATAGTGATATGGCAACAGAGGCATGCTGGTAAGAATTTATATATATTTAGCATAAATATTCGAACTTACTCAACAAACAAAAAGGGTTTTTTTATATATTTTGTTCATGTTTAATCATTATTATTTGATATTGAATTCTTATGTTATTATTATTATTCATCTCTTTTAATTTAGTTTGTTGTCCATTATATCTTGAAGATCTTAACCCAACACATGTTAACCATCATCTAAGACGACTCCGTGTTGTGCATGTATGGACTATTTCGGATTGGAACAACCCGAAGAAAATCAAAACATTCGAGATGGTCTTTGTTGATGAATTAATATGTATTTTTATATTTTTTTAATCTTTCTATATAAAACTATTAATACATTGGGTCAAGCTGAGAACCCTAATAGTGATATGGCAACAGAGGATGTGTTTTATATATATTTTGTTCATGTTTAATCATTATTATTTGACATTGAATTCTTATGTTATTATTATTATTCATCTCTTTTAATTTAGTTTGTTGTCCATTATATCTTGAAGATCTTAACCCAACACATGTTAACCATCATCTAAGACGACTCCGTGTTGTGCATGTATGGACTATTTCGGATTGGAACAACCCGAAGAAAATCAAAACATTCGAGATGGTCTTTGTTGATGAATTAATATGTATTTTTCTATTTTTTTAATCTTTCTATATAAAACTATTAATACATTGGGTCAAGCTGAGAACCCTAATAGTGATATGGCAACAGACAAAAATTTATATATATTTTGTTCATGTTTAATCATTATTATTTGATATTGAATTCTTATGTTATTATTATTATTATTATTATTATAATTTTTATGCTATTATTATTATTCATCTCTTTTAATTTAGTTTGTTATCCATTATATCTTGAAGATCTGAACCCAACACATGTTAACCATCATCTAAGACGACGTGTTGTGCATGTATGGACTATTTCGGATTGGAACAACCCGAAGAAAATCAAAACATTCGAGATGGTCTTTGTTGATGAATTAATATGTATTTTTATATTTTTTTAATCTTTCTATATAAAACTATTAATACATTGGGTCAAGCTGAGAACCCTAATAGTGATATGGCAACAGAGGCATGCTGGTAAGAATTTATATATATTTTGTTCATGTTTAATCATTATTATTTAACATTGAATTCTTATGTATTATTATTATTATTCATCTCTTTTAATTTAGTTTGTTGTCCATTATATCTTGAAGATCTTAACCCAACACATGTTAACCATCATCTAAGACGACTCCGTGTTGTGCATGTATGGACTATTTCGGATTGGAACAACCCGAAGAAAATCAAAACATTCGAGATGGTCTTTGTTGATGAATTAATATGTATTTTTATAATTTTTTAATCTTTCTATATAAAACTATTAATAACTGTTGAGTATGAATGGCGACCTCCTCACTATTCTCATTGTAAGATTTTTGGACATGAGACTAAGGTGTGTCCTCTATCTGTTAAAAATACGAGGGAGGCTGCAAAAGGAAAAGGTAAAGATGAGGAAGATGGTTTTATTCCTGTGAAACGTAAAAGGTCGAAGGGTAAGAATGATCAAAAAAAGAGTTGGCCAGCTGATGGCTTTCGTGTGAGTAAGTCAAAACAGAATTTTGTATATCGCAAAAAACCAACAAGGGGGACACTTAATAAGGAAGTCACTGGAAAGCAGAAAGAAGGGACATATGGCAATGATAAGCAAGATCCGAAAATAGCATATACTTCTTCTAGTAAGGGCACTGTTAATAGTAGTAATCCATATAGTATTCTGGCCGATTTGGATGATGCTGGGGATGATGTCAAAAAGAAGCATGAAGATGGGTTTGTCACTGAATCGGATGATGATGAAGTCATTTTTGATGAAAAAACTAATAATATGGTTGATTCTATACAGTCTGAGGGGGCAAGCACTCCCGTTAATGAGGTTTCCAATGGTTAACATCGCTTCATGGAACATAAGAGGTTTGAACCAAGCCTCAAAACAAAAGATGGTTCGGCAGGTCATTTCTGAAAATTCTCTTGCTATTTGTGCTATTTTAGAGTCTCATCTCTCGAATAGTAATCTTTCTTTTGTGTGTTCTAAAGTTTTTTCCAATTGGAGCTGGATTTCGAATTGTAATTTGTGTAATAAAGGTACTCGTATTCGTGTTGGTTGGGATCCGGGTAAGGTGGACTTGATGGTCTTGTCTCAATCTGACCAGGTTATTCATACTAGATTCTCCTTAAAGATGATAATAAGATGTTACTGGTTTCGTTTGTCTATGCCCATAACTATTATATTGATCGTCCTGCTCTATGGAATAACCTTTCTCGACATAAACTCTTTGCTTCGGGAAAAGCTTGGTGTATCTTGGGTGACTTTAATGCTACTCTTAGTCTTTGTGATACTGCTGTTGGTGCCTCGGTTGTTAATATTTCTATGCGTGAGTTTCGTGATTGTATTGAAAATCTTGGTCTTATGGATGTTAATAGGATCGGGCTGAATTTCACATGGAATCAAAAACCTCGAGGCTCAGATGGTGTTTTAAGGAAAATAGATAGAATAATGGCTGATTTCGTCTTTCAGCAAGAATTTGTTGGTGCTACGACTTTTTTTAAACCGTATCTAACTTCTGATCACACTCCCGCTATTCTCAAACTTCTTACCGAAACCAAGTTTAAGCCGAAACCATTTAAATTTGCTAATTTACTTGTTCTTGATAAGAAGTTTCAGGAAGTGGTGAAACAAGGCTGGGATGAACATGTTGAAGGTTTTAAAATGTATATTGTGATACAAAAGTTGAAGATGTTAAAGAAGCCTCTTCGGAAAATGCTTGTTGATAAAGGTAATCTTCATACCAATGTTACAAAGCTACGTACTGAGCTTGAGGCTATACAAGTTGCTTTGGACAGTGATCCACATAATGTAGTATTACGGGAGGAGGAAGCTATTTATCTCCAAGCTTATAATGATGCTGTAATTGAAGAAGAAAGGTTTCTAAAACAAAAGGCTAAGATAGAATGGTTACGTGTTGGTGATTCGAATTCTGCCTATTTCCATAGAGTTGTGAAATCTAGAACAGCTCAGAAACACATAACTCATATTCAAGACTCGAGTGGCAGATTGGTTGAAGGAAATGATGTTTATAATGCTTTTGTATCCCATTATATGAATTTTCTTGGCAAGGCAGGTAGTGTGGACTCATTGGATCTACAGGGCTTAATTTCGAAGTTTGTCACTCATCAACAAGCGACTTCCATGACATCTGTAATCACTGATGAAGAAGTGAAGCAAGTTATTTTTTCTATGGGCGATGACAAGTCGCCAGGACCGGATGGTTACCCTGCTGCATTTTTTAAAGGTGTTTGGGGTGTTATTGGTAAGGATATCACTATGGTTGTACAAGACTTCTTTATATCAGGGAAGTTACTAAAGGAACTCAATCATACCAACATTGCTCTTATTCCTAAGGTTTCGTCTCCCTCTACTGTCACTGATTTCCGGCCTATCTCTCTTTGTAATATTTTGTTTAAGTGCATTAGCAAAATCATTGCAAACAGAATCAAAGACTCTCTTACGGGGATTGTTAGTATCAATCAGTCTGCCTTTATCCCTGGTAGAAAGATTTCTGACAATATTCTTCTTACCTAAGATATTATGCACAATTACCATTTAAACAGGGGACCTCCGAGATGTGCTTTAAAAGTTGACATTCAAAAAGCATATGATACAGTTGATTGGGGCTTTCTCAATAGCATTCTCATCGCCTTCGGTTTTCCTCAACAGATGACGAATTGGATTATGTTATGTGTTTCTTCAGCCTCTTATTTGTTGAGTATTAATGGGTATGTGCATGGATATTTTAGAGGTAAACGTGGGCTTAGACAAGGAGATCTTTTTGTCTCCGTACCTCTTTACCCTCGTTATGGAGATTTTGACTCTTATTCTGCAGCGAAATGTTAGGAATTCGGCTTCCTTTTCTTTCCATCAGCACTGTCAAGAACTTCAGGTGATTAATCTTTGTTTTGCAGATGATTTCTTGATGCGTAAATCTCACTCGAATCTAAGCACAGCGGAATGTAACAACTTAAACAAAGAACTAGCACAACGGAATGACTATTTTTGTGAGGATTTTCTGATTTTATGAATCAAAACAAACAACAAAATAAAAGATAGATAAAAGAATCCACCACCAAGATTCGTAAAGGACTAGCCACCGGAATCTTGGATAAAGGAAACACTCCAACCCACCACTATGTTTGATAAAGATCTAGTCACCACAAACACAGATAAAGGAATCGAAGATTTAAGATCTCACCACAATATTTGATAAAGGACGAATCACCACAAATATAGAAAAAGGGATCACTTCAAACCACCAAGATCAAAGATCCATAAAGGTAAATGAAGATTTTTGGATAAGAAATAGAGGCTCCTCTATTAATTTCATTCAATCAATCAAGTCTATTTTTACAAGTGAGAATGAGCCCCTATTTATAGCCACATGCTATTTTCTAGAAAAGAAAATACAATAATAAAATAAAAAAAAAACTGTCATGTGCTAAGGACAACCACTAATTAATTAACCAATAGGAAATGGACAAGCAAAGCTTCTAGAAAAGAAAATACAATAATAAAATTAAAAAAAAACTGTCATGTGCTAAGGACAACCACTAATTAATTAACCAATAGGAAATGGACAAGCAAAGCTTCTAGAAAGATTCCCTCTGCACAAAGGCCCACAAACCGTTAGGATTAACGTTGTCACACGCTCCTCCCTTATCGTCTTTGACAGCTGTCATTCCTTCTTTATTGGGTCCACAAACATGTGACTGAAACAAACTTTATTAATGAAAACTGGAACGTAAATCTGGAACTTCCACTGGAGACTTAAATCTGGAGCATCCATCTGGAGACTAGACTGGAGCTGGTCACTGGAGTGCTTCAGTGGACATCTTCACTGGTGGATCACTGCTGGTTGTCACTGGAGACTCTTGCCACTGGAGAAGTGTTACTCCTGGCGACTGGACTGATTCAGTAAATACTTGCCTGAAATGGGCCACTACTGGTAGAATCAACATTGCTTGTTCAGATGGCATTATCGGGTCAGTTAGCTTCTTCAGTTCACTTGGTTTCTCCAGTTCACTGGTCTCAGTCAGTTCAGTGAACCTGGAAATTTCTGCATCAATCTCCTCCTCTAAAGAAGGACTTGTCCTCAAGTCCTCGAGGTACTCATCCTCCAGATAAGGCATCAGATCCCCAACATTAAAAGTACTTGAAACTGACATATCTCCAGGTAACTCAACCTTGTATGCATTATCACCATATCTTTCCAGAATCTGGAATGGTCCTTCAGCTCTGGGCGACAACTTGTTTTTCCTTCTTGCTGGAAATCTTTCTTTTCTAAGGTACACCCAAACTAGATCACCTGGAGCAAAACTGGACTGCTTTCTTTGCTTGTTTGCTCTTGCCTTGTAATCTGCATTAGTCTTCTCAATTCTGGCCTTCACTTGCTGGTGAATTTTCTTGATTTCTTTTGCTCTAGCCTCAGCCTCAATACTTGCCTTTGGTTCAATCGAAAAAGGAAACAAATTAATTGGAGTTAAAGGATTGGCACCATAACAAATTTCAAATGGCGATTTACTGGTAGAATAATTTGGAGCTCTGTTGAAAGCAAACTCAGCATGAGCAAGCTTTAGATCCCAATCTTTCAGTGTCTTTTTCACCAGGGTTCTCAATAACATGCCAATTGTACGATTAGTGAGTTCAGTTTGTCCATCCGTTTGAGGATGATGAGACGTACTGAACATCAATCTGGTACCCATCAGCCTCCATAAGGTCTTCCAGAAATAACTTAAAAACTTTACATCTCTATCTGAAACAATTGTCTTTGGAATCCCATGCAAACGAACAATCTCTTTGAAGAATAAATTTGCTATTGCTGAAGCATCATTTGTGGTGTTGCAAGGGATAAAAAGTGTCATTTTTGAAAAGCGATCAACAACCACCATTATTGAATCTTTAGCCCTTTGAGTTCTGGGCAGTGCAAAAATGAAATCTATGCTAAGATCTTCCCATGGCTGATTTGGAACTGGTAAATGGGTATACAATCCTTTGTGAAAAGTTGCCTTCGCCTGGTGACAAGTTGGACAGCGACTGATAATATTCTGAACATCTTTCAGTAAACTTGGCCAGTAGAAGTGTTCAGTGAGGATCTCTCCAGTTTTGTTAATACCAAAATGGCCAGCCAGACCTCCTCCATGTGCTTCCCTTATCAGTAAATCTCTAATAGAACCCTTTGGAATACACAACTTTCCATTCTTGAATAAGAAACCATCTTGAACAACAAATGGTCCTTTCTGATTAGCTTCAGTGAGGCGATCAGCGAAGTCTAGATCAGCAGCATACAACTCTTTAATGAAAGAAAATCCAAGAACTCTTCCTTCCAGAATTGATAACAACGAATATCGTCTGGAAAGTGAATCAGCAACAACATTAGCCACTCCAGCTTTGTGCTTAGAAACAAAAGAATAACACTGCAAAAATTCCACCCATTTTGCATGTCTGGCATTAAGCTTATGCTGACTATTAATAAACTTCAGTGCTTCATGATCAGAAAATAAGACAAACTGTTTTGGCTTCAGATAATGTGACCAGTGAGTGATAGCACGAATGATTGCATAAAACTCTTTGTCATAAGTACTATACTTCAATTTGGAACCATTGAGTTTTTCACTGAAATATGCCACTGGACGTCCTGCTTGTACTAAAACTGCACCAATACCTACTCCACTGGCGTCACATTCTAACTCAAACAACATATCAAAATCTGGCCAAGATAGTACTGGAGCTGAACTGAGCTTTTCCTTCAGTGACTCGAAGGCCAACTGGGCTGAATTAGGCCAGTCAAATACATCTTTCTTCAGACAATCAGTGATTGGAGCCACAACTGTAGAGAAATTCTTGATTTAAAGGAATCGAAGATTCTATATTTGGAGCCAGTCAAATACACCTTTCTTCAGACAATCTAGTCACCACAAACACAGATAAAGGAATCGAAGATTTAAGATCTCACCACTATATTTGATAAAGGATGAACCACCACAAATATAGATAAAGGGATCACTTCAAACCACCAAGATCAAAGATCCATAAAGGTAAATGAAGATTTTTGGATAATAAATAGAGGCTGCTCTATTAATTTCATTCAATCAATCAAGTCTATTTTTACAAGTGAGAATGAGCCCCTATTTATAGCCACATGCTATTTTCTAGAAAAGAAAATACAATAATAAAAAAAACAAAAAAAACTATCATGTGCTAAGGACAACCACTAATTAATTAACCAATAGGAAATGGACAAGCAAAGCTTCTAGAAAGATTCCCTCTGCACAAGGGCCCACAAACCGTTAAGATTAACATTGTCACACGCTCCTCCCTTATCGTCTTTGACAGGTGTCATTCCTTCTTTATTGGGTCCACAAATATGTGACTGAAACAAACTTTATTAATGAAAACTGGAACGTAAATCTGGAACTTCCACTGGAGACTTAAATCTGGAGCATCCATCTGGAGACTAGACTGGAGCTGGTCACTGGAGTGCTTCAGTGGATATCTTCACTGGTAGATCACTGTTGGTTGTCACTGGAGACTCTTGCCACTGGAGAAGTGTTACTCCTGGCGACTGGACTGATTCAGTAAATACTTGCCTGAAATGGGCCACTACTGGCAGAATCAACATGGCTTGTTCAGATGGCATTATCGGGTCAGTTAGCTTCTTCAGTTCACTTGGTTTCTCCAGTTCACTGGTGTCAGTCAGTTCAGTGAACCTAGAAATTTCTGCATCATTTGTTTATCTTTATGCGTGGTGATGTGGATTCTGCAAAGGTTATTATGGCTTCTATTGATGAATTTAAAGCAGTATCTGGTCTAGCTCCTAGTTTACCTAAGAGTACTGCTTATTTTTGTAATGTTCGTGACTCTATCAAGAGGGTCATTTTAAATGTTCTCCCATTTGAAGAAGGAAGACTCCCTATGAAATATCTTGGAGTACCTCTGGTGTCATCTAGGTTGGTATTTCAAGATTGCAAACCGTTGGTTGAACAGGTTCATAAGAGGGTTAATGACTGGCGAAATAATTTTTGTCATTTGCAGCAAGAGTTCAACTCATTAATTATGTATTATCAGCTATTCATGTTTACTGGTCTTCTGTTTTCATCCTACCAATGAGTATTATCATGGATATTGAGCAAATTATGCGTGGATTCTTGTGGTGTCAGGGTGAGATGCAGAAAGGAAAAGCTAAAGTTTCTTGGGATGATGTTTGTTTACCTAAAGAAGAGGGTGGTCTTGGTATTCGTAAGATTCGGCCTTTTAATGTTGCTCTGTTTTCGGTACATATATGGAACATACTTACTGATAAGGAGTCTCTTTGGTTAAAATGGGTCCATACAAATAAATTGCAAGGTACGAGTTTCTAGAATCTTCTGTATCGTGGTAACTTATCTTGGAATTGGAGGAAACTGCTTCAGGTTAGACCAATCCTTCGTAATTTTATTTGGGTTAAGATTGGTAATGGACAAGCTGCTTCTGCTTGGCATGATGTTTGGTGTAATTATGGTCCGTTATATGACCGGATTACTCAAGAGAAATATACAATGCTGGATTCACGATTGATTCCAAAGTGTGTGATTTAATCACCAACGGTGTTTGGCAATGGCCTAGAGACTGGATTAACAGATTCTCTACCATTTCTACCCCCTATGCTTACCTCTAATGCTGATAAATGGTTATGGAAAGATAGAAATGGTGAATTCCAAGACTTTTCGGTTAATGGGGTATGGGAAGATCTTCATCCAAGACTTGATAAAGTGGTTTGGCACAATCTGGTTTGGTTCACTTATGGTATACCAAGACATGCTTTCATTCTTTGGTTGGCTTTTAGAGGAAGACTTAAGACTCAAGACATAATGCTTCAATGGGATGCTAATCTAGACCTATGGTGTCCGTTTTGCTCCTCACAGTCGGACTCTCATTCCCATTTATTCTTTGAATGTAGTTTTTGTATGCAGGTTTGGAGTCGAGCTAATCAAAAGGCTGGACTTCAACCGCGGCCGCATCAATGGGAATTGATTGTAGACTACCTTTTACCGAGAGCCAAGAAGAAATCGATACAAAATGTTGTTGATAAGCTTTGCTTTGCTGCGACAGTTTATTTCATTTGGCAAGAACGGAATGCTCGATTGTTCAAGAACAACTCTAGATCGATTGATGTGTTAGTGGAGGTGATTCTCTCAACTGTTCGACTCAAGATGCTCACGTTTAAATACAAAAGAACTTCGAACGTGGAAAGATTTCTCGCTGCCTGGGATCTTCCAGTTTTGTTAGTTAATCACTAGAGTTTCTTATTTACCTATGTTTTGCTTCTAGTGTTTTGTTAATGGTTTGATTGGTTGTAATCTGTTTTGCACGTTTGTGCATGGACGAGTTGTAAAGTCAACATAGCACTTAGCTATGTTGCCTGCTTTTCATTTTTAATATATTCTGACCAGGGGTGACGGCCTTTTACCGAAAAAAAGAAATGCTTCTTCGGTGTAATTGTGCAATTTTCATGTATGCTAATTATTGAATGGATTATCATGGATATGTTTACATTGTCTAAGTTTGTGCAATTTGCACGTAGAATGTACACTTAACAAATGTTTGATTTGTTTCCTTAACTTTATCAAATTCAATTACTTTCCATTTGAGTTTGTTTGCGAATTTATGAAATTGTGATTTCAAGATGGTGAGTTATATGAGATGATAGATTTGTGATTATTGGTAGATGGGGTTATTTGAGTAATTACAAAGAAGAAGACACAATGGAGTGAGATCGATATGTGGACGAGTGGTTATAGTATGCCCTTTGGGACGTTTATGAGATCGATTTATGGGAATAGGGAATGATCACAATCATGCTATATAAAAAAAGTTTGGGAATATCCATATCCTCAAAAGTAAAAAAGTTTGTTTTTGATGTTAGTTTGTGTTGATTTATAATATGGGTGATGGGTCAAATCAATGGGCAAAAATAATGGATCCTGGGATGGTAATCTGTGTAGTTTGACTATACCTATACCTAGGTTATTTGCTTATAATGTCTTTATTCATGTTTCTTATGCTCTTTTATTGAGCTTATCTTTATTGATAACTCAACATGCTCTTTTGATGATAAATCCCTGGTAACTTGAACATCAGAATTTAGTCCCAAAGCTAGCTGATTTTAAAACAGTAACGAGACGAGGACCTCGCTTCCTTTTGTTGTTGAAATGAGGTCGTTCATTTAGAAGAAAAACATTGTGTCATCAATGGAAATAACACCTTAAGAAGTAGTATTACTGTCTTTAAATATTTTCAGATCTTCATTGTTTTCAATGCAGTTTAAAGAAATCCTTTATTTTTGATTCGATTATTAATTTTAGGATTCTCACTTCACTAGGTAGGTGGGCAAAGTAGCCTTACCGGAGCTGGCTGAGTGCGTACGTATTGTCGTCTGCGGTTACCTTGGTTGCTTAAATTTTATCAGCTAAATATTCACCCACAAGGGGTATCATCTATCGAGGTATAAACAAATACTCAAGTATGACGTCAAAAAGACACTCTATATGTCTCTGTAAAATAAATAGGAATGCTATAACCATTAGTTATCATAAGTGCTAAGCAATTGTCTTAAATGCCATCATTTGTTAACTTATATAATAAGTAGTTATTCAATTGTCTTTTCATTTTCTTTTGGGTTCTTTTGAAAAGTACTAATGAAGTTTTAACATTGGAAAGTTTTTTGGGAAAGTAGCATGTGTGTAGATTGGTGTTGTTAGTAACAACTTTTATCTATATAAAATGCTAGGGTGCTACATCATTCTCAGTAGGTTGGTCTGAATGTCTGATCTTTGATGTATTATTAGGGGAAACATACATATTGTTCTCGCGAGTGTAGTTACAGTTATGGTGTTGAGGCGACTGGCTGTAGGCTTGCCCACATTTGCTACCACACTATTCCATAGCAGATATATATTACTACATGAACCTTTATATTCTATTTTTATTTCTATAGTAGGTCGATGTTGACATATAAGTCTATCACATAACCATGATTGCTTCTTAGATAGTCATCTTAAGGGCTAAATGCACCATCGGTTTCTTCAATAACCTGTTAAGTTTTTTAATGCAATGAATGATAAGTGGCAAATGGCCTAATAAGGTTGTCATTCTTGTGTCAGGTTTCACTCATGGACATATATGAAGTTAACATCCCTTCAAATGGTTTGTTTTATATTCAAACTCTTTGACGTTGTTTCTACTTTGTACATACTTTCATATTTGTTTAGTGTTTATGTTTTCTATCATGTTTGTAAATCTTGGGAATATGTAGATACTCTCATATGTGTTGGTAATCGAAATCAAGTTGAATAATTAGATATTCACTTAGATGTTATGAGTACAGATTTTATTCAATAGTTTTAATCAAATTTAACTGATTACTTAATCATTAATTCTAACAATATATTTAAAGTTATCCATCCATTAGACGGCCCTGAATACTATATGTATATATTTGACATTTAAAACCTTCATCTGGAAACTATGACTAAATTGCTCATTTCTTTCTTTTCCCCATAGGTCTATAGAAGATAGACAAGAGGGAGGATGGTGGCACCTGTCAACGTAACTATTTATCTCTACATTTGGAAATGTAGCGCCCTTGATTATGGGAACAGGGAATATTGACACCCCTTCATGAAACAAAAATGTAAACAGGGAATATTCCCATTTCAAGTCTAAGCTTTTGAAAATTAGTTTTAAAGGTATATTACTTGTCATTTTTTACTATTAAAGGTATTAACCAAAAAAACCCTCTAATTTAAGAAGAGGGTGTGTAAATTTCGTCTAATGTGGTGACTAAAACCACTATCCGGTTTTAGAAATGTTGTTTTGTGTGTGTTTATTTTTTTTTTTTTTTTTTTTTTTTTTTTTTTTTTTTTTTTTTTTTTTTTTTTTTTTTTTTTTTTTTTTTTTTTTTTTTTTTTTTTTTTTTTTTTTTTTTTTTTTTTTTTTTTTTTTTTTTTTTTTTTTTTTTTTTTTTTTTTTTTTTTTTTTTTTTTTTTTTTTTTTTTTTTTTTTTTTTTTTTTTTTTTTTTTTTTTTTTTTTTTTTTTTTTTTTTTTTTTTTTTTTTTTTTTTTTTTTTTTTTTTTTTTTTTTTTTTTTTTTTTTTTTTTTTTTTTTTTTTTTTTTTTTTTTTTTTTTTTTTTTTTTTTTTTTTTTTTTTTTTTTTTTTTTTTTTTTTTTTTTTTTTTTTTTTTTTTTTTTTTTTTTTTTTTTTTTTTTTTTTTTTTTTTTTTTTTTTTTTTTTTTTTTTTTTTTTTTTTTTTTTTTTTTTTTTTTTTTTTTTTTTTTTTTTTTTTTTTTTTTTTTTTTTTTTTTTTTTTTTTTTTTTTTTTTTTTTTTTTTTTTTTTTTTTTTTTTTTTTTTTTTTTTTTTTTTTTTTTTTTTTTTTTTTTTTTTTTTTTTTTTTTTTTTTTTTTTTTTTTTTTTTTTTTTTTTTTTTTTTTTTTTTTTTTTTTTTTTTTTTTTTTTTTTTTTTTTTTTTTTTTTTTTTTTTTTTTTTTTTTTTTTTTTTTTTTTTTTTTTTTTTTTTTTTTTTTTTTTTTTTTTTTTTTTTTTTTTTTTTTTTTTTTTTTTTTTTTTTTTTTTTTTTTTTTTTTTTTTTTTTTTTTTTTTTTTTTTTTTTTTTTTTTTTTTTTTTTTTTTTTTTTTTTTTTTTTTTTTTTTTTTTTTTTTTTTTTTTTTTTTTTTTTTTTTTTTTTTTTTTTTTTTTTTTTTTTTTTTTTTTTTTTTTTTTTTTTTTTTTTTTTTTTTTTTTTTTTTTTTTTTTTTTTTTTTTTTTTTTTTTTTTTTTTTTTTTTTTTTTTTTTTTTTTTTTTTTTTTTTTTTTTTTTTTTTTTTTTTTTTTTTTTTTTTTTTTTTTTTTTTTTTTTTTTTTTTTTTTTTTTTTTTTTTTTTTTTTTTTTTTTTTTTTTTTTTTTTTTTTTTTTTTTTTTTTTTTTTTTTTTTTTTTTTTTTTTTTTTTTTTTTTTTTTTTTTTTTTTTTTTTTTTTTTTTTTTTTTTTTTTTTTTTTTTTTTTTTTTTTTTTTTTTTTTTTTTTTTTTTTTTTTTTTTTTTTTTTTTTTTTTTTTTTTTTTTTTTTTTTTTTTTTTTTTTTTTTTTTTTTTTTTTTTTTTTTTTTTTTTTTTTTTTTTTTTTTTTTTTTTTTTTTTTTTTTTTTTTTTTTTTTTTTTTTTTTTTTTTTTTTTTTTTTATTTGTTTTTTTTTTTTTTTTTTTTTTTTTTTTTTTTTTTTTTTTTTTTTTTTTTTTTTTTTTGAATTTTTTTTCAGACTCCAGTTTCCAGTCTCCAGTCTCAGTTTCCAGTCTCCAGTCTCCAGTCTCCAGTCTCCAGTTCCAGTCTCCAGTCTCCAGACTCCAGTCTCCAGTCTCCAGTCTCCAGTCTCCAGACTCCAGTCTCCAGTCTCCAGTCTCCAGTTCCAGTCTCCAGTCTCCAGTCTCCAGACTCCAGATTCCAATCTCCAGTCTCCAGACTCCAGTTTCCAGTCTCCAGTTCCAGCTCCAGTCTCCAGTCTCCAGACTCCAGTTTCCAGTCTCCAGTCTCCAGACTCCAGATTCCAATCTCCAGTCTCCAGTCTCCAGACTCCAGTTTCCAGTCTCCAGACTCCAGTTTCCAGTCTCCAGTCTCCAGACTCCAATCTCCAGTCTCCAGTTTCCAGTCTCCAGTCTCCAGTCTCCAGACTCCAGTTTTCAGTTCCAGTCTCCAGTTCCAGGTAGACTCCAGTCTCCAGACTCCAGTTTCCAGTCTCCAGTCTCCAGTCTCCAGACTCCAGTCTCCAGTCTCCAGTTCCAGTCTCCAGACTCCAGTCTCCAGTCTCCAGTTTCCAGTCTCCAGACTCCAGTCTCTTCCAGACTCCAGTCTCCAGTTCCAGGTAGACTCCAGTCTCCAGACTCCAGTTTCCAGTCTCCAGACTCCAATCTCCAGTCTCCAGTCTCCAGACTCCAGTTTCCAGTCTCCAGTCTCCAGTCCAGTCTCCAGACTCCAATCTCCAGTCTCCAGTCTCCAGACTCCAGTCTCCAGTCTCCAGACTCCAGCTCCAGTTTCCAGTCTCCAGACTCCAGTCTCCAGACTCCAGATTCCAATCTCCAGTCTCCAGTCTCCAGTCTCCAGTTCCAGTCTCCAGTCTCCAGTCTCCAGACTCCAGTTTCCAGTCTCCAGTCTCCAGACTCCAGATTCCAATCTCCAGTCTCCAGTCTCCAGTTCCAGACTCCAGTCTCCAGACTCCAGTTTCCAGTCTCCAGACTCCAGTTTCAGTCTCCAGACTCCATCTCCAGTCTCCAGACTCCAGTTTCCAGTCTCCAGTCTCCAGTCTCCAGACTCCAGTCTCCAGTTCCAGGCTCCAGTCTCCAGTCTCCAGACTCCAGTTTCCAGTCTCCAGTCTCCAGACTCCAATCTCCAGTCTCTATTCCAGTCTCCAGACTCCACTCCAGTCTCCAGTCTCAGTTTCCAGTCTCCAGTCTCCAGCTCAGTTTCCAGTTTCCAGTCTCCAGTCTCAGTTTCCAGTCTCCAGTCTCCAGTCTCCAGTCTCCAGTCTCCAGACTCCAGTTCCAGTCTCCAGTCTCCAGTCTCCAGACTCCAGTTTCCCGTCTCCAGTCTCCAGTCTCCAGTTCCAGTCCAGTCTCCAGTCTCCAGACTCCAGTTTCCAGTCTCCAGACTCCAGTTTCCAGTCTCCAGTCTCCAGACTCCAATCTCCAGTCTCCAGTTTCCAGTCTCCAGTCTCCAGTCTCCAGACTCCAGTTTCCAGTCTCCAGTCTCCAGACTCCAGATTCCAATCTCCAGTCTCCAGTCTCCAGACTCCAGTTTCCAGTCTCCAGTTCCAGGCAGACTCCAGTCTCCAGACTCCAGTCTCCAGTCTCCAGTCTCCAGTCTCCAGACTCCAGATTCCAATCTCCAGTCTCCAGTTTCCAGTCTCCAGACTCCAGTTTCCAGTCTCCAGTCTCCAATCTCCAGTCTCCAGTCTCCAGACTCCAGTTTCCAGTCTCCAGACTCCAGATTCCAATCTCCAGTCTCCAGTTCCAGGTAGACTCCAGTCTCCAGTTTCCAGTCTCCAGTCTTCAGACTCCAGTCTCCAGTCTCCAGACTCCAGTTCCATCTCCAGTCTCCAGTTTCCAGTCTCCAGTTTCCAGTCTCCAGTCTCCAGACTCCATCTCCAGTCTCCAGTTCCAGTAGACTCCAGTCTCCAGACTCCATCTCCAGTCTCCAGACTCCAGTTTCCAGTCTCCAGACTCCATCTCCAGTCTCCAGACTCCAGTTTCCAGTCTCCAGACTCCAGTTTCCAGTCTCCAGTCTCCAGACTCCAGTTTCCAGTCTCCAGTTTCCAGTCTCCAGACTCCAGATTCCGATCTCCAGTCTCCAGTCTCCAGTCTCCAGTTAGACTCCAGTTTCCAGTCTCCAGACTCCAATCTCCAGTCTCCAGACTCTAATCTCCAGTCTCCAGTCTCCAGACTCCAGATTCCAATCTCCAGTCTCCAGACTCCAGTTTCCAGTCTCCAGACTCCAGTCTCCAGTCTCCAGTCTCCAGACTCCAGTCTCCAGTTCCAGGTCCAGACTCCAGTCTCCAGTTCCAGTAGACTCCAGTCTCCAGTCTCCAGACTCCAGATTCCAATCTCCAGTCTCCAGTTCCAGTCTCCAGTTCCAGTCTCCAGACTCCACTCCAGTCTCCAGACTCTAGTTTCCAGTCTCCAGACTCCAGATTCCAATCTCCAGTCTCCAGACTCCAGTTTCCAGTCTCCAGACTCCAGTTTCCAGTCTCCAGTCTCCAGACTCCAGTCTCCAGACTCCAGTTTCCAGTCTCCAGACTCCAGTTTCCAGTCTCCAGACTCCAATCTCCAGTCTCCAGTTTCCAGTCTCCAGACTCCAGTTTCCAGTCTCCAGACTCCAGACTCCAGTCTCCAGACTCCAGTTTCCAGTCTCCAGTCTCAGTTTCCAGTCTCCAGTCTCCAGTCTCCAGTCTCCAGTTCCAGTCTCCAGTCTCCAGACTCCAGTCTCCAGTCCAGTCTCCAGTTTCCAGTCTCCAGTTTCCAGTCTCCAGTTTCCAGTCTCCAGTTTCCAGTCTCCAGTCTCCAGACTCCAGTCTCCAGTCTCCAGACTCCAGTTTCCAGTCTCCAGTCTCCAGACTCCAGTCTCCAGACTCCAGTCTCCAGACTCCAGTCTCCAGACTCCAGTCTCCAGTTCCAGTCTCCAGTCTCCAGACTCCAGTTTCCAGTCTCCAGTCTCCAGACTCCAATCTCCAGACTCCAGTCTCCAGACTCCAGTTTCCAGTCTCCAGTCTCCAGACTCCAGTCTCCAGACTCCAGATTCCAATCTCCAGTCTCCAGTTCCACTCCAGTCTCCAGTTTCCAGTCTCCAGTCTCCAGTTCCAGTCTCCAGTCTCCAGACTCCAGTCTCCAGTCTCCAGTTTCCAGTCTCCAGTCTCCAGACTCCAGTTTCCAGTCTCCAGTTTCCAGTCTCCAGACTCCAGTCTCCAGTTTCCAGTCTCCAGTCTCCAGACTCCAGTCTCCAGTTCCAGGCTCCAGTCTCCAGACTCCAGTTTCCAGTCTCCAGACTCCAGTTTCCAGTCTCCAGACTCCAGTTTCCAGTCTCCAGACTCCAGTTTCCAGTCTCCAGACTCCAGTCTCCAGACTCCAGTTTCCAGTCTCCAGACTCCAGTTTCCAGTCTCCAGACTCCAGTTTCCAGTCTCCAGTCTCCAGTCTCCAGTTTCCAGTCTCCAGTCTCCAGACTCCAGTTTCCAGTCTCCAGACTCCAGTTTCCAGTCTCCAGACTCCAGTTTCCAGTCTCCAGTTTCCAGTCTCCAGTCCAGTCTCCAGACTCCAATCTCCAGACTCCAATCTCCAGACTCCAGTTTCCAGTCTCCAGTCTCCAGTCTCCAGTTTCCAGTCTCCAGTCTCCAGACTCCAGTTTCCAGTCTCCAGACTCCAGTCTCCAGTTTCCAGTCTCCAGACTCCAGTCTCCAGTTTCCAGTCTCCAGTCTCCAGACTCCAGTCTCCAGCTCCAATCTCCAGTCTCCAGACTCCAGTTTCCAGTCTCCAGACTCCAGTCTCCAGACTCCAGTCTCCAGACTCCAGTCTCCAGTTCCAGTCTCCAGTTTCCAGTCTCCAGACTCCAGTCTCCAGTTTCCAGTCTCCAGTCTCCAGACTCCAGTTCCAGTCTCCAGACTCCAGTCTCCAGACTCCAGTTTCCAGTCTCCAGTCTCCAGACTCCAGTCTCCAGACTCCAGTCTCCAGACTCCAGTTTCCAGTCTCCAGTCTCCAGACTCCAGTTTCCAGTCTCCAGACTCCAGTTTCCAGTCTCCAGTCTCCAGTCTCCAGACTCCAATCTCCAGTCTCCAGTCTCCAGACTCCAGTCTCCAGACTCCAGTTTCCAGTCTCCAGTCTCCAGACTCCAGTCTCCAGACTCCAGTTTCCAGTCTCCAGACTCCAGTCTCCAGACTCCAGTTTCCAGTCTCCAGACTCCAGTTTCCAGTCTCCAGACTCCAGTCTCCAGACTCCAGTCTCCAGACTCCAGTTTCCAGTCTCCAGACTCCAGTTTCCAGTCTCCAGACTCCAGTCTCCAGACTCCAGTCTCCAGACTCCAGTTTCCAGTCTCCAGACTCCAGTTTCCAGTCTCCAGACTCCAGTCTCCAGACTCCAGTTTCCAGTCTCCAGTTCCAGTCTCCAGACTCCAGTTTCCAGTCTCCAGACTCCAGTTTCCAGTCTCCAGTTTCCAGTCTCCAGACTCCAGTTTCCAGTCTCCAGTCTCCAGTTTCCAGTCTCCAGACTCCAGTTTCCAGTCTCCAGTTTCCAGTCTCCAGTCTCCAGTTCCAGTCTCCAGTTTCCAGTCTCCAGACTCCAGTTTCCAGTCTCCAGTCTCCAGTCTCCAGTCTCCAGTTTCCAGTCTCCAGACTCCAGTCTCCAGACTCCAGTCTCCAGTTTCCAGTCTCCAGTCTCCAGACTCCAGTCTCCAGGCTCCAGTCTCCAGACTCCAGTTCCAGACTCCAGTCTCCAGACTCCAATACAACATCTTCCTGTCTTGATAAAGAGGAGAAAAGCAAGATAGGTTACCGAATTGACCCATTAGAGATAGAGCGTCGATCTTCGCATTCTTAAGTATATGGGTCGTAATTTCCACCTCGAAATTTCATTAGCTGAGAAGCTACCATCATTTTTAATCCTTTATATGACAACAACTCTATACCTGCATATTAATATACAGTTGCATCAAATATGGTTGCTTCATTATATAACACGGTTGCATAACTTGGTCTAAAATTTATAAGCCATCTAATTTAAATGGTCCCGGATGCAAACAATACTACATCATAAAAAAAATCATTCAATAACTAAATAAAGAACATCAAAAATTCATCATTTATTTTACCTTTTGACGAGTGTCCTGGTCTCTATGAACACTTCAGCAGCACGCCTACAACCTATCATCCATCACTGCTACTTCCAAAAGCCTTTCGATCATCATCTTCTGCTCTATTTCCTTGAAGCCTTTGAAATTATCTCTCTTTAACTAACCTGCCTCAACATAAAAAGCGTGTTCAGAATTGTTCATGAAAAAATGTACCTGATATGTTCATGAAAAAATCAAACCTGACTTCAACATAAAAAGCGTGTTCAGAATTGTTCATGAAAAAATGTACCTGATATGTTCATGAAAAAATCAAACCTGACTTCTTCAAGGGTTAATATTGTTAATCAAGAAGCAACGAAGCAAAGTGGATTTCAAGCAACTTTTGATTAAAAACTAAGAAATCACAAACAGTTTATGTACATCAGTATAGTCACTCAAACAACAAACTTTACATATTTTATTGACCCAAAATTATAATCAAACAGTTCATGTACATCAATATAGAAGGAAACAATTTAAAGAATTTAATTTAAAATAAAACTCACCATATGTTGTTCTTTTCGATTTGATTACATCTGAAAGTTTTCTTTTGGTCATCCATCTTACAATCTAAATATATAATCAAAAACCCAATAACAGTTGTACATCAAAATCCATTACGCGAGGCTAAGGAAGAAAAAAAAAAGAGACCAGAATCCTCACCGGGCTATAAATGTGGAAGTGGCAGCAAAAACGGCCATGGAATATGTCGGTCCATAAATCAGTCAAAAACACCTGAAAACACAAATCAATATAGCATAAACACACATTGAATCATATTTCCTCCTAATACAATACTAATCAAAACTAAATATTTTATTAAAAAACAAAACAACATCATATTCATCACCAAATTTCTCTTTAAATGCCATTGCTTCAGCTAAAACTCGGTGACAACCATCGGTATCACTCTCAAAAATCAAAATGAACATTTTTTAAAAAAATAAATAAAAAACAATCAGTTTCATCTTTCCAACTCTTAACTAAAAAGATACCCATCCTTTTTTAATCTAATACAAAACTAAATAAAACAATAAAACAATGAATCATATTATATATATTAACAACCACCAACCTACTCTTAATTTGTTACGTCTCCTAAAGGAGATCGGTGGTGTATATCTCCGATCAACCATCGCCCCATGACGCCAGTTTTCTGCCACCACCGTTTCACCTAACTTCCGCTAGATCTAGAGAGTGACTGGATATGTGTAGGTGTGTTAATCATGTTCATAAATTAGGGTTTTTATTTGAGGCTAAAAATTAAGATAATGATGATGAGATGAGAGAAGGAGAAGACTGAAAGTGGAAGAATCGATAAAAGGAGATCTGTGATTTTTGAATTGTTTTTGGGAGAAAGAGAAAGAGAAGAAAGAGTATTAAGGAAGTTGGATCAAATCTTCTCATAGAAGCCAAGAAAAAAACACACATGACATCAGCCATTGTGTGTTTTTTCCTAGTTGGACAGGAAAAAAAAAAAAAAAAAAAAAAAAAAAAAAAAAAAAAAAAAAAAAAAAAAAAAAAAAAAAAAAAAAAAAAAAAAAAAAAAAAAAAAAAAAAAAAAAAAAAAAAAAAAAAAAAAAAAAAAAAAAAAAAAAAAAAAAAAAAAAAAAAAAAAAAAAAAAAAAAAAAAAAAAAAAAAAAAAAAAAAAAAAAAAAAAAAAAAAAAAAAAAAAAAAAAAAAAAAAAAAAAAAAAAAAAAAAAAAAAAAAAAAAAAAAAAAAAAAAAAAAAAAAAAAAAAAAAAAAAAAAAAAAAAAAAAAAAAAAAAAAAAAAAAAAAAAAAAAAAAAAAAAAAAAAAAAAAAAAAAAAAAAAAAAAAAAAAAAAAAAAAAAAAAAAAAAAAAAAAAAAAAAAAAAAAAAAAAAAAAAAAAAAAAAAAAAAAAAAAAAAAAAAAAAAAAAAAAAAAAAAAAAAAAAAAAAAAAAAAAAAAAAAAAAAAAAAAAAAAAAAAAAAAAAAAAAAAAAAAAAAAAAAAAAAAAAAAAAAAAAAAAAAAAAAAAAAAAAAAAAAAAAAAAAAAAAAAAAAAAAAAAAAAAAAAAAAAAAAAAAAAAAAAAAAAAAAAAAAAAAAAAAAAAAAAAAAAAAAAAAAAAAAAAAAAAAAAAAAAAAAAAAAAAAAAAAAAAAAAAAAAAAAAAAAAAAAAAAAAAAAAAAAAAAAAAAAAAAAAAAAAAAAAAAAAAAAAAAAAAAAAAAAAAAAAAAAAAAAAAAAAAAAAAAAAAAAAAAAAAAAAAAAAAAAAAAAAAAAAAAAAAAAAAAAAAAAAAAAAAAAAAAAAAAAAAAAAAAAAAAAAAAAAAAAAAAAAAAAAAAAAAAAAAAAAAAAAAAAAAAAAAAAAAAAAAAAAAAAAAAAAAAAAAAAAAAAAAAAAAAAAAAAAAAAAAAAAAAAAAAAAAAAAAAAAAAAAAAAAAAAAAAAAAAAAAAAAAAAAAAAAAAAAAAAAAAAAAAAAAAAAAAAAAAAAAAAAAAAAAAAAAAAAAAAAAAAAAAAAAAAAAAAAAAAAAAAAAAAAAAAAAAAAAAAAAAAAAAAAAAAAAAAAAAAAAAAAAAAAAAAAAAAAAAAAAAAAAAAAAAAAAAAAAAAAAAAAAAAAAAAAAAAAAAAAAAAAAAAAAAAAAAAAAAAAAAAAAAAAAAAAAAAAAAAAAAAAAAAAAAAAAAAAAAAAAAAAAAAAAAAAAAAAAAAAAAAAAAAAAAAAAAAAAAAAAAAAAAAAAAAAAAAAAAAAAAAAAAAAAAAAAAAAAAAAAAAAAAAAAAAAAAAAAAAAAAAAAAAAAAAAAAAAAAAAAAAAAAAAAAAAAAAAAAAAAAAAAAAAAAAAAAAAAAAAAAAAAAAAAAAAAAAAAAAAAAAAAAAAAAAAAAAAAAAAAAAAAAAAAAAAAAAAAAAAAAAAAAAAAAAAAAAAAAAAAAAAAAAAAAAAAAAAAAAAAAAAAAAAAAAAAAAAAAAAAAAAAAAAAAAAAAAAAAAAAAAAAAAAAAAAAAAAAAAAAAAAAAAAAAAAAAAAAAAAAAAAAAAAAAAAAAAAAAAAAAAAAAAAAAAAAAAAAAAAAAAAAAAAAAAAAAAAAAAAAAAAAAAAAAAAAAAAAAAAAAAAAAAAAAAAAAAAAAAAAAAAAAAAAAAAAAAAAAAAAAAAAAAAAAAAAAAAAAAAAAAAAAAAAAAAAAAAAAAAAAAAAAAAAAAAAAAAAAAAAAAAAAAAAAAAAAAAAAAAAAAAAAAAAAAAAAAAAAAAAAAAAAAAAAAAAAAAAAAAAAAAAAAAAAAAAAAAAAAAAAAAAAAAAAAAAAAAAAAAAAAAAAAAAAAAAAAAAAAAAAAAAAAAAAAAAAAAAAAAAAAAAAAAAAAAAAAAAAAAAAAAAAAAAAAAAAAAAAAAAAAAAAAAAAAAAAAAAAAAAAAAAAAAAAAAAAAAAAAAAAAAAAAAAAAAAAAAAAAAAAAAAAAAAAAAAAAAAAAAAAAAAAAAAAAAAAAAAAAAAAAAAAAAAAAAAAAAAAAAAAAAAAAAAAAAAAAAAAAAAAAAAAAAAAAAAAAAAAAAAAAAAAAAAAAAAAAAAAAAAAAAAAAAAAAAAAAAAAAAAAAAAAAAAAAAAAAAAAAAAAAAAAAAAAAAAAAAAAAAAAAAAAAAAAAAAAAAAAAAAAAAAAAAAAAAAAAAAAAAAAAAAAAAAAAAAAAAAAAAAAAAAAAAAAAAAAAAAAAAAAAAAAAAAAAAAAAAAAAAAAAAAAAAAAAAAAAAAAAAAAAAAAAAAAAAAAAAAAAAAAAAAAAAAAAAAAAAAAAAAAAAAAAAAAAAAAAAAAAAAAAAAAAAAAAAAAAAAAAAAAAAAAAAAAAAAAAAAAAAAAAAAAAAAAAAAAAAAAAAAAAAAAAAAAAAAAAAAAAAAAAAAAAAAAAAAAAAAAAAAAAAAAAAAAAAAAAAAAAAAAAAAAAAAAAAAAAAAAAAAAAAAAAAAAAAAAAAAAAAAAAAAAAAAAAAAAAAAAAAAAAAAAAAAAAAAAAAAAAAAAAAAAAAAAAAAAAAAAAAAAAAAAAAAAAAAAAAAAAAAAAAAAAAAAAAAAAAAAAAAAAAAAAAAAAAAAAAAAAAAAAAAAAAAAAAAAAAAAAAAAAAAAAAAAAAAAAAAAAAAAAAAAAAAAAAAAAAAAAAAAAAAAAAAAAAAAAAAAAAAAAAAAAAAAAAAAAAAAAAAAAAAAAAAAAAAAAAAAAAAAAAAAAAAAAAAAAAAAAAAAAAAAAAAAAAAAAAAAAAAAAAAAAAAAAAAAAAAAAAAAAAAAAAAAAAAAAAAAAAAAAAAAAAAAAAAAAAAAAAAAAAAAAAAAAAAAAAAAAAAAAAAAAAAAAAAAAAAAAAAAAAAAAAAAAAAAAAAAAAAAAAAAAAAAAAAAAAAAAAAAAAAAAAAAAAAAAAAAAAAAAAAAAAAAAAAAAAAAAAAAAAAAAAAAAAAAAAAAAAAAAAAAAAAAAAAAAAAAAAAAAAAAAAAAAAAAAAAAAAAAAAAAAAAAAAAAAAAAAAAAAAAAAAAAAAAAAAAAAAAAAAAAAAAAAAAAAAAAAAAAAAAAAAAAAAAAAAAAAAAAAAAAAAAAAAAAAAAAAAAAAAAAAAAAAAAAAAAAAAAAAAAAAAAAAAAAAAAAAAAAAAAAAAAAAAAAAAAAAAAAAAAAAAAAAAAAAGAAAAGCAAGATAGGTTACCGAATTGACCCATTAGAGATAGAGCGTCGATCTTCGCATTCTTAAGTATATGGGTCGTAATTTCCACCTCGAAATTTCATTAGCTGAGAAGCTACCATCATTTTTAATCCTTTATATGACAACAACTCTATACCTGCATATTAATATACAGTTGCATCAAATATGGTTGCTTCATTATATAACACGGTTGCATAACTTGGTCTAAAATTTATAAGCCATCTAATTTAAATGGTCCCGGATGCAAACAATACTACATCATAAAAAAAATCATTCAATAACTAAATAAAGAACATCAAAAATTCATCATTTATTTTACCTTTTGACGAGTGTCCTGGTCTCTATGAACACTTCAGCAGCACGCCTACAACCTATCATCCATCACTGCTACTTCCAAAAGCCTTTCGATCATCATCTTCTGCTCTATTTCCTTGAAGCCTTTGAAATTATCTCTCTTTAACTAACCTGCCTCAACATAAAAAGCGTGTTCAGAATTGTTCATGAAAAAATGTACCTGATATGTTCATGAAAAAATCAAACCTGACTTCTTCAAGGGTTAATATTGTTAATCAAGAAGCAACGAAGCAAAGTGGATTTCAAGCAACTTTTGATTAAAAACTAAGAAATCACAAACAGTTTATGTACATCAGTATAGTCACTCAAACAACAAACTTTACATATTTTATTGACCCAAAATTATAATCAAACAGTTCATGTACATCAATATAGAAGGAAACAATTTAAAGAATTTAATTTAAAATAAAACTCACCATATGTTGTTCTTTTCGATTTGATTACATCTGAAAGTTTTCTTTTGGTCATCCATCTTACAATCTAAATATATAATCAAAAACCCAATAACAGTTGTACATCAAAATCCATTACGCGAGGCTAAGGAAGAAAAAAAAAAAAAAAAAAAAAAAAAAAAAAAAAAAAA
Source organism: Erigeron breviscapus (assembly GCA_034093135.1). NCBI lineage: Eukaryota > Viridiplantae > Streptophyta > Magnoliopsida > Asterales > Asteraceae > Erigeron > Erigeron breviscapus. Next base: position 116,793,330 of record CM067168.1, read on the forward strand.
AAAAAAAAAAAAAAAAAAAAAAAATAAAAAAAAAAAAAAAAAAAAAAAAAAAAAAAAAAAAAAAAAAAAAAAAAAAAAAAAAAAAAAAAAAAAAAAAAAAAAAAAAAAAAAAAAAAAAAAAAAAAAAAAAAAAAAAAAAAAAAAAAAAAAAAAAAAAAAAAAAAAAAAAAAAAAAAAAAAAAAAAAAAAAAAAAAAAAAAAAAAAAAAAAAAAAAAAAAAAAAAAAAAAAAAAAAAAAAAAAAAAAAAAAAAAAAAAAAAAAAAAAAAAAAAAAAAAAAAAAAAAAAAAAAAAAAAAAAAAAAAAAAAAAAAAAAAAAAAAAAAAAAAAAAAAAAAAAAAAAAAAAAAAAAAAAAAAAAAAAAAAAAAAAAAAAAAAAAAAAAAAAAAAAAAAAAAAAAAAAAAAAAAAAAAAAAAAAAAAAAAAAAAAAAAAAAAAAAAAAAAAAAAAAAAAAAAAAAAAAAAAAAAAAAAAAAAAAAAAAAAAAAAAAAAAAAAAAAAAAAAAAAAAAAAAAAAAAAAAAAAAAAAAAAAAAAAAAAAAAAAAAAAAAAAAAAAAAAAAAAAAAAAAAAAAAAAAAAAAAAAAAAAAAAAAAAAAAAAAAAAAAAAAAAAAAAAAAAAAAAAAAAAAAAAAAAAAAAAAAAAAAAAAAAAAAAAAAAAAAAAAAAAAAAAAAAAAAAAAAAAAAAAAAAAAAAAAAAAAAAAAAAAAAAAAAAAAAAAAAAAAAAAAAAAAAAAAAAAAAAAAAAAAAAAAAAAAAAAAAAAAAAAAAAAAAAAAAAAAAAAAAAAAAAAAAAAAAAAAAAAAAAAAAAAAAAAAAAAAAAAAAAAAAAAAAAAAAAAAAAAAAAAAAAAAAAAAAAAAAAAAAAAAAAATTCGACACGGACCTAAAATCTAGTAATTATAATTATATATATATATATATATATATATATATATATATATATATATATATATATATATATATATATATATATATATATATATATATATATATATATATATATATATATATATATATATATATATATATATATATATATATATATATATATATATATATATATATATATATATATATATATATATATATATATATATATATATATATATATATATATATATATATATATATATATATATATATATATATATATATATATATATATATATATATATATATATATATATATATATATATATATATATATATATATATATATATATATATATATATATATATATATATATATATATATATATATATATATATATATATATATATATATATATATATATATATATATATATATATATATATATATATATATATATATATATATATATATATATATATATATATATATATATATATATATATATATATATATATATATATATATATATATATATATATATATATATATATATATATATATATATATATATATATATATATATATATATATATATATATATATATATATATATATATATATATATATATATATATATATATATATATATATATATATATATATATATATATATATATATATATATATATATATATATATATATATATATATATATATATATATATATATATATATATATATATATATATATATATATATATATATATATATATATATATATATATATATATATATATATATATATATATATATATATATATATATATATATATATATATATATATATATATATATATATATATATATATATATATATATATATATATATATATATATATATATATATATATATATATATATATATATATATATATATATATATATATATATATATATATATATATATATATATATATATATATATATATATATATATATATATATATATATATATATATATATATATATATATATATATATATATATATATATATATATATATATATATATATATATATATATATATATATATATATATATATATATATATATATATATATATATATATATATATATATATATATATATATATATATATATATATATATATATATATATATATATATATATATATATATATATATATATATATATATATATATATATATATATATATATATATATATATATATATATATATATATATATATATATATATATATATATATATATATATATATATATATATATATATATATATATATATATATATATATATATATATATATATATATATATATATATATATATATATATATATATATATATATATATATATATATATATATATATATATATATATATATATATATATATATATATATATATATATATATATATATATATATATATATATATATATATATATATATATATATATATATATATATATATATATATATATATATATATATATATATATATATATATATATATATATATATATATATATATATATATATATATATATATATATATATATATATATATATATATATATATATATATATATATATATATATATATATATATATATATATATATATATATATATATATATATATATATATATATATATATATATATATATATATATATATATATATATATATATATATATATATATATATATATATATATATATATATATATATATATATATATATATATATATATATATATATATATATATATATATATATATATATATATATATATATATATATATATATATATATATATATATATATATATATATATATATATATATATATATATATATATATATATATATATATATATATATATATATATATATATATATATATATATATATATATATATATATATATATATATATATATATATATATATATATATATATATATATATATATATATATATATATATATATATATATATATATATATATATATATATATATATATATATATATATATATATATATATATATATATATATATATATATATATATATATATATATATATATATATATATATATATATATATATATATATATATATATATATATATATATATATATATATATATATATATATATATATATATATATATATATATATATATATATATATATATATATATATATATATATATATATATATATATATATATATATATATATATATATATATATATATATATATATATATATATATATATATATATATATATATATATATATATATATATATATATATATATATATATATATATATATATATATATATATATATATATATATATATATATATATATATATATATATATATATATATATATATATATATATATATATATATATATATATATATATATATATATATATATATATATATATATATATATATATATATATATATATATATATATATCTATAAGATATATGACTATTTAGGTAAACCACAGGGACGATTTATGTCATTAACTCTTTACAAAAACCTGATATTTTTTCATCTTTTTGTTTCACTTACTTAAAGCCTAGATATTCTAAAATTAAATACATTTATACACATACATAAACACAATAATACATATATCTCTATTTGAAGATCAATCTATCCAATTTCATTCATCCATTCAAATGAAATGGTTGCCATTAATCAAAGGCAAAGAACACAACAAAAAAAAAAAAAAAAAAAAAAAAAAAAAAAAAAAAAAAAAAAAAAAAAAAAAAAAAAAAAAAAAAAAAAAAAAAAAAAAAAAAAAAAAAAAAAAAAAAAAAAAAAAAAAAAAAAAAAAAAAAAAAAAAAAAAAAAAAAAAAAAAAAAAAAAAAAAAAAAAAAAAAAAAAAAAAAAAAAAAAAAAAAAAAAAAAAAAAAAAAAAAAAAAAAAAAAAAAAAAAAAAAAAAAAAAAAAAAAAAAAAAAAAAAAAAAAAAAAAAAAAAAAAAAAAAAAAAAAAAAAAAAAAAAAAAAAAAAAAAAAAAAAAAAAAAAAAAAAAAAAAAAAAAAAAAAAAAAAAAAAAAAAAAAAAAAAAAAAAAAAAAAAAAAAAAAAAAAAAAAAAAAAAAAAAAAAAAAAAAAAAAAAAAAAAAAAAAAAAAAAAAAAAAAAAAAAAAAAAAAAAAAAAAAAAAAAAAAAAAAAAAAAAAAAAAAAAAAAAAAAAAAAAAAAAAAAAAAAAAAAAAAAAAAAAAAAAAAAAAAAAAAAAAAAAAAAAAAAAAAAAAAAAAAAAAAAAAAAAAAAAAAAAAAAAAAAAAAAAAAAAAAAAAAAAAAAAAAAAAAAAAAAAAAAAAAAAAAAAAAAAAAAAAAAAAAAAAAAAAAAAAAAAAAAAAAAAAAAAAAAAAAAAAAAAAAAAAAAAAAAAAAAAAAAAAAAAAAAAAAAAAAAAAAAAAAAAAAAAAAAAAAAAAAAAAAAAAAAAAAAAAAAAAAAAAAAAAAAAAAAAAAAAAAAAAAAAAAAAAAAAAAAAAAAAAAAAAAAAAAAAAAAAAAAAAAAAAAAAAAAAAAAAAAAAAAAAAAAAAAAAAAAAAAAAAAAAAAAAAAAAAAAAAAAAAAAAAAAAAAAAAAAAAAAAAAAAAAAAAAAAAAAAAAAAAAAAAAAAAAAAAAAAAAAAAAAAAAAAAAAAAAAAAAAAAAAAAAAAAAAAAAAAAAAAAAAAAAAAAAAAAAAAAAAAAAAAAAAAAAAAAAAAAAAAAAAAAAAAAAAAAAAAAAAAAAAAAAAAAAAAAAAAAAAAAAAAAAAAAAAAAAAAAAAAAAAAAAAAAAAAAAAAAAAAAAAAAAAAAAAAAAAAAAAAAAAAAAAAAAAAAAAAAAAAAAAAAAAAAAAAAAAAAAAAAAAAAAAAAAAAAAAAAAAAAAAAAAAAAAAAAAAAAAAAAAAAAAAAAAAAAAAAAAAAAAAAAAAAAAAAAAAAAAAAAAAAAAAAAAAAAAAAAAAAAAAAAAAAAAAAAAAAAAAAAAAAAAAAAAAAAAAAAAAAAAAAAAAAAAAAAAAAAAAAAAAAAAAAAAAAAAAAAAAAAAAAAAAAAAAAAAAAAAAAAAAAAAAAAAAAAAAAAAAAAAAAAAAAAAAAAAAAAAAAAAAAAAAAAAAAAAAAAAAAAAAAAAAAAAAAAAAAAAAAAAAAAAAAAAAAAAAAAAAAAAAAAAAAAAAAAAAAAAAAAAAAAAAAAAAAAAAAAAAAAAAAAAAAAAAAAAAAAAAAAAAAAAAAAAAAAAAAAAAAAAAAAAAAAAAAAAAAAAAAAAAAAAAAAAAAAAAAAAAAAAAAAAAAAAAAAAAAAAAAAAAAAAAAAAAAAAAAAAAAAAAAAAAAAAAAAAAAAAAAAAAAAAAAAAAAAAAAAAAAAAAAAAAAAAAAAAAAAAAAAAAAAAAAAAAAAAAAAAAAAAAAAAAAAAAAAAAAAAAAAAAAAAAAAAAATAAGTTAAGTGGTAAAAATAAGAAAAAAAAAAAAAAAAAAAAAAAAAAAAAAAAAAAAAAAAAAAAAAAAAAAAAAAACCAATGTAAGGGGACATGTGAATTAACTTGTAAAAGGAAACGGGTCGACCCATGGGCAATACCCACGACCCATCAGCCACCCTTCACCCTTCTCCTCCTCTCATTTCACCAACCTTCCTTCTTTCCCTCCTATCTCTCTTTCTCTCATTCACTTAGTGAATTCATGGATCACAAGTCTCTCATCTCTTTCTCCCTCTTTCTCTCAAATTACACCTGCATAAATTGGAGTCATTGAATCAAATTCAATACAAGATCATCATCATCTTCATCATATCAAGACTTAGATTCTAAGTGCAAGATTTCTACCCATTTAGCTCAAATTCGGGTTTGAACACAAGAAGAAGATTTTGGTAAGTTAAACTCATCCCATATTCACTAACTTATGTTTATTTACCTATTTCTAGTTGAACCCAAGTCATTTCGGGTCACAAATCGGATTAAAACTGAAAATAGGATTTTTGTAGGGTTTAATGAATTTAAACCTAATTTTTGATCTTGAAATCTATGTTTAAAATGGATTTATGAAGTGGGTTGAGTCCAAACATGTTTGTATATGTGTATTTATGCTTGAAAATGGGTTAGAATGGTACCTTGGTCGATCTAGGATGTCAAAATGGGTTTTGGGTGAACTTGGAATCGTGTTTGGGCTGGAAATGTGCAGACCTGCTGCAATTCGCGCCGCGAATGGGGAGACTCGCGCCGCGAGCCTTGTGTTCCAAAAAAATGTTTTCATTCAGGGCTTTGGGTCGCGTCGCGAAGCCATGGGCTCGCGCCGCGAAGGTCTAGCTGAGTCACGTCGCGAATTTTGTGTAACAACATAACAGTTTTCAAACGCTTATAACTTTTGATCCGTAAACCCAATCGAGTCATATGACCTATCGTTGGAATCGTGAGAAAGTCTATTTTCTTGTAATAACATTCATTTTGTATGAAACTTCCCCCATTTCTAAAAATGTTGAGTCAAAGTATCTTGTTTCTTACTCGGTAAAGTTGTAGAAGCGTTTATGAGTTTGTGACTCGACTTAAACTTGCTGAACCAACTTGTTTAAGATTGTAGAGTTGAAATTTATGGTATTATGATGTACATTGATAGGTTGTGGACGCGTGGAGCCCAATACTCTCTTATAATCTTATATTAACAATACTAGCTTCTTTTGCCGAACAAGGTGAGTTCCGTAGCTCCCTACTCATTTGAGATTCAGGCTGAAAAGTGTAAACATACGTACTTTATTGTTTGAGTGATTGGTTGATTTGATTGATTTACCATCCGTCTTATTGTTTGATTTGTTTGTTAACAAATTAATAGATATAATGACACGTTGGATTTCATGATTGTGATCTGGTTAGTTAATTTAGGATAGTAGTGCATACATAGAAATCGGTTATGCCTTCAAAGGGTTTTAGATGTGGTGGGAAGGCTGCGGGTGACCCTATACATAAGCATCTAGGACTCGTTGAAAGTAGAATCCTCCGAAGTGTATGTACGTATTGTTAGGCTATTGGTTGGTTGATTGATTGTGGTTGGAATTGGGGATATATGGAATACGTTTGGTAGTCTGAATCGAGATTGTGAACGCCACATTGGTCATTGTGATGACATGTGTGCACTAATACTTATACGTCTATGGTGCGAGAAGCACGCTAGACACTCTTTGGTGCGAGATGCACAACGGTCATCCGAGTATATAGACGTATATATCTTGACGATTTTGAGATGCCACATTTGTCCATTGTGATGGCATATGGGTATCGTTGCATAGATGACTCGATAGTCATACATTTCATATGCATCATGACATGATTATACGTGTTGCAGATACCTTGATATAGACATCACTTGTGCTTAATTATTTCACGCATTACTTATATGTTGTAACTGGTTATGATTAAGATTGTAACGTTTAAAGGCTATTCTTATGTTATGTTGCCTTTACTTATACCTGATGTGATTAACGACAATGGTTCCTTGTGAACCATTCCTACGAATTCACCAACCTTGTGTTGACTATGCTTAGTACACTTTTCAGGTAACCAAGTTATTCCAAGGCAAGGAGTATGATTGATTGCTAGCTTGTGAACCCCAGGCATTGGACTTATATGAATCAAGGATTCATCGCCTACTTTGCTTTATGTTTAGACCAATAGTCATCTTTTAATGTTGTCTCTTTTGTAAACTCTAATGACTATTTGTTTCTCCTACTTTCTGTACTTGAATTAACTTGTTTATGGATTCACTGGATCCTTTGTTTGCATTTAGTTCATGTTCTACATTAATCCTACCTTGTGCTATATGATTTCCGTGATATTCTGAGCCTGGCTTGGGGTGTTACAGAATGGTGGCCCATGCGTGGTCGTAGAGAATTAGGCGGTTTGACCTAGACTACGGCTTAAGTTAAAACTCTTCATATAGCATGCATGGTTAGGAATTTTATGTGCAACGTGAATTCTGTGAACCCTAGAAAGTGTACATTGTGAGTTCGTAGTTAAGACCACTAATGTGATGAATGTGGAAGGAGTACAATGTGGTTAATGTGTACATTGATCGAACTTGATTGTAGTTGATATGGTTTGTTGTTATTGATTGGTGTTAGTTTGATGATTTAGGGCAAAATGAAGTGATGGTATTAACTTAGTATAATATTGTGGCAACCCTAAAAGAGCCCGATCAACTATTTTACGGTCACCCAACATTATAACAAGTTAATGACATCATGGATTGCACATGCATGGCTTAAAGTATAATAAGGAACCGATATGCTTAATGGAAGTTGATTGGGTGGAGGGTTAGCCATTGGTACACCCTGTATACATACCCGGTCAATGACTAGAGAGCATATCGAATTCGGATTATACTTTGAATCATTTGTGTTAGTTATTGATTGTATGATGTATTGAACATGAGTAATTGGACCGATGAATAACAAGTTTAGTGAACTTAGCATGATGATATGATAAGCAATAATCCCCTTATGATTCTAGCACTCTTGCCTTAGCATAATGGTATGAAATGAGTATGTTATATCGACATGAGAGCATTGAACACTTGTGTGACTAACATGTGAGCATTCTGAGATTAACCAACGGGTCAACGTGTTGATTATTTTATAGAAATGGTGAGACCAAGAAGAACCGGAACAAATTATAGGGCTAACTCGGAAGAACCTCAACCGGTAGCTCAAAGAGGTCGTGGTAGAGGCCGTGGTGGTAGAGGTCGTGGTGGAGGCCGAGGTAGGGGCCGTGGTGAGGCCCCCGAGCCGAACTTAGCAGAGGTGATCACTCAAACGGTCACCAACATCATGCCAACTATAATTGCTCAGGTCACGGCATCTCTTGGAGGGAACAATGGGGCACAACCTAATGAGCCCTAAAATGCTGAAGTTTCGCAAAATGTGAATAACGGGGGTGCCCAACCTCACGTTGTAGTGGGGGATGGAGAGGAACCAGTGGAAGTTGATAACCATATTCCCATGTATAATCAACATGGAGTCTACCGTCAGGGGTGTCAATTCAAAGACTTCAAGAATTGTGGGGCACCGGAGTTTGATGGCTTGGGTAGTCCCGTGGATTGTATACGATGGTTTGAGAAGATTGAGGCGGTGATTGAGAGAAGTCACTGCACATATGATGATCGGGTTACTTATGCATCTGGTATGTTCAAGGAAGATGCTTTGAGCTGGTGGAACCAAGAAATAACCTTGGGTCGGACCTATAATTTGCCGTGGGCCGATTTCAAGAGCTTGGTGACAGAGAAGTTATGCCCGCCCTATGAATTACAAAATCTAACTATAGAGTTTGTCAATCTTAAAATGGACGGGGCCGATTACAAAGGCTATATCAGACGATTTCAAGACTTGACTACCCTCGTTCCTCATTTGGTGAGTCCCGAGCTCTGGGCCATTGATAAATTTGTTTTGGGCTTGACTCCACAAGTCCGCTCTCTTGTTAACTCGGTCATGCCTACTTCCTTGGCCGAGGCTATTAATCGAACCGGTAGTATAACCGAAGATTTGTTGAGGAGTGGTGTTTTGAGTAAAGCATCATCATCCAAAAGAAAGGAGGTGGCTGAGAGTAGTGGAGTGAAGAAGGTGGGGAGATTTAACCCCAAAAATGCTAACCGAGGAAGAGTCATGGCGGCGGTGGAGCCGGTAAAGAAGGCATATATGGGACCCCATCCTTTGTGTGGAAGATGTAACAAGCACCACTCCACCCACCTTCAATGCGGGGTGTGCTTCAAATGTAACCAACCTGGGCATATAGCCAAAGAGTGTAGAGCGCCGAGGGCGACCCCACAAAATGTAGCCCCTCTTCAAGCCGTCCCTCCTTATGGTAATCAACGAAGGGGTGAGTGTTTTGAATGTGGTAGTCCTAATCACTACCGCAACAATTGCCCTCGATGGGTGGGACAACATGTTCAAGTAGCCGTCCACCCCAACCAACTCCAATTTGCCGGGCCTAATCGGAATCAAGGTCAGTAAGTCCAACCCCGTGGCCGAGCCTTTGCGGCCAATGCCATTGAAGCCCGTGATGATCCCAACGTTGTTGCAGGTACATTCCTTCTTAATGGTCATTATGCAACGGTTCTATTTGATTCTGGAGCCGATTTTAGCTTTATTTCCTCTAACTTTGTTCCCTTGGTTGATGTAAACCCGTGCGCTCTAAATTATGTGCTTGACATAGAAATGGTTAAAGGTGCTCTAACAAAACTTAGTCAAATACTTCGTGATTGTATTTTGACTCTAAACGACGTCGAGTTCTTTATCGACCTTATGCCTTTAGATATTAGGAGTTTTGATATTATTGTGGGTATGGATTGGATGTCGGCAGTAAATGCGATCATAGATTGTAGTGAGGGAGTTGTTAAAATACCGTTGTCTAACGGTAAGATTCTTAGAGTTCAAGGTGAAACTTTCGATTCTTCAAATTCTAAAGTCTTTAGTGCTACCGTCTCAAGGGTAGAATTGAAGACCGTCCCTATCGTTCGTGAATTTCCCGATGTTTTTCCGGATGACTTACCAGGATTACCTCCAACTCGTGAGCTTGACTTCCGTATCAATCTTATTCCTGAAGCCGCACCCGTTGCTAAAGCGCCTTATAGGCTAGCTCTCACCGAAATGCAAGAACTAGAAACTCAACTCAAAGAACTCCAAGAAAAAGGTTTCATTCGTCCTAGCCACTCCCCCTGGGGTGCTCCTATCCTCTTTGTCAAGAAGAAAGACGGATCCTTTAGAATGTGTATCGATTACCGGGAGTTGAATAAGCTCACAGTGAAGAACCGATACCCTCTTCCTAGAATCGATGACCTTTTTGATCAACTTCAAGGCGCTAAATGCTTTTCCAAGATTGATCTCCGTTCGGAATATCACCAACTCCGAGTATATGAAGATGATATTCCAAAAACGGCTTTTCGTACTAGGTATGGTCACTTTGAATTCACCGTTATGCCCTTCGGGTTGACTAATGCACCGTCAGTGTTCATGGACTTGATGAACCGGGTGTATCGACCTTTCTTAGATAAGTTTGTCATTGTCTTCATTGATGACATACTGTTTTCTCTAAATCAAAAGAAGAGCATGCCGAGCACTTGCGGGAAGTACTTGAATTGTTGATAAAGGAGAAGTTATATGCTAAATTCTCCAAGTGTGAGTTTTGGCTAGAAAAGGTTCACTTTCTTGGTCACATGGTGAGCAAGGATGGTATTCATGTGGACCCTAGCAAGATTGAAGCAGTCAAGGATTGGAGAAGACCCGAGACGCCATCTGAGATCCGTCAATTCCTTGGATTGGCGGGTTATTATAGAAGATTCATTGAAAATTTCTTCCGTATTGTACAACCTCTTACCCTCTTGACTCAAAAAGAAAGAAAATTCGAATGGGCGAAAGACAAGAAAATGCCTTCCAAACTCTTAAAGATATGTTGTGTGAAGCACCTATTCTAACTCTACCGGATGGAGTTGAAAACTTTGTAGTATATTGTGATGCTTCGGGACAAGGTTTGGGTTGTGTTCTTATGCAAAAGGGCAAGGTCATTGCTTATGCCTCTCGTCAATTGAAAGTGCATGAGAAAAACTACCCGACACATGATTTGGAATTAGGAGCAGTTGTATTTGCTTTGAAGTGTTGGAGATATTATCTCTATGGAACAAAATGTGTGATTTACACCGATCACAAAAGCCTCCAACGCATCTTTAACCAGAGTGAACTGAACATGAGACAAAGACGTTGGCTTGAACTCTTTAGTGATTATGATTGTGATATCCGTTATCATCCGGGTAAGGCAAATGTTGTAGCCGACGCCTTGAGTAGAAAGGAGAGAGTTAAGCCAAGACGGGCTAGAGTTATGAGCATCACGGTAGGGCCAAATATCCGAGACCGAATCATTGAAGCCCAAATTCAAGCCACCCTACCGGAGAACTTTGGAAATGAAAACTTGGATGGTATGGAACAACAATTTGATAGAAAGAATGATAACGGGCTATATTTGGTGGAAAGACTTTGGGTTCCCATTTTTGGTAACCTAAGAACACTCCTCATGGATGAAGCTCATCGATCGCCTTATTCGGTCCATCCCGGATCGGATAAGATGTACTTTGATTTAAAATATTTTTATTGGTGGCCGGGTATGAACGTGATGTCGCCAGATACGTGAGTGAGTGTCTTACTTGCTTACAAGTGAAAGCCGATCATAAGAAGCCACCTGGGTTGTTGGTGCAACCGGTGACACCCGAGTGGAAATGGGAAAATATTGCAATGGACTTCATTACGAAGTTACCAAAGACAAGAAGTGGTCGTGATACGATTTAGGTGATAGTGGATCGGCTAACAAAGACGGCTAATTTCTTGGCCATTCGTGAAACCGATAAGTTTGACACCATGGTGCGGTTGTACATTAAAGAAGTGGTATCTAAGCATGGAGTCCCGATTTCTATCATTTCTAATAGAGATGCACGATTCAAATCAAACTTTTGGGAAGCTTTTCAGCGAGCAATGGGTACTCGACTTGACATGAGTACGACATTTCATCCTCAAACGGATGGACAAAGCGAAAGAACAATACAAACACTTGAAGACATGCTGAGAGCGTGTGCAATTGATTTTGGTGGTAGCTGGGAAGACCATTTGCCATTGGTCGAATTCTCTCACAACAATAGTTATCACGCTAGCATCCAAATGGCGCCCTTTAGAGCATTGTATGGTAGAGTATGTCGTTCTCCACTAGCTTGGGCGGAAATTGGTGAAAGTCAACTTATTGGGCCAGAAATTGTAGTTGAAACCACAAAAGTGATCTCTCAAATCAAGGAGAGGTTACAATTGGCCCGTGAACGACAAAAGAAGTATGCCAATGTGAGACGAAGACCGTTAGAGTTTGATGTGGGTGATTATGTACTTTTGAAGGTATCACCTTGGAAAGGCGTTGTCCGATTCGTGAAGGGAGGCAAACTCGGGCCAAGGTATATTGGTCCCTTCAAGATTCTTGAACGGATTGGAAAAGTAGCTTATCGATTAGAGCTGCCACAAGAACTTAGTGGAGTACATGATGTATTTCATATCTGTAACCTACGTAAGTGTTTAGCGGACCCTACGCATCATGTACCCATGGACGAGGTAAGAGTTGATAGTAAGCTAAATTTTGTCGAAGAACCAGTGGAAATCTTAGACCGTCAAATCAAGAAGCTCAAGAACAAATGCTATACAATTTTCAAAGTTAGATGGAGTGCTAGACGTGGAACTGAGTTTACTTGGGAGCGGGAGGATCATATGAGATCTAAGTACCCGCATTTGTTTTAACGACTAGTGTTTTGTTGAATTTCAGGACGAAATTCTTTTAACGGGGGAATAATGTAACATCCGTGAGATTTGACCCTTTGACTTTATGTGTAATTTGACAAACGATCTTAATTAATGAGATAATTGGGATTATTTTGGGATGAAATGAATGAGTATTATGCTTGACGGGTCGGGTGTATGACTTAATGTACGATTCAATGTAAGGGGACATGTGAATTAACTTGAAAAGGTAAACGGGTCGACCCATGGGCAATACGCACGACCCATAAGCCACCCTTCACCCTTCTCCTCCTCTCATTTCACCAACCTTCCTTCTTTCCCTCCTATCTCTCTTTCTCTCATTCACTTAGTGAATTCATGGATCACAAGTCTCTCATCTCTTTCTCCCTCTTTCTCTCAAATTACACCTGCATAAATTGGAGTCATTGAATCAAATTCAATACAAGATTATCATCATCTTCATCATATCAAGACTTAGATTCTAACTGCAAGATTTCTACCCATTTAGCTCAAATTCGGGTTTGAACACAAGAAGAAGATTTTGGTAAGTTAAACTCATCCCATATTCACTAACTTATGTTTATTTACCTAATTCTAGTTGAACCCAAGTCATTTCGGGTCACAAATCGGATTAAAACTGAAAATAGGATTTTTGTAGGGTTTAATGAATTAAAACCTAATTTTTGATCTTGAAATCTATGTTTAAAGTGGATTTATGAAGTGGGTTGAGTCCAAACATGTTTTTATATGTGTATTTATGCTTGAAAATGGGTTAGAATGGTACCTTGGTCGATCTAGGATGTCAAAATGGGTTTTGGGTGAACTTGGAATCGTGTTTGGGCTGGAAAATGTGCAGGTCTGCTGCACTTCGCGCCGCGAATGGGCATACTCGCGCCGCGAGCCTTGTGTTCCAAAAAAATGTTTTCATTCAGGGCTTTGGGTCGCGTCGCGAAGCCATGGGCTCGCGCCGCGAAGGTCTAGCTGAGTCACGTCGCGAATTTTGTGTAACAACATAACAGTTTTTCAAACGCCTATAACTTTTGATCCGTAAGCCCAATTGAGTCATATGACCTATCGTTGGAATCGTGAGAAAGTCTATTTTCTTGTAATAACATTCATTTTGTATGAAAATTCCCCCATTTCTAAAAATGTCGAGTCAAAGTATCTTGTTTCTTACTCGGTAAGGTTGTAGAAGCGTTTATGAGTTTGTGACTCGACTTAAACTTGCTGAACCAACTTGTTTAAGATTGTAGAGTTGACATTTATGGTATTATGATGTACATTGATAGGTTGTGGACGCGTGGAGCCCAATACTCGCTTATAATCTTTATATTAACAATAATAGCTTCTTTTGCCGAACAAGGTGAGTTCCGTAGCTCCCTACTCATTTGAGATTCGGGCTGAAAAGTGTAAACATACGTGCTTTATTGTTTGAGTGATTGGTTGATTTGCTTGATTTACCATCCGTCTTATTGTTTGATTTGTTTGTTAACAAATTAATAGATATAATGACACGCTTGATTGATTCATGTATGATTGTGGTAATGGTTGATTAATTTAGGATAGTAGTGCATACATGGAAGTCGGTTATGCCTTCAAAGGGTTTTAGATGTGGTGGGAAAGTTGCGGGTGACCCGATACATATGCATCTAGGACTCGTTGAAAGTAGAATCCTCCGAAGTATATGTACGTATTGTTTAGGCTATTGGTTGATTGTTTGATTGTTGTTGGAATTAGAGATATATGGAATGCGGTTGGTAGTCTGAATCGAGATTGTGAACGCCACATTGGTTATTGTGATGACATGTGTGCACTAATACTCATACGTCTATGGTGTGAGAAGCACGCTAGACACTCTTTGGTGCGAGATGCACAACGGTCATCCAAGTATATAGACGTATATATCTTGACGATTTTGAGATGCCACATTTGTCCATTGTGATGGCATGTGGGTATCGTTGCATAGATGACTCGATAGTCATACATTTCATATGCATCATGACATGATTATACGTGTTGCACATACCTTGATATAGACATCACTTGTGCTTAATTATTTCACGCATTACTTATATGTTGTAACTGGTTGTGATTAAGATTGTAACGTTTAAAGGTTATTCTTATGTTATGTTGCCTTTACTTATACTTGTTGTGATTAACGACAATGGTTCCTTGTGAACCATTCCTACGAATTCACCAACCTTGTGTTGACTATGCTTAGTACACTTTTCAGGTAACCAAGTTATTCCAAGGCAAGGAGTATGATTGATTGCTAGCTTGTGAACCCCAGGCATTGGACTTATATGAATCAAGGATTCATCGCCTACTTTGCTTTATGTTTAGACCAATAGTCATCTTTTAATGTTGTCTCTTTTGTAAACTCTAATGACTATTTGTTTCTCCTACTTTCTGTACTTGAATTAACTTGTTTATGGATTCACTGAATCCTTTGTTTGCATTTAGTTCATGTTCTACATTAATCCTACCTTGTGCTATATGATTTCCGTAATATTTCGAGCCTTGGCTTGGGGTGTTACAGAATGGTGGCCCATGCGTGGTCGTAGAGAATTAGGCGGTTTGACCTAGACTACGGCTTAAGTTAAAACTCTTCATATAGCATGCATGGTTAGGAATTTTATGTGCAACATGAATTCTGTGAACCCTAGAAAGTGTACATTGTGAGTTCGTAGCTAAGACCACTAATGTGATGAATGTGGAAGGAGTACAATGTGGTTAATGTGTACATTGATCAAACTTGATTGTAGTTGATATGGTTTGTTGTTATTGATTGGTGTTAGTTTGATGATTTAGGGCAAAATGAAGTGATGGTATTAACTTAGTATAATATTGTGGCAACCCTAAAAGAGCCCGATCAACTATTTTACGGTCACCCAACATTATAACAAGTTAATGACATCATGGATTGCACATGCATGGCTTAAAGTATAATAAGGAACCGATATGCTTAATGGAAGTTGATTGGGTGGAGGGTTAGCCATTGGTACACCCTGTATACATATACCCGGTCAATGACTAGAGAGCATATCGAATTCGGATTATACTTTGAATCATTTGTGTTAGTTGTTGATTGTATGATGTATTGAACATGAGTAATTGGACCGATGAATAACAAGTTTAGTGAACTTAGCATGATGATATGATAAGCAACAATCCCCTTATGATTCTAGCACTCTTGCCTTAGCATAATGGTATGAAATGAGTATGTTATATCGACATGAGAGCATTGACCACTTGTGTGACTAACATGTGAGCATTCTGAGATTAACCAACGGGTCAACGTGTTGATTATTTTATAGAAATGGTGAGACCAAGAAGAACCGGAACAAATTATAGGGCTAACTCGGAAGAACCTCAACCGGAAGCTCAACCGGTAGCTCAAAGAGGTCGTGGTGGTAGAGGCCGTGGTGGAGGCCGAAAGTAAAGAAAACGAAACTTTGGTGGCTGAAGTTGAAAAATTTGAAGTTATGTGGTAAAAGTTAAGAATATGAAACTTTGTTGACAAAAGTTAAAATTCCAAAAATTATGTAGTAAAAATTGTTGACAAAAGTTAAAAAAAAAATTATGTGGTAAAAAGTAAGAGAATGAAACTTTCCTGGCAAAAGTTACAAAATTGAAAGTTATGTGACGAAAACACAAAGTTATATGGTAAAAAGTAAATAAAATAAAACTTTGGTGACTAAACTTTATGTGGTTAAAAGTTAAGAAAATAAACTTCGTTGACAAAAGTTAAAAATCCAAAATTATGTGGTAAAAAGTAAGAGAATGAAACTTTCCTGACAAAAGTTAAAAAAATAAAAGTATAAAATATGGCGTAAACTCAAAGTATGTGCAAAAACCAAATAAGATGAAGCTTTCGTGGCAAAAGTTAAAAAAACTGAAAATTATGTAGTAAAAATTGTTGACAAAAGTTATAAAAATAAATAAATTATGTGGTAAAAAGTAAGAGAATGAAACTTTCCTGGCAAAAGTTGAAAAAATAAAAGTATAAAAAGTAAATAAAACAAAACTTTTGTGTGGAAAGTAGAAGAAACGAAAGTAAAAGGACGAAAACTTTAGTAAATTTATGTGATAAAAAGTAATGAGAATGAAACTTTCGTGACAAAAGTTAGAAAAACAAAAGTTTAAAAAGTAAATAACACAAAAATTTCGTGCAAGAAGTAAAAGAAATAAAAGTTATGTGACAAAAAGTAAAAGTTTAAAAGTTTATGTGATAAAAAGTAAAAAGAATGAAGTTTCGTGACAAAAGTTAGAAAAATAAAAGTTTAAAAACTAAATAAAACAAAAACTTTATGCCAAAAGTAAAAGAAATTAAGTTTATGTGACAAAAAGTAAAAAGTTAAAAGTTTCCGTGATATTAAGTAAAGAGAATGAAACTTTCGTGACAAAAGTTAGGAAAACATATGTTTAAAAACTAAATAAAACCAAACTTTTGTGTTAAAAGTAAAAGAAATTAAAGTTATGTGACAAAAGTTAAAAGGTTAAAGTTATGTGACAAAAGTTAAAAAAACTGAAAATTATGTAGTAAAAATTGTTGACAAAAGTTATAAAAATAAATAAATTATGTGGTAAAAAAGCAAAGAAAAAAAGTTAAGTGGTAAATAAAAAAAAAGAAAAAAATTAATGTAGCTTTTGCTACTTTAATTGTTATATATATTATAATTAATAATAAATGTCTTAAACCTCATCAAGATTTAATACGACAAAATGACATATCATCTCTCTCCCATTTATTTTTTCCTTTACACACTTAGTCATTTCCCTAAACTTAATTCCCCCTTATCCGCCGTCAAAGTCGCCGGAAAACGCAATTCCATTTTTCGCGGCCACACCACCACCATCTTCGCCACTACCTCTGTCACCACTTTTCCTCAGTGGTCTTTCTGCCACCAACATACCCGGCAACCACTACCCACTCGTGTATCACTGCCTCCACTTTTTCCTTGAATCCCTCTCTCCATTTGGAAACCATCACCCACAAGTTTGTATGCTTACGGGTTGATTTCTAAAACCCTACCGGAAATGGCTGCTTATTCTGAACCATCACCACCAAAGAGAAATATGAGGCGTCGAAAATTAATGAAACGGGACTCTGCTCAACTCGACCGGTTTGACTCACTCCCATGGACCTCATCTCTTTCCGACACCCAAGACGACCCCTTCTCTGCCCTAGCCGGATTAAACGATTTCGAAGGAGGTTGACCGACCATGTTTTTTCAATTTAATCAAATATATACAAGTTATATGCAACAAATAGGTTGCTGAAAAACGAATGATATTTAGGAGTGATTGTGTGCAGGTGTGTTGTCTCTTGAAGAGATTGATGAATCGGAGTATGGATTGGAGCTTCCTAAAGTCACAAAAGGGAAACGGAAAAGCAAGGGTGATGATGCTGTTGTTGAGGACGATAAAATCACGCAAGAGGTTAGGAAAGATGACAAGACTAAGAAGAAGAAAACAAAGAAAGATAAAGAGGTGAAGGAATCTGTGGATAATGGTAAGTGGGACTTGACTTGTTATTGGTTTTTGTTTTAACAGTAAGTGTTTTCGTTTTTCGAGCAGTTGCAGATGAGGATGACAAAAAGGAAGCTGAAGCTGAAGAAGAGCAGCCAGATGACAGCGAATATGATGCTTGGTATGAACTCAGGCTTCATCCATTGCTAATGAAATCTATATCCAGGCTCATGTTTAAGGAACCGACACCCATACAGAAAGCTTGTATACCCGCCGGTGCTCATCAGGGAAAGGTAAGTTTAGTAATTTAACAAGGCTGCAACGACCATTGAGGATTTTCTTGGTACAAGTTTATGTTAATTTATTTATAATATATAATAATTGACAGGATGTAATTGGGGCTGCTGAGACAGGGTCTGGTAAAACTTTGGCGTTTGGATTACCGATTTTACAACGTCTCCTTGATGATAGGGACAAGTTCGAGAGGCAGGTTGCAGAGAGAGGAGAGGCTGATGAAAAAATAGTCTCCAAAGGTCTTTTAAGAGCACTTATTGTTACTCCCACTAGGGAGCTTGCACTTCAGGTACTTGTAACTTTATACACTTGACTCGTTTATTTACTGAATTTGCTCATGCAATTTTTTTTTTTTCCGAATTCTTTTATTCCCACCAATCAGGTCACAGATCATCTGAAGCAAGTGGCGACAGGGACAGATGTTAGGGTTGTTCCAATTGTTGGAGGAATGTCAACAGAAAAACAACGACGACTTTTGAAAGGAAGGCCTGAAATTGTCGTTGGAACTCCAGGGAGGCTATGGGAGTTGATGTCAGGTGGAGACGTTCATCTTGTTGAGGTGAGTCTGAGAGTCCTTATGTTTAAGTTACAACAATTAAAACAGTATAAATCATAGATGTTTGATGTCTCTAAAACATGGATGTTTCAAATATAATCAGTCTACCTACAGATGGGTGATTTGGCTTATGTTTTTATCACTTCATGTATAATGGGATCATACATTTGTATTTAAAATATTGTTAAACATGGAAACGTGTCAAATGGGTTGAAAGTTCCGAGTTGCCTGAATTGTGACTTTAGTGCATAGAATGTCTGAGATCATCATCTTCGAAAAGAAGGTAGAGTAGTAGTGAGATAATACAATCTTTGCAATTAAATTTTTTATTTTTTTAAAAATATTTGTTGGAAAGTATTTTGTTTTAATCTGACGTTTACATAATTGACCCATTGTCCAACCCTCAATACCCACCCATTTAGTCAAATTTTGTTAACTGTGAATGTGAATTCTCAACTGACTATGCTAGACAAGGTCATAATCATCCTCATTATTCTCTATGCTATGATTATGATCATGAGTCCTTGATGACTTTTGCAGTTACATTCATTGTCATTTTTTGTTCTGGATGAGGCTGACCGGATGATAGATAATGGTCATTTTCATGAGTTGCAGTCAATTATTGACATGCTGCCAATGATTAGAGAAGGCCATGCAGAGGATACTGAAAATTGTGTGACAGCATCAGGATTTCAAAGGAAGAAAAGGCAGACTTTTGTGTTCTCTGCTACCATTGCCTTGTCTTCTGATTTTAGGAAAAAGCTCAAACGGGGATCCGTGAAAGCAAAATTAGATGGTGAACTAAATTCAATTGAAGCACTTTCTGAACGAGCTGGGATGCGCTCTAATGCTGCTATAATTGATCTGACAAATGCATCAATTATGCCAAATAAACTTGAGGAGTCATTTATCGAGTATGTGCTTCTCTTCCTCTTTTGGCAATAAAAAACAACTTCTATAGCAAATGTCTCACGAATGTAAATGCATGAACATCTTTACTCTTTTATAAAAATTCTAGCCCCCCTCATTTTAGAAAGAGTTACAAGAAGGTATCTTTATCTTTACTCCTTTATAAAAATTCTAGCACACTCTCATTTTAAAACGAACAAGAAAGTTAGTTTGGAAATAACCTAACCGCCCTTGGTAAAACCTCCCCTTTGGAAAGACTTGTAAGAAATTACCCAATTTCTCCTTAATGAACTAATTTACACCCTAAACCCTTATTTTACTAATTTACACTCTCAGCCCTTATCTTTTAACATATTTCCACAACCACCTTTACGTCAATTACATGTAAATCAACCTACACCACTTGCCACCGCCACCACCGCCAATAGTCGCCGCCATCACCACTAGTCGCCACCATTACCAAACCGCCGTCGTCGCCACCGCCGCCGCATTGCGCGGGTACCGTGCCAGTAAAACATAGTTATTGAATCAAGCATAAATGAAAGAACGAGAGCTATTTTCACGTTCTTCATTTTATTAAATGAATAAATATTGGTTGTTAATGTTTCGTTCGTGTAAGAACTGTTCACGAATGGTTTGTCGAATATTCATTTCGTTTGCAACCCTATATTTATATTAACTGAAGTATCTTAAGAGTCATTTGGTTATTTTTAATCTTTAACATAACTTGTAAATAATCGACTTTTGAAAAACAATAGTCATGATATGAGTTTAAAAGATCTCAATTCTTGTTTTTGTATATTTTAAAAATGATTGTAGTTTTTATGTTAGTTATTTAATAGACAAGGGAAACATATTTATTTGGTGTGAAAAATAGTTATCATCAAATTTGGTGCAAGAAGGTTTACATCAAAATTTGCACCACTTTGGTGTTTTGGTATATACATTGTAGATGTCGTCAGAATGTCCCATGCTGATTAGTCCATGCCGACCACACCCTTCACCCTAAGACTTTGTTAGCAACAGTCCTTTATTCAAACACTAAACTTAAACTTGCACTTGCAATCCAACTGTACCTTCAGCACTTGACCCGATCCAGAAGTTTGGATAGTAATTCAAACTTCTTCATTCCCATTAGATAGATTGATAATTATAGAAAAAGATAGCTTGATAAAATGATGCAAGGACATGCGTGGAAGAATGAGATGGCAACTATTGAAGAATTTATTTAGGGGCCTTTATTTATATATATCTGTACGTATCATAATCATAATCATAATATAACTATATCTAAAAAGTGTGCGCGTTGCATAAGAAAATCCTGTCGCTTTTGCGCTTTGCGCTTTGGAAATGCGTTGGAAATGGACTCTGTTGCTTTTGTGCGCCTATCGCCTTTTAAAACCAAGAATGCTCCAGTTCTTGTACCCTTCTCCTTTGAACATAGAGATCAGGGTTGAAGCAGTCGGTAAGGTACTCGTTTGATCGGCCCTAGGCAACAGGTAGAACAAAAGAGAGGCTGAAGCATTGAATATTTAATAGAATGAATTGCACTATACAATGAAATTGATAAAATCCTTATATAGGCAAAACAGGAACGTAAACAAAACAATTATGTCAAAACAAACTACCTATTAACTTGCTAAACAATCAGCTCACAAAGATTTTGTTAGCAACGGTGCTTTATTCAAACTTCAAACTTAAACACGCGCAATCAAACTGTACCTTCAGCCATTGACCCGAGACAGAAGTTTGGATTATTTTTGTCAGTTTCTATGTCATTCTTGGTGTAAAATCCGTATGATGCCAAAGAAAATATAAGAAAGATATGAAGAAGGCTTTATTGTTGCACGATGTTAATAATATGTTGGTAGATGCAATCTGTATGAGGACTTTAAGGGGGGAGGGAGTGGGAGTCGGGGAACGCATTTGCCGATCGGCGATGGCCGGTAACACCGCTGCCGTCACTTTGCTGATAAAGAGAGAATGTGTTTTTTTGGTGATGAACACCAAAGGGAGAGAGACATAGGAGAGGAGAGAGAAGAGATGTGATTGGCTGCAGCATGCGCGTGGGGTCCCATTAATGGTAGTGATTTCTACCACCCTTTCCCATTTAAAAGAAAAAAACTTTGTTTTTGAGATTTATGAATATGATGAATGAAGAAGAAATTTGAGCAGCAGTAGCAAGAAGAAAGTTGAGCAGCAAAATAGAAGAAGGCGACTTTTGGTTTCTTTTATATTCGATATATACCAAATTTCACTTTTAGCCCCTGTACTATTTAAAGTTTTTTTTTAACTTCTTCTATATGTGACATATATTTTGTTTATGATTATATTAGTTTTATTGTTAATATTAGTATAAGATTTTTATTTAATGTTTATTTTATATAGTTTTTTGAAAATAAATAGTATTAAAAATAAATGAAATACAAATGATGAGGTGGAGATTTGGGGAAGTTTGGTAAAAGTGGTGCCAGTGATTTGGTGAAGTTTGGGGAAAATTGAGGCGGAAGGTTTTTATTGGAAAGTGATGAGGTGGAGATTTGGGGAAGTTTGGGGTTGGTAAAACCACTCCCTCCCCCCTAAGAGGCTATCTCAAAGTGTTTTTCACACCTTATAAGCAAATGGAACGCCCATACTGTACCATCTAAATTATGTTTGCCAGAAAACCTCCTGTCTTGTATTTTGTTTGGCATCTTGTAAATTTACCCA
Source organism: Erigeron breviscapus (assembly GCA_034093135.1). NCBI lineage: Eukaryota > Viridiplantae > Streptophyta > Magnoliopsida > Asterales > Asteraceae > Erigeron > Erigeron breviscapus. The sequence goes on from CM067168.1 coordinate 116,816,518, forward strand.
AGAATGCCAAGAAAATGACATTCCCTCCTATATTCCATCTTGTGGTCGTGCGGACTTAACTGGTGGTGAGTTGCTGAGACTTTTTTTCATGCCTGGATCAAAGGATTTGCTTTGATGCTAGTTTCCCTAGAGCTTTAAGTTCCATTGGTGAGCTACCGAGGAAACAATGTTTTTGGCCCGAAGGGCTTGTTAACTTATTGGATTTTGATGCAAATTTCCATAAATTAATGGGGCCAAATTTTCATATAGCCTTAAAATCCTTAGGTCAACTTCCTAGACAACAATGCCTTTGGCCCAAAAAGCTTGTAAACACCAACTTTAACATTTTGGTGGTATATATCTACATGGTAAAGACCACTGGATAGGTAAAGATGTCTGTTTGTATTACATTTTGGTGGTATGTATCTACTTGTTAACTGTATACTATAGTTTGTAAGAATTCTACCAACTCCAGAAGCTCGTGTACTTTAATATTAAGGACCTTGACAAAAGTACAATGTATTGTGGATGATCAGAATTGATTGTGTTCATATGTCGACTTTTTGCTAATTCTCTTATACATGTTTACACACAATGCATGAATGATAGTGTCTTTTTTTTTCAGTCAACTATAGATGCTATGTGTATATTGGCTTTTGCTACTTCCCATGTTTGAACTTTTATCTAATCATCAAATCCTGCAGGTGCAAAGAGGAAGATAAAGATGCGTGTTTGTATTATGTTTTGTCTGTACATGGGCATGGACGCACTATTGTGTTTTGCACATCGATTGCAGCCCTGCGTCATATTTCTTCTCTTATGAAGATTCTCAATGTTAATGTTTGGACCCTTCATGCACAGATGCAACAGCGTGCCCGCCTCAAGGTATGTTATATTTACTATTTTGAATTCATTGCATTGTAGCCATATGACAGGATTTGTCACTGTGATTCTTCAGTAAACTCCATACTAGCTTTCGTATATAAACAAACAAGCAGTGTCTTCCTTAATTTTGCCATCTCATTTGCTTATAATGCAGGCAATTGATCGTTTTCGTGGACATGACCATGGCATTCTCGTTGCTACCGATGTGGCAGCTAGGGGTCTTGATATTCCTGGTGTTCGGACTGTTGTCCATTACCAACTTCCCCATTCTGCAGAAGTAAGCTAGAATATTTATTTATCTGATTCTGTTATTTAGCTGCTATAAGAGGTGGCAAGGTGAAGGTGTCCGTCGAATTCTGTTACAAGTCAAAATAGGTCAGGTCAAGTTGGGTCGACTCACAAGCACACTTATTTGGGTCTACTGTTACTCTTTTTTGTTAAGTCTTCTAATAAGAATTAGTGCATTAATATGATCACAAAAGCAACATCTTTACAATAAATTAACTATAATCTAAGTTTTTGTATTAATAGATTGAGAGGTTGTCTGCATCAGAAGTAGATTTTGGCAACTTTCAAACTGTTTTCACTCGTTTTTGTCCATAAGTAGTTGGAGACGAATTTGCTGGTTCTATATTTTACCTTTGGTTATTTCCATATGCTGAGTAGGTTTAACTGCCAGGTTTATGTTCATAGAAGTGGCAGAACAGCTAGAGCTTCTGCTGATGGGTGCAGCATTGCTCTGATATCCCCAAAGGAAGCCTCCAAATTTACTTCTTTGTGCAAATCATTTTCAAAGGTTACCGTTTGGACTAATATTTGCCGATAATAGACAGATAATAATTGGGCATGCACTGAAGTTTGTGATTCGTTCGTCTTTTATCCAGGAAAGTTTTAAGCAATTCCCTATAGAGGCTTCATACATGCCTGAGGTTTTGAAGAGGCTATCTCTTGCACGACAAATAGACAGGGTTTTACGAAAGGAATCACAGGTAAGTTTGCTTATATTTGCTCTAGTAGTGTTGCCAGTTACGCTTTCAGCTCCAATTCATTATGTGTTTAAGCTTATCATTCTCTATATATTTTGAACGGCATATCATTCTCTATTTGTATATATAAGTACTTAATGTGTTACATATGATCACTAAAACATGGTTATGACAAGTATAATATTTTTGAAAAAACATTTCTGATGATTGTGTTAAAACACAGTTTAGCTGCCTTTCACCTTTCTTGGCCCATTTCCCCTGTAGTTAGTTTTCCATATCTGACCCGCTTGAGCCTTAAGTCATAAACCCAATTGGCCCATTCCATGTGAATGGGTTGAATTGGCACTTTTATTTCATATCATATTGTTTTTCATAACTTAGTGGAGCTTCGAAATGCCCTCATTTGGCTCATAAATAAAGCGGTTTTGATTCTTTAGTGAAAATTAGTTTGTACTCAGTCATTTGCTATTCAAATCCATAAATATAACTTGTCTGGTTTTCTGTTGACCATTAAACAAAATCTGAGTGGCACACAACAAGAGTTTTGTTCCTTATTTGGCACTCCAGGCTCCTGAACCTTTGTTTTCACCGTGATACATTATGAATGTCAACCAACGTGCTCGATTAATTTTAGGACTTCGGGGGTTTGTGCAAGTATGATTTTTTCTAGCGCTATTCAAATTTGTTTTCTTATTGTAGTTTCTCAAAAATGACTTCTTATAGGACAAGGCTGATAAAAGTTGGTTTCAACGTAATGCTGAATCAATCGATCTGATTGTTGAGGAAAATGACAGCGAGGAGGAACGAGTGAATAGTATCAGGAAAAGGAAATCAAGTTCTGCCCAACTAAAAAATCTACAACAGGTTTTCTCCTATTGTCTGTTAACATGCTATTAAAACTGAAACCTGTTATACGCAATAGATTGCACTTGCTGAATTTGACTATTGTTATGTGGTGAAACTGTAGGAGCTTAATTCACTGGTTTCTCTCCCTCTGCAACCCAAATCATTCTCAAGTCGATTTTTGGCAGGGGTATCCACTCATACATATATCCCCTTTGTTTCCCCAATTGCCTTTTCTATATAATATTTGAAAGCTCTTAGTTTGTTTCTTATATTCTTTATGATAGAAGTGTTGTGGAAGGTTATTCTCAACAACCATAATTTTTATAAGATGTGCGTTTTTGAAGTGATTGTGTGATTTTGAATAAGTGGAATTTTATAACACGTTGTAATTAAACAGCTTTTGTTTGTACAGAACCTTTTCATCCAAACAAAACTGGTTGTGCTATTACAAATCACAACAATCAAATGATATGCTTCAAGAAGATTTATGATTTGTCCCTCCTACCGTTTTTAACATCCAAAGTTTTCTGTTTCAGGGTGGTATTTCGCCGCTCCTCCAACGACAGTTCGAAGAATTAGCGAGGCAGAAGCGTGGTGACTCTGCAAACCAAGGAGATAACAAGAGGAGAATGGTTGTTATTGGCCAGAAATGTGTTGAACCTCTCACAGCGCTCAGGAGTAGTGGCCAAGAGGTAATTTTGATTCCTAAGTTGCCTTTTTATATTATTCTTTTCAGAAGCAGCATGATTGAAATCTATTTGTATGAACTATTTATCATATTTTTCAAATTGCATTCTATTTTCAGATTTCCATGGATACTAAAGCGGCTGTAGAAAAGCGAAGAAACTTGGACAACCTACGAAGAAAGAGGAAAGAAGATAAAAAACGTACTTTTTTAACCTCATAACAGAAATCGTCCTTTTCATACTGAGAATCCTGTATTTTTATCTTGCTGATAATGTTGTCGTTTGTTCTTCAGGATTGCATGATCAAAAGAGAAAGCAGCGGAAAAAGCTAAAAGCAGGAGGCGATTAAGGGAAGCGCATGGACTTAATTTATTTGCTCTCTTTAGGACCAGTAATCAGATATTTCATACTAGAAGAGATCAAAGTTTTGTTCAAATACATTAACTTGATGCACCAATTTTACTGTATAAGAGGTATAGCAAACACAGGCTGTATTCCTTCCTACTCCAGAAGACAATGAAATCAATTTTGAACGCACAAAAGCTACATCTGTTCCTAGTCAACTCTATATATGGATATGAATCTGAATAGTAGTACTTTTATGCAAGTATTATCTTATAGCATTTTGGTCCATGAACCTAAAAATGGGAAAACCGCTATCAACACTCAACAGTCTCAAAAGTAATGGTGTCTCGCTTCTCCTATCTCTCCTGCTTATTTTACTCTTTGATGTTCTCCGTGTTGCATATCTATTAGAGCCAGCTCTTCCATCCAGTTCTTCCCAGACGCCATAACTCGACGATGAGTTATTGCTTTTCGTATCACTTGAACCATCTCCGGCCACCCATATTTGATATATACCCACTTGCCCTCTCTATCTTCTTTTACATGTTCTTGTTCAACATCTATATCCACATAACTTTTCACGATTATATGCTTATCAACTTGAGCTATGTAATTGGGAAAATAAAATAAACTAATTGACTTCACAAAACTCCAAGCTAATCCCTCCCACAACAAGCTTGTATTGGAATTTCAGAAAAAAAAAAAAGGTTTTATAACTCACATTAAGCTATTAAATTTATTAACAATAATACCCAAACGCAGGGTAGAGAAGGTGGTGGTATGTAGACAAACGAATCTCTATTACCAACTTTATACTTTGAAATTAAATCAAAGGATTATTACCTGTGCATGTAATTAACTATAACCAAATGTCTATGATATGTAAAGATCTTATAAAATGTCTACGTCATGTTAACTTTCAAATCCTGGTTATTGGATGTACCCGGATATACGTGACAACCATATAAGCTGCCACGTGTAAGGTTTTAATTGGTCAGGTACATTCAATAATCGAGATTTGAAAATTGATTACATGACATAGACATTTTACGAGATCTTTACATAACATAAACATTTAGTCATACTTAGTTACATACACATGTAATAATCCCTTGTATTAATTCAGCTTGACCATTAAATGTCAATCTGTATTTTCTATAAATAAACAGACTGACAGTCGATCAGATAGAGTCCATAAACGATGAATAATCTATGCAAATGAGTCGAAGAGCTTGGTCTAAAATGGGATTCTATTATAAATTAATGCTCCAAGGTCAAGTGTTGAATTGTTGATCTCAATGCTTAAACTTGAAGATTTCTTTGAAGTCATTGTTCTAGCTGAAGATTGTGAAAGAACAAAATCCTTTCCTGATTCTTACTTGAAAGCTATAAATGCACTCAAAATTTCCCCAAACCACACATTTGTGCTCCAAGCTTTCTGAGATTTTTTTTTTTAAAACGAACGTTTTTCAAGGGTGTTTTGTCAAACAAATTTTTGCAATTTTTTTTTTGTGAAATCGGGTAAACCGTATTGGGAATACCGGTTTCAATATTTTGGCCCGAAACCGGTATTCGCAAAACCGGGTTCAGAAAATTAAGTTTGACACCGGTAGTAGCAAGCACGGGTTCGAAGGAAGTACGCCACTTTTCAGACGAATAGTAAACATGCAGCTTGATGTGATGTGATGGGACTAGTGCCTGCGAACCCGGTTTTTCCAATACCGGGTTCGAGTGTGGCGACAAAAATGGCAGCCATGCATCATTCAATTCTCACTTTATCATTAGTATATATACACATGCATGTTTTTGATAGCATCTCACGCAAACATATATTTTCATAAGCAATAATCAATTTCTCACTCAAATAATTATCAACTATACCAGTATTTTCAAAATCGAAATGGCCTCTCTTAATGTTTTACCTGTGTACCAAGAAACCCAGATTTGTTGTGGTTACAAGCTCCAGATATGCATCGCTCATACAACATTTTCCATGAACGCGCTGTAAGCGAACCAAGATGTAGAAAAGGTGATGGAGGGCTGTCTGATGCAATGAAGAATAGTATGCCCGTCAAAGTCATTCAGCATCTCAAGGATGTTGGGTTTTTCCAAATATTCAAGGCAGTGGTTCACAAACTTGACCATCCTTTGATTATCGCGTTGGTGGAAAGATGGCGTCCAGAAACCAACACGTTTCATTTTCCTATTGGTGAAACAACTGTCACCTTGCAAGATGTGCAGGTGATATGAGGTTTACTCATAGATGGACTAGCAGTGGCGAATCTAGAACTAAGAGTTAAGTAGGTCCTCTATCAACCTTGACCCGATGATATGGTAGGAGACAAAAAAGTATGGGTCATATTAACGAGTCGGGTTAAGTCATTAAAATAAACATAATACATAGATCATAAATTGAAATAGTTTTGTGTGATTTATACAATAATTTTGTAAATTTTTTTTATTGATATTCATGACATAAATGAAAGAGTTCGATTATTTCATTTATTTAAAAAATTGTTACAACTTTTGTGACCCTTTGATCAAAAAAATTCTTATAAAAAACGTTTATAATAACTTACCACATAGAACTCTTATTTTTAAATTTATATTGCTAAGTATTTATATATTTCTAATACTCTACGGTATTAGTTTTGGAAAAAAAAACATAAACTCTTAGAAAATTATTACTTTAGAACAGAACTAACAAAAATAGAATTAAAGGGTAAAAATGAAAATTTAAATAATTACAATATTATTAAAATGAAAAAAGTAATAAAAGTACATATGCGTCATCTCCTACCTCTCTTACGGACTCACCCTGTAACAATTTGACCTCCATTAAAACCCAAACTTAAGCTGCTTTTCTTTCACCACATTAACAGTTTAGTTTACATTCAATTGTTCATATAAATCGATTAAGGTAGGTCCTAACCAAATTTTAAGGTAGGTCTTCGAAAAATACTCACTATCACCTCTAAACTTTTTTCGAAACTAAGGTAGGTCCTAGGACCTACCTAATACTACTCTAGATCCGCCCTTGCTGGTGAGTGGGTAACAGAAACCCGAAATGTTGATTACTGGAACAATTTGTGTATGGAATATCTAGGCTTTTTTCCTACAGATGAACTAGATTTTAATAACTTGAAAAATGGTCGGATCAAATTTCACACCTTATGTGATAAAATACACCGCCCGTTTGACCACGAAGATGATCTGTAGTGTCTACACCAAGCTAGAAAGATTATTCTAGCTATTATTGGTTCGGAGATTTTTCTTGATCCAAACACCTATGATGTAAGCTTGAATTTTTTGAGGAACCTAGGAGACCTGAGCAAAGAAGGTCGAAAGAGCTGGGGTTCTGCAGCTCTTGCGTGTTTGTATAGAAACCTGTCTAAGGGGAGTATGCCTGCATGAAAGGGCATTGATGGGCCTTTGTTGTTGCTCCAGTATTGGGCGTGGGAAAGAATGCCACGGATTGCCCCACGCGTCACGACACGCAAAGACGAGGCGCCATATGCTTATCGCTCCTGCTTAGCAAACAGGTGGAATGGAGACTTCTCAAATGTTAACACACCGGCACACGTTCTTACTGTGTACCGGTCTTTTTTTAATGCGCTCACGAATGAGCAGGTAAAAATTTAATATTTTCAAATTTTAAATTTTATATACTTTGTAAGTTATAATAATTTAAAATTTTTATAATACAGTTCAAGTGGACTCCGTATGAAGATTTCATCAACCTACTCCCTGTGAGTTGTAGGAGTGGTCGACGCATATGGAGATATGTTGGTCCTGTGATACATTGGGATGAGGTGGAGGTATATCTAGCATTGAGAGTTGCTAGACAGTTTGACATGATACAAACCATTCCATCTAATTATGGTTTGTTGGAACCAAAAGAGTTTGATGGCCTTCGTAAACTCCGGCTGAGGAGAAGAGCTGTGGTTGATTGGGGTGTAAAAAATAGTGAGTATATCGACCAATGGGAGAAGCGACACCACCGGCTCCACCAAGGAGATGCAGGGACCACCACTGCGGACGGCTATATGCAGTGGTATCATGATCATACCGTGTTAATTGTCGGTAAACCAGGTCAGGCCCAGCGTGAAGGCGAATACCCTGCCTGGGGGTCTAATCAACAATTGTTTGTAAGTATTTTTTTAAAAATAAAACTTGCTACTAATAAATGAAAACTTGTTACTAATAAATGAAAAAATGTTACTAATATTTCAATGTGCGCAGCAAGAGGGATTGTTGCAGGTTGACGAGCGAGCTCGTCATTTTCAAGAATCACATCCGGAGATGAGCCAGATGTTTGGGGAGTTTAGAACCATACCGTGGGAGGTATTTTCATACAGTCATCAGGAACAACGTATGAATTATACTTCACAAAGTTTCCAGTTTCCCGAGTCACAGAAATTTCAAATGCCTCCCTCCCAACATGATCAAGGTACTTCATGGGGTGCTGGTAATTCATGGGGTGCTGGTCCTTCCAGTTTTAATACCCAACATGTGTTCAGGCCGTCACCGAACTCGGGTTTTCAAACTTACCAACCGGGTAATTCACAGGCTGGTGCCTCAAGTTCAGGCACCCAACAAATGTTCCCGGGTACCTCCCAAAACCCGGGTTATTTTACCCCGAATCCACCATATCATATGTTCAATGTCTCCCCAAATATTTTTGCACTTGATTACTCATACACTGGTCCACACGAACGAAGAAGAAGAAGAACAAGAAGAAGAACAAGAAGAAGAACAAGAAGAAGAACAAGAAGAAGAACAAGAAGAAGAACAAGAAGAAGAAGAACAAGAAGAAGAACAAGAAGAAGAACAAGAAGAAGAACAAGAAGAAGAACAAGAAGAAGAACAAGAAGAAGAACAAGAAGAAGAACAAGAAGAAGAACAAGAAGAAGAACAAGAAGAAGAACAAGAAGAAGAACAAGAAGAAGAACAAGAAGAAGAACAAGAAGAAGAAGAACAAGAAGAAGAACAAGAAGAAGAACAAGAAGAAGAACAAGAAGAAGAACAAGAAGAAGAACAAGAAGAAGAACAAGAAGAAGAACAAGAAGAAGAACAAGAAGAAGAACAAGAAGAAGAACAAGAAGAAGAACAAGAAGAAGAACAAGAAGAAGAAGAACAAGAAGAAGAACAAGAAGAAGAACAAGAAGAAGAACAAGAAGAAGAAGAACAAGAACAAGAAGAACAAGAAGAAGAACAAGAAAAAGAAGAAGAAGAAGAAGAACAAGAACAAGAAGAACAAGAAGAAGAACAAGAAAAAGAAGAAGAAGAAGAAGAAGAAGAAGAAGAAGAACAAGAAGAAGAAGAAGAACAAGAAGAAGAACAAGAAGAAGAAGAAAGAAGAAGAAGAACAAAAGAAGAAGAAAAAGAAGAAGAACAAAAGAAGAAGAACAAAAGAAGAAGAACAAGAAGAAGAAGAACAAGAAGAAGAAGAACAAGAAGAAGAAGAACAAGAACAAGAAGAACAAGAAGAAGAACAAGAAAAAGAAGAAGAAGAAGAAGAAGAAGAACAAGAAGAAGAAGAAGAACAAGAAGAAGAAGAACAAGAAGAAGAAGAACAAGAAGAAGAAGAACAAGAAGAAGAAGAACAAGAACAAGAAGAACAAGAAGAAGAACAAGAAAAAGAAGAAGAAGAAGAAGAAGAACAAGAAGAAGAAGAACAAGAAGAAGAAGAAGAACAAGAAGAAGAAGAAGAAGAACAAGAAGAAGAAGAACAAGAAGAAGAAGAACAAGAAGAAGAAGAACAAGAAGAAGAAGAACGAAGAAGAAGAACAAGAAGAAGAAGAAGAACAAGAAGAAGAAGAACAAGAAGAAGAAGAACAAAAGAAGAAGAACAAGAAGAAGAAGAACAAGAAGAAGAAGAACAAAAGAAGAAGAACAAGAAGAAGAAGAAGAACAAGAAGAAGAAGAACAAGAAGAAGAAGAACAAGAACAAGAAGAACAAGAAGAAGAACAAGAAAAAGAAGAAGAAGAAGAAGAAGAACAAAAGAAGAAGAAAAAGAAGAAGAAAGAAGAAGAAGAACAAGAAGAAGAAGAACAAGAAGAAGAAGAAAAGAAGAAGAAGAACAAGAACAAGAAGAACAAGAAGAAGAACAAGAAAAAGAAGAAGAAGAAGAAGAACAAGAAGAAGAAGAACAAGAACAAGAAGAACAAGAAGAAGAACAAGAAAAAGAAGAAGAAGAAGAAGAAGAACAAGAAGAAGAAGAAGAACAAGAAGAAGAAGAACAAAAGAAGAAGAAAAGAAGAAGAAGACAAGAAGAAGAAGAACAAGAAGAAGAAGAACAAGAAGAAGAAGAACAAGAAGAAGAACAAGAAGAAGAAGAACAAGAACAAGAAGAAAGAAAAGAAGAACAAGAAGAAGAAGAAGAACAAGAAGAAGAAGAACAAGAAGAAGAAGAACAAGAAGAAGAAGAACAAGAAGAAGAACAAGAAGAAGAAGAACAAGAACAAGAAGAAAGAAAAAAGAACAAGAAGAAGAAGAAGAACAAGAAGAAGAAGAACAAGAAGAAGAAGAACAAGAAGAAGAAGAACAAGAAGAAGAAGAAGAACAAGAAGAAGAAGAACAAGAACAAGAAGAACAAGAAGAAGAACAAGAAAAAGAAGAAGAAGAAGAAGAAGAACAAGAAGAAGAAGAAGAACAAGAAGAAGAAGAACAAGAAGAAGAAGAAGAAGAACAAGAAGAAGAAGAACAAGAAGAAGAAGAACAAGAAGAAGAAGAACAAGAAGAAGAAGAACAAGAAGAAGAACAAGAAGAAGAAGAAGAGTGAAAACAAAAACTGAAAAAAACAGTTTTCTAATTTTAGTGCAAAAGTTGGAAAACGGAATTTTCATTTTCTAGGAAAACTTTTCTAGAAAAATACAATTTGAACGCGTTTCTTGTTTTCCATGTTTTCTTGGAAAATGAAAATGGAAAACAGGGGGGTTTTCTTGAACTAAACGCACCCTGGATGTTTATATTATTGTTGTATGTTGTTAGTGTGATTTCTGAATTCATACTTAGCTATGTATCCTTTCACAAAATAGCATTAGATTTTGGTGGTGGAATTATGTACGTGTTGCTTCGTGGCAATCAGCGGTCTGCATGGTTTTTTCTCTACCCTTTGCTCAGGAAAAATGTTATAGATGTGAGGAATCTAAGCAAACCGAGATATTTTATCGTCATATTAAAAATGTTAGAGCTTTATTAATGTGATAATAAGGATTTTGTAATCATTTTAAGCATACTAATTATTACTAGCAACGTTCTAAAAGGCTGAACAAATGGTGTTCAGGGGATCCATTTTAAATCGTATAGACAAATACCTGACTCAAATTCATGTGCAGGGTCAACCCAATTGAGGTGTTCATGACGACTTCCGTAGAGGGTAGTATATATAATGGCCATTTCAAATATTAGACCTATTTTATATTAAGCATTTCTAGCTGACTCCTAAACTATTTGACCCCGTTTTTAGTCAAAATTTGTTTAATCCTTTAGCAATAAAACATAATCAAAATAAACCCTTAGATCAATAAATGGGTGAAAATGCTACGTCTATTCTATGTGTAAAAAATGCTGACTTAAGATGGTTTTAGATGGACACATGGTTAATAATACTCACGTAAAGATGTGGAAGGAATGTTGGGTGGTCTTTATTTAATATTTTTTTAATCATTTTTATTTTTATTTTCTTGAATGTGAAAGATGAATTATTGTTGGGAGTCGCATGGTTACAAGAAGTCCAACGTATTCAATCACTTGTTAATGATGAAAGCCATGAACTTCATGGTTGATCGGAATTCTTATTCCAAAGGTAAATTTAATCATGATGTTGATACTTAAGAGTTAGGACTAAGGTTATCACTTAAGTTATAAGGTTAATTTAGTTAAATACATATTCATTTTGACCTTTCAGGTCAAACATTACTTTCGACGTACGGTTAGAATCTACATGAATCAATGTAGTAATTGGATTTAGCTTTATCATACCCAAATCTGTTGTTAAACTTTAAAAACAAATATGTGTGACCATAATTTCAAGTTAACATTGAAGTCAATTCAAGCCAGCGTGACCTTTCATATCCACTTTTATTTATTGAAATTAAATCAATTATTCAGCTTGACCATTGAATGGGTTACTCACTGATCGATAAAGGCGATAGCAAACATGTAACTTTTATATAGAATTATTATAAGGGATGTTGGGTTGTTTTTATATGTTGAATGTGAGGTATGAATTATTGCAGATATTAGCGGGAGGTATTATAAGCAATTCTAGTTATTCTTGTAATGCTACCCCACAACAAAATGGTTTCGTCGAACGTAAACACAAACACCTACCCGAAACTACTAGAGCTTTGTTTTTGCAAGTTAATCTTCCGATGGCTTATTTGGGAGATTTTACTCTTATTTGATACTCCGTAAATACATTTCTTTATCTATTTTTAAAATAACACACTGTATGAGAGTCATTAAATTTGATCATATTCTTAAACATGGAATACCTTCTTATAATCATATACATATTCGTGTGTTTGGTTATCTTTGGTATGTTTCCACTCTTAAACATGTTAGATTTAGAGGGTGTTTGGGATTATGTTTTGAAGTGATTATTTAATTATTAGGCTTGCAAATCGCGAGTAATCTAAAAAAGTGTTTGGATGAAAAAGTGATTATTTGCCTTGAAAGCGCAGTTTTGAATAAGCATGTAGATACATGCTTTTTCAAAATTCAGTTTTGAAAACGCAAAATCTATTTTGATAACGTAAAATTTGTTTTGTAGACGAAACACCAAACACCCCCTTAAATTTGATTCCCGAGATAGAGAAATATTCATTTGAAAACTAAAATTTCCGTGAAAACTAGAAAACTGACCAAAACACACTATAATCTGAACCTAACACAATGTGTTTTCTAAAAACACATTGTGTTAACTTTCAAATCACAGTGTGTTTTTGATAGCGCGTGAAAACCAGAAAACTGGTCAAACACACTGTGATTTAAAACTTAACACAATGTGTTTTTAGAAAACACATTGTGTTAAGTTCAGATCACAGTGTGTTTTGGCCAGTTTTCTAGTTTTCACGAAAATTTTAGTTTTCAAATGATCACAACCCTCTAGATATATATATTATATATAATAAATTTATTAAATGTACATTCAACTTAACATGTAGGTATATATGAAACATATATATATATATATATATATATATATATATATATATATATATATATATATATATATATATATATATATATATATATATATATATATATATATATATATATATATATATATATATATATATATATATATATATATATATATATATATATATATATATATATATATATATATATATATATATATATATATATATATATATATATATATATATATATATATATATATATATATATATATATATATATATATATATATATATATATATATATATATATATATATATATATATATATATATATATATATATATATATATATATATATATATATATATATATATATATATATATATATATATATATATATATATATATATATATATATATATATATATATATATATATATATATATATATATATATATATATATATATATATATATATATATATATATATATATATATATATATATATATATATATATATATATATATATATATATATATATATATATATATATATATATATATATATATATATATATATATATATATATATATATATATATATATATATATATATATATATATATATATATATATATATATATATATATATATATATATATATATATATATATATATATATATATATATATATATATATATATATATATATATATATATATATATATATATATATATATATATATATATATATATATATATATATATATATATATATATATATATATATATATATATATATATATATATATATATATATATATATATATATATATATATATATATATATATATATATATATATATATATATATATATATATATATATATATATATATATATATATATATATATATATATATATATATATATATATATATATATATATATATATATATATATATATATATATATATATATATATATATATATATATATATATATATATATATATATATATATATATATATATATATATATATATATATATATATATATATATATATATATATATATATATATATATATATATATATATATATATATATATATATATATATATATATATATATATATATATATATATATATATATATATATATATATATATATATATATATATATATATATATATATATATATATATATATATATATATATATATATATATATATATATATATATATATATATATATATATATATATATATATATATATATATATATATATATATATATATATATATATATATATATATATATATATATATATATATATATATATATATATATATATATATATATATATATATATATATATATATATATATATATATATATATATATATATATATATATATATATATATATATATATATATATATATATATATATATATATATATATATATATATATATATATATATATATATATATATATATATATATATATATATATATATATATATATATATATATATATATATATATATATATATATATATATATATATATATATATATATATATATATATATATATATATATATATATATATATATATATATATATATATATATATATATATATATATATATATATATATATATATATATATATATATATATATATATATATATATATATATATATATATATATATATATATATATATATATATATATATATATATATATATATATATATATATATATATATATATATATATATATATATATATATATATATATATATATATATATATATATATATATATATATATATATATATATATATATATATATATATATATATATATATATATATATATATATATATATATATATATATATATATATATATATATATATATATATATATATATATATATATATATATATATATATATATATATAAAGATCTTTATACTCTAAATCAATTTACAAGGTGAAATCAAAGAGAAAATCAAAGGAATTAATCATATTTCAATAATAATTTAGGGTTTTGGCATCATTATCATCACCATCTTCATCTTTACCTCAAGAACATCAAATTTTGGTAAGTAAACATTTTTCTCAAACTTTTGATTCGATTTAAATTCATTTAAGGGTTTGTTTTAGTTTTGTAAACGGAATTAGAGGCTTTAAATTTGTTATGTAATTAGGGTTCTTGGTAATTTATGAAGTTTTGATTTAGAATTTGGTCTTGAAATCAAAATGATTGAAATGGCGAAATGTTTTGGCGGAATGGTATGTTTCCAGGTCTTTTGAACATGTTTATACTTGTTATAATGAAAGGATATGAGTTGAAAAACGATTTGGGCTTTCCTGCATATTTGCACCTGCTGGTGCTGGCTGCAGAATGAGGCCACTGCGGCGC
Organism: Erigeron breviscapus; assembly: GCA_034093135.1. Taxonomy (NCBI): domain Eukaryota; kingdom Viridiplantae; phylum Streptophyta; class Magnoliopsida; order Asterales; family Asteraceae; genus Erigeron; species Erigeron breviscapus. The sequence goes on from CM067168.1 coordinate 116,831,834, forward strand.
AGTGGCATGGGCTTAGCCCACTGCGGCGCAGTGCCATTGTACTGGTCCCTGGTTCGATTTAGCCCACTGCGGCGCAGTGAGCAAGGTTCTGGCTCACTGCGGCGCAGTGGATACCCACTGTAAAAATTTTGCGCATCAATTTTTATACATTAGTAACTTTTAATCCGAAAATCCGAATATGTTTATTTACTTTTGGTTGGTAAAATGAAAGTTTGAAACACATTCTCGGTAAAGGCATTCTAGGATTGATAGCTAAGTAGTTGTACGTAGGATACTTGTCGTCGTGAGATTTGATCCTCACCATTCGTGCTCATATCCTAGGTTTTGGATAGACGTGGAGACTAGACTGCTCTTATTCTCGGACTACTCATACTTTTAGCTCTGTTATCGCTAAGGTGAGTTTATGGCGCCCTTTTTCCTTTACTTTGGGCCTGAAAGCATGTACTGTATACACGACTACTTTGTAAATGATTTGTCTTTGTCTACGCCATGAGATTTGGTAAATGAAATCATTTGTCTTATATTTGCCATGAGACGGCTGTCTAAAAATGTGTATACATGTCTTATGAAAATCGATCTATATGTCTTGACTTGCCATGTTGTCGGCTGACTAAACTGTTTCTTTGTGTTTTGACGAACTAAAATGATCCCCCCCCCCCCCCCCCCCCCCCCCCCCCCCCCCCCCCCCCCCCCCCCCCCCCCCCCCCCCCCCCCCCCCCCCCCCCCCCCCCCCCCCCCCCCCCCCCCCCCCCCCCCCCCCCCCCCCCCCCCCCCCCCCCCCCCCCCCCCCCCCCCCCCCCCCCCCCCCCCCCCCCCCCCCCCCCCCCCCCCCCCCCCCCCCCCCCCCCCCCCCCCCCCCCCCCCCCCCCCCCCCCCCCCCCCCCCCCCCCCCCCCCCCCCCCCCCCCCCCCCCCCCCCCCCCCCCCCCCCCCCCCCCCCCCCCCCCCCCCCCCCCCCCCCCCCCCCCCCCCCCCCCCCCCCCCCCCCCCCCCCCCCCCCCCCCCCCCCCCCCCCCCCCCCCCCCCCCCCCCCCCCCCCCCCCCCCCCCCCCCCCCCCCCCCCCCCCCCCCCCCCCCCCCCCCCCCCCCCCCCCCCCCCCCCCCCCCCCCCCCCCCCCCCCCCCCCCCCCCCCCCCCCCCCCCCCCCCCCCCCCCCCCCCCCCCCCCCCCCCCCCCCCCCCCCCCCCCCCCCCCCCCCCCCCCCCCCCCCCCCCCCCCCCCCCCCCCCCCCCCCCCCCCCCCCCCCCCCCCCCCCCCCCCCCCCCCCCCCCCCCCCCCCCCCCCCCCCCCCCCCCCCCCCCCCCCCCCCCCCCCCCCCCCCCCCCCCCCCCCCCCCCCCCCCCCCCCCCCCCCCCCCCCCCCCCCCCCCCCCCCCCCCCCCCCCCCCCCCCCCCCCCCCCCCCCCCCCCCCCCCCCCCCCCCCCCCCCCCCCCCCCCCCCCCCCCCCCCCCCCCCCCCCCCCCCCCCCCCCCCCCCCCCCCCCCCCCCCCCCCCCCCCCCCCCCCCCCCCCCCCCCCCCCCCCCCCCCCCCCCCCCCCCCCCCCCCCCCCCCCCCCCCCCCCCCCCCCCCCCCCCCCCCCCCCCCCCCCCCCCCCCCCCCCCCCCCCCCCCCCCCCCCCCCCCCCCCCCCCCCCCCCCCCCCCCCCCCCCCCCCCCCCCCCCCCCCCCCCCCCCCCCCCCCCCCCCCCCCCCCCCCCCCCCCCCCCCCCCCCCCCCCCCCCCCCCCCCCCCCCCCCCCCCCCCCCCCCCCCCCCCCCCCCCCCCCCCCCCCCCCCCCCCCCCCCCCCCCCCCCCCCCCCCCCCCCCCCCCCCCCCCCCCCCCCCCCCCCCCCCCCCCCCCCCCCCCCCCCCCCCCCCCCCCCCCCCCCCCCCCCCCCCCCCCCCCCCCCCCCCCCCCCCCCCCCCCCCCCCCCCCCCCCCCCCCCCCCCCCCCCCCCCCCCCCCCCCCCCCCCCCCCCCCCCCCCCCCCCCCCCCCCCCCCCCCCCCCCCCCCCCCCCCCCCCCCCCCCCCCCCCCCCCCCCCCCCCCCCCCCCCCCCCCCCCCCCCCCCCCCCCCCCCCCCCCCCCCCCCCCCCCCCCCCCCCCCCCCCCCCCCCCCCCCCCCCCCCCCCCCCCCCCCCCCCCCCCCCCCCCCCCCCCCCCCCCCCCCCCCCCCCCCCCCCCCCCCCCCCCCCCCCCCCCCCCCCCCCCCCCCCCCCCCCCCCCCCCCCCCCCCCCCCCCCCCCCCCCCCCCCCCCCCCCCCCCCCCCCCCCCCCCCCCCCCCCCCCCCCCCCCCCCCCCCCCCCCCCCCCCCCCCCCCCCCCCCCCCCCCCCCCCCCCCCCCCCCCCCCCCCCCCCCCCCCCCCCCCCCCCCCCCCCCCCCCCCCCCCCCCCCCCCCCCCCCCCCCCCCCCCCCCCCCCCCCCCCCCCCCCCCCCCCCCCCCCCCCCCCCCCCCCCCCCCCCCCCCCCCCCCCCCCCCCCCCCCCCCCCCCCCCCCCCCCCCCCCCCCCCCCCCCCCCCCCCCCCCCCCCCCCCCCCCCCCCCCCCCCCCCCCCCCCCCCCCCCCCCCCCCCCCCCCCCCCCCCCCCCCCCCCCCCCCCCCCCCCCCCCCCCCCCCCCCCCCCCCCCCCCCCCCCCCCCCCCCCCCCCCCCCCCCCCCCCCCCCCCCCCCCCCCCCCCCCCCCCCCCCCCCCCCCCCCCCCCCCCCCCCCCCCCCCCCCCCCCCCCCCCCCCCCCCCCCCCCCCCCAGGGAATCTAAGTCTATTTAGGTTTAGGATACTTATTTCAGGAGTTATATTATTTGTCTATAATTAGACCTAACCTGATCAACTACGTCCCGATTATGTAAAATAATATAAGGCTCGAAATAAATATCTTAGATTTTGTATATACGTTATAGTTTGAGCTATATTCACAACATACTGTAGATGTGGTGGGAAGGCTGCGGGTGACCCTATATATAAGCATTTCAAATATGTTGGTAATAGAAACCCAAACCAAATGTGTGTAATCTAGACAAAGATTTCTTTAAAACTCAAATTGCGTACTGTATCATCCATTTGAGACGTACTGCCTTATCCATTTGACTTATATGGATTCTTTGACTATCTTTTCAGACTAGTCATGTCGGATGGAGTTAGCTCAAATGCTGTTGTACCTTGTACACCTCCAGTTCCTGTCTTGGCAAACTCCATTCCTTATGTTCCTGACTCTTATGAAGAGGAACCAATGGAGGAATCGGGCAATGAATCACGCCCTATCAATCTTGTGTCATCTTCCAGTGAATCTGGAGGCGAACATGTGTCTATCCATGTTCAATCATCTGTAACACCGGTATCTCCATATCAGAGGAGGACTACCGAGGGAGCTCATTTGCCTTATGCTCCTAGAGACCCTTATGCTCCTGGTCCTTCTGCACCAGTTCAGGGCAACAGTGGACTTGGTCTTTCATTCTTTCAGGGAGATCCATATGCGGCGGGTCCCTCCAGAGTGCCTGTCTACAATCCAAGTGCTGTTATGCCAGTTGCATCTGCAGCTGATAGGTCGGAATATTATCGCCGACAATTGTCAAGGATGAACAATTCCCTCATCTGTACAAGGGAGAAAATAGAGAATCAAGCTCAGGCGTTGACTGGAGCTTATCATCAGGCGGCGGAGGCGTTGACTGTTGCTAGAGAGGGGAAGGAAACTATTGGGAGGTTGATCTGGATACTGTCTGTTGTGGTGGTTTTGGTGGTGGCTTTGCTGGTCGTTGTTATTTGCAAGATGTAATTTTGTAATAAGTCTTTCCATATTGTAAGCCTAGAACTTTTAACAACTCGTACTTCTGTACTTTGAGTTGTAGTCTATCTTTTTGGTGGATGTATTTCCCACGTGTCTATAAATCGTATTGCTCCGACTATGTAGTCTATCATTGTGGATGAAGTTTCCCACATGTTTTTGGACTGTACATACCAGACTATGTAAAATTTTGAACATCAATGAAATACGATTGTCTTTTGGCTTACTTACTTGTTCAGACTATGTCAACTGCTTATTCTTAGCTCTAGAAATATGATTTTTCCATATTTTTCTTGTCTTGTCTAGTACATGAATTCATACAAGTCAACAAATTGTGACTTGCATTGTACTGTCATCTGTCTTGCAAAGCTACTTTCTATTTAACCTATCAAGGAAATCTCTAAATGACATTTTTGTTCATATCTTAGACTTATGGCTCCTAAGACGAAAAGCAAAGTTCAGAAAAAGGCTCCAGTCAAGAAAACTGCACCAAAGAGAGTTACTCGATCCACTCCTTTGAATAATGAAGCTGAACAGGAAGAACCTGTGATTCAGCAAGGACCGGAAGCTGCTACTGTCCAGGTGAACACTGGTCCTGGACCTACCCCAAATACTGGCGGGGATAATAATATGGCAGCATTTGTGACACAGCAACTGTTGGCCGCCATGCCTACTTTAGTTGCTCAGATCACGGCAAGCATGAACGCCAATAATAATCATCATACTGATAATAGTAACAATGTTGAACCTACTGCTGAACAAGTTGTTCCTCGAGCTCAACTTCGAGTGGGTGACTACAAGACCTTTACCTATTGTAAACCAAAAGAATTTCATGGTACCGAGGGTCCGGTAGGTCTAATCAACTGGCTAGAAAGCATAGAGGCGGTGCTTCATATTAGTCGTTGTGCCGAAGAGCACAAAGTGGAATATGCTTCCACTCAACTTCAAAAGCACGCTCTATCATGGTGGAACGAGCAGGTTAGGACCCGAGGTCGAGACCAAGCTAATAGGATACCTTGGTTTGATTTTAAAAGTATGTTGATGGAAAAATACTGTCCTAGGGAGGAAGTACAGAAAATGGAAGGCGAATTTTGGAATCATAATATGGTCGGGCTAGACAACGAGAAATACACTACTCGTTTTCATGAGCTGACAAGACTAGTCCCTCGTATGGTAGATACGGAGGAGAAATTGATCGAGAGATACTGTTATGGCTTGTCACCTGATGTCCGAAGATTGGTAGCCGCTTTTAATCCTATGACTCTTCAAGCGGCAGTTAGTGCAACCAACCGGATGGTGATAGACTTGAAAAGAACCACTGGTTCTTCTGTTGAAACTGAAGTGGTCAAGAGAAGAAGTGATCATGCCTCTGGTAGTGGATATGGTGGCGGTGGAAATGGCAAGAGGTTTAAGACTGCCAGAAACTTTGCGGTAGTTACTCAGGACGTCACGAGGTACACTGGCGCAGATCCTAGGTGTAATAGGTGTAATCTCCATCACAGAGGAAATTGTCCTACTTGTCGCCGTTGTAAAAGGGCGGGACATCTGGAAAAGTTTTGTAGGGGCAAGGCACTAGCTCAATGCTACGAATGTGGGAGCGAAACCCATCTGCGACCTGCATGTCCAAGACTTAATCTGAACCCGAACAACAATGCAATAGTTCCAGTAAGGAACCATGCGGGGAATAATCAAGCAAGGAATCAAGGTGGACGAGGTAGAGGCCGAGTTTTTGCTTTGGATGCTGCTGATGCACGACGTGATCCCAACGTTGTGATAGGTACATTCATACTCAATAATCATTATGTTTTTGTGTTATTCGACTCTGGTGCTGATAAAAGCTTTATATCCTTAGAATTTAAGTCCCGATTTGGTATAGTGGCTATCCCCATGAAAGACACTTATATTGTCGAATATGCAAACGGTCAAAAGTATATTGCTAGAGATCATTTAGTAGATTGCAATTTGACACTATCTGGCGAAACCTTTAAAATTGATCTAATTCCCATAGAACTCAGTAGTTTTGATGTAATTGTTGGTATGGACTGGTTATCTAAGGTTAGAGCCGAAATAATGTGTTACGAGAAGATTGTTAGAATACCCCTTCAGAATGACGAAACCCTAGTAGTGCAAGGAGACAAGTCAGGGAAGGAATTGATTTTAGTATCGGCGATAAAGGCGAATAAATATTTACAAAAAGAATACCCTGCCTTCTTGGCACTAGTTGTTGAAAGGAAGCCGAAGGGTAAAGACATTCAAGACATCCCAGTAGTTAAAGATTTTCCAGAAGTATTTCCTGAAGATTTGACGGGACTTCCACCTCACAGACCAGTTGAGTTTGGAATAGACTTAGTCCCTGGAGCTGCACCCGTGGCCAAGGCACCCTATCGTCTTGCGCCGTCAGAAATGCAAGAATTATCCGAACAACTTCAAGAGTTGTTAGCTAAAGGACTAATTCGCCCAAGTTCATCACCTTGGGGAGCTCCGATTCTATTTGTCAAAAAGAAGGACGGCTCTATGCGCATGTGTATAGATTATAGAGAATTGAACAAGTTGACTGTCAAGAACAGGTACCCTTTGCCTCGTATTGACGACTTGTTTGATCAATTGGAAGGTGCATCACATTTTTCCAAGATCGATCTCAGATCTGGGTATCATCAACTCAGAGTCAGAGAGACGGACATTCCTAAAACAGCCTTCAGAACTCGTTACGGACATTATGAGTTTTTGGTTATGCCGTTTGGCTTAACCAATGCACCTGCTGTGTTTATGGACTTAATGAATCGAGTATGTCGACCGTATCTTGACAAGTTTGTCATTGTATTCATTGACGACATACTGATATACTCAAGGAATAAAGACGAACATGAAGGTCATCTGAGAACCATTCTGCAACTGCTCAAGGATCAGAAGTTGTACGCGAAATTCTCAAAATGTGAATTCTGGATTAGGGAAGTACACTTCTTGGGTCATGTAGTGAACAGGGATGGGATCCATGTAGATCCATCTAAGGTCGAGGCGATAAAGAAGTGGGAAGCCCCTAAGACTCCGACAGAAATTCGTCAATTTCTTGGACTGGCTGGCTATTACAGGAGATTCATTGAGAATTTCTCTAAGGTTGCTCAACCTTTGACTTTATTAACTCAGAAGACTAAGGAGTTTATTTGGCAGGATGCCCAAGAAAAGGCATTTCAGACGTTAAAGGACAGGCTGTGTAATGCTCCTATTCTAGCATTACCAAATGGCATTGAAAATTTCGTGGTATACTGTGACGCCTCACATCAGGGCATGGGATGTGTACTTATGCAGGAAGGTAAGGTCATTGCTTACGCTTCTAGACAGCTCAAAATCCACGAAAAGAACTATACAACCCACGATCTAGAACTCGGAGCGGTTGTCTTTGCATTAAAAATTTGGAGACATTATCTGTATGGTACCAAGTGTACTGTATTCACGGATCACAAAAGCCTTCAGCATATCTTCGATCAGAAAATGCTGAATATGCGACAACGACGATGGGTAGAATTACTCAGTGACTACGACTGTGAACTCAAATATCATCCCGGTAAAGCAAATGTTGTTGCTGACGCGCTAAGTCGAAAAGATAGAATTTCACTATCTGTCATAACAAGAGCAAGTTCTTATCTTGGCTCGTCATTAAGGGATAGAGTTTTAGACGATCAAAACGAAGCCCTACGGCCAGGGCGTATCGAGAAGGAAGCATTGTGGAATGCTGAACGTTTGTTTGAATTGGATGGCGATGGAATCCGACATGTTAAGGGCAGAGTGTGGATTCCCAAGTATAATGGACTTAGAGAACTTTTAATGAACGAAAGTCATCGATCTAGGTATTCAATCCATCCTGGCGCTGACAAAATGTACCATGGACTGAAGGACTTTTATTGGTGGCCTGGTATGAAAAGAGATATCGCCACTTATGTCTCGAAGTGTCTAAATTGTTCAATGGTCAAGGCGGAGCACCAAAAGCCTTCTGGGCTGCTCCAACAACCCCAAATTCCTGACTGGAAATGGGAACAGATTACTATGGACTTCATTACGAAGTTACCTCGAACCCTGAAAGGATACGATACTATTTGGGTCATTGTCGATCGATTGACGAAGTCTGCTCATTTCATTCCAATTCGGGAGAACTGGAAGATAAGGAAATTGTCTCAAATATACATTGAAAGGATTGTATCTCTTCATGGCGTTCCTTTGTCTATTATCTCTGACCGTGATGGTCGTTTCACTTCACAATCATGGCGATATTTTCAAGACGCCCTAGGCACTCAATTGCACCTGAGTACGGCTTACCATCCACAGACTGACGGACAAAGTGAACGTACCATCCAGACTTTAGAGGACATGCTTCGGGCATGTGTCATTGACTTCAAAGGTAGTTGGGATACCTTTTTGCCGTTAGCTGAATTTTCATATAACAACAGCTATCACACTAGCATCAAATGCGCGCCTTATGAGGCTTTATATGGACGAAAGTGTAGATCTCCTGTCTGTTGGCTTGATGCTGGAGAACGTCGTTTATTTAAATATGGACTAGTTCAGAAGACTACTGATCAAATTGTCGAAATTAGGGCACGGCTGAAGGCGGCTCAAGATCGTCAAAAGAGCTATGCCGACCGTAGACGGAAACCACTTGAGTTTCAAGTGGGAGACAAAGTCATGTTGAAAGTGTCACCTTGGAAAGGCACTGCACGTTTTGGCGTACGAGGGAAACTTAGTCCTCGTTATATCGGACCATTCGAAATTGTTCAAAGAATTGGTTCCGTGGCTTACAAGCTCGATTTACCTAAGGAGCTAGAACACGTTCATCACACATTTCACATTTCGAATCTTAAGAAATGTCTGACTGATGAGACTTTAGTCGTACCTGTCGAAGAGCTGCAAGTGACTGACTCTCTTCAATTCGTTGAAGAACCTGTTGAAATTTTAGACCAACAGCTCAAACAACTTAGACGTAGTCGTATCAAATTGGTCAAAGTTCGTTGGAACTCAAAACATGGTCCCGACTTGACTTGGGAACGTGAAGACTTTATGAGGAATAACTATCCTCATCTTTTTACTGAGCAAGACTTGATTTCGGGACGAAATCCTTAGAAGTCGGGGATGCTGTGACAACTCGTAATTAATTTACACCGGGTTAGTCCTAATCTCGATTAGACAGTCATTTGACGTGGAACTTATTAGACTTTTGGACTTTTGACTTAGTCAAATTAGACGTATCTTGATGACGTAGACTATTAGCTATCTAGACGAATGCCGAGTCTTTAAAAATAACTTTAAAATAACTTTAAATTAATATTTAAAGGTTATGTCTTGTACGAAACAATTAGACCGTCTAGACTTAATATTATAAAGTTCACTTGGACGAAACTTTATTGGCTTGTCTTGACTAAAATGAGACGAGGAAAAATACCTTCACTTTACATTTTAACCTTTGGGTCAAACGGTATTTAATCGTAAGCATTTTACCAAATTTGGGGTATTTAAATGACTGAAAAGGAGCCACATAGGCCGGCCCCTTTGTTTGTGGTGGGAATTAAAACAACAAACACTTCCCCCCTTTTTCTTTCTTTGTTCTGTCGACCCACACCCACAAGAAACACACAACACACAACACACACACAAAGATCTTTATGCTCTAAATCAATTTACAAGGTGAAATCAAAGAGACACACACACACTCACACACACACACACGCACACACACACACACACACACACACACACACACACACACACACACACACACACACACACACACCCACACACACACACACACACACACACACACACACACACACACACACACACACACACACACACACACACACACACACACACACACACACACACACACACACACACACACACACACACACACACACACACACACACACACACACACACACACACACACACACACACACACACACACACACACACACACACACACACACACACACACACACACACACACACACACACACACACACACACACACACACACACACACACACACACACACACACACACACACACACACACACACACACACACACACACACACACACACACACACACACACACACACACACACACACACACACACACACACACACACACACACACACACACACACACACACACACACACACACACACACACACACACACACACACACACACACACACACACACACACACACACACACACACACACACACACACACACACACACACACACACACACACACACACACACACACACACACACACACACACACACACACACACACACACACACACACACACACACACACACACACACACACACACACACACACACACACACACACACACACACACACACACACACACACACACACACACACACACACACACACACACACACACACACACACACACACACACACACACACACACACACACACACACACACACACACACACACACACACACACACACACACACACACACACACACACACACACACACACACACACACACACACACACACACACACACACACACACACACACACACACACACACACACACACACACACACACACACACACACACACACACACACACACACACACACACACACACACACACACACACACACACACACACACACACACACACACACACACACACACACACACACACACACACACACACACACACACACACACACACACACACACACACACACACACACACACACACACACACACACACACACACACACACACACACACACACACACACACACACACACACACACACACACACACACACACACACACACACACACACACACACACACACACACACACACACACACACACACACACACACACACACACACACAGACACACACACAGACACACACACACACACACACACACACACACACACACACACACACACACACACACACACACACACACAGACACAGACACACACACACACACGCACACACACACACACACACACAGGTCTTTTGAACATGTTTATACTTGTTATAATGAAAGGAATTGAGTTGAAAAACGATTTGGGCTTTCCTGCATATTTGCACCTGCTGGTGCTGGCTGCAGAATGAGGCCACTGCGGCGCAGTGGCATGGGCTTAGCCCACTGCGGCGCAGTGCCATTGTACTGGTCCCTGGTTCGATTTAGCCCACTGCGGCGCAGTGAGCAAGGTTCTGGCTCACTGCGGCGCAGTGGCATGGGCTTAGCCCACTGCGGCGCAGTGCCATTGTACTGGTCCCTGGTTCGATTTAGCCCACTGCGGCGCAGTGCCATTGTACTGGTCCCTGGTTCGATTTAGCCCACTGCGGCGCAGTGAGCATGGGCTCACTGCGGCGCAGTGGCATTCTGGCTCACTGCGGCGCAGTGGTTCATGCTTAGCCCACTGCGGCGCAGTGAGCAAGGTTCTGGCTCACTGCGGCGCAGTGGCATGGGCTTAGCCCACTGCGGCGCAGTGCATGAGGTCCACTGCGGCGCAGTGGCATGGGCTTAGCCCACTGCGGCGCAGTGCCATTGTACTGGTCCCTGGTTCGATTTAGCCCACTGCGGCGCAGTGGCATAGGTTACTCACTGCGGCGCAGTGAGCTTCTGGCTCACTGCGGCGCAGTTCCATTGTACTGGTCCCTGGTTTGATTTAGCCCACTGCAGCGCAGTGGCATGGGTTGCCACTGCGGCGCAGTGGCATGTTAGCCCACTGCGGCGCAGTGAGCAAGGTTCTGGCTCACTGCGGCGCAGTGGCATGGGCTTAGCCCACTGCGGCGCAGTGCCATTGTACTGGTCCCTGGTTCGATTTAGCCCACTGCGGCGCAGTGGCATGGGCTTAGCCCACTGCGGCGCAGTGCCATTGTACTGGTCCCTGGTTCGATTTAGCCCACTGCGGCGCAGTGAGCAAGGTTCTGGCTCACTGCGGCGCAGTGGATACCCACTGTAAAAATTTTGCGCATCAATTTTTATACATTAGTAACTTTTAATCCGAAAATCCGAATATGTTTATTTACTTTTGGTTGGTAAAATGAAAGTTTGAAACACATTCTCGGTAAAGGCATTCTAGGATTGATAGCTAAGTAGTGGTACGTAGGATACTTGTCGTCGTGAGATTTGATCCTCACCATTCGTGCTCATATCCTAGGTTTTGGATAGACGTGGAGACTAGACTGCTCTTATTCTCTGACTGCTCATACTTTTAGCTCTGTTATCGCTAAGGTGAGTTTATGGCGCCCTTTTTCCTTTACTTTGGGCCTGAAAGCATGTACTGTATACACGACTACTTTGTAAATGATTTGTCTTTGTCTACGCCATGAGATTTGGTAAATGAAATCATTTGTCTTATATTTGCCATGAGACGGCTGTCTAAAAATGTGTATACATGTCTTATGAAAATCGATCTATATGTCTTGACTTGCCATGTTGTCGGCTGACTAAACTGTTCCTTGTGTTTTGACGAACTAAAATGATCCCCCCCCTCCCCCCCCCCCCCCCCCCCCCCCCCCCCCCCCCCCCCCCCCCCCCCCCCCCCCCCCCCCCCCCCCCCCCCCCCCCCCCCCCCCCCCCCCCCCCCCCCCCCCCCCCCCCCCCCCCCCCCCCCCCCCCCCCCCCCCCCCCCCCCCCCCCCCCCCCCCCCCCCCCCCCCCCCCCCCCCCCCCCCCCCCCCCCCCCCCCCCCCCCCCCCCCCCCCCCCCCCCCCCCCCCCCCCCCCCCCCCCCCCCCCCCCCCCCCCCCCCCCCCCCCCCCCCCCCCCCCCCCCCCCCCCCCCCCCCCCCCCCCCCCCCCCCCCCCCCCCCCCCCCCCCCCCCCCCCCCCCCCCCCCCCCCCCCCCCCCCCCCCCCCCCCCCCCCCCCCCCCCCCCCCCCCCCCCCCCCCCCCCCCCCCCCCCCCCCCCCCCCCCCCCCCCCCCCCCCCCCCCCCCCCCCCCCCCCCCCCCCCCCCCCCCCCCCCCCCCCCCCCCCCCCCCCCCCCCCCCCCCCCCCCCCCCCCCCCCCCCCCCCCCCCCCCCCCCCCCCCCCCCCCCCCCCCCCCCCCCCCCCCCCCCCCCCCCCCCCCCCCCCCCCCCGAACCGTCTTGTCATTATATTTAGGTTAGACTTCGGTCTGAACCGTCTTGTCATTATATTTAGGTTAGACTTCGGTCTGAACCGTCTTGTCATTATATTTAGGTTAGACTTCGGTCTGAACCGTCTTGTCATTATATTTAGGTTAGACTTCGGTCTGAACCGTCTTGTCATTATATTTAGGTTAGACTTCGGTCTGAACCGTCTTGTCATTATATTTAGGTTAGACTTCGGTCTGAACCGTCTTGTCATTATATTTAGGTTAGACTTCGGTCTGAACCGTCTTGTCATTATATTTAGGTTAGACTTCGGTCTGAACCGTCTTGTCATTATATTTAGGTTAGACTTCGGTCTGAACCGTCTTGTCATTATATTTAGGTTAGACTTCGGTCTGAACCGTCTTGTCATTATATTTAGGTTAGACTTCGGTCTGAACCGTCTTGTCATTATATTTAGGTTAGACTTCGGTCTGAACCGTCTTGTCATTATATTTAGGTTAGACTTCGGTCTGAACCGTCTTGTCATTATATTTAGGTTAGACTTCGGTCTGAACCGTCTTGTCATTATATTTAGGTTAGACTTCGGTCTGAACCGTCTTGTCATTATATTTAGGTTAGACTTCGGTCTGAACCGTCTTGTCATTATATTTAGGTTAGACTTCGGTCTGAACCGTCTTGTCATTATATTTAGGTTAGACTTCGGTCTGAACCGTCTTGTCATTATATTTAGGTTAGACTTCGGTCTGAACCGTCTTGTCATTATATTTAGGTTAGACTTCGGTCTGAACCGTCTTGTCATTATATTTAGGTTAGACTTCGGTCTGAACCGTCTTGTCATTATATTTAGGTTAGACTTCGGTCTGAACCGTCTTGTCATTATATTTAGGTTAGACTTCGGTCTGAACCGTCTTGTCATTATATTTAGGTTAGACTTCGGTCTGAACCGTCTTGTCATTATATTTAGGTTAGACTTCGGTCTGAACCGTCTTGTCATTATATTTAGGTTAGACTTCGGTCTGAACCGTCTTGTCATTATATTTAGGTTAGACTTCGGTCTGAACCGTCTTGTCATTATATTTAGGTTAGACTTCGGTCTGAACCGTCTTGTCATTATATTTAGGTTAGACTTCGGTCTGAACCGTCTTGTCATTATATTTAGGTTAGACTTCGGTCTGAACCGTCTTGTCATTATATTTAGGTTAGACTTCGGTCTGAACCGTCTTGTCATTATATTTAGGTTAGACTTCGGTCTGAACCGTCTTGTCATTATATTTAGGTTAGACTTCGGTCTGAACCGTCTTGTCATTATATTTAGGTTAGACTTCGGTCTGAACCGTCTTGTCATTATATTTAGGTTAGACTTCGGTCTGAACCGTCTTGTCATTATATTTAGGTTAGACTTCGGTCTGAACCGTCTTGTCATTATATTTAGGTTAGACTTCGGTCTGAACCGTCTTGTCATTATATTTAGGTTAGACTTCGGTCTGAACCGTCTTGTCATTATATTTAGGTTAGACTTCGGTCTGAACCGTCTTGTCATTATATTTAGGTTAGACTTCGGTGACCCTATATATAAGCATTTCAAATATGTTGGTAATAGAAACCCAAACCAAATGTGTGTAATCTAGACAAAGATTTCTTTAAAACTCAAATTGCGTACTGTATCATCCATTTGAGACGTACTGCCTTATCCATTTGACTTATATGGATTCTTTGACTATCTTTTCAGACTAGTCATGTCGGATGGAGTTAGCTCAAATGCTGTTGTACCTTGTACACCTCCAGTTCCTGTCTTGGCAAACTCCATTCCTTATGTTCCTGACTCTTATGAAGAGGAACCAATGGAGGAATCGGGCAATGAATCACGCCCTATCAATCTTGTGTCATCTTCCAGTGAATCTGGAGGCGAACATGTGTCTATCCATGTTCAATCATCTGTAACACCGGTATCTCCATATCAGAGGAGGACTACCGAGGGAGCTCATTTGCCTTATGCTCCTAGAGACCCTTATGCTCCTAGAGACCCTTATGCTCCTGGTCCTTCTGCACCAGTTCAGGGCAACAGTGGACTTGGTCTTTCATTCTTTCAGGGAGATCCATATGCGGCGGGTCCCTCCAGAGTGCCTGTCTACAATCCAAGTGCTGTTATGCCAGTTGCATCTGCAGCTGATAGGTCGGAATATTATCGCCGACAATTGTCAAGGATGAACAATTCCCTCATCTGTACAAGGGAGAAAATAGAGAATCAAGCTCAGGCGTTGACTGGAGCTTATCATCAGGCGGCGGAGGCGTTGACTGTTGCTAGAGAGGGGAAGGAAACTATTGGGAGGTTGATCTGGATACTGTCTGTTGTGGTGGTTTTGGTGGTGGCTTTGCTGGTCGTTGTTATTTGCAAGATGTAATTTTGTAATAAGTCTTTCCATATTGTAAGCCTAGAACTTTTAACAACTCGTACTTCTGTACTTTGAGTTGTAGTCTATCTTTTTGGTGGATGTATTTCCCACGTGTCTATAAATCGTATTGCTCCGACTATGTAGTCTATCATTGTGGATGAAGTTTCCCACATGTTTTTGGACTGTACATACCAGACTATGTAAAATTTTGAACATCAATGAAATACGATTGTCTTTTGGCTTACTTACTTGTTCAGACTATGTCAACTGCTTATTCTTAGCTCTAGAAATATGATTTTTCCATATTTTTCTTGTCTTGTCTAGTACATGAATTCATACAAGTCAGCAATTTGTGACTTGCATTGTACTGTCATCTGTCTTGCAAAGCTACTTTCTATTTAACCTATCAAGGAAATCTCTAAATGACATTTTTGTTCATATCTTAGACTTATGGCTCCTAAGACGAAAAGCAAAGTTCAGAAAAAGGCTCCAGTCAAGAAAACTGCACCAAAGAGAGTTACTCGATCCACTCCTTTGAATAATGAAGCTGAACAGGAAGAACCTGTGATTCAGCAAGGACCGGAAGCTGCTACTGTCCAGGTGAACACTGGTCCTGGACCTACCCCAAATACTGGCGGGGATAATAATATGGCAGCATTTGTGACACAGCAACTGTTGGCCGCCATGCCTACTTTAGTTGCTCAGATCACGGCAAGCATGAACGCCAATAATAATCATCATACTGATAATAGTAACAATGTTGAACCTACTGCTGAACAAGTTGTTCCTCGAGCTCAACTTCGAGTGGGTGACTACAAGACCTTTACCTATTGTAAACCAAAAGAATTTCATGGTACCGAGGGTCCGGTAGGTCTAATCAACTGGCTAGAAAGCATAGAGGCGGTGCTTCATATTAGTCGTTGTGCCGAAGAGCACAAAGTGGAATATGCTTCCACTCAACTTCAAAAGCACGCTCTATCATGGTGGAACGAGCAGGTTAGGACCCGAGGTCGAGACCAAGCTAATAGGATACCTTGGTTTGATTTTAAAAGTATGTTGATGGAAAAATACTGTCCTAGGGAGGAAGTACAGAAAATGGAAGGCGAATTTTGGAATCATAATATGGTCGGGCTAGACAACGAGAAATACACTACTCGTTTTCATGAGCTGACAAGACTAGTTCCTCGTATGGTAGATACGGAGGAGAAATTGATCGAGAGATACTGTTATGGCTTGTCACCTGATGTCCGAAGATTGGTAGCCGCTTTTAATCCTATGACTCTTCAAGCGGCAGTTAGTGCAACCAACCGGATGGTGATAGACTTGAAAAGAACCACTGGTTCTTCTGTTGGAACTGAAGTGGTCAAGAGAAGAAGTGATCATGCCTCTGGTAGTGGATATGGTGGCGGTGGAAATGGCAAGAGGTTTAAGACTGCCAGAAACTTTGCGGTAGTTACTCAGGACGTCACGAGGTACACTGGCGCAGATCCTAGGTGTAATAGGTGTAATCTCCATCACAGAGGAAATTGTCCTACTTGTCGCCGTTGTAAAAGGGCGGGACATCTGGAAAAGTTTTGTAGGGGCAAGGCACTAGCTCAATGCTACGAATGTGGGAGCGAAACCCATCTGCGACCTGCATGTCCAAGACTTAATCTGAACCCGAACAACAATGCAATAGTTCCAGTAAGGAACCATGCGGGGAATAATCAAGCAAGGAATCAAGGTGGACGAGGTAGAGGCCGAGTTTTTGCTTTGGATGCTGCTGATGCACGACGTGATCCCAACGTTGTGATAGGTACATTCATACTCAATAATCATTATGTTTTTGTGTTATTCGACTCTGGTGCTGATAAAAGCTTTATATCCTTAGAATTTAAGTCCCGATTTGGTATAGTGGCTATCCCCATGAAAGACACTTATATTGTCGAATATGCAAACGGTCAAAAGTATATTGCTAGAGATCATTTAGTAGATTGCAATTTGACATTATCTGGCGAAACCTTTAAAATTGATCTAATTCCCATAGAACTCAGTAGTTTTGATGTAATTGTTGGTATGGACTGGTTATCTAAGGTTAGAGCCGAAATAATGTGTTACGAGAAGATTGTTAGAATACCCCTTCAGAATAACGAAACCCTAATAGTGCAAGGAGACAAGTCAGGAAAGGAATTGATTTTAGTATCGGCGATAAAGGCGAATAAATATTTACAAAAAGAATACCCTGCCTTCTTGGCACTAGTTGTTGAAAGGAAGCCGAAGGGTAAAGACATTCAAGACATCCCAGTAGTTAAAGATTTTCCAGAAGTATTTCCTGAAGATTTGACGGGACTTCCACCTCACAGACCAGTTGAGTTTGGAATAGACTTAGTCCCTGGAGCTGCACCCGTGGCCAAGGCACCCTATCGTCTTGCGCCGTCAGAAATGCAAGAATTATCCGAACAACTTCAAGAGTTGTTAGCTAAAGGACTAATTCGCCCAAGTTCATCACCTTGGGGAGCTCCGATTCTATTTGTCAAAAAGAAGGACGGCTCTATGCGCATGTGTATAGATTATAGAGAATTGAACAAGTTGACTGTCAAGAACAGGTACCCTTTGCCTCGTATTGACGACTTGTTTGATCAATTGGAAGGTGCATCACACTTTTCCAAGATCGATCTCAGATCTGGGTATCATCAACTCAGAGTCAGAGAGACAGACATTCCTAAAACAGCTTTCAGAACTCGTTATGGACATTATGAGTTTTTGGTTATGCCGTTTGGCTTAACCAATGCACCTGCTGTGTTTATGGACTTAATGAATCGAGTATGTCGACCGTATCTGACAAGTTGTTCCTCGAGCTCAACTTCGAGTGGGTGACTACAAGACCTTTACCTATTGTAAACCAAAAGAATTTCATGGTACCGAGGGTCCGGTAGGTCTAATCAACTGGCTAGAAAGCATAGAGGCGGTGCTTCATATTAGTCGTTGTGCCGAAGAGCACAAAGTTGTGATAGGTACATTCATACTCAATAATCATTATGTTTTTGTGTTATTCGACTCTGGTGCTGATAAAAGCTTTATATCCTTAGAATTTAAGTCCCGATTTGGTATAGTGGCTATCCCCATGAAAGACACTTATATTGTCGAATATGCAAACGGTCAAAAGTATATTGCTAGAGATCATTTAGTAGATTGCAATTTGACATTATCTGGCGAAACCTTTAAAATTGATCTAATTCCCATAGAACTCAGTAGTTTTGATGTAATTGTTGGTATGGACTGGTTATCTAAGGTTAGAGCCGAAATAATGTGTTACGAGAAGATTGTTAGAATACCCCTTCAGAATAACGAAACCCTAATAGTGCAAGGAGACAAGTCAGGAAAGGAATTGATTTTAGTATCGGCGATAAAGGCGAATAAATATTTACAAAAAGAATACCCTGCCTTCTTGGCACTAGTTGTTGAAAGGAAGCCGAAGGGTAAAGACATTCAAGACATCCCAGTAGTTAAAGATTTTCCAGAAGTATTTCCTGAAGATTTGACGGGACTTCCACCTCACAGACCAGTTGAGTTTGGAATAGACTTAGTCCCTGGAGCTGCACCCGTGGCCAAGGCACCCTATCGTCTTGCGCCGTCAGAAATGCAAGAATTATCCGAACAACTTCAAGAGTTGTTAGCTAAAGGACTAATTCGCCCAAGTTCATCACCTTGGGGAGCTCCGATTCTATTTGTCAAAAAGAAGGACGGCTCTATGCGCATGTGTATAGATTATAGAGAATTGAACAAGTTGACTGTCAAGAACAGGTACCCTTTGCCTCGTATTGACGACTTGTTTGATCAATTGGAAGGTGCATCACATTTTTCCAAGATCGATCTCAGATCTGGGTATCATCAACTCAGAGTCAGAGAGACGGACATTCCTAAAACAGCCTTCAGAACTCGTTACGGACATTATGAGTTTTTGGTTATGCCGTTTGGCTTAACCAATGCACCTGCTGTGTTTATGGACTTAATGAATCGAGTATGTCGACCGTATCTTGACAAGTTTGTCATTGTATTCATTGACGACATACTGATATACTCAAGGAATAAAGACGAACATGAAGGTCATCTGAGAACCATTCTGCAACTGCTCAAGGATCAGAAGTTGTACGCGAAATTCTCAAAATGTGAATTCTGGATTAGGGAAGTACACTTCTTGGGTCATGTAGTGAACAGGGATGGGATCCATGTAGATCCATCTAAGGTCGAGGCGATAAAGAAGTGGGAAGCCCCTAAGACTCCGACAGAAATACGTCAATTTCTTGGACTGGCTGGCTATTACAGGAGATTCATTGAGAATTTCTCTAAGGTTGCTCAACCTTTGACCTTATTAACTCAGAAGACTAAGGAGTTTATTTGGCAGGATGCCCAAGAAAAGGCATTTCAGGCGTTAAAGGACAGGCTGTGTAATGCTCCTATTCTAGCGTTACCGAATGGCATTGAAAATTTCGTGGTATACTGTGACGCCTCACATCAGGGCATGGGATGTGTACTTATGCAGGAAGGTAAGGTCATTGCTTACGCTTCTAGACAGCTCAAAATCCACGAAAAGAACTATACAACCCACGATCTAGAACTCAGAGCGGTTGTCTTTGCATTAAAAATTTGGAGACATTATCTGTATGGTACCAAGTGTACTGTATTCACGGATCACAAAAGCCTTCAGCATATCTTCGATCAGAAAATGCTGAATATGCGACAACGACGATGGGTAGAATTACTCAGTGACTACGACTGTGAACTCAAATATCATCCCGGTAAAGCAAATGTTGTTGCTGACGCGCTAAGTCGAAAAGATAGAATTTCACTATCTGTCATAACAAGAGCAAGTTCTTATCTTGGCTCGTCATTAAGGGATAGAGTTTTAGACGATCAAAACGAAGCCCTACGGCCAGGGCGTATCGAGAAGGAAGCATTGTGGAATGCTGAACGTTTGTTTGAATTGGATGGCGATGGAATCCGACATGTTAAGGGCAGAGTGTGGATTCCCAAATATAATGGACTTAGAGAACTTTTAATGAACGAAAGTCATCGATCTAGGTATTCAATCCATCCTGGCGCTGACAAAATGTACCATGGACTGAAGGACTTTTATTGGTGGCCTGGTATGAAAAGAGATATCGCCACTTATGTCTCGAAGTGTCTAAATTGTTCAATGGTCAAGGCGGAGCACCAAAAGCCTTCTGGGCTGCTCCAACAACCCCAAATTCCTGACTGGAAATGGGAACAGATTACTATGGACTTCATTACGAAGTTACCTCGAACCCTGAAAGGATACGATACTATTTGGGTCATTGTCGATCGATTGACGAAGTCTGCTCATTTCATTCCAATTCGGGAGAACTGGAAGATAAGGAAATTGTCTCAAATATACATTGAAAGGATTGTATCTCTTCATGGCGTTCCTTTGTCTATTATCTCTGACCGTGATGGTCGTTTCACTTCACAATCATGGCGATATTTTCAAGACGCCCTAGGCACTCAATTGCACCTGAGTACGGCTTACCATCCACAGACTGACGGACAAAGTGAACGTACCATCCAGACTTTAGAGGACATGCTTCGGGCATGTGTCATTGACTTCAAAGGTAGTTGGGATACCTTTTTGCCGTTAGCTGAATTTTCATATAACAACAGCTATCACACTAGCATCAAATGCGCGCCTTATGAGGCTTTATATGGACGAAAGTGTAGATCTCCTGTCTGTTGGCTTGATGCTGGAGAACGTCGTTTATTTAAATATGGACTAGTTCAGAAGACTACTGATCAAATTGTCGAAATTAGGGCACGGCTGAAGGCGGCTCAAGATCGTCAAAAGAGCTATGCCGACCGTAGACGGAAACCACTTGAGTTCAAGTGGGAGACAAAGTCATGTTGAAAGTGTCACCTTGGAAAGGCACTGCACGTTTTGGCGTACGAGGGAAACTTAGTCCTCGTTATATCGGACCATTCGAAATTGTTCAAAGAATTGGTTCCGTGGCTTACAAGCTCGATTTACCTAAGGAGCTAGAACACGTTCATCACACATTTCACATTTCGAATCTTAAGAAATGTCTGACTGATGAGACTTTAGTCGTACCTGTCGAAGAGCTGCAAGTGACTGACTCTCTTCAATTCGTTGAAGAACCTGTTGAAATTTTAGACCAACAGCTCAAACAACTTAGACGTAGTCGTATCAAATTGGTCAAAGTTCGTTGGAACTCAAAACATGGTCCCGACTTGACTTGGGAACGTGAAGACTTTATGAGGAATAACTATCCTCATCTTTTTACTGAGCAAGACTTGATTTCGGGACGAAATCCTTAGAAGTCGGGGATGCTGTGACAACTCGTAATTAATTTACACCGGGTTAGTCCTAATCTCAATTAGACGGTCATTTGACGTGGAACTTATTAGACTTTTGGACTTTTGACTTAGTCAAATTAGACGTATCTTGATGACGTAGACTATTAG
Organism: Erigeron breviscapus; assembly: GCA_034093135.1. Classification (NCBI taxonomy): domain Eukaryota; kingdom Viridiplantae; phylum Streptophyta; class Magnoliopsida; order Asterales; family Asteraceae; genus Erigeron; species Erigeron breviscapus. Next base: position 116,853,578 of record CM067168.1, read on the forward strand.
CTATCTAGACGAATGCCGAGTCTTTAAAATAACTTTAAATTAATATTTAAAGGTTATGTCTTGAACAAAATAATTAGACTGTCTAGACTTAATATTTAAAGTTCCCTTTGACAATAACTTTAAAATAACTTTAAAATAACTTTAAAATAACTTTAAAATAACTTTAAAATAACTTTAAAATAACTTTAAAATAACTTTAAAATAACTTTAAAATAACTTTAAAATAACTTTAAAATAACTTTAAAATAACTTTAAAATAACTTTAAAATAACTTTAAAATAACTTTAAAATAACTTTAAAATAACTTTAAAATAACTTTAAAATAACTTTAAAATAACTTTAAAATAACTTTAAAATAACTTTAAAATAACTTTAAAATAACTTTAAAATAACTTTAAAATAACTTTAAAATAACTTTAAAATAACTTTAAAATAACTTTAAAATAACTTTAAAATAACTTTAAAATAACTTTAAAATAACTTTAAAATAACTTTAAAATAACTTTAAAATAACTTTAAAATAACTTTAAAATAACTTTAAAATAACTTTAAAATAACTTTAAAATAACTTTAAAATAACTTTAAAATAACTTTAAAATAACTTTAAAATAACTTTAAAATAACTTTAAAATAACTTTAAAATAACTTTAAAATAACTTTAAAATAACTTTAAAATAACTTTAAAATAACTTTAAAATAACTTTAAAATAACTTTAAAATAACTTTAAAATAACTTTAAAATAACTTTAAAATAACTTTAAAATAACTTTAAAATAACTTTAAAATAACTTTAAAATAACTTTAAAATAACTTTAAAATAACTTTAAAATAACTTTAAAATAACTTTAAAATAACTTTAAAATAACTTTAAAATAACTTTAAAATAACTTTAAAATAACTTTAAAATAACTTTAAAATAACTTTAAAATAACTTTAAAATAACTTTAAAATAACTTTAAAATAACTTTAAAATAACTTTAAAATAACTTTAAAATAACTTTAAAATAACTTTAAAATAACTTTAAAATAACTTTAAAATAACTTTAAAATAACTTTAAAATAACTTTAAAATAACTTTAAAATAACTTTAAAATAACTTTAAAATAACTTTAAAATAACTTTAAAATAACTTTAAAATAACTTTAAAATAACTTTAAAATAACTTTAAAATAACTTTAAAATAACTTTAAAATAACTTTAAAATAACTTTAAAATAACTTTAAAATAACTTTAAAATAACTTTAAAATAACTTTAAAATAACTTTAAAATAACTTTAAAATAACTTTAAAATAACTTTAAAATAACTTTAAAATAACTTTAAAATAACTTTAAAATAACTTTAAAATAACTTTAAAATAACTTTAAAATAACTTTAAAATAACTTTAAAATAACTTTAAAATAACTTTAAAATAACTTTAAAATAACTTTAAAATAACTTTAAAATAACTTTAAAATAACTTTAAAATAACTTTAAAATAACTTTAAAATAACTTTAAAATAACTTTAAAATAACTTTAAAATAACTTTAAAATAACTTTAAAATAACTTTAAAATAACTTTAAAATAACTTTAAAATAACTTTAAAATAACTTTAAAATAACTTTAAAATAACTTTAAAATAACTTTAAAATAACTTTAAAATAACTTTAAAATAACTTTAAAATAACTTTAAAATAACTTTAAAATAACTTTAAAATAACTTTAAAATAACTTTAAAATAACTTTAAAATAACTTTAAAATAACTTTAAAATAACTTTAAAATAACTTTAAAATAACTTTAAAATAACTTTAAAATAACTTTAAAATAACTTTAAAATAACTTTAAAATAACTTTAAAATAACTTTAAAATAACTTTAAAATAACTTTAAAATAACTTTAAAATAACTTTAAAATAACTTTAAAATAACTTTAAAATAACTTTAAAATAACTTTAAAATAACTTTAAAATAACTTTAAAATAACTTTAAAATAACTTTAAAATAACTTTAAAATAACTTTAAAATAACTTTAAAATAACTTTAAAATAACTTTAAAATAACTTTAAAATAACTTTAAAATAACTTTAAAATAACTTTAAAATAACTTTAAAATAACTTTAAAATAACTTTAAAATAACTTTAAAATAACTTTAAAATAACTTTAAAATAACTTTAAAATAACTTTAAAATAACTTTAAAATAACTTTAAAATAACTTTAAAATAACTTTAAAATAACTTTAAAATAACTTTAAAATAACTTTAAAATAACTTTAAAATAACTTTAAAATAACTTTAAAATAACTTTAAAATAACTTTAAAATAACTTTAAAATAACTTTAAAATAACTTTAAAATAACTTTAAAATAACTTTAAAATAACTTTAAAATAACTTTAAAATAACTTTAAAATAACTTTAAAATAACTTTAAAATAACTTTAAAATAACTTTAAAATAACTTTAAAATAACTTTAAAATACCTTTATTTTACATTTTAAACTTTTGGTCAAACGGTATTTAATCGTAAGCATTTTACCAAATTTGGGGTATTTAAATGACTGAAAAGGAGCCACATAGGCCGGCCCCTTTGTTTGTGGTGGGAATTAAAACAACAAACACTTCCCCCCTTTTTCTTTCTTTGTTCTGTCGACCCACACCCACAAGAAACACACAACACACACACAAAGATCTTTATGCTCTAAATCAATTTACAAGGTGAAATCAAAGAGAAAATCAAAGGAATTAATCATATTTCAATAATAATTTAGGGTTTTGGCATCATTATCATCACCATCTTCATCTTTACCTCAAGAACATCAAATTTTGTAAGTAAACTTTTTCTCACACTTTTGATTCGATTTAAATTCATTTAAGGGTTTATTTTAGTTTTGTAAACGGAATTAGAGGCTTTAAATTTGTTATGTAATTAGGGTTCTTGGTAATTTATGAAGTTTTGATTTAGAATTTGGTCTTGAAATCAAAATGATTGAAATGGCGAAATGTTTTGGCGGAATGGTATGTTTCCAGGTCTTTTGAGCATGTTTATACTTGTTATAATGAAAGGATATGAGTTGAAAAACGATTTGGGCTTTCCTGCATATTTGCACCTGCTGGTGCTGGCTGCAGAATGAGGCCACTGCGGCGCAGTGGCATGGGCTTAGCCCACTGCGGCGCAGTGCCTTTGTACTGGTCCCTGGTTCGATTTAGCCCACTGCGGCGCAGTGAACAAGGTTCTGGCTCACTGCGGCGCAGTGGATACCCACTGTAAAAATTTTGCGCATCAATTTTTATACATTAGTAACTTTTAATCCGAAAATCCGAATATGTTTATTTACTTTTGGTTGGTAAAATGAAAGTTTGAAACACATTCTCGGTAAAGGCATTCTAGGATTGATAGCTAAGTAGTTGTACGTAGGATACTTGTCGTCGTGAGATTTGATCCTCACCATTCGTGCTCATATCCTAGGTTTTGGATAGACGTGGAGACTAGACTGCTCTTATTCTCGGACTACTCATACTTTTAGCTCTGTTATCGCTAAGGTGAGTTTATGGCGCCCTTTTTTTTTCCTTTACTTTGGGCCTGAAAGCATGTACTGTATACACGACTACTTTGTAAATGATTTGTCTTTGTCTACGCCATGAGATTTGGTAAATGAAATCATTTGTCTTATATTTGCCATGAGACGGCTGTCTAAAAATGTGTATACATGTCTTATGAAAATCGATCTATATGTCTAGACTTGCCATGTTGTCGGCTGACTAAACTGTTTCTTTGTGTTTTGACGAACTAAAATGATCCCCCCCCCCCTCATGTAGTTATATTTAGGTTAGACTTCGGTCTGAACCGTCTTGTCATTATATTTAGGTTAGACTTCGGTCTGAACCGTCTTGTCATTATATTTAGGTTAGACTTCGGTCTGAACCGTCTTGTCATTATATTTAGGTTAGACTTCGGTCTGAACCGTCTTGTCATTATATTTAGGTTAGACTTCGGTCTGAACCGTCTTGTCATTATATTTAGGTTAGACTTCGGTCTGAACCGTCTTGTCATTATATTTAGGTTAGACTTCGGTCTGAACCGTCTTGTCATTATATTTAGGTTAGACTTCGGTCTGAACCGTCTTGTCATTATATTTAGGTTAGACTTCGGTCTGAACCGTCTTGTCATTATATTTAGGTTAGACTTCGGTCTGAACCGTCTTGTCATTATATTTAGGTTAGACTTCGGTCTGAACCGTCTTGTCATTATATTTAGGTTAGACTTCGGTCTGAACCGTCTTGTCATTATATTTAGGTTAGACTTCGGTCTGAACCGTCTTGTCATTATATTTAGGTTAGACTTCGGTCTGAACCGTCTTGTCATTATATTTAGGTTAGACTTCGGTCTGAACCGTCTTGTCATTATATTTAGGTTAGACTTCGGTCTGAACCGTCTTGTCATTATATTTAGGTTAGACTTCGGTCTGAACCGTCTTGTCATTATATTTAGGTTAGACTTCGGTCTGAACCGTCTTGTCATTATATTTAGGTTAGACTTCGGTCTGAACCGTCTTGTCATTATATTTAGGTTAGACTTCGGTCTGAACCGTCTTGTCATTATATTTAGGTTAGACTTCGGTCTGAACCGTCTTGTCATTATATTTAGGTTAGACTTCGGTCTGAACCGTCTTGTCATTATATTTAGGTTAGACTTCGGTCTGAACCGTCTTGTCATTATATTTAGGTTAGACTTCGGTCTGAACCGTCTTGTCATTATATTTAGGTTAGACTTCGGTCTGAACCGTCTTGTCATTATATTTAGGTTAGACTTCGGTCTGAACCGTCTTGTCATTATATTTAGGTTAGACTTCGGTCTGAACCGTCTTGTCATTATATTTAGGTTAGACTTCGGTCTGAACCGTCTTGTCATTATATTTAGGTTAGACTTCGGTCTGAACCGTCTTGTCATTATATTTAGGTTAGACTTCGGTCTGAACCGTCTTGTCATTATATTTAGGTTAGACTTCGGTCTGAACCGTCTTGTCATTATATTTAGGTTAGACTTCGGTCTGAACCGTCTTGTCATTATATTTAGGTTAGACTTCGGTCTGAACCGTCTTGTCATTATATTTAGGTTAGACTTCGGTCTGAACCGTCTTGTCATTATATTTAGGTTAGACTTCGGTCTGAACCGTCTTGTCATTATATTTAGGTTAGACTTCGGTCTGAACCGTCTTGTCATTATATTTAGGTTAGACTTCGGTCTGAACCGTCTTGTCATTATATTTAGGTTAGACTTCGGTCTGAACCGTCTTGTCATTATATTTAGGTTAGACTTCGGTCTGAACCGTCTTGTCATTATATTTAGGTTAGACTTCGGTCTGAACCGTCTTGTCATTATATTTAGGTTAGACTTCGGTCTGAACCGTCTTGTCATTATATTTAGGTTAGACTTCGGTCTGAACCGTCTTGTCATTATATTTAGGTTAGACTTCGGTCTGAACCGTCTTGTCATTATATTTAGGTTAGACTTCGGTCTGAACCGTCTTGTCATTATATTTAGGTTAGACTTCGGTCTGAACCGTCTTGTCATTATATTTAGGTTAGACTTCGGTCTGAACCGTCTTGTCATTATATTTAGGTTAGACTTCGGTCTGAACCGTCTTGTCATTATATTTAGGTTAGACTTCGGTCTGAACCGTCTTGTCATTATATTTAGGTTAGACTTCGGTCTGAACCGTCTTGTCATTATATTTAGGTTAGACTTCGGTCTGAACCGTCTTGTCATTATATTTAGGTTAGACTTCGGTCTGAACCGTCTTGTCATTATATTTAGGTTAGACTTCGGTCTGAACCGTCTTGTCATTATATTTAGGTTAGACTTCGGTCTGAACCGTCTTGTCATTATATTTAGGTTAGACTTCGGTCTGAACCGTCTTGTCATTATATTTAGGTTAGACTTCGGTCTGAACCGTCTTGTCATTATATTTAGGTTAGACTTCGGTCTGAACCGTCTTGTCATTATATTTAGGTTAGACTTCGGTCTGAACCGTCTTGTCATTATATTTAGGTTAGACTTCGGTCTGAACCGTCTTGTCATTATATTTAGGTTAGACTTCGGTCTGAACCGTCTTGTCATTATATTTAGGTTAGACTTCGGTCTGAACCGTCTTGTCATTATATTTAGGTTAGACTTCGGTCTGAACCGTCTTGTCATTATATTTAGGTTAGACTTCGGTCTGAACCGTCTTGTCATTATATTTAGGTTAGACTTCGGTCTGAACCGTCTTGTCATTATATTTAGGTTAGACTTCGGTCTGAACCGTCTTGTCATTATATTTAGGTTAGACTTCGGTCTGAACCGTCTTGTCATTATATTTAGGTTAGACTTCGGTCTGAACCGTCTTGTCATTATATTTAGGTTAGACTTCGGTCTGAACCGTCTTGTCATTATATTTAGGTTAGACTTCGGTCTGAACCGTCTTGTCATTATATTTAGGTTAGACTTCGGTCTGAACCGTCTTGTCATTATATTTAGGTTAGACTTCGGTCTGAACCGTCTTGTCATTATATTTAGGTTAGACTTCGGTCTGAACCGTCTTGTCATTATATTTAGGTTAGACTTCGGTCTGAACCGTCTTGTCATTATATTTAGGTTAGACTTCGGTCTGAACTGCTTCATCCATTGGTAAGATCTTAAACCTTAAAGTATTTTATCAGCGTTTGAGTCCTACTTCGTACATTCTTTTTTGTAGGGTTGGATTATTCGGCGGTTGGGTTGAGAGTTTTAGGTTTCATCCCAGACATTTGTGTAATTTAAGAGTTGAAGTTAATTATTTGCGGTTAAAAATAAATAAATAATTCTACTCTTAAGAGTTGAAATATTCATCAAATGAATATCAACAATGTTTTCCTTCACATAGCGTAAATAGAGATATCAACAATGTTCTCCAAAACTTGGTAAAACCTTTTCTTTTATTTATTAAATTTGTATGTTATTTTTTATACCAAATTTATATATAGTTCTTGCATGTAAATCTTTTAAAGATATACTAGCATAGTACCCGCGCGTTGCGGCGGATACCATTGATAGGGCGTCTTATACCGTGATTACCGAAAAGAGTATAAGGGGTAGTAACAAACCTCATCATTCCTTTGAATACATGCAAATCCTTAAATAGGAGTTTAGCAAGTCGGAAAATTTGATAGCATTTCATAAATAATAAAAGTTATAAAGTGATCGGGTGGCTAAGAATATTGAATGAAACACTCAAATGTGTCACATAAAGATCGGTATATTTTAAAATTTTAGGATTGTGTTCACACGGGTGCCATTTGACTTCAAATTTCAGAGTTTTGCTTCGTCTAAAGAATCCTTTGGAAGCGGCACTTTCAATTTCTCCTCATACATTTTTATACCAATAGCGTTAACTCCAGGTTCTGTTTCATTAGTGGATCGTTTCCAACATTCCTATTTGACGCTCTATTGAGGTGTTCCTGGTCTCTCCTACTGCTGTTTAGCATGACATTGTAGCATAAGGCATTTGCATTTGCTGTTGTTCTCATGGATGAGGCGTTTGTTGTGTCTGCGGATGCTGTTGTTGCTCTCGTACTTTGATTAACTGAGTCTACAACTTCAATGTTATGGGTATATATGTAACAAACAAAAATGATGTGCCAAACATGTATGACTAAAAATAAACTGAATGTAAAAAAGAGAATGTAACAAACCACATTGCAAGGATGCATCGACAGACTGGAGAACAAACGCAGGGGTGGGGAACCTGTCAATTCAGTGTTTAAAGCAAAAAGGAAAAGGAAGCATAAAGCAAGATTCTAACATTATATATAAACAATCTGTATGCCATCAACAACATACTCAAAACAATCCGAATGATGTGGGATGAATGAGCTTGTGTATAGGTGATGAATTTTGGTGCATTGAATGTAAACATTTACCAAAATTATGTGTACTAAATTAATGCATACCAAAATTATGTCCTCAATTTAAGAAAAAATCCATGCCAAAAATATAAGAGAAAAAACAATCTTGCGTTTCAAAGGTTAAACATATATGAATAGAAGTCTACTAATTTGGATTAAACATTTGTAAAACCTAGATTAAACATTTTCAAAGTTGAAGAACCAACTTTTCAAACCTGGTAAATATGTAATTGAGTTTGCAGCTTAAGTTGTAAATTTGAGTTTGTATAGCGGTGACTACTTCGCAAATTCAGATTATTCGAGGAAACATATACACAAATTTACTCTAGCCTTTCCTAAACAAATTTGCTTATGTTAAGATCAATTTGATTTTGATCCTCATAGTATAAGAGGATTGTTCATATGAATCCTTAATTTTTGGTGAAACCCAAGGACCAAATCTTGGCCTTTGATTTATCTTCATCAATGGATGAGATTAATCCTCTTTCTCCCCTCTCCTCTCCTTTTTTTTTCCGGCCACCGCCTTCTTCTTCTTTTCCGGCGATACAGCCGCCGGTCACCACCTGCTTCTTCTTCTCCGCCGATACAGCCGCCGCCGCCACCTCCTCCTCCTTCTCCTTCTTCTTCTCCGCCGATACAGCCGCCGCCACCACCTCCTCCTCCTTCTCCGGCGAGAAAACCACGGCGCCGGCTCCGGCATAAAGGGCGGAGCCCGTACCGTATCAAACCGCCACCATCTCTTGGATTGCCGCCCATCAAATCCATACGATTCCCATATGCGTCCCTTGACGGTCAGCTTAGAACGGATAAGAGTCACTCGCCCGTACCGTATCCACCCGAAAACGACGCCGGAGTAATTCGCCGGAGTTTTTCGACGGCGGTGATGATTACCAATCAAATTTGATTGGATACTGGTTCGCCGGAGTAGATCGCCGGAGTTATTAGACGGCGGTGACCGGAATAATTCGTCGGAATTTCGTCGGAGATGAAGGGATCGCCGGAGATGACGACGGAAAACGACCGGAGATGAAGATTTCCCTTTAATCTTGAATATTCATTAGATTTGATCCAAGGGCTGAGATTGAGCCCTTGGGTTTCACCAATTTTGGTGGTTTCACATGAATACAACTCCATTGTATAATCATGAGCTAAAGGTTAAATTTCAAAAATCAGTTTATTATTTTGTTAAAAAGTACCAGCTATAGCGACTAAATAGGATATGTGACATACTTTTCCACGTTTGCAATGTATCAAAACAGGTTGATTTCTGGCATCTGCAAAGTTACAAATAGCTCGTAAATAATTCGTGTGATGAAGACAAAATGAAAAAGGGTAAAGAATTTACGTTAACACGTGTTTAGGTTGCCGGTCCATTACCAAAAAAAACTTCAGAGTTTCTGTGATGATATTATTGGGAATGGGCGCCTCCTGCACGAAAAAACCATAACTTTTCGTTTTAAAGGATGTCATGAAGCCAAAAATCATTATTAGTTTGTTTTATTCATTGCCCAATCGGCATATATATATGATAAGAGTCGACAATTTCATACAAATGACAAACATCTAAAGAAACATAAGCAATCCTCATAAATTGGTACCTTAATTTGTCATCAGCCTATCATTCCTTATTTTCCAGAATTTAAGAAAGGGCAAGTCATACAAATGTAGAGAACAACAATCAAACGACTCTAAACCCTAACAATACTTCATGTTATTTTTGTTTCGACCTAGAAAGAAAATAAATCTGTAGTAAATCTATAGTCCACATTGTGTGACAAAATGCTTGTTTCAACATATCGATAGGAAAAAGTAACAACGCTCGCGAACTATAGTTAAAACTTTTTTACCTTTAATTGTCATCCATCCATCTTTTTGCACGCCGACCATCATTGTTGAATTCTGAGAATATATTAATATAAACAAGGTGAATCTAAAAGTCACAAATAAAATCAACCAATATAAATTAACATTAAAGTAGTAGTAAAAATTGGAAGCCTAGATCGTATAGAATATAAATCAAATGAATATAAAACTCACAAATAAAATCAATCAATAACATAATTTAATGGATCTTGAACTTGGAGAGACCATTGTGTTGCTGCAAAGATCGATGGCACCGGTGTTAATTTCTGGAATTTGGAGGGCCGATTACGGGTGGTGATAAGCGGTGGTGGTTGTGATTAGAAGGGGGCGGAGTATGAGGGGAGAGAGAGATAGGGTTAAGGAGAATGGAAAAATCAATCTGGACGTGTAATGGGTTGACTAAGGGTAATTTAGGTATTTCTTCATGAGTAATATTCAACAGGGAGCTATTTTTTTTAATAAGGAGTATAGATAATGTTTTATTTAAAAAGTGTAACTTCCATATTGTTGAGGACTTGAGGTTCATGGAGTTTTTTTTAAAGAGGGAACACTACGTACTCGTGCAACTCTTCATCCCACACTCGTCCGGTTAGAGGGGACGAGTTAACACCGTAGTGTTCGACTCGTTCTGTCTCGCGCGATCGGTACCATTTCCAACGGGTAGCTTGCATGCTTTTTTCTATTAAGTGAAATAAATATAAAATGGCTAAAAAATAAATTTGAAAGTGTTGCAGGCCAACGGCTAAGTTGACCATTTAATTTTTTTTTTCTCTTAAACCTTCAACTATCATATTTCTATATATATATATATATATATATATATATATATAATAATTCACATACATTCAATATCATACAATCATCAGTATATTCAATACATTCATCATCAATCAATCATTCATTACACAAAAAAATATATATATCAATCATATCCTCTCAAATAGCATGGCTAGATTAAATGGTTAACACTCTTATCTTTGGAGATAAAGGTCAAGGGTTCAATCCTCACCCCATGCAAAGGCCGGAGGTCTTTATCTATCATTTAGATAAAACCGGAAGTAACCCCTCTATCTAGGTAGAGGTAAGGCTGTCTACAATTCAACCTCCCCCAAAAACTGTCGAGATATTGAGACCCAAAACTCGTGAAAGACGACATTGGGTGTTATATTTACATTAATCATACAACTATCATTTTTCACATACTATAATTCATATATCATCATTTTTCTACCCAATCTTTCATTCAACCCAACCCAACCATGTCACGGAACAACCAAACACGTGTCGATATTTTCTACGCGACGACACTTAACTACTCGCCTACAAATTCATTGTCGGCTCCTCAAATCTCCACCAGCTACCAAGGCACCTATTCGCCACTCCTAATCGTTGTTCCACAGTTTCAATACGAGCAACAATATCAACAATTCTTAGCTCATCAAAAGTTTTTGCAGATGCAACAACATCCCAGTTTTCAAACGACACCTCATCGTATCAAACCCAACCCGAACCCATATCACCTTTTGTCAAAATCCAAACCCAACCCGAACCCGTGCCCAATCTAGAACCCAACAAAGCAAAGCCAAAGGCTCCCGCAAGACGAAAGGCAAAGTGGTTGGAAAAACAAAAAAAGATAACACAAAATGGTAGAGCGAGTTTGACATGAAAGTTCTAACCGAATGTTGGATCGATGATTCCGGAGATCCGCATGTTGGAAAAGACCAAATCGGGGAATTTTTTGGGGAAAGACCGTCAAGAACTTCAATGCCCATGTCGTTGAAAAACGGAAAAATCAAGTAACCAGTAAATGGAGAAAGATCAACGAGAGAGTGTCCAAGTTCAACGCCATTTGGGCTCACTATGACGGTAACCGTTTGAGTGGTGAGAATGATGCCCAAGTCATGGAGGCGCGTTCGGAGTACTTCAATTAAACGAGATAAGCGTTTAACATGTATAAGTGTTGGTTGCTTTTGAAGGATAAACCGAAGTTTCTCGCGCCTTCCGCGGTTGATGTTATGAGTCGAAGTTTGCAGAAAAGGAAAAGTATTGTTGACGCCGTTGATAGTGACGAGGAAGAGAAAGAGTACGAGCTCGTGAACCTTGGAGAAAACGATATGTTCGGTCCGAATATGTATGCGCCCCCCGCTTTAACGAAAACCGCGCGTACCTCATCATCATCCGATGCTACATCCTCTTGTTCCAGAGCATCATTCGATCTAGTCGCGCGACTCGAGCGACTCAGTACTTCTGAGTCCAGCTCATGGAAACACAAAAGGAGTCGCTTGCCATCGTTCGCGAGGAAAAACGAAAACGGTCAATGTACACGACATTTTCGTTTATGGAACTATCTAGTGTGACGAGGATGAAAAGGCATACATCAACTAGGCGAAAAAGAAGTTGATGTGTTACATAATAAATGAATAATAAATGAATAAGGTGTCTAAGTGATATGTTTGTAATAGTCTAGGGGGTTAGAGTGTCAAATATTGAAAGATGGTTAGTTAGGTCGGTTAGTAATGTTTATATAAGTGTAAATCGGTTCATATGAATATCAGCTATGAATATTGATAAATTCTCCTTCTTCTCTGAAATCCTTCTTCTTCGATTCTACTCGTAACAGTGGTATCAGAGCCGTCGATTCTCCGATGAGCTTCCGATTCCGGTTACACCTCCGATTAAGATGCCGACTCAAGTTTCAGCAGCTTCTTGATTCTCTTCCTCTTTAAAATCAAAAGCGACTGGAATTTGTAGTGTTTCTTCTTCGTGAGTTCCGATCATATCTCCGGCGAACCTTTCTTCTCCGGTGACCTATCTTTTCAGTAATAAAAAAAAAGAAAAAAAAAGCAACACAGTGATTGTTGGTGTGGAATTGAGTGACGATTAGGGCATAAAACAGAGTTCTACAACAGCAGCAAACAATTCAAGAACAATGGCAGATTCAAGAACGATGACTGAGCTAATAATGTCGATGAGACAAACAAGTACCGTCTCTGATTACTGTAACACATTTCACAAGTGGTTCAAACAGGTTCAAATTTCTAAGAGATTTAGTGAGTTCTATGGTATCTATCTCTTTATTTTGGGTTTAGAACCAAAAATTGGGGATATATTTGAGAATTGGCATCAATATAGTTGCAATAGGGTTGAAGATGTGATTTCTCTTGCTTTGAAAATAGATTCTAATGATTTACAAGATTCTTTTTCACCATTTGATCCTACATCTTCATTTTACAAAAAAGATTTGGAGTTTGACCATACAATTACTCTTGATGAGTTGATGAAGGACAATAAGTTTTTTAGGAATGGGATGATTGAAGAAACAATTATAGATGAAGTATTTGATGATAAAGATTTAGAAAAAAGTGAAAAGAGAGCTGTTGTGAAAGATTCACTAGTTATATCTGAAAATTTAGATAGTGCATATAATGTGTTTGATGAAACTCCTAAGAGACTTAGTGCTGAAATTAGAATGAATTTTGAGGTAGAAAATAGTGCACACCAGGTGTTTGATGAAATGTCCTGACCGAAATTTGATTGGAATTGAGGTTGGATTTAGTGATATCTCTCTATGTAGGACTATTTTAAGCAATAATTCAGTAGGTTTTGTGGATCAAAGTGAAGTGGATTCTAAAATCGAGATTAGTGTAAACAAGGTGTTTGATGCAATGCTTGAACGAAGTTTTGCTCACATTGTGGCTCTATTATATGATAAATTAGTGATGAATGATGATGATGATAGGGAATTAGGCAAAGGAAACGATTTGGATGTTAATAGTGTTTGTAGTAATCTTGATTTTTGGGTTGTTAAGAAAAAAATTGGAAATTTATATCAAGATGTGATTGTTGATGATAGTTCTTGTATAAATAGTGAATCCAGATTTTTCAGTAATATTGTGTGTTGTAAATGTGAATTTTGGGGACAAAAATCTTTGAAGGAGGGAATGGTAGGTATGGGAATGGTTATGGACGATTTTGGGTGGAAACCGGGATGGCTTCATTGTTTGGATGGTCTAGTAATTATTCTGGAAATTGTCAATGGGGGAATTGTCAATGAATCACAATCACAAATTGTCATGGGCATAGAGAAAGTAAAGGATGATATTGTTGTTCATGTTACATGTTTTGGATTGTTGAGTAAAAGTGACAGGGGGGTGAAATGGATGTTTGTGTTTAGTAATATAGAGTTTGATCATGCTTCTAAGGATTCATTCGGATGGAAACCCAGGTGGAGGTGTTTTGTGAGGGACTATAAAGAGGTGCAGGTAGTGTCAAGTGTTGTTATGATGAATAGACCTGTTAAAAGTGTTGTTTTGAGGGAAAAGGTTGGCAGTGGAAGTAGTTTTCTAGAAGGTGTTGATGGTCAAGATGATAAGAAGTGGAAGGTTGCTTTCGAAAAACTTGAGAAGGCTAACAAGGACATAAGTGATAATTCTGTGCAGAATTTTGTTATCTTTAAGGTAACTAATCAGGGAAGGGTCTTCTTTGATCTTGGAAGGCATATTTTGGGCAATCAGGAGGTAATCAGTCCAAATCAAAATTTTCCAACCACGGGAAATAAGAGGGAAAAAAACAAGAAATGGATATGGATACCTATTGAGCTGACAGCTTCTGGAAGCTTTGAGAATGAATATCAGCTTGAACCCGAGAGTGTGATAGGAGGTGCAATCATGAATGAGCGTTTTAGATATGTTGTAGCTGGCAATAATAGTATTGGGACGGTCAAATCTTCTGCAAGGAAATCTGGTCAATACCATACCACACGAGGAAATAATCTTTATGCTAGTGCACGTTTTATAGAAGATATAAAGAATCTTTATGAGGTGTTACCAGTATCAAAGTCGGAACTTTCTGAATCAGTAATGCATTCCGAATTCATAGACAATGACTTCTATGTTACTGGAGAATTGTGTGTTGGCCACTACATACCTGTTGTTGCTACTCAAACCCACAAAGGAAACAAAGTTAAGGAAGAAATGCATATTAAACTGTGGGAATTTGCAGTCGAGAATGGATTCACTAATCCGGGAATTCAGTACTACTCATCCATAGATTGTGCATTGGACATGGGGATAATGAAGAAGTGTCAATCTAAGCACATTAAGTTGATAGTTCCAGCGTGTGAAACGGCAATAAAGCTTCGTGGCATTAGTGGAACACTTCTGTCTATGGCTGCATACGTGGTTTGCAACACCATTTTCAGTTCATTCAATTCTATTACCAGCAATACCAATAATCATGATAATACAAAGAAGTGGATGGGCAGCCTCTATTATTACTTCTCAGACGTGGGGACACTTTTTAACAGGATACCTGTTAAGCAAGCTCCTGGAATTGGGGATATTGAGTTTGGTCCATGTAGTACTAATGTGTACCAAGATCTGTTTGTGGATTGGATGAATCGTCTTGACATTGGCATTCTTGAAGAGCGGCTTGATAACTCAAGATGGGGTCATACTATGGGATCTAATGTAGTTGGAAACATTCAGACTCTCGAGTCCTTACAGCCATCTGTGTTGTCAATCCAAGACGGTTCACGTGTTGTCAACCACAGTTTGGATAACCAGCATTCTCATTTAGTAAATGAACCCTTAAAAGTCACTACTTCTGAGCATATGTGTAACATCCCAAAACTTAAACGTATATGTTGACTAACGTCGTTAGGTCAAATTCTAAGTCCGTGATATGTTTATGTGGAAAATATGTGTTTATGTGCCCTATATGTGAGATTTAATTATCTTTAATGAGTGACAATAAAGTAGACTTAATGATGTGTAAAAGGCCTTTGTAGTGTGCGAAAGTGCTTTAGTGTGTTATATGTATCCCCAATAGGTGTTTTCAAGCGAAATTAAGTCAATATGAAGTCCAGGGACCAATTTTGCTAAAGTTGAAAAGTTAAAAACGGGTTTGGCATGGGATTAGCCTAATCTAGGTTAATTTTGCAGCCATTATTCATAATTAAAACAAATACAAAAGTTCCTTCAATTCCTTAATTGATTTCTTTAGCAAATCTTCAAGTTTTTGGTCAATAAATTGAGTGTTTTATATTGGAAATCAATCGGCCATCATTTGCTACAGGTAATCAATGATTCGTTGGCTATATTTCAGATCTAAAGATGTTTCTATTTGAATCAAATCTGATTTTAAAAGAAGTTTTGAAAGAATTAGGGTTTATTACGTGTTTTGGTCAATTGATGTTCATAATGGTGTTAAACGAGTTTATAATCGATCTTTATGATCAAGAGATGTTCAATTATGTCAAAAACATGTTTTGGGTGAAGCCTAAGTCGATCGATTTCTGGAAAAATGAAGATTAAAGCCGTTTTATGAGTTCTGGACGAAAATAGAGTTAAATTCGTTTTAAGTGCTAAATTCGTTTGAAAAACGAAGTGTAACTTCGTTCAAGCTATTTTCGTTTAAAAGAAGACTAATTTCGTTTGTTAAATCCGTTGGCTAAATTCGTTTTGGAAACGAAGATTAAGTTCGTTTGTTATCAGAAAGCAGTTAAGTTCGTAAGAACAAAACTAAGTTCGTTTGAAGCTAAATTCGTTCGATTCAAAACTAATTTCGTTTGCAAGTCCATTTAAGGTCCCAAATGACTTATATTTCATATGTTAATGAACGATAGGTGTCGGGGATTACTATTAAGCACTGTTAGCTTTTGTTTGCGCGCACATACTACTATCAGGTAAGATACACTACTTTTGTCACGCTGAGGGTGCAACGAAAATGGTTTGTAAACTATAACCTCCAAAACGGTAATGTATAACTCATATGTGGTTGGGTTGATATGGGAGGTACTCGGGGATTAATGATGACGATGTTTATGCCTAAAATGCTTCCCCGTACACATGGTTATGATATGATATGCAATGATGATGATATGCTTAACGATATGATATGATGTGATATGATATAATGAACGGTGGTTAATGACGTGTTGTAATGTTGATATGTGCATGTATATGTGGCTTGTTCATCTAGAACACTAGACTTTTTTAGGTTGCCATGACACGTGCACGTTTTAAGGGCCCTAACGTGAAAAGATGATAGGTGTGGATTAGTTTAGGATTAATGTGGAAACCTAAACTAAATGTGGTAAATGCTCGAGCTAATTAGATGATGAGTGTTATGCATAACCCGTGCCTGGCTGTGGTAATAGGTACGTATAAACCGTGCTCGTATGTGGGAGAGTACGTCGTGCTCGCATGTGGGAGAGTACGTAGTGCCCGTATGTGGGAGGGTACGTTAAAATGGTTGCTCGGGTGGCTCCTTGCAACAAGTCATATGTGGCGAGTAGTTCGGGTGGCCTGATGACCCACCTAATGTTATGAACATAACGTGCTACTCATGGATCGACATTGTCTTTCTTAACGGTAACTTCGGTTACAACTTAACGGTGACCTAGTCACAACCTAATGAGATGAGATGAAATGACGAAATTGATTAGGCACACTTAGGGTCATAGACTCTATGCTTATATGTGATATGGATACGTTATGTGGTGATATAAATGCCTAAATCAAATGACGTAATGTTTTAAAGTGACGTGTTTAATGGATGAAATGTTTTGCTTAAACCTGGTGTTATCTTACTTAGCTTTATAGCTAACACTTGTTTCTTTATATGTGTTGACACCCCTCAGGTTAAGCAGTGAGATGTCGTGTGAAGCTTTGGCGAGAGATGGGTAGATGATCAAGATGGCTTTAGTTTACCCAATAACTTCGCATAGACCTAATGTTAATGATTTCCTTTATGGAACTATTGTAATGACTATGTTATGGTTGCTTTATGTTGGGCAATCTTATGGATTTCTTTTATTACTGATTTGATGCTATTAGTAACACCACTTATGTTTCTCAACTGTTTTCATTGGTTGGGGTTTTTAATAAACTGTTTCCGCTTTATTGACGCCGTTAGGCGAAAATTTTTGGAAATCCATATTTTTACGAAACGGGTGTTACAAGTTGGTATCAGAGAAGTAGTTTAAGTGAACCAAGGCCTATTGACCATAGGGTTTGGACTTAAACTTAAGATGTGCATGCTAGGTATTTGTAGGATGCCTTAGCTTTAACGTAAGATGATATAGGATGGGTTGGGACGAGTGCGAGTGTGATAGGGCTTATGAGATGTTTACGATACGAAGTATGTTTTAGCCTTATCTTTGCGCTTATCGACTCTATCTTTCAGTGGAGGAAAGATGGTTAACACTCGTCAAGGCAACTCACGACGCGATGGAGTTACTGCAAGCATTACCCCACCTGTCCATCCAGGTGCCGGTGCTAGTAATGCTGCCAATGCTGCTGCTGTTGCAGCCAATGCGAATAGAAATCGAGGAAACCCCCAGCAAGTCAATCAGCCAAGCCCATTAGGTCCTATGCCTCCACCTCCCGGCAATCCGCCTAGAGTTAACGAAGCAGTGGTGGAGCAAATCCCTAATGCAGCTGAACTGTATAATCTTGTGCTGACTCTCCAAGCCCAGTTAGCACAGACTCAAGAGCAACTGAACAACGCTCTTGCTGAGAATGCTGAAGGAACTGATGGCAACTACTCAGTGCCATCTCACCACACTGAGCCACCAGTGGATAATGTTGTCGTTCCCCCTGTTAATGTTGATGTGGCTCCTCCTAATATAGTTCAAGCTCCTCGATTTAAGTTCGAAAGTTTCCAGAAGTGTGGAGCTCAGAAATTCAATGGAACACTTAATGCAGTAGGTTGCATGGAATGGCTTGATGATACTGAGATGGTTTTTGAAGCTTGTGATTGTCCTGAGGATAAGAAAGTGTTGTGTGCTAGTAGGATGTTGAAAGAAGGTGCTCGGGACTGGTGGAAGAGCATTACCATTTCGATGACTCCAGCTATGGTATCTGCTATTGCGTGGGCTAACTTCAGACAGAAATTTATTGAAGAGTATATTGGAGTTCATGAGCAGCGCAAAATGGAAAAAGAGTTTCGTGCCTTGACGGCTGAAGTGGGTAAAATCAATGATTATGCTCGTTCCTTTATGGAGAAGATGAAGTTCGTAGGTCACTTATTCCGAACTGATGCAGATCAAGTTGCTTGCTATGTTGATGGTTTGCCTCCGAGTTATCGAGGTATATGCAGGCAACATAAGACTCTAACTGAAGCTATCAAAGAGTCTAAGAAGCTTGATGATGATTTTGCTGCGGATAAGAAAGTGGAAAAGAAAGAGGATGAGAAGAAGTCTGGCAATAAGAGGAGGTTTGGTGGGTCAAATTGTTTTGGTAAGAAGTTCAAGGGATCTTCGTCCTCCGACAAGGGAAAGACAGACAAGGATGGAAAATGGTGTTCTAGCTGCAAGGCTTTTCATTCTGGTTAGTGTTCTGCTAAGACCCGCAGGTGCAATAGGTGTGGAGCACAGGGTCATACTTTTGATGAATGCACTGATAAAGCAAGATGTTATAAGTGTGGAGATTCAAAGCACCGTATTGCCGATTGTCCCCAAATGAAGAAAGATGAGGGAAAGAAAGCGGAAGCTTCCAAAGCCAAAGCCCGTGCTTTCCAGATGACGGCCGAGGAGGCAAAAGACGACGATCAGGTAGTTACTGCTACCCTTATTGTTAACTCAAACCCGCTAATGTGTTATTTGATTCTGGTGCGAACAAATCTTTTGTGTCTACTCTGTTTGCTCCTAAGTTAGACATGACTACTAGTCCTTTACGGTGCCCTATAGAAGTAGAAGTGGCTAATGGTGCAACGTCTATTATTCGGGAAGGTTACTCTGATTGTCCTTTAGAAATAGAGGGTCGTTTGTTTTCTGCTAACCTGTTACCCGCTACCATTCCTAGTTTTGATGTTATACTTGGTATGGATTGGATGTCTAAAAACGATGCTGTCGTCTTATGTGCAAAGAAAATAGTTCGTATCGCTACCCCTGATGGTAAAGGTGTCTGTGTTTATGGTGACAAGAAGCCGGGAAATGTTAAGGTGATCTCGATGATGAAAGCACTTCGTTGTATACGGCAAACTAAGTCACATTTTCTAGCTTATGTCATCGATTCTCGTATCGCGAAGCCTACAGTCTCTGATGTCGAGGTTGTTTCCGAGTTTCCTGATGTTTTCCCTGAAGATCTTCCAGGTCTTCCTCCTGATCGTGAGGTTGAATTTTCTATTGACCTCATTCCTAGTGCTACTCCTGTAGCCAAAGCTCCCTATCGATTAGCTCCGACGGAGATGAAGGAGTTAATGACGCAAATTCAAGAACTTTTAGATAAAGGTTTCATTCGTCCGAGTTCCTCTCCATGGGGTGCTCCTATCCTTTTCGTAAAGAAGAAAGACGGATCCATGCGCATGTGTATCGATTATCGCGAACTGAATAAAAGAACGGTGAAGAATAAATATCCACTCCCTCGCATTGATGATTTGTTCGATCAACTTCAAGGTGCTTCCTGTTTTTCAAAGATTGACTTACGGTCTGGCTATCATCATTTAAAGGTTGAAGAAGAAAGTGTAGCCAAAACAGCGTTCCGAACTCGTTATGGTCACTATGAGTTCCTTGTCATGTCATTCGGTTTGACAAATGCTCCAGCGAAGTTCATGGATTTAATGAACCGTGTCTGTCGACCTTTTTTGGATCATTTCGTTATTGTTTTTATCGACGACATCCTTGTGTATTCAAAGTCGGAAGAGGAACATAGAGAGCATTTGAGAGCTGTCCTTCAAGTCCTCAGAGAGAAAGAGCTATATGCTAAGTTCTCCAAGTGCGAGTTCTGGCTAAAGGAAGTTCATTTCCTCGGCCATGTCGTCTCCTCTGATGGTATAAAGGTAGATCCTTCGAAGATAGAAGCGGTGTCGAAGTGGGAGCAGCCTAAGTCTCCTACTGAAATTAAGAGTTTTCTCGGTTTGGCTGGCTATTATCGACGTTTTATTCAAGATTTCTCGCGCATTGCCAAGCCAATGACTGAATTAACGAAGAAAGGTGTGAAGTTTGTGTGGACCGATGCTCAAGAGAAAGCCTTCACGACGTTGAAGAAGAAGTTGTGTGAAGCTCCGGTTCTAGCTTTACCCGAAGGAACCGATGATTTAGTGGTCTATAGTGACGCATCCATCACGGGGTTAGGGTGTGTATTAATGCAATGAGACAAAGTTATCGCTTACGCCTCTCGACAGCTGAAGCCTCATGAGCGGAACTATCCTACTCATGACCTTGAGCTGGCTGCGGTTGTTTTTGCTCTGAAGTTGTGGCGACATTATCTGTATGGTACAAAGTGTACCCTTTATACGGATCATAAGAGCTTACAGTACGTGTTTACTCAGAAGGACATGAATGTTAGACAACGGCGGTGGATGGAGTTATTAAAGGATTACGATTGTGAAATTAAATATCACCCAGGCAAAGCTAATGTGGTTGCTGATGCCTTAAGCCGCAAAGGATATGCGAAGAGTAGGTTATGTGCAATGATTACGAAGGTTGAGTCGAACTTAATGGAACCTATTCGATTAGCTCAAATTGAAGCGTTGAAGGATGAGAATGTGAAAGAGGAGTCTATTGGAAAAAGAAGAAAAATAGACTTGAAATGGAAGAAAATAGTCGCGGTCTTCGAACTTACAAAGGTAGAATATGGGTTCCTCTATATGGAGGCAATCGTGAGTTAGTGATGGACGAAGCTCACAAGACTAAGTATTCTGTACACCCTGGTGCCACAAAGATGCATGCAGATTTGAAGCCTATTTATTGGTGGCCCAGTATTAAGAACGATGTAATGATGTACGTACAGAAATGTTTGACGTGTGCGAAGGTGAAAGCTGAACATCAAAAGCCTTACGGGAAGTTTCAGCAACTTGAGATCCCTGAGTGGAAATGGGATCACATTACGATGGATTTTGTGACCAAACTTCCGAGGACGCCTCGTGGTCACGATATGATATGGGTTATTGTCGATCGATTAACGAAGAGTGCTCACTTCCTCCCAGTTCGTGAGACTGCCCCTATGGAAAACTTCGCTACGATGTATATTGATGAAGTGGTTACTAAACATGGTGTTCCGTTATCGATTGTGTCTGATCGTGATGCTCACTTTGTTTCCAAATTTTGGAAGAGTTTTCAACGGGAATTTGGTACTCAAGTTCGTTTGAGCACAGCCTATCATCCGCAGACCGATGGGCAAAGTGAAAGGACCATTCAAACGCTCGAAGATATGCTCAGAGCTTGTGTGATGGATTATGGTGGTTCGTGGGATAAACACCTACCTCTTATTGAGTTTGCGTATAACAATAGTTATCATGCGAGCATTGGAATGCCACCGTATGAGATGTTATATGGTAGAAAGTGTCGGACTCCTAGTTGTTGGTTGGAGCCCGGGGAAAAGCAATTTGCTGGACCCGAAGTAGTACAAATTACGGCTGATAAAGTTAATGTTGCAAAGGAAGCCTTGCGTGTTGCTCGTGAAAGGCAAAAGTCATATGCTGATAAGAAAAGGAGGCCGTTTGATTTTAAAGAAGGTGAAATGGTTTTACTCAAGGTGTCGCCTTGGAAAGGTGTGTTACGATTTGGCAAACGTGGAAAGTTAAGCCCTAGATTCATTGGACCTTTTAAGATCATCAAGAAGGTTAATGAACAGGCATTTCAACTGGAATTACCTCCAGAACTACACGCGATTCACAACACATTTCATGTGTGTTATCTACGTAAATGCTATGCAAACGAAGCAGATGTTATTCCACTCGAGGACGTAAGTATAAATCCCAACAGGCAGATTGTTGATGAACCTGTTGCTATAATGGGAAGGAAACAAAAGAAGTTACGACGAAAGACTATTGATCTAGTTCTCATTAAGTGGAAACACAATCACGGCGAAAGTATGACGTGGGAGACCGAGTCCGTAATGCGGGAGACCTATCCCCACCTTTTTGATGCTGAAGTGATTCCGGGGACGGAATCCTCTTAAGGGGGAGGTAATTGTAACATCCCAAAACTTAAACGTATATGTTGACTAACGTCGTTAGGTCAAATTCTAAGTCCGTGATATGTTTATGTGGAAAATATGTGTTTATGTGCCCTATATGGGAGATTTAATTATCTTTAATGAGTGACAATAAAGTAGACTTAATGATGTGTAAAAGGCCTTTGTAGTGTGCGAAAGTGCTTTAGTGTGTTATATGTATCCCCAATAGGTGTTTTCAAGCGAAATTAAGTCAATATGAAGTCCAGGGACCAATTTTGCTAAAGTTGAAAAGTTAAAAACGGGTTTGGCATGGGATTAGCCTAATCTAGGTTAATTTTGCAGCCATTATTCATAATTAAAACAAATACAAAAGTTCCTTCAATTCCTTAATTGATTTCTTTAGCAAATCTTCAAGTTTTTGGTCAATAAATTGAGTGTTTTATATTGGAAATCAATCGGCCATCATTTGCTACAGGTAATCAATGATTCGTTGGCTATATTTCAGATCTAAAGATGTTTCTATTTGAATCAAATCTGATTTTAAAAGAAGTTTTGAAAGAATTAGGGTTTATTACGTGTTTTGGTCAATTGATGTTCATAATGGTGTTAAACGAGTTTATAATCGATCTTTATGATCAAGAGATGTTCAATTATGTCAAAAACATGTTTTGGGTGAAGCCTAAGTCGATCGATTTCTGGAAAAATGAAGATTAAAGCCGTTTTATGAGTTCTGGACGAAAATAGAGTTAAATTCGTTTTAAGTGCTAAATTCGTTTGAAAAACGAAGTGTAACTTCGTTCAAGCTATTTTCGTTTAAAAGAAGACTAATTTCGTTTGTTAAATCCGTTGGCTAAATTCGTTTTGGAAACGAAGATTAAGTTCGTTTGTTATCAGAAAGCAGTTAAGTTCGTAAGAACAAAACTAAGTTCGTTTGAAGCTAAATTCGTTCGATTCAAAACTAATTTCGTTTGCAAGTCCATTTAAGGTCCCAAATGACTTATATTTCATATGTTAATGAACGATAGGTGTCGGGGATTACTATTAAGCACTGTTAGCTTTTGTTTGCGCGCACATACTACTATCAGGTAAGATACACTACTTTTGTCACGCTGAGGGTGCAACGAAAATGGTTTGTAAACTATAACCTCCAAAACGGTAATGTATAACTCATATGTGGTTGGGTTGATATGGGAGGTACTCGGGGATTAATGATGACGATGTTTATGCCTAAAATGCTTCCCCGTACACATGGTTATGATATGATATGCAATGATGATGATATGCTTAACGATATGATATGATGTGATATGATATAATGAACGGTGGTTAATGACGTGTTGTAATGTTGATATGTGCATGTATATGTGGCTTGTTCATCTAGAACACTAGACCTTTTTAGGTTGCCATGACACGTGCACGTTTTAAGGGCCCTAACGTGAAAAGATGATAGGTGTGGATTAGTTTAGGATTAATGTGGAAACCTAAACTAAATGTGGTAAATGCTCGAGCTAATTAGATGATGAGTGTTATGCATAACCCGTGCCTGGCTGTGGTAATAGGTACGTATAAACCGTGCTCGTATGTGGGAGAGTACGTCGTGCTCGCATGTGGGAGAGTACGTAGTGCCCGTATGTGGGAGGGTACGTTAAAATGGTTGCTCGGGTGGCTCCTTGCAACAAGTCATATGTGGCGAGTAGTTCGGGTGGCCTAATGACCCACCTAATGTTATGAACATAACGTGCTACTCATGGATCGACATTGTCTTTCCTTAACGGTAACTTCGGTTACAACTTAACGGTGACCTAGTCACAACCTAATGAGATGAGATGAAATGACGAAATTGATTAGGCACACTTAGGGTCATAGACTCTATGCTTATATGTGATATGGATACGTTATGTGGTGATATAAATGCCTAAATCAAATGACGTAATGTTTTAAAGTGACGTGTTTAATGGATAAAATGTTTTGCTTAAACCTGGTGTTATCTTACTTAGCTTTATAGCTAACACTTGTTTCTTTATATGTGTTGACACCCTCAGGTTAAGCAGTGAGATGTCGTGTGAAGCTTTGGCGAGAGATGGGTAGATGATCAAGATGGCTTTAGTTTACCCAATAACTTCGCATAGACCTAATGTTAATGATTTCCTTTATGGAACTATTGTAATGACTATGTTATGGTTGCTTTATGTTGGGCAATCTTATGGATTTCTTTTATTACTGATTTGATGCTATTAGTAACACCACTTATGTTTCTCAACTGTTTCCATTGGTTGGGGTTTTTAATAAACTGTTTCCGCTTTATTGACGCCGTTAGGCGAAAATTTTTGGAAATCCATATTTTTACGAAATGGGTGTTACAATATGCCTCTATCATTCCGCGTTGACTCTCATATGGATCCTACAGCAGATTCTGTGTTGGAAGTATCAGTTCCAAAGCTCGATATGAGGTTGAGTTTAGACAGTGAAAGGGAATCAGTGAAGGGAAAGAGTGCTGGAGAATATCTTCAAAAGAAGCATTCTAGATTTAACGTACATTCATCAGGATTGCCAAACAAGAGAGGAATTCGAGTTCCGAAGCGTTTGAAAGATTGGTTTTGGTTATTCTATGAGTTGCATAAAGAAAGCTGTGATGTTGCAAGTTCGCATGTGGCTGAAGCATCATGGGAGGATGTGGGGATTTCCAGATTTGATTCTAGATTTGAGCTCTGATGCTTGCTTATATGCACACCATTGTTTGAGGACAAACAATCCTTAAGGGGGTAGTATTGTTACATAATAAATGAATAAGGTGTCTAAGTGATATGTTTGTAATAGTCTAGGGGGTTAGAGTGTCAAATATTGAAAGATGGTTAGTTAGGTCGGTTAGTAATGGCTATATAAGTGTAAATCGGTTCATATGTCAAATATTGAAAGATGGTTAGTTAGGTCGGTTAGTAATGGCTATATAAGTGTAAATCGGTTCATATGAATATCAGCTATGAATATTGATAAACTCTTCTTCTTCTCTGAAATCCTTCTTCTTCGATTCTACTCGTAACATGATGGCTGAGTACAAGGTCTTCGTTCATGGAGTGGGCAAAAATTAATTTTATGATCTTAGTTTTATTTTTGTGAATGTATTGTTTTTTAATGAGTTATGTAATGGCTTTCTTTAATATAATGTTTTTTAGTTTTTTTTTTTTTTTGAAAATTTATGTTTTTTAGTTAATTAAGTGTGTTTTTATTAAATTTTTAGTAATATAAAGTTGAATTAAAAAAAAGTGTAAATTTAAATAAAAGTTGGGTCCTGCACTAGTCCTGTATTGGGTTTGTTTTAAGGGGTATTAATGAGAGACAAGTTTATCACTTTCGATCCAAAGATCTTCCCTGAATATGATTGAATCACCCCTTACCATCTTGCGACTCATAGTAGGAGAAGGAAAAGTTGGAAGGCTAAAACATGATGGGAATGTGATACTAATATGACAATGCTTTTCAAGAGTAATGGTTGAGAATTGCCTCAAAGTAACATATTTTCAGAACATTCCGGGTTTGAAATATTCGTAAGTAGAAAACTTTGGTTAGACTGTTAAAATGTTAATGTATTTCTAGATTAGTCTAGAATTAATCAGTTAGTCAAATCTAGAATTAACTAGGCTTAGTTAGAATTAACTAGTTACATAGTTACTAGAAATCTCTGGATGGATTGTATGGACTTTAAAGTCCACCGACTTTATAGCCCATAAATAGGCACTTGATGTTCCAAATATGGATGTACAAAAAAATCAATCAATAAAGATTGAAATTACCTTCTAAAATCTCATACGAGACTTTCAACATAAGTGTCATACAAAAATCTCCAACCATTAATAATCCCCTCATATATTTAACTAAAACCATCTACAATTCTAACAAGTGGTATCAAGAGCCGTGTTGGGCGTTTATTCAAATACATCATGACTACCGTTGGTGCATACAATATTCCCATCCCCATCTTTGATGGTGACAACTATGATTTTTGGAGTATCTGAATGAAGACATGTTTCCAAGCACAAAGCTTGTGGCATATTGTCGAAATCGGGTTCAAAACTCCAAAAGATGTCGAAACTCTGCCCGCGGATCAACAAGAAAAACACAACAAAAATGTTGTGAGAAATGTTGCTGCTCTAGGCTACATTCAACAAGCCTTGACGCCATCAATTTTTCCACGAATCATGGGAGCTACAACAGCTAAGGAGGCGGAAAACTCTTCAAGAAGAATTTCAAGGAAGTGTCAAGGTGAGATCCGTCAAGCTACTAACTCTAAGGCGAGATTTTGAAAATTTAAAAATGAAAGATTTTGAGACTGTCAAAGATTACTACTCTAGGATCAAAGAGGTAGTAAATCAAATGAGAGCCTATGAAGACTATATAACTGACAAAAGGATCGTTGAAAAAATACTTATAAGTATGCCTGAAAAATATGATCATGTAATTACTGCTATTGAAGAGTCAAAAGATATTGAGACTCTTTCAGTAACAGAACTAATGGGCTCTCTAGAAGCATAAAAACAAAACTGTAATGGAAATGGCCAAAACAATGATACATGAAAAAGGCCTTCCAAATAGTTTCTGGGCAGAAGCTGTATACACAGCCGTATACTTGCTAAATCGATGTCCGACTAAGGCCGTGGAAAATAAGACTCCGATTGAAGCATGGAGTGGAAAGAAACCGTCAGCAAAACATCTACGAGTTTTTGGATGTATTTGCTACATCCATATCCTAAAAGAGAAACGTCACAAGCTCCAAGAAAAATCAGATTAAGGAATATTCTTGGGCTATAGCACACAATCAAAAGGCTACCGAGTCTATAACCTAAAGACCACTAAGCTCGTGATCAGCCGAGATGTAGAGTTTAACGAAGACGCTTCTTGGAATTGGGAGAAAGAAAAAGTTGATAAACAGACATATCTTCTACGAATATCTATGGAGACTCCAGTTCAACAACCACCACAAATTGAGTATTCCGGAGGAGATGAAAGTACAGGCGAAACGAGTCCACCTACACCAACTTCTTCGCCGTCAACATTACCTTTGGCACAAGAGGAGTCAAGTTCAGAGTCAACGCCTGGAAGAGTCAAAACATTAACTGAAGTCTACGAGACTTGCAACTTCACATCTCTAGAACCTGAAAGCTATGAAGCTGCAGCCAAAGATGAAAAATAGGTGACAACTATGAATGAAGAAGTCTAGATGATCGAGAAAAACAACACATGGGAGTTAGTTGATCTTCCCAAAGATAACGAAATCATTGGAGTTAAATGGGTCTACAAAACAAAACTTAACCCCGATGGCTCTATTCAAAAACATAAAGCAAGGCTAGTGGCTAAAGGCTACTCACAACAACCTGGAGTCGACTACAATGAAACTTTCGCACCTGTAGCTCGACTTGATACTATAAGAGCACTTGTGGCGTTAGCAGCTCAAAGAAGATGGAAGATTCATCAACTAGATGTAAAATCAGCCTTTCTAAACGGGTTTCTCGAAGAAGAAATATACGTGGAGCAACCACAAGGATTCGTCAAGAAAGGAAAAGAACATCAGGTCCTAAAGCTAAAGAAAGCTTTATATGGACTTAAACAAGCTCCACGAGCTTGGTATAGTCGTATTGACAGCTACTTCACAAGTTCAGGATTTAGGAGGAGTGAAAGTGAGCCTACGCTCTACATCAAAACCCTAGGTAACTCCGACACTCTCATTCTTTCCTTGTATGTCGATGATCTTATATATACGGGAAACAATGAGAGAATGATACAAGAGTTGAAACAAGATATGATGAAAACGTTCGAGATGAGCGACCTTG
This sequence comes from Erigeron breviscapus, assembly GCA_034093135.1. Taxonomy (NCBI): domain Eukaryota; kingdom Viridiplantae; phylum Streptophyta; class Magnoliopsida; order Asterales; family Asteraceae; genus Erigeron; species Erigeron breviscapus. The sequence goes on from CM067168.1 coordinate 116,882,071, forward strand.
GATTGATGCACTCATTTCTTGGCATCGAAATTAGTCAAGAAAATGAAGGCATCTTCATATGCCAAAAGAAATATACTGAAAACCTCCTGAAAAAATTCAAACTATACGGTTGTAAAACCGTAGCCACACCACTGGTTGCGAATGAAAAGATGAGAAAAGAAGATGGATCTGAGAAGGCGGACGCTTCAAGATTCAGAAGTCTCATTAGAAGTCTACTATATCTAACAGCAACAAGACCAGACATTATGTACGCAACTAGTCTGCTATCCAGGTTCATGCAAAACCCTACACAAATACATTATGGAGTTGCAAAGCGAATATTAAGATACCTGCAAGGTACCATGGACTATGGAATATGGTACAAGCCCACTACAGACTCAAAGCTACAAGGATATACAGATAGTGATTGGGTCGGATTGCTAGATGACATGAAAAGTATTTCTGGATATGTATACATACTTGGATCTGGAGTAATCTCGTGGGCATCTAAAAAGCAAGATACAGTCGCACAATCATCAGCAGAAGCCGAGTACGTTGCAGCCGCAAATGCAGCAAATCAAGCTATATGGCTAAGGAGAATTCTAGAAGATATGGGCAAGAGACAAGATGAAGCTACACAAATATTCTGCGACAACAAGTCTGCAATTGCAATGGCAAAGAACCCCGTATTTCATGGAAGAACAAAACATATCGCCATCAAGTATCACTTTCTACGAGAAGTTTCAGTCAAAAAGGAGATTGAGCTACACTACTGCAGGACTGAAGAACAAGTTGCAGATATTTTCACTAAAGCACTGCCAAGATCAAAGTTCGAGTTCCTACGCAACATGCTCGGAGTAACATCGAAATACATTAAGGAGGAGTGTTAAAATGTTAATGTATTTCTAGATTAGTCTAGAATTAATCAGTTAGTCAAATCTAGAATTAACTAGGCTTAGTTAGAATTAACTAGTTACATAGTTACTAGAAATCTCTGGATGAATTGTATGGACTTTAAAGTGCACCGACTTTATAGCCTATAAATAGGCACTTGATGTTCCAAATATGGATGTACAAAAAAATCATCAATCAATAAAGATTGAAATTACCTTCTAAAATCTCATACGAGACTTTCAACATAAGTGTCATACAAAAATCTCCCTTCCACTAAATAATTAAACCATTAATAATCCCCTCATATATTTAACTAAAACCATCTACAATTCTAACATAGACCCTATGAATCTGAATCCAATTTTTTTTATTTTGTCAAAATAGAAAAACTTTTTTTTTTCACCTTAATTTTTAGACAAAAACACATTTTATTCTCGAATATTATCAAGTACTCCACTATAATAAAATCGATGATTCTGCATGACTATATCGTGGTCCATACTCCACAATCCATACCAACTTTTCATAAAGAATTTTTGACAAACTAGGTATACTGGCAATAGAGCTGTATTTAGGGGTGTTCAAAGTCGGATATCCGAACACATATCCGAAACTTCGGATATCCGACGGATATCCGAAGTAACCATGTGTGAACATATAACTTACGACATAGAAAGCACCGTGCTAAATCCAATTTGGTGTTTCATACTTAAATGATCATATGTTGTATAGTTTTTTTCTTTTAACCAGATAATTAAAGCAGTATACTACATACCAATAAAAATTAATAAAGAAATAAAGTTAAGACAACAGCTCTAAAACGTGAAGCTGTGTTTTTTCTTCATTGTATTGTTTGAATTTCCCATAGCCAATTAAAAGTCATAATCAGTGAACTTATGCTGATGAAAGAACAAGAAATAGTGAAGAAATGAAAAGATGAATAAAAATGAATATACGAAGAAGCATAAATATATAAAGATTAAAGACCTGTATGAATTATAAAGAACAAGAAATAATGAGCATATACAGAGTTTGTGAAATAAATTTGGAAGAGGCAGGTGAAATGTTAGAACATGTTAGTATCATTACTTAAAGGATATTTAAAAACTAATAGAAAAAAATGAAGAATATACTTTTCGGATATTTTCGGATATCCGAAATATCCGAAATTTTCCAAAATCACTATCCGAATCCGAATCCGAAAAATCGGATATCCGAAGTTCGGATATCCGAAATTTCGGATATCCGAGTTTACGGATAAAATCGGATCAGATTTTCGGATTACGGATTCGGATTAGGATAGTTTTGAACACCCCTAGCTGTATTCATGTATACACATGATTTTTGGTGGAATTCAAGTGACTCATATGAGCCCTTGGATCAACAATCATCAATGGCGAAGATCAAAAGGAAACTTACATATGGAAGGGTATCTCTGATCTTCATCTCCGATAGTTCGTCATCTCCGGTAGCGGCGTAAACTCTAGCAAATCAGTTTCGTTTTTCGGTGGATACAATACGGGCGTTGACCTTAAAGAATTATCTAAAGGTATTGTCACCGGACGTATCTAGAAATGGTTTGGATTTAATGGGCGGCGATCCAAGAGATAGTGGTTGTTGGATAAAAGGTATTGTCACTCTGCCCTCGTCATCGCCATCGCAGGCACCGTCGCCGAAAGAGGAGAGAGTAAGAATATGACTGTGTGTCTCTGTGTGTTGGTTGGGGTTGGGGGAGTAAAAAATTGGAGATGATCTAATGATTAGGATTTATCCCCCATATAAATTTTCATGGGTAAATGAACAAACCACACTGGAAATAAGCTTATAATACAATTACACAAACTTATCACCCAAATTAATATTTTTTTTTACCATTAGTGTGAGATTAACTTATTCGGTAATTTACTTATTCAGGAATGGTTTATGTTTATTGAAAATTAATAAGTTCAAAAATTCAAACTTTGACAACCATGTCTTTTAAAATATATAAGATAATTTAAGAGTAATTAGAAATAGTGTAACTTTTAATCATTAAATTTGGGGTTTTTTTTGTCTGTTTAGATTAAACCAGTTGACATGAATCTTTAACTATTTATACATGGGTAAATAACCGTTTTTGAATAATCATTTTTGAATCTTAATCCTTGATTTTAAATTAAAGAATTAGATCCTTCCAACTTTAGTACTTTTGTAACATCCGTGAGTTTTGACCCGTTGACTTTATGTGTAATTTGACTAACAATTTAAGTTAATGAAATAATGGTCGTTTTGTGATTAAATGACAATGTGGTATGGTTGTTGGGTCGATAGTATAACTTAACAGGCGATTAAATGTATAACGTTATGTAATTTGGCTTGAAGGGAGAAACGGGTCGACCCGTGGGTTACCCATGACCCACCAGCCATTTTGACCCAACCCTATCTCCCTTTACCCCCTTTCTCATCCATTCATTCATTTCCCAAACTCCCTATCTCTCTAAATACTTGCAAGGAAGCTCTCACACACACACACACTCTATCTCATTTAATTCTTGCATTTAATTTTGTTCATGGGTTGAATTTGTGTAAGTAACATCATCCTTAATATCATTACTACATCATTCCAAATTTGGGCTTTTCAAAGTGCAAGAAAACCTCATCAACTAGGTCAAATTCGGGTTTGACTTTCTTGGAAATTTTGGTAAGTTAAATCTCACTCACAAGTATCATTTTATGTTAATAGACTTGTTTTTGAACCATTTGTTGGAATTTTGGCCATATTGGAGTTCAAAACATCATTTAATTGAACTAGAATTTGGTAAGTTTTGAAATGGGTCAAAATGAATTAGAACATGATTTTGAGGTTTTGGATCGTTATTATGAAGTGGGTTGGGTTTGATTATATGTATATATGTATATTTAGGTCCAAAAACGAGTTGGAAAGGTTCCTTGGTCAATTTTGGGGGTCAAAAATGAGTTATGGGTTAGTTTTGGGGTGTTTGGGTCGTGTTTAGTTTAGTTTGTTCATGCTGGTGTGCCCAGATTTTTGACCACCGTCCCGCACGCCCAGGACCACCGTTCCACACTGTGGTCTGGATTTGTGAGTTTCACCGTCTTGCACACCGTAAAACAGAGGTGCCCACCGTCTTGCCACCGTAAAGCTTTTCTAGCTTTTCTAGGCCACCGTCTGACACTGTGGCTTAGATTTTTAGTTTTTCTGTTTAAAACTAGTTAGGGTACTTTTGTCCTTGGGTCGTGTCGGGCTTTCACTTGGGTCATCTCTTAGCTTCTCTAATGACCTTATTGAGTCCCGGTCGTCGGGCAACGTCTTAAGTCGCTGTTAGAAACCTAACTAAAGTATAATCAAATTGTAATGTGTATGTGATATATATTTATAGGTTTTGAAACACGTGGAGCTCGTTGAACGTTTATAATCTCATCTTAACTCGATATTATCCGTTTTTGCCAATCAAGGTGAGTTCCGTAGCTCCCTACTCCTTTGAGATTCGGGCTGAAAGTGTACAAACGTGTGTTTACTGCTTTGTCGGTTGATTGTTTGATTTGAATGTTGGACTGATGAGTTAGTTTATAAGTTTGATTTGATTTGGTTATGTTTATTAAGTAATTATTATCATTAGGGTAGACGTACATACATGGAAGTCGGTTTTGCATTCAATGAGTTTTAGATGTGGTGGGAAGGTTGCGGGTGACCCTATACATAAGCATCTAGGACTCGAAGAAAGTAGAATCCTCCAAAAATGTATGTACGTATAGTATAGTGTAATTGTAATTGATGGTTTATGATTGATGAATTGTGATTGGTGACTTATGACTAATGAGATTGAGATGATGATTGATGACTTGTGTTTTTGCAATTGATGCATATATGATTGAGTTAGGCATGCATATGTGTGAACATTGTATATCCTCTTGATGTGGATACCGGCATCCAAGTGTATAGATGTATACACTTCATGATGGATGTTGAAGACATGACCCCGAGTATATAGACATATATATCTCGATGATTTTGAGATGCCGCCTTGTTCATTGTGATGACAGGCGAGTATCGTTGCATAGGTGACTTGAAGCTCACATATACGATATGCATTATGACTGTTTATGCATTTAGCACTTACATTGATATTTACATCATTTGTGCTCGTTTATTACACGCTTACTTGTTTGTGTAATCTTGATTGTGGACGATATTGTGTTACTTAGAGGCTCACTGTAAGTCATGTCTCGCCTCTACTTGTATATTGTGACTATTGACGATGGTTCCTTATGAACCATTACTACGAACTCACCAACCTTGTGTTGACTATGCTTAGTACACTTTTCAGGTAATCAGGTTAATCCAGGGCGTGGAGTTTGATTGTTTGCTTGCTGTTGAACCCGGGCTTTGGACTTATATGGATCAAGGATTCATTTGCCTTCTTTTGCATTATACTTAGGATCGTTAGCCATCTTTTGATGTTCTTTTGTAAACTTTGATGGTGACTTGCTCCTTATGTATTTTGTACTTGTTATTCGTATTGTATGGATTCACTGAATCTTTTATTTGCATTTAGTTCATGTCCTACGGTAATCCCACCTTGTGCTATATGATTTCCGTAATATTTCGAGCCTCGGCTTGGGGTGTTAAAGAATGGTGGCCCATGCGTGGTCGTAGAGAATTAGGCGGTTTGATCTAGACTACGGCTTAAATTAAAACTCTTCATATAGCATGCATGGTTAGGAAATTCGTGTGCAATGTGAATTATGTGAATCCCCGTGTGAGTTCGTAGTTAAGACCACTTGTGTGATAATTTGAATTCAACGAAAGGAATGTGGAATGTGGTTAATATGGTTTGTTGTTGTTATTGGTTGGAGCTAATTTGATGATTTAGGGCAAAATGAAGTTATGCCATTAACTTAGTATAATATTGTGGCAACCCTAAAAGAACCCGATTAACTCTTTTTTGGTCACCCAACATTATAACAAGTTAATGACATCGTGGATTGCGCACGTGTGGCCTAAAGTATAATAAGGAACCGATATGCTTAATGGAAGTTGATTAGGTGGAGGGTTAGTCATTGGTACACCCTGTATACATACCCGGTCAATAACTAGAGAGCATATCGAATTCGGATTATACTTGAGTCATTCGTGTTAGTTGTTTAAATGCATGATGTATTGAGCATGATTACTTGAGTTAATGATAGACAATTGTAATGAATTTGACATGATGATATGCTAAGTAACAATCCCATAGGATTCTAGCACTCTTGCCTTAGCATAATGATATGAAATGAGTATGTGGTATCGGTATGAGAGCATTGACTACTTGTGTGACTAACATGTGAGCATTTGAGACTAACTCTCGGGTCAACGTGTCACTTGTTTTATAGAAATGGTGAGACCAAGGAGAGCCGGAACGAACTATAGGGCTGAACCGGAAGAACCTCAACCGGAAGCTCAACCGGAGGTACAAGGAGGTAGGGGCCGTGGTAGGGGCCGTGGTAGAGGCCGTGGTAGGGGCCGTGGTAGGGGTCGTGGTAGCTCCTGAGCCAAACTTGGCTGAGGTAATTGCCAAACTTGGCTGAGGGCCGTGGTAGGGGCCGTGGTAGGGGCCGTGGTAGGGGCCGTGGTAGGGGCCGTGGTAGGGGCCGTGGCTCAACCGGAAGCTCAACCAGAAGTGCAAGGAGGTAGGGGCCGTGGTAGGGGCCGTGGTAGGGGCCGTGGTAGGGGCCGTAGTAGAGGTCGTGGTAGGGGCCGGGGTAGGGGTCGTAGTGCAAGCCGTGGTAGGGGCCGTGGTAGGGGCCGTGGTAGAGGTCGTGGTAGGGGCCGTGGTAGGGGTCGTGGTGGAGCTCCTGAGCCAAACTTGGCCGAGGTAGGGGCCGTGGTAGGGGCCGTGGTAGGGGCCGTGGTAGGGGTCGTGGTAGGGGCCGGAAGGGGTCGTGGTGAGGGAGCCGTGGGAGAGGTCGTGGTAGGGGCCGTGGTAGGGGTCGTGGTGGAGCTCCTGAGCCAAACTTAGGGGCCGTGGTAGGGGCCATGGAAGAGGTCGTGGTAGGGGCCGTGGTAGGGGTCGTGGTGGAGCTCCTGAGCCAAACTTGGCCGAGGTAAGGGCCGTGGTAGGGGCCGTGGTAGGGGCCGTGGTAGGGGCCGTGGTAGGGGCCGTGGTAGGGGCCGTGGTAGGGGCCGTGGTAGGGGCCGTGGTAGGGGCCGTGGTAGGGGCCGTGGTAGGGGCCGTGGTAGGGGCCGTGGTAGGGGCCGTGGTAGGGGCCGTGGTAGGGGCCGTGGTAGGGGCCGTGGTAGGGGCCGTGGTAGGGGCCGTGGTAGGGGCCGTGGTAGGGGCCGTGGTAGGGGCCGTGGTAGGGGCCGTGGTAGGGGCCGTGGTAGGGGCCGTGGTAGGGGCCGTGGTAGGGGCCGTGGTAGGGGCCGTGGTAGGGGCCGTGGTAGGGGCCGTGGTAGGGGCCGTGGTAGGGGCCGTGGTAGGGGCCGTGGTAGGGGCCGTGGTAGGGGCCGTGGTAGGGGCCGTGGTAGGGGCCGTGGTAGGGGCCGTGGTAGGGGCCGTGGTAGGGGCCGTGGTAGGGGCCGTGGTAGAGGCCGAGGTAGGGGCCGTGGTAGGGGCCGTGGGAGAGGTCGTGGTAGGGGCCGTGGTAGGGGTCGTGGTGGAGCTCCTGAGCCAAACTTGGCCGAGGTAAGGGCCGTGGTAGGGGCCGTGGTAGGGGCCGTGGTAGGGGCCGTGGTAGGGGCCGTGGTAGGGGCCGTGGTAGGGGCCGTGGTAGGGGCCGTGGTAGGGGCCGTGGTAGGGGCCGTGGTAGGGGCCGTGGTAGGGGCCGTGGTAGGGGCCGTGGTAGGGGCCGTGGTAGGGGCCGTGGTAGGGGCCGTGGTAGGGGCCGTGGCTCAACCGGAAGCTCAACCAGAAGTGCAAGGAGGTAGGGGCCGTGGTAGGGGCCATGGTAGAGGTCGTGGTAGGGGCCGTGGCAGGGGTCGTGGTAGGGGCCGGTGGTAGGGGTCGTGGTGGAGCTCCTGAGCCAAACTTGGCCGAGGTAGGGGCCGTGGTAGGGGCCGTGGTAGGGGCCGTGGTAGGGGCCGTGGTAGGGGCCGGGAAGGGGTCGTGGTGAGGAGCCGAGGTAGGGGCCGTGGTAGAGGCCGAGGTAGGGGCCGTGGTAGGGGCCGTGGGAGAGGTCGTGGTAGGGGCCGTGGTAGGGGTCGTGGTGGAGCTCCTGAGCCAAACTTGGCCGAGGTAAGGGCCGTGGCTCAACCGGAAGCTCAACCAGAAGTGCAAGGAGGTAGGGGCCGTGGTAGGGGCCATGGTAGAGGTCGTGGTAGGGGCCGTGGCAGGGGTCGTGGTAGGGGCCGGTGGTAGGGGTCGTGGTGGAGCTCCTGAGCCAAACTTGGCCGAGGTAGGGGCCGTGGTAGGGGCCGTGGTAGGGGCCGTGGTAGGGGCCGTGGTAGGGGCCGGGAAGGGGTCGTGGTGAGGAGCCGAGGTAGGGGCCGTGGTAGGGGCCGTGGTAGGGGCCGTGGTAGGGGCCGTGGTAGGGGCCGTGGTAGGGAGCCGATTACAAGAGCTACGTTAGACGATTTCAAGAGTTGTCTACCCTTATTCCTCATTTGGTTGATTCCGAGTCGCGGGCCATCGAAAAAATTTTGTTGGGCTTGAATCCTCAAGTCCGATCTTATGTAAACTCTAACATGCCTACTTCTTTGGCCGATGCGGTTAACCGAGCCGGTAGTGTGACTGAAGACTTGTTGAGGAGCGGTGTTTTGAGTAACTCAATAAACAAGAGAAAGGAAGTGGGAGAGTCAAGTGGGACGAAGAAAATGGGACGGTTTGACCCCAAAAATGCAAATAGGGGTAGAGTGATGGCGGCGGTGGAACCGGCTAGGAAGGCTTATGCAGGACCCCATCCTTTATGTGGAAGGTGCATCAAACACCACCCCGCGAACGTTCAATGTGGGGCGTGTTTTAATTGTAACCAAACGGGGCACATATCCAAAAATTGTAGGGCTCCGAGAACGGGCCCAATGAATGTGGCTCCTATTCAAGCCGTTCCTCCCCAAGGTAATCAACGAAGGGGTGAGTGTTTTGAATGTGGTAGTCGTACCCACTACCGCAACAATTGTCCTCGATGGGTGGGACAACAAGTTCAAGTAGCCGTTCACCCCAACCAACTTCAAATGGTCGGGCCTAATCAGAACCGGGGACAACAAGGTCATCAAGTGCAACCCCGCGGCCGAGCCTTTGTGGTCAATGCAAATGAAGCCCGCAATGATCCCAACGTGGTGGCAGGTACCTTTCTTCTTAATGGTCACTATGCAACAGTTTTATTTGATTCCGGAGCCGATTATAGCCTCGTGTCCTCTAACTTTGTTCCTTTGATTTATGTGCATCCTTGTGCTCTAAACTATGTGATTGACATTGAAATGGTAAATGGGTCACTAACTAAACTTAGTCAAATAATACGTGATTGTGTCTTGGCCCTAGACGATGTTGAATTCTTCATAGACCTTATCCCTTTCGATATTGGAAGTTTTGATGTCATTGTGGGTATGGATTGGTTGACGGCGGTAAATGCGACTATTGATTATGGCGAGAGAGTTGTTAAGATACCTTTGTCTAACGGTCAAATTCTTAGAGTTCAAGGCGAAATCTCCGATTCCTCTAATTCTAAAGTCTTTAGTGCTACCGTCACAAAGGTAGAATTGAAGACCGTTCCTATTGTTTGTGAATTTCCCGATGTTTTTCCGGATGACTTACCGGGATTACCTCCAACTCGTGAACTTGACTTTCGTATTAATCTTATCCCCGAAGCCGCGCCCGTAGCAAAAGCTCCGTATAGACTAGCTCTAACCGAAATGCAAGAGTTACAAACTCAACTCAAGGAACTCCAAGAGAAGGGTTTCATTCGCCCTAGTCAATCTCCTTGGGGTGCTCCTGTTCTCTTCGTCAAAAAGAAAGACGGGTCCTTTAGAATGTGTATCGACTACCGGGAATTAAACAAGCTCACAGTGAAGAACCGGTACCCCCTCCCTAGAATCGATGACTTATTTGATCAACTTCAAGGTGCTAAGCACTTCTCTAAAATCGATCTTCACTCGGGTTATCATCAACTCCGGGTACATGAAGATGATATCCCCAAGACGGCTTTTCGCACAAGGTATGGTCATTTTGAATTCACCGTGATGCCTTTTGGGTTGACTAATGCACCGGCGGTGTTCATGGACTTGATGAACCGGGTGTGTCAACCATACTTAGACAAGTTTGTCATTGTGTTCATTGATGACATACTTGTATACTCGAAGACAAAGGAGGAGCATGTTGAGCACTTGCGTGAGGTGCTTGAACTACTAAGGAAGGAGAAATTGTATGCTAAATTCTCCAAGTGTGAGTTTTGGTTGGAAGAGGTCCACTTTCTTGGTCACGTAGTGAGCAAGGATGGTATTCACGTGGACCCAAGCAAGATTGAAGCAGTCAAGAATTGGAGAAGACCCGAAACGCCATCCGAGATCCGTCAATTCCTTGGATTGGCGGGCTACTATAGAAGATTCATTGAAAATTTCTCCCGTATTGCACAACCACTCACTCTCTTGACTCAAAAGGAGAGAAACTTTGAATGGGGCGAAAGACAAGAAAACGCCTTCCAAACTCTTAAAGATATGCTATGTGACGCTCCTATTTTGACGCTACCGGATGGAATTGAAGATTTTGTTGTTTATTGTGATGCCTCGGGACAAGGTTTGGGTTGTGTTCTTATGCAAAGGGGTAAAGTCATTGCTTATGCCTCTCGTCAATTGAAGGTGCATGAGAAGAACTACCCGACCCATGATTTGGAATTGGGAGCGGTTGTGTTTGCTTTGAAGTGTTGGAGACATTATCTCAATGGCACCAAATGTGTGATTTATACCGACCACAAAAGTCTTCAACACATCTTTAACTATAGTGAATTGAATATGAGGCAAAGGCGTTGGCTTAAACTATTTAGTGATTATGATTGTGACATCCGTTATCATCCGGGCAAGGCAAATGTAGTAGCCGATGCCTTGAGTAGAAAGGAGAGAGTGAAGCCAAGACGGGCTAGAGCTATGAGCCTCACGGTGGGGCCAAATATTCGTGACCGGATCATTGAAGCCCAAATTCAAGCCACCCTACCGGAAAACTTTGGAAATGAGAACCTAGATGGCATGGAACAACAATTTGACAGAAAGAGTGATAATGGGCTATACTTGGTTGAAAGACTTTGGGTTCCTATTTTCGGTAACTTAAGAACACTTATTATGAATGAAGCTCATCAATCGCCTTATTCGGTCCATCCCGGGTTGGATAAGATGTACTTTGATTTGAAAAACTTGTATTGGTGGTCGGGCATGAAGCGTGATGTGGCTAAGTATGTGAGTGAGTGTCTTACTTGCTTACAAGTGAAAGCCGATCACAAGAAGCCACCCGGATTGTTGGTACAACCGGTGATGCCCGAATGGAAGTGGGAACATATTGCAATGGACTTCATTACTAAACTACCGAAGACGAGAAGCGGTCGTGACACGATTTGGGTGATAGTAGATCGGTTAACGAAGTCGGCTCACTTTTTAGCCATTCGAGAAACCGATAAATTTGACACTTTGGCTCGTTTGTACATCAAGGAAGTAATATCTAAGCATGGAGTGCCGATTTCTATCATTTCAGATAGAGATGCCCGTTTCAAATCAAACTTTTGGGAAGCTTTTCAAAAAGCAATGGGTACTCGACTCGACATGAGCACGGCGTTTCATCCTCAAACGGATGGACAAACCGAGAGAACCATTCAAACCCTTGAAGACATGTTGAGGGCTTGTGCAATTGATTTTGGTGGAAGTTGGCAAGACCATTTGCCACTGGTCGAGTTCTCGTACAACAATAGCTACCACGCCACCATTCAAATGGCGCCCTTTAGAGCATTGTATGGTAGAGTATGTCGTTCTCCTCTAGCTTGGGCGGAAATTGGTGAGAGTCAACTCATCGGGCCGGAAATTGTAGTTGAAACGACAAAAGTGATTTCTCAAATTAAGGAGAAGTTGCAATTGGCCCGTGAACGTCAAAAGAAGTATGCCGATGTGAGGCGGAGACCGTTAGAGTTTGAAATTGGTGATTATGTACTTTTGAAAGTGTCACCTTGGAAAGGTGTTGTACGTTTTGTGAAGCGGGGTAAACTTGGGCCAAGGTATATTGGTCCTTTCAAGATTCTTGAACGGATTGGAAAGGTTGCTTATCGATTAGAATTACCACAAAAGATTAGCGGCGTACATGATGTGTTTCATATTTGCAACCTACACAGGTGTTTGGCGGCCCCTACGCATCATGTGCCCATGGATGAGATTAGAGTGGATTCGAGCCTAAATTTTATTGAAGAACCGGTAGAGATTTTGGACCGTGAAGTCAAGAAGCTCAAGAACAAGCGTTACACGATTGTTAAGGTTAGATGGGATGCTAGACGTGGAGCCGAGTTCATTTGGGAGCGAGAGGACCATATGAAGTCAAAGTATCCGCATTTATTTAGTAATTAGTGTTTTGTTGAATTTCGGGACAAAATTCTTTCAACGGGGGAATAATGTAACATCCGTGAGTTTTGACCCGTTGACTTTATGTGTAATTTGACTAACAATTTAAGTTAATGAAATAATTGGGTCGTTTTGTGATTAAATGACAATGTGGTATGGTTGTTGGGTCGATAGTATAACTTAACAGGCGATTAAATGTATAACGTTATGTAATTTGGCTTGAAGGGAGAAACGGGTCGACCCGTGGGTTACCCATGACCCACCAGCCATTTTGACCCAACATTATCTCCCTTTACCCCCTTTCTCATCCATTCATTCATTTTCCCAAACTCCCTATCTCTCTAAATACTTGCAAGGAAGCTCTCTCACACACACACTCTCTATCTCATTTATTTCTTGCATTTAATTTTGTTCTTGGGTTGAATTTGTGTAAGTAACATCATCCTTAATATCATTACTACATCATTCCAAATTTGGGCTTTTCAAAGTGCAAGAAAACCTCATCAACTAGGTCAAATTCGGGTTTGACTTTCTTGGAAATTTTGGTAAGTTAAATCTCACTCACAAGTATCATTTTATGTTAATAGACTTGTTTTTGAACCATTTGTTGGAATTTTGGCCATATTGGAGTTCAAAACATCATTTAATTGAACTAGAATTTGGTAAGTTTTGAAATGGGTCAAAATGAATTAGAACATGATTTTGAGGTTTTGGATCGTTGTTATGAAGTGGGTTGGGTTTGATTATATGTATATATGTATATTTAGGTCCAAAAACGAGTTGGAAAGGTTCCTTGGTCGATTTTGGGTGTCAAAAATGAGTTATGGGTTAGTTTTGGGGTGTTTGGGTCGTGTTTAGTTTAGTTTGTTCATGCTGGTGTGCCCAGATTTTTGACCACCGTCCCGCACGCCCAGGACCACCGTTCCACACTGTGGTCTGGATTTGTGAGTTTCACCGTCTTGTCACCGTAAAGCTTTTCTAGCTTTTCTAGGCCACCGTCTGACACTGTGGCTTAGATTTTCAGTTTTTCTGTTTAAAACTAGTTAGGGTACTTTTGTCCTTGGGTCGTGTCGGGCTTTCACTTGGGTCATCTCTTAGCTTCTCTAATGACCTTATTGAGTCCCGGTCGTCGGGCAACGTCTTAAGTCGCTGTTAGAAACCTAACTAAAGTATAATCAAATTGTAATGTGTATGTGATATATATTTATAGGTTTTGAAACACGTGGAGCTCGTCTGACACTGTGGCTTAGATTTTCAGTTTTTCTGTTTAAAACTAGTTAGGGTACTTTTGTCCTTGGGTCGTGTCGGGCTTTCACTTGGGTCATCTCTTAGCTTCTCTAATGACCTTATTGAGTCCCGGTCGTCGGGCAACGTCTTAAGTCGCTGTTAGAAACCTAACTAAAGTATAATCAAATTGTAATGTGTATGTGATATATATTTATAGGTTTTGAAACACGTGGAGCTCGTTGAACGTTTATAATCTCATCTTAACTCGATATTATCCGTTTTTGCCAATCAAGGTGAGTTCCGTAGCTCCCTACTCCTTTGAGATTCGGGCTGAAAGTGTACAAACGTGTGTTTACTGCTTTGTCGGTTGATTGTTTGATTTGAATGTTGGACTGATGAGTTGGTTTATAAGTTTGATTTGATTTGGTTATGTTTATTAAGTAATTATTATCATTAGGGTAGACGTACATACATGGAAGTCGGTTTTGCCTTCAATGAGTTTTAGATGTGGTGGGAAGGCTGTGGGTGACCCTATACATAAGCATCTAGGACTCAAAGAAAGTAGAATCCTCCTATATGTATGTACGTATAGTATAGTGTAATTGTGATTGATGGTTTATGATTGATGAATTGTGATTGGTGACTTATGACTAATGAGATTGAAATTGATGATTGATGACTTGTGTTTTTGCAATTGATGCATATATGATTGAGTTAGCATGCATATGTGTTAACATTGTATATCCTCTTGATGTGGATACCGGCATCCAAGTGTATAGATGTATACACTTCATGATGGATGTTGAGGACATGACCCCGAGTATATAGACATATATATCTCGATGATTTTGAGATGCCGCCTTGTTCATTGTGATGACAGGCGAGTATCGTTGCATAGGTGACTTGAAGCTCACACATACGATATGCATTATGACTGTTTATGCATTTAGCACTTACATTGATATTTACATCATTTGTGCTCGTTTATTACACGCTTACTTGTTTGTGTAATCTTGATTGTGGACGATATTGTGTTACTTAGAGGCTCACTGTAAGTCATGTCTCGCCTCTACTTGTATATTGTGACTATTGACGATGGTTCCTTATGGACCATTACTACGAACTCATCAACCTTGTGTTGACTATGCTTAGTACACTTTTCAGGTAATCAGGTTAACTCAGGGCGTGGAGTTTGATTGTTTGCTTGCTGTTGAACCCGGGCTTTGGACTTATATGGATCAAGGATTTTTTTTCATTTGCCTTCTTTTGCATTATACTTAGGATCGTTAGCCATCTTTTGATGTTCTTTTGTAAACTTTGATGGTGACTTGCTCCTTATGTATTTTGTACTTGTTATCGTATTGTATGGATTCACTGAATCTTTTATTTGCATTTAGTTCATGTCTTACGGTAATCCCACTTTGTGCTATATGATTTCCGTAATATTTCGAGCCTCGGCTTGGGGTGTTACAACTTTACCCCTCAAGTTGGTATAACTTGAAGATATCTCTACCCTTTATACACTATGTATGAATATCCAATATTATATTAGTTAATTGCAGTGGCGGAGCCAGGATTTTAATCATGGGGTCGCCGAATAGTTTTCATAATACTAATAAGTGTAAAACTAAACTACAAAATTCAATTACTCTAGTCTGGGGTTGTCAATTACCTTAAAATTGATTAAATACTTAGAAATAATACTAGAAATATAGAATTTTATAGAAATTGTGGGGTTGTCATGGCCATCTGTGGTCACCACGTAGCTCTCCACTGGTTAATTGTCAAAAACTAAAGAAATAATAGAAGCCAACAGTAGGTCCCATTAGAGATAAATAGTTTGATATAATCATCCAAAAAGTAGCAGTGTACAATTAACCCCATCATGTGCACAAAATCGACAGTTGTTGAGATTTCTTTGACCTAGTAAAACACTTGTACTCACATGCATATTTAGCTTGTAAACTTTCCAAGTAAATTGTTTTTTACACGTTGCCACCTTAAATTTATCAAATCGAGGAAATTCTTTACAAATATAAATAATAATAAAAATTTGACAGCAAAAAAGAAAAGAAAAGGGGAAGAGATCTTGTAAGATACGTAAAACCCTGCAAACCAAACTGACATCCACACATGACCACCCCCATCTCTCTCCATCACTCTCTTCCTTTTGTACTACACTTCTTTGCCCCTCACACGTTGCTTCTTGTACCTTTTGCTCTACAACTTGTACCTTTTCCATCACTTTATTATTTATGTACAATGTACAATGAGACATTCAATTACTTGGGAAATGATATACAACAATATTTTGTCATCTACAACAAAACAATGCATGCATTATACAGTTGTATTATGTACCGTATAATAGGTACATTTGTTGTATATGGTTAAAAAATATTGTAGATTTATCATTTCCCATTACTTAACTATACATGCTAGTATATCTTTTGATAATAATGTTGTAAAATTTGTGGTTATACAGTATAATTATCATGCATATAAATGATTACACATGTTTGTAGATATTTTTTCGGATTTAATTTTATCATTTAATTTTAAAGTTATCTAACATCTAACTCAAATAAATTATTATTAACTTAGAACAAACAACCACTAATATCTGGCATAAAAAATTGTAACTTTAAGGCATTTCTTATTTATCAAATTTGAAGCTATGATCCAGTATTACTCAACGTAATTCGCTGTTAAACAAAACATAATGTAATTTGTAAATTGGCCTTAAATAAACTATTGAACATCATGTGTGTCTCATTAGAAGAAAATGTATTCTATGAACTACTCATGAGATACTATAAACAATATGAAGAAAAATATGAAGTGTTTCTTCATACAAAAAAAAAAAGGAGAAAAAACATACTTGTATTATGTATACATATGGATCAAGGATTAAATATAAGATCCCCACATTTGCATTTCCAACACATGGGTTTGTAGTTTGAGATATCATCACCCCTTGAATAATATAGGCTTTTAGAGGTTGTACCCAATGCTTGTTGAGTTATTCTGATGAATTTTTTAGGTACAATTGGGACTTGAACTGCCTCACAATGGCCACAATTTCTACAATACCTCTTCTCACATCTTGGTGGTCTTGATCCAATTAAAAGACTTCTTTCCATCTACATCAAAGTTCATTCAAATTATTCATTCACATAAAGTTAAATGAAGATACACTTTGACTTCTTAAAGTTGGACATCTTTTTTTTTTTTTTGAAGGCACAGATTTAGACATCATAAATTCCAACTTTTAATATTCAACATCTTATACTTTTTTTCACTAAAATGAGTAATATATGAAGCGATGACTCTCATTATTTTAAAAAGAAGATTAAAATGTTTATGTTCAAGGATGCCCATTTTACATGTGACCATTTTTTGTTTAAACTTTTTAAGTTAAAAGGTAGAGTAAATTACAAATTTGGTCCCTGTCGTGGGTCAAAAATTACCGTTTTCGTCCCTACCTTTCATATATTACCGTTTTGGTCCAAAAAACTTTGGTCCGTCAACGCTTTTAGTCCAATTCTCTAAACGGACGTTAAACACCCATCACGTGATCTGCACGTGATGGGTATTTTAGTCTTTTCATTAGCACAAGGACGAAAACGGTAATTTTTGATCCACTACAGGGACCAAAACTGTAATTTACTCTTATTTTATTTTTCGTTTTCAATCAATATCTATATCTATCAGTATATAAATCTATATCCATATAAATATTTCTATGTTCTTATTTCTTTTCCAAAATTCTTCAAATCTCTTTTATCTTCAAACAATTGGGGATAAACATTTATGCACAGTTTATTATTATTGTTTAAATATTTCTGGATTCCATCTTAGGGTATGTTTTAGGTGTCAATGTGCATATTTTTGGATTCCTCTTTTATATAGTCTTTTGAAGTCCTTATATATATATATAGTCACATGTCCACTTTATGCCGATATTATGACAATTAAGATTCGATTTTGTACATAATCCGATTTGACTAGATCATAATTTAACTTTGACCAAGAAACCTTAATTTTTACCTTGACCAGAAACCCTAATTTTGACTTTGTCAAATCTTAAATCAATTTTGACCACCAAAAATCCAAATTAAACCCAAATACCCTAAAAACCTAATTTTGACAAAAAATATCATTTGAATCTGCCGTTGACCGGCGTTGACCAACTTTGACCGACGAAGACACGACTCCCAAAACTAGATCCAAACACAATTCCAAACTGAAATCGATTTTAGAAGCCAAAAATGTATATTTCGGTCGGTTTGGCCGGCGTTGACTGACCCAAATCCAAGGACAAATCTAGATCCGGTTACAAGGATGAAGTTACAGCACGATTTCAAAGTCACACACACGAATACATCTCGGATCTAGGCTAGATCTAACCGAAAACAACCAAAAAATCACCTTTATTCCCGTTTGTTTTAATATTTCGGTTTGTATATACATCAACAAGAACCAAAAATCAAATAACATCAATCTTACCAAGAATAAAGATTTCGGACCAAAAGGTTTCGGATTTAGAGGATTTCGGACTCATTGTTTCCGGATTTCATGGATTTCGGTTCATTATTCTCGGATTCAGAGATATCGGGCATAAACATACACTTACACACTTAGACAACCGAAATACATATATATTTATGAAAAGATTTCGGATCTTAAAGGTTTTTGGCTCAAACATCTCGGATCTAAAGGATTTCGCATATATACATATACATATACTCATATACAACCGAAAACATATGTATTTTGTCAAAGAATTCGGATTTAAAGATATATATACTCAAACACAATCCGAAAATATATATATATGAGCAAATCTCAAGAAAAACGGGTTTAAATACATATATTTGTAAAGATTTTCGGATCTATATATATATATATATACATAGCCGAGATTTATAAGAAAATATGAAAGAAGATTCGTGATTTTGATGATCAACAATCAATACTTACCCAAATGTAAAAGAATAAGAAGAAAAGATGAAGAATTATGAAGGTAGATGGTGGTTTGTGGCGGCGGCCGGCCGGAATATAGTGGTGGTTGGCGGCGGCCGGTTGGTGGTTGATGGTGGTTGTTCTTGGCCGAAATTAGAGAGAAAAAGGGGAAGGGGGCGGCTGCCAAAGAGAGGGAGGAGGGAGGAGTGTGAGAAATGAGATTAGGGTTAGGTTTATTTTTGTTTTTATACCCCCTTTTCGTGGGTCAAAAATTACAATTTTGGTCCCTGTCGTGGGTCAAAAATTACCGTTTTCGTCCCTGTGCTAATGAAAAGACTAAAATACTCATCACGTGCAGATCACGTGATGGGTGTTTAACGTCCGTTTAGAAAATTGGACCAAAAGCGTTGACGGACCAAAGTTTTTTGGACCAAAACGGTAATATATGAAAGGTAGGGACGAAAACGGTAATTTTTGACCCACGACAGGGACCAAATTTGTAATTTACTCTAAAAGGTATTATATGAAGTTTTTTTACTATTTGTCGGTCCAAAAAGTATGGGGTTGACTAAAACAAGAATTATTGCCATTTCTTCTTAAAATAATCAAACAAATCTTTTTATGCATACACGTCATTCATATAATACATTTAGAAACTAAACCCACTTAATTATACTTATATTAGTGATTTACATGTAGGGAAACATTTGTAGGTTAATTTGTAAAATGAGATAACATTTGGCAATGTTTTAACAACCGGTATGATATATTAGTTGAACTTGTGGAGTGTAGACCGATCAGGTGCTAGTTAACCGACATGTTCGAACCAGTAGTTAAAAATTATAAAACATTTCTCATAAAACAAAATATAGCCACATAATGCAAGGATGTAGACAAAAACTTTTGGATATCACCCGTTTCTAAATTTCAGCCTTTTATATAAAATTCAACCATTGGTAACTTGTGATGTTCATAAGAAAGGTAGTGACACAAAGTGATTGATGTTAAATCGTCACTAGGTAGTAAAATCAATACTATATTTGACATGAAGTATAAAATATGGTTCTTTTGACTGTTTGAGGTCATAGGATTTAACTATTTTCCACTTAAAAAATGTGACAGTTTGCGGAGAAAGTTGTTTAGATTATTATATTATACTACGAGTACATTATTATAAAAACGCATAAAATTTGCATAAAATTTAGTACAAATTGTTTAATGCTAAAGCTTAAATCGGTTTCAAATATTTATCATAGGACTTTTCATTAAAACTAAAAGAATGAAACTATAAAGCTCTTTGACTTTTGTGGTCCAAATGTGCTAGCTTTATACTTAATTTTTTTGATATAAAATACTCTTTTTCTGAAACAAGTCTGCTGGTTGAAACTTGCAAGTAAAAAGAAGACATCAATATTTGAGACGAATTACCCTTTTTTTCAAAATTTAATAATATCTTATGTAATACAGTATCTTTGATCAAAAATTAAGAATAAAGAGTATACCTGTTAGACTTTTGAGGTTAAATCTGCTAATTTTGAACTTTTATACTGTATTTTACTGCTAAATTTACATCTTCTAGAGAAAGTTTATTAACTAAACTATATTTTATATTATATAAACTACTAAAACTGATTGGCATTACTCTTAGTTTGACTATATAACTGCAACACAATTTTGCAATTAGAAATCCATGAGTTTGACTAGAGAATTATAACTAGCAGAGAGACAGAATATGCTTTAATTGAAGTCTCACCCGAGTATAGTTGTCAATTAGCTTTGAACTTGACCCACCTGAAATCACATTGAAACAAATTAAGCCACTTTATATTATAATGACCACATTATATATACACACAAACATATGTATATAGAACCAAAGGAAGAAGAAAAGAGCAAGTATGTGTAATGTGTGTTACGGTGTGAAGTTTTGTAAGGAAATTAGTGAAAAATGAAGGTGACCCACAAACCTTGAGGCATAAATCTTGAATGGGATGAAGTTAAAATCAAGAAAAATATTAAAAAAGCAGTTGAGAATTGAAAAGTAAGTGAAAAATAGCAAGTTTGAAAGAATCCCATTTGAAGAAAGTTGGGAGGAAAGTGAGAAAGAGAGAGAAAGAAGGATAAATATGAAATATGATTATGAAAGAGGTAAAAAAGAAGAATAGTAGTAGTAATAGAAGAAGAGGGGTGATGGGTAACAGAAATCAGAATCTTTTCTTGATTTCATTCTCATTCACTGTAAGTAGGTATGTATGTGTGTGAGAGTGGGTAATGCTTATGCAGATGGTGATGCAAGACAGAAAGAAAGGAAAGCAAACATATGGTGACCCTCCTGAAAAGAGAGAGACTCCTCATCAACCTTGTTTTATAGCTCACACCCTCCTACACAAACTCTCATTAATAGGGTCTTTTAGACATGTTTTGTAATAAATATTCCTAATCATAATCATAATGCATTCTTATGTTTGACTTCAGAAATTATGTAGATATTGTTTTCTAAAGTTTATCAACCAACTTTTGGTTTCCCAACCAGTAATTTAGTAATCCGACCAGACTATTTGCAGCGACTGCTGTCGCTGCAAATAGTCGTGTACGTTATCCGTACACTGTTGACTATGACAGTCAACAGTGTCTTTTTGTCCATATTCGACTATTTGCAGCGACAGTCGCTGCAAATAGTCGGACGACCGTACACTGTTGACTATGACTGTTGACTGTCATAGTCAACAGTACAGTTTTGTCTTATCCACTATTTGCAGCGACTGTCGCTGCAAATAGTCCAATAAGGACAAAACTGCATAGTACTTTTATGTTATATATGTATACGAATTCGGAACTAACAACTTCGCTTTCATTTTCATTCTATCTCTCGCTTTCCTCTGCTTTCATTTTCATTCTATCTCAATTCTCTCGCTATCATTTTCGTTCTATCTCAATTCACCAGGTTATATATATATACATATAGGGGGATGGGAATATAAGGCTGTTAGGTACCTAAGCATAGGTGTGGAACACTCACATATTATTTTTTTTAATCCATAAAATTCATGGGGGCATGTGATTTAATTAAAATTCAACAAATATTAAAAAATTAGTATGTGAGGGGTTCCACACCTAAGCTTAGGTGTCGGACAGCCTTATATTCACTTTTCCCATATATATATATATATATATATATATATATATATATATAGAGGGCAGTTATTGTGAGAACCATTAAAAGGTCGAGAACTGCGAGAACTAATCTGATCCACTCAAATATGTAAATCAATGGTTGATATTCTGCAGTGGCATTTGTGTAAATAAGGATCAAAATTAAAGGCTGGAACATGTGTTAAGGGCATTATCGGAATAAAAAAGTCGAGTATTAAGGGGAAAAAAAATAATTAATCAAAACAATATCCCCCGATTGTTACAAACCGAAATCTGTGCCCCAAAAATACTCCTTGTATAACTCATAAAACCTTCTATGAAGATTCAATCCAATCCTAAAATTAAAAACTAAATCAGCAATTGAAGCTAAAAATCCATGGTATTTGTGTTTTCAACTAAGAATCAGGGATTTACTAAGAGTATATTTCAAGTATACATACAGGATTATCATATGATGAGGAGAAAAAAAGGTATTTTTTTTAACCTAAAAAAATTTCTTGTTCGAATCATGTGTTCAATTCATCTGGTTTTATAACTAATTTCGAATCATGTGTTTTTAATAGTAAGTTTGATTCATGGATTTCATATTTTTCTTGTTTTTTCATTGTTAAGAGCAATTCGCAGGAGTGTTAGAGTAAAAGTGTTGAAATTGTTTAGCAATTTCACCAACAAAAAGGAAATAGCGGTTGATTTGACTGATCCTTCAAATGATTCCGATGAAGGTATACCTGAACCATTATGTATTTAGTGTTAAATAAGTTGTTTTGTTTAGTAATTAGGAGATGTTTGTCGGATGGTGTAAACTTTGTTCAGTTTAGGGTCACATGTGTTCGACATAGAAAATATGAAATATGGGTTTAAAAATTAAAAACATATGAAATTTATGGCGTGTGTGTGATAAAACACAAAAGAACCTGTAATTTTAGTTATTGAATAATTAGGCTAAATGTAGTTTACTGGTGATATTAGTTTGGACACATGTATCTTGTGTGGTTTTTTAGTTATTGAATATATGGATGGAGTTAAAACTGTGTTAGTTTTTAGTAGCTTGATTATACTGTGGTTGGAGGGCATAATATTTGTCTTATTTAGATGTAGTAAACAGGTGATAATGGGTTAGACACATGTGATAACGTATCATTTTTTTTTGCGATTCGACACATGTTTCTGTATCGTGTGCACGTGTGTTTGCAAAACTTTGTCTGTTGTTTTATCTTGTATATGATTCGGGCGACGTCTTCTAAAGTGGTACAAATGTGTTGTGACTAATTACGTATTAGGCTGCGATTTTAACATGTGTATTGTATGGTGGAATAATAATATATGTTGTGACAATGGCGTTTATCATGTTCGTTTTATGTTAGACCAAACAACTGTGTTCTACTAATGTATCCCCATATACGGGATTGTCATATTAATTTGTTTGCCTTTGGTATGTTGTATATGCGTATGGTCCACATGTTAACCGAGATATTTGATAATTATTAAATGCTTGACATGTGTGTGGCAATGTGAACAGATACACTAGAATTACGACTGAGTGAAAATGTTAATAAAGGAATTAAACGGGAACAAGGCCAATCAGTAGAACAAAAAAGAGGCAAAGGGATTAAAAGGAAAGAAAGCGGACCGGTGGATGAAAATAAGGGCAGGTGAAGTAAAAGGAAACAAGTTGGTGGAAATCTGAAGGATAGGAATATGATGGTTGGAGATGAACAAACCATAAAAAAGTCACCAAGGCTCAAAACGATTGTTAGCAAGGTCAAGAACAGTTTGAAGGAACAAGGTCATAAGGAGGCAGGGAAGACAAAAGTGTCAGACGGTAGCGAAGAAAAATCACCCTACACTCAGAATTAGGACATCTCTTAATTCATTGTGTCATGCACCTCATGGCTTAAGTACCACCCAGCAGATATGTATTATTGAGATGGGATTTGGTAAGATGTTAGCATTTGACATAAACGAACTCCCACCCAAGCTAGCTTATCATGTTTTGACCTGATTTGATGATAAAAGACTGGTAATAAAAGTAGGTGAGAGATTGATAGAAGTACGTCACAAGTGGTACACGAAATGTCAAGAATACCTTTGGGGGGGATGGGGGGTGAAGTTTCAATCTGTGGAAGGTGAAACCCATGATGGATTTGTTGTTGATGCGTGGAAACAACAAAACGGGGTAAAGATGTTACTGTTGTCATAGTGAAGCTTCAATCTGTGGAAGGTGAAACCCGTGATAGGTCGGCGTACACTTGTTTATTACATTAAAACTATCAGAACACATGTTTTTATATGTGCATGTGTTTGTGGGTTCGGTGTACACGTGTATGGTTCGGTGTACACATATGTGAGTCGGTGTACACATATGTTTGTAAAATAGTTTCACTTGTTTCAGTGATATACAATGAGTATTACGACTTTACATATGAGGATTAGATGTAAATCACACTTTAGATATGTGTAGTCTGTTAACATATTAATGAGTGCACATGTTTCATGTTTACACACACACGTCTTTGTAGATTGCGGATTTGGTATACTTATATGGTGCCATGTGTGTATCGATGTACAATTGTAGAACATCTGTGTCAAATTGATGTACATTAACTAATAGATAATAAGAATAAAAGGAATAAAGACTTGGGTGACTTATAAGTATGCATGTGTACTATCCAAATGGATAGTAACAAGTTGTAATGAGTGAAAAAAATATCAAAGTCTTGTGTAGGCGTAAAGAAATTACAAGCAACTCGAAAAACTTATACAGTGAAACATGAAAAATAATTGTGGATTAAACCAAATTCGTGAACTAAAACAATTAACGATATAGCAGGATAGCATTCATGAATTAAAAAGACTTAGATTGAAGGTGCATCTATGGTTGATCCTTGTTTTGCCCATTTTGCTGCAACCGGGGCTTCAGCTTCGCCTTTTTTCTTGACCTCACAGTTGCGTATGTCATGGCTATCTTGGATCTCTTTACAATATTTACACATACGCATTAGGCGTTTACGTTTCTTGACATGTTTCTCACATGGATCGACAAATCTTTTGCCACTATTGCTTCCTGAACCTTTGCTGTTAACATTATTGGGAGCAAACACGTCACATTTACCAGGAAGTATTACACTTAGCAGGTCCATGAAATTTGTTCATCATCTATTGCATGATCAGATCTAGGAAAAGCAGAAAGGGTCAACTCTGATAGTTTATTAACCTTATCAATAAAAGATGCAAACATCACAAGATCATGTCTTAGCCTACTTAAACACAACTTGATGCCTGAAATCGCTTGGCTACCAATCTGGTCTACCTCAGCCTGCTATGGATCCATCGTCCCTATTTCTAATAACCTAATAACCACAAAACAACAATGGGATATTTGGAATAAGAAGATATTTTAAAAAGATCAGTCCACAAAACAACAGGTTTATACTGTTCGGGAAGTTTATACTGTTTGTGAACATTACCTGGTGTCCAAAAACGGGTCCCTTTTGGTGTTTCATGACATTTCGCTACTACTATTTGAATCAGAAAGAAGTAAAATCCTGATTTAATACACAACAAAATTGGTATATATATATATAAGAAAGCAAATTCAATTGAATTAACAAATCTAGCAGAAACCACATCGGGCACATATATGGTTGCTTAAGATTCTACCTCTAACTATGAGGCTGAATTATTTTAAAAAAAAATAAATATACACATGTGTTTTTCACATTTGAATCTAACATAGTTGTGATAAGAACTTGGATTATAATCAATAAAAATGCATGGAAATGATTAGAATAGCCTTAATTTAGTGACATATTTGGATTGTAAAATGAAATCACCTGTTTATATGCTACAAGATTAAAATCGAGAAAGTATAATAATATACAAACTAAAATAAAAAACAAATTTTAAAATAGATGAATAATGAAAACCTTCAATCATCTCATGACTCTAACCACCAACAATTGATTCATATATTGAATCCAAGCTATCCATTTCCTTCGTACGAATGATGATATCATTATTATAATCCATTTTGACCTCTTTTTGAAGAAAACCGAATTAGAATTCTCTGGTACATCCTTTTGATTACTAGACGAATTCATGGATATAAAAAGGGGAATTCTTTTTGGAATTGTTATTTTTGATAACTGCATGCGAATAAAAGGGGTTATGTTGAACGATTCAGGAGGAGTATTTTATTCCCTTTTAGTAATTAATATAATTGTATTTATAAATTGACCATATTATCCCTATACCTTTTAATTAAAAACTAGTTCTCGCATTTTTTGCGACCACCGCCACCACGACTTACACATGTGTAAGTTAACTTACACATGTGTAAGTGAAACTCAAATT
The DNA here is from genome assembly GCA_034093135.1 of Erigeron breviscapus. NCBI lineage: Eukaryota > Viridiplantae > Streptophyta > Magnoliopsida > Asterales > Asteraceae > Erigeron > Erigeron breviscapus. Next base: position 116,908,145 of record CM067168.1, read on the forward strand.
AAGCTGGACTCAATTTATCCCACACCTATATATCGTACTTATAATATAGATATGTTTATTAGGTTAGTATCCATACGTACTTATAATATAGATATGTTTATTAATATTATTGATATTTATATATATGTATATATGTTTCAGATGGATTCTTTTGAGAATATATGGGGAGAAAATTTTGAGTTTCACTTAGAAGAACCTGATGAAGAATTTGAGATCCCGGAGGTGGCCCCTCATTTTGACTACGACGCTAGCGATTTCTACACCGAGGAGGTATAATTAAATGATGACATTAACGTTTAAATGGAAAATAAAGTTTAATAATGAGTTTTCTTTGTTTCGGGCACACTTTACTATTTTAGGTGTTCGTTTCACACGAAGAAGTGTTCAACTGGGCCCAAAGAATAGCAAATGAGCTTGGTTATGTCTTAATCAAACGACGAACAAATTCCAACTCAGCTGGTGTCAAAAATAAAGTGACCATAGTCTGTAATCTTGCTGGGCAAAAAGATAAAAGGTCAACTGGGCTCGTTAAAAAGACACTAAAATGTGAGTGCCCCTTTAGATTGGACGGCCGTTTGACAAGAGATGGTGGTTGGAGGGTCACCGTTATAGACGAGAGACATAATCACTATCCAGCTAATAATCTGCAGGGTTACGCGTATGCAAGAAGGTTGAGTGAAGCTGAGAGATCATTTGTGGAAACGGAAGTGGCTCGCGGTACAGAGCCCCATAATATTGTAAAGCGGTTGAAAGAAGAATTTCCAGGAAACTTGACCCGCAATGATGACATTTACAATTTTCAAAAAGCGTTACGGAAGAAAGCGGCCAAAAACATGGGGACACTCCAATGCAGGTTACATATATAAAATATACATATTCTTTTATTTATTTACTATGATAGAGTATCTGAAACGACCTACGTACGCCATTTTGTTCCCGGCGCAGGTTATGTTCAGTTTGCTAAAGGAGCATAAATACTTGTATTATTATACCACAAATAGTGTATCTGGTCGGTTGGAGAATCTGTTTTTTATACATCCGACATCATTGGAGTTGTGGCGTGCATTTCCTTGGGTTATCCAAATAGACGCCACGTACAAAACCAAATTGTACAACATGCCGTTGGTCGAGATTGTCGGTGTGACTTCATCAAATAAGACCTTCAGCATATCATACGCGTTTATCACAAGTGAACATGAGCATAATTATAGATGGGTGTTGGAGTGTTTGAAGTCGACCCTAGGTGAAGGGTTTGTTGTACGCGTCGTACTCACGGACAGGGATGTGGCCCTCATGAAACATGCAAAACTGTTATGCCAGAAGCATACCATTTACTTTGTAGAGTCCACATATGGAGGAACATCGAGAAATATGGCATGCTATCATTCAAAGCGGCAGGGAAATGGCGGCCTTTTTACGGATGGTGAAAAAAACTTTATGAATCGCGTACACTAGAAGTGTACACCCAAAATGAAAAAGATTTAAAAGAGAAGATGGGAAAAGATTTAGACAGTATGTGAAGTGCACATGAACTTTTTTTGTTTTTTTGGTAAATCACATATATCCACACGTCCTAACTCAATGTTAAATTTACAGAGGTTTACAAGTACCTGCAGAAGGAGTGGCTTTCCCCGTACAAGGAAAAGTTTGTGTCTTTTTGAGTCGATCAACATCTCAACTACCGTAACTACACTACCAACAGAGTTGAGGCTTAGCATTCACTCCTGAAGTCCGAGTTGCGGGGGAGATGTACATTTCACAGAATAATTGAATGTGTTAATTCTATCCTCATCGGACAAGTTACAGAAATCAAGGGACAACTGGAGGAGAGCAAGATTTATAGAGCTGGTAAACACAACTACCCATGTTTGAAAGACATGCTTTGTGTTGTATCTGTGACAGCTCTGGATATTATGGTTGACGAAATTGATCGATTAAAAAATAAGATGGGTAAAGACTGCAGAAAGTGCGGGTGTAAGGTTCGGATTAGTTGTGGGCTACCATGTGCTTGTCAACTAGCTTCGTACATGCATTACAGTAAGTATATCTGAATATACTTAATTGATGTGGTTTTTTTAAATGCAAACAAATTATACTTACTTTTAAAAAATGTAGGCAAACGTGTTGAGGTGTATAAGATAAATGACTTTTGGAAAAAGCTAGACTTAACACCGTCGACGTGCCTACCAGACAATGATCATCGAAAAGACTCCGACGATGACGAATATATCGACGATTTAGTAGAGGATGTTAAGGTACAGATGAAGCAACAACCGAAGCCCCAGAGGAAAAACTGGATATCAAAAATAAAAGACATCGTCTATCCGGGGAGAACCAAATCAAGGACCCTTCCGTTATAAAAAATAAACGTGGAAGACCAATCGGGTCAAAGAAAAAAATGCCTCAAGTACGTGCAATCATAATTCGAAGTATAATTAATTGATTTCTTATATGTAAGTGCACCCTATTTGTTAGTATATTTCGAAGTTTAGTTAAATGATTTATTATTTGTTGCAGGTGGCCGACATTAACATAACGGCGGCAAATACAACACCTCCCGGTCCTCAAAAATCCAAGTCGGTGCAATTTTCCCGACCGACTTTTCAGGATACCCAGTCCATGGGGGCGTTTTCCGATCGTTTTTCGCAGCCGTCATTCTTTGCAGAGGGCCAGTATGGGAAACACAGTGAATACGTGAGCACACAATCACGTTTCCCAGACACTGCAAGTTTCTTCGACGAACCTGAAAGCCAACCACAATGGCCTCAAAGTGGGAGACACAGTGAATATGTGGGCACCGAATCACGTTTCCCAGACACTGCAAGTTTCTTCGATGAACCTCAAAGCCAACCACAATGGCCTCAAAGTGGGAGACACAGTGAATATGTGGGCACCGAGTCACGTTCCTCGGACACTACAAATTTATTCGACTACCCTAATAACCAACCACAGTGGCCTCAAAGTGGCAGACAGAGTGAGTATGTGGTCAACGAATCACGTTTCCCAGACACACAAAGTTTTTTCGGCGACCCTGATAACCAAACGCAAGGAGAAATGTCCAACCTTGTTGATCAAATCTTTGGGGGACCACAGACACACAACTTCTTTGAGACGGAGTCAACATCGTCTGACATGAGAACATACCTAAACCAACTCCCAGTTGTGTTTCAACCTTACGTCGCCGGGATCAAAAATGTTGACCCTGATAGTAACTATGGATTTCGCGCACTGGCTGTTGCTTTGGGTCTACCTGAGAAAGAATTTGAGTGGATTCATGAACAAATGCTAGAGGAGTATGTGTCCAACCCAACATATTATAAGAAAGCATTCGCCCGTGAAAGGCCACTGGTACATACTTTGCTGCAATTGTCTTATCCCCGTGGTGGTCGCCCAGAGGACTACTGGATGATGATTCCCTATTGCGCTATGCTTCTGTTGCTGGGTCAAAAATCGACCAAGTATAATTTGTTCAGAAATAGTTGAAGTTCAGTGAAGATATTTGTACAGAATTCTGAACCTCTTCAGAATTAAGTTCACTGAAGCTTCACTTCAGTTTCTGATCAGCCAAACTGAAAGCATTCATTCTGAAGTCAAAGACTGAAGACTGAAGAAAGAGAATCATCTTAGAAGCAGAAACCAGAGAAGATTCTACCTGATAGAAGACTGAAGCATCTCAATGTAAAGTACTTACAACACTTTACACTGATTACGAGGAAGCCTTTTTACTTTACCAACCTTTACCCAGTTAATAGCTTTATCTATTAACAAGTACAAGGTATAGTAAAAGGTTGGGAATAAAGTGTGAATTATCACATCAAATGACTTTCACACTTAACCTTAAAAGTACGCATATTAAGGAATTGACATTAATTCCTTAAATGCTCCCAACCATATTTGTACGGCTTGGTCCACATCAGCTTGAACCTTGCCTATAAATATAAAGGCTTCTCACAACTTGCAAATCGCTTGAAACTTTGGCATTGCAACTTGTGAGATATACTCTAAGTAATTCTTACGAGTATTTCCAAGTTATTAGATCACTTGTATTTCTAGGTTGTTTAGATATTTACACTTTTGTGTTTATCTTTGTTCCGCAACAACCTTTGTATTTGTTTATATCAATAAATCAAATACATTGAAAAAGTACATCGTGTCTCAATGCTACATACTTGATCTATACATATTATTTATATAGTTTCAGCAATTATTGTTTCTTGTCATTTACTTTAAGTCAATTACTTTATTGTTTATATCCTTATCTGGATCGCATTCTGAACTGGTCTATTTCCAGAATAGAATTGCTTGCCAGTCGGGTTTAACCATCATATTTGGGACTCATAATTGGTATCAGAGCAGATAGGTTGAATTACTTTAATTCTATAACCTTTGATCTGTAAAGATGGTTGATCAAGTAATCAATGAGGTCCTAACCCTACCCCTAATGGTACTAACCCACCCCCTGTTATTAACGATAATATACCACTACATAATGTGCATGTACACTTTCCAAACAATCCTGTTCCCAAGTTTGATGGGAACAGTGAAAACTTTATAACATGGAAAGCATGCATGCTCAAATATATAGCTGGTGTTGAAAGACATTTGACTGACATTTTAAAAGAAGGACCCTTTGTTCCCATGAATGCTTCTACTGTTGTCAGAAATGCCGATGGGACTCCTAGGATGTCACCTAAAGAGAAGGATCATTGGTCTGAAGAAGATCATAGGCTGGTAGACCTTGATAACAAGCTGCAAAATATGATCTTGAAAACTCAAAGTTAATATGGGAGGAACTAATGACACAGTTTGAAGGCACTTCTGAAACAATTGTCACAAGAAAAGTTGCTTTAAATAAAAGATATGAGTCTTTTTTTGCTATCCCTGGTGAAACTTTAACACAAACCTACATCAGATTTACTAATCTGGTGAATCAACTGAAAGCCTTGGGAGTAACTAAAGACAAAGAAATTTTGTTAGAAAAGTTTTGTGATATTTTACCTTCAAAATGGGAAATTTTGATTTTGGTCTTAAGACAAGGAAAAACCTTGCACAGTCACACTCTTGCTTCCTTATATGGAGCCTTCAGATACACTGAAGAGAATAAAGCTGAAAGAGCTGTGGCTGAGCAAGATGCCAAAAATCATGCTTCTACCAGTTCAGTCATGGTTCAGTATTCTGAGCCACATGGGACTGCTCTACTATCTTCTGAGAGTGATCATTCTGACTAGATGAAGAAGATGGTTTCTGAAATGTTAAAAACTGGTATTTCTGATAATGTTACTCATGGTTGTGATGAGGATGACAATGATGATCTGGTTGCCATGCTGGCTAAAACGTTCAATCGTTTTAAGGCCAAATCTAATCGATCTGGCAAACCATTTGCTTCCAGCGCTTCTATTGATAAGTCTAATCTTGAATGCTTTAAGTGTGGCAAGAAATGACATTTCATGAAGGAATGCAGATCTAGTCAACCTTCATCGTCACAATCTGCATCTAACCACTCTATTTTTTAGAAATCTGATGATAGCTATAAGGCTAAATACAAGAAGTTGAAAGCCCATATAGCTCTCATGGCACAAGATAACTCAAGCAATAATGGTTGTATGATTGCCAAAACTGAAAAATGGGAAGAGTCTGATGAATCGTCTGATGATGAGGAAGAAGTTAGGGACATGTGTTATGAAACCCTGCTGGAGGAATATAGGGTGCAAGAGGGGCCCTCAATAACATTTGGGAATGTTGGAAATGGACAACTGAGGGATATGGTGTTATGAATAATGGACAAGTCAAATTCACACGTGTTGCATATGTGAATGGTTTGAAATATAACCTGATCAGTGTCAGTCAATTGTGTGATGATGGCTTCAAGGTTTTATTCGATATTTCACAAGGCACCATATTCAAAAGGGATTGAAAGTCTATCAGATGGATGTTAAAAGTGCATTTTTGAATGGTGAATTGGAAGAAGTTGTGTATGTTTATCAGCAACCAGGATTCATCAATGAAGAAAAACCTCACTGGGTGTACAGACTAAACAAAGCATTATATGGTATGAGACAAGCACCTAGAGCCTGGTATGATACTCTTACTAAACATCTTCTGAAAAATGGTTTTAAAAGGGGTGCAATAGATAACACTTGTTCATTTTACATGATAAAAGTGATATCTTACTTGTACAAATTTATGTTGATGATATTGTGTTTGGGTCTACAAATGACAAAATGTGTAAGAAGTTTTCTGAAATTATGTCTTCTGAGTATGAAATGAGTATGATGGGTGAACTGACATATTTCTTGGGTTTACAAGTGAAACAAACCAGTGATGGTATTTTTATAAACCAAGAAAAATATGTCAGGGATTTATTAAAGAAATATCAATTTGATTCAGTCTCATGAAAAGATACTCCTATTTCTGCACCATTAACTTTGGACTCAGATCCCAATGGAAAACAAGTAGATCCCACAAAATATCGTGGTATGGTGGGATCACTTATGTACTTAACTGCTAGTAGACCTGACATAATGTTTGCAACATGCTTTTGTGCAAGATTTCAGTCTGATCCCAGAGAAGCACACTCAAATGCTGTAAAAAGGATTTTCAGATACCTTAAAGGTGTCCCCAGACTTGGTCTTTGGTATCCCAAAGGCTCAAGTCTAGATCTAATGGGTTATTCAGATTCTGATCATGCAGGTTGTAAAATAGATAGAAAAAGTACCACAGGTGGTTGTCATTTCCTAGGTGGCAAATTGGTTAGTTGGACAAGCAAGAAGCAGACTGCAGTGTCACTCTCCACAGCTGAAGCTGAATACATTTCTGCAGCAAGTTGTTACGCTCAGATCTTATGGATGAAGAACCAACTAACTGATTATGGTGTTAAGTATACAAGAACTCCAATCTTTTGTGATAACACCAGTGCAAGTTCCATCTCTCACAATCCTGTCATGCACTCCAAAACCAAGCATATCGACCTCAGGTATCATTTTATTAGAGATCACATTATTAAAGGTGATATTGAACTTCATTTCATTCCCACTGATAAACAACTCGCTGATGTTTTTACAAAACCCTTGGATGTCAAAACGTTTAAACATCTCATCAGTGAGCTAGGTGTGCTAAATCCTGTATAGCATCACCTCAGGGGGAAGTGTCAAATATTTTTGTTTAAAAGAATTTTTCTCTAAGGGGGAACTTTGCTTTCTGAAAAATATTTTGACTGAAATGCCTCAGAATTTCTTAAATGATTTCAGAATTGTTGTATAAACTGAGATGGTTCAGATTCCTTAAATCTGATCATGCTCAGATTTTGTTGTGTAATTTCTGAAATGATTCAGTCCTTTATAATGTCTTTTGGATACTTGGTCGTTGTGTGAACACGTGACAGTTACTGTATAACGTTTGAATAAAGATACCTTTTTGCTGACGTGTCACACAAGTTACGCCATAAATGTAAAAGTAATGATCACTTTTTATTAATGAAAGTTGAAAAGTTTTCCAAAATGTGGGCCCTAACCGTCTTTGCATTAAATGCGGACGTGTAACCCAAAATTATTTCGGATTTCAAACCCGATCAAAATTGATTTCGATTAAAATAAAATTTCTTTTATGGGTTTGAATTTCAAAATTACTTTCATTTTATTTATTTTGGAAAAACCCTTTGTATTCCATCATAAATATAAATACCATTTTCGAAAACAATTCCTTCATTTACTCATCTTTACATTTACTCTCAATCATCATTCTCTCTCATTCTTCCTTCTTCAAAATTCCAAAACCCTAAATCATCATCATTTTCAGTTTTCCCTTGTAGAAATTATGGCTAAAGTTTCCCAAGCCAAATCTCTTATAGCTTTCGAATACAAACCAACTAAAGTAGTCAAGGCTAGTGCGTCATGGCCAAAAGGGTTCGATCCATCGACCCTTCGGTTCAATATGAACAATTTTGTGGCCGCACTAAATGCCAAACATAAAACATTAATGGGGAGGATAAATAAGTTCCTTGAAGAATCCTCTCTTCATTATGCCTTGACTGCTGATCCTCAAGTATTGTATCATAGATACTTACTTGAATTCTGGTATACTGCTACATTGAGCAAGGATGAAAAATCCATTGCTTTTTCTTTAAAAGAAGGCACTAAGCAGTGTATCATTTCACTTGATGGGTTCCGGGAGGCCCTTCATTTGAACTACCTTCCATCTCCTTCAGCCTATGCAAAAAGGCTTAAGGGAGTTAACTTCAGGGAGGTACTGCATGCCATTGGGTCACAATGACATGGTTGATGCAGAGCACAATCTGAAAACATCTGGGCACATATTTTTGTCTGGATCTGGGCACAATCTGAAAAGAAGTCCACATATCTCATTTCCCAGATTCTTGAGCATCTGCTTCATGAATATTCTTGGAGATGCGTATCATGTCGAGGGATCAGAGTCTTCAGCGATAGAGTTCTGCAAGGATATTTCAAAGGCATCAACTTCAGAACCTGAACCAAAAATTTCTGCTGCAATGACTCAGGTAATCAATAAAACTGAACCAGCATGACCGGCTGGCTCAGAAAGGTCACTGAGCGGGTCACAAAAGAATGTGAGACCCATTGGTGCACCTGGTGGTAAATTATTGAAGTTGTTTAAAACCTCAACAACTTCATCTACCCAACCACCACTCCCCTCTTCCACTGACCAACCTGAGGACCTCCCAAAAGGTCCCTCAAGGTCTCCAAAGGGCGTATTAAAACATCAAAAATTTAAGAAATCGTCCTCACTGCCCAAGGACATTAGTGCCGAAGCTCACCGTTCTGGATCTTCCCAACGAGATTCAGAAGAAGGTCAAATGGGAAACCCACAAGCAGCCATCTCCAAAACTTCTTTAGGAGGAGATGGTGAAGAAAATAAAAGTGTGTCAGCCCAGCACACTGTAGAGTCCGTGTCTGCACGTGCACCCCCTGAAACTTCACATATTTTACACTCTTCTGATGCACGAATTGATGAAGTCTTTAATGTGACACTGTTAGAAATATAAATGTAGTAGTTGATTTGTTTCCTTGTTATATATTTGTACTTAGAATGTAAATGTCTAAGTATGGAAGGGGGCTTAGTGTAAATTAGTCATATGTATATAAACCCCCTCCATAATGAACTTTGTAACCTTTTACCCCATAATGCTAACCAATCTTCCCTGATATCTCTGCTTTCTCTCTCTACTTTATCTCTCTAGAAACCGCCATTGACACACACTAAAACACACACAAAAGCTCAAATTCTACTCTTTACATTTGGTATCAGAGCACAATCAGAGTTGCTGAACGATCCACAAGTTCAATTAAGGCTTATTTTGTGCTTATTTTCTGGAATTTGAGTTTGTTACTGAAATAGCCATTTGCCGAGATTACTGTTTGAGTAATTTCTGCAAAATTAGTGTGTTTTTTGTTGAAATTTGTTCACCGATCGATTAGTTGTAAGTATAACATCATTCTGTATCGATTTTAGATTTCAATTTCATCATTTGATTACATTTTGTGAAAACTCGGCAAATGAAGGTTTCAGTGGGATTTGATTCTGATTGAAATTAGTTGTTATTTTGTTCGAGGATTTGTTCGCAATCATTTTCTGAGAATTTTGATATAAATTTCAAGTTGTAACTCTCAAAAATGAAGAAGATATCAATGATTTTCAGAAACCTCGGCGTTTAAGTGTTTGGCTGAACGAAGAAGAAGACTAGTAACCGACTATTTTGTCGTGTAGTGATTACTCGTGTTTGCGGAGGTTTTTGGCTAGGGTTAATCTTACTTGTACTATTTGCAGAGATTTTATCTCGGCAAATACGTGATTCAGTAAATTCTTGCTAAGGACTGGAGCTACTTGTACTATTTGCAGAGTTTTTTGCTCGGCAAATAGCTGTTTGAAGAAATTTTTGTTAAGTATTGGTGCTCATTGTTCTATTTGCAGAGATTTTATCTCGGCAAATAGGTGTTTCAACGAGAGTTGGTTAAGTGTGGTGCTCATTGTTTTGTTTGCAGAGATTTATTCTCGGCAAATACGTTTGTTGACTGAATTTGGTTAAGGGTTGATTCTACTTACACTATTTGCAGAGATTTTATCTCAGCAAATAGTTATTTCAACAAAAATCCACCAAGTGTATTTGTGATCCAGTTCTAGTTGTTCTATTTGCTGAAGAAAAATCTCGGCAAACTGTTGAAGTTGATTGATCAGTGTGCTCGAGTTGTGAATTGGCTACTTGTTCTATTTGCCGAAGAAAAACCTCGGCACCTAATTCATTTAGACTTGTCAAAATTTTCAATTTCAAGAAAATTAATTCAATATCATTTTCGATCAATATTCTTCAAGTGGGCAGAAAATAAAATTTTTCAAAATTTTTTGGTCCATTTGCCGAGATTTTTGCTCGGCATTCTTCACAAGTAGAAAATCAAAATTTTTTTTCTAAGTCTTTTAATTGATTGAAATGGCTTCAAGGGAAGCTTTAGCACTTGGTTCTGAAGGAAGACCTTCTATCTTGTTTAGAGGTTCTTATCCTCAATGGAAGAAAAGGTTTCTGAACTGGATAGACAGACAGAAGAATGGAAAACTTCTGAGGAAATCATACAAAGATGGTCCTGAAATTCCAAAGAACCCTGTTAATGGAGAAGCTTTACCTGAAGAAAGTTGGAACACAGATCAGAGAAATGGAGTTGAAGCTGATCAAATGTCAATTGGTTATCTTTACCAAACACTTCCTATTGACATTTACTGCAATGTGGACTCCTATGAAACAGGAAAAGACATATGGGATGAAGTGGAGAAGCAGATGGAAGGATCTGATGTGTCAAACACCGTAAGATGTAACACCCCAACTAAGGCGGAACGGTGAGATGTACAGAAAGTCGAGTATTCAAAGCAAAGGATTATAAATAACATTCACCATAGCTTCATGTGATAAAAATAATTTTACAATGCACAAACATGTGAACCAATTCCCAAGTACAATACGTCTACCATACTTGGATATTGAGTCCACGAAACAAATAACAAATACATGAGATGGTATACTACAATGATCAGGGCGGATTCCATTGCCCGTCACAAGGTTTGATCTTTGACTCCAGAGTGCAATACAAATAATCATGATGCATATAATTCCTCAAAGTTTACGCTAATTCCTGAAAAGCATGAAGAAAAAGTGTCAACTACGAAAACGTAGTTGGTGAGTGCATAGGTTTGCAAGTAAATCTCATTACATATCCATTTCAAAATAGTTGAGAGATCCATGGTAAATTATAAAGTTCTCATTTGTCACATTTATCATGACAGAAAAATATATCAATCGATTAATCATTCATTATACCAAAACCATTCGGTCATCAATACTTCAATATCGCCAATTTCAACAGTTTTCAAGATTCCATATAAGGTCCAATACCCAAACCGTATGTTCAATCCACAATTTCCATCCATAATAATATCAATACCACTTGGTCAATGGTAAGACTACCATGACATAATTTGATGAGATAGTTCTTGAGCCACTACTAAGACCGGTTATGTCCCAATAATCAAATATATATAGTCCCAAATGATAAGATAATGATAAGCATATGCTGTCAATCACGTGCGTAAAGATAACCAAGGGTCGTGCCATGGAGACGACCATAAATATATAGTAGTTAGAGCACCGCGAGGCCAGACTGGCAATGAAGGTGGCCACAAAGGCAGACCAAACATCCCACCGTTACCTATAATAGTGGATGAGGGGACAAATCCTAGTTGCGCAACCCTCTAACTACAGGCCTCAATGAGTTAATAGTAGTGTACAGGGGACCACCGTTTGACAGTACTCAAGCTCATCATATAACATATAACACGTTGAACATACAATATAATTCCATATCATTATCATTATTTCAAAGAATCATTTCATAAGAGAAAGTCATTTTAATTAATCATGCTTTTCACCCCGCAAGTAAAACATATAAAAGAGTTTGAAAGGGGGCTAAGACTCACCTTGATATGCCGCATATTATATTCACTTATCCAAAATGGGTACTTCCCATCTATCGCTTCCTTGATCATATATTCGTCATATTCCTCAATCACATTCCAAGCCAAGACTATCCCTACATATGGGATCCAAGTATATTGTTAATATTTGCATCTTTTTTGGTTGTAGAGAGTGTTGGTGTAAAAGGGTCACTTTCATTATACATGTAGTTATAAGTTGTTAGAATTTCGGTAACTTGCCTTTGATTATCATGGTTCCCATTGTACGCTTTGCTTAATCATGTCATTTGGCATTAGTAACTTTATAATATTGGTATTCATGAATATTTTCTGATTTATAATCATTTATTCAATTTAATATTATTTATTTAATTATTTATTCATTTTATCGATCTAGTAATTAAATAATTCCTTAAAAATACTTTTAAGGATCATAGTTGCCTTTGTAATTTATAAATAATTATAGTTGAGTTATATTCTGATTATTATGTTTTTTTAACTTAGAGTATTGTGATATATATATTTATTTATGTAATTTTTCTATTAATTTAGAAATAGTTATTAATTAGTGATTTTCACTTACTTAATTATTTCTAAATTATATGACATTTGTCTTTTGACTTGAAATAATTTTACTCCAGTAGGTTTGCGCTTCATACTCCTTGGTCGAGTATCTACCTTTGCTGTGATTACCCCCTTAACATTTTTCCTCTAGAAAAATGTAAGGGATTTCCTACTTTTCACTTTATCTCACCATCCTTGACGATCTTTAATTCGCCAAATTCCTGATTCCTTCGTGTAACAAATCTCCATCTACACACTTGTTTCGAAAAAGAAAGGATAGCTCGGAATCCTTTTTGTTACTCTTTAATCATGAGGGTTACTCAACCCCTCCTAATATCTTATTGCCCTTAATTAGTTTTCTTCTTCCAATTACCTTCATTTTCCAGCATTGCTAGTGATCTCCTCCAAGTTTTAGGGACGTCCTTGTACTTAACCAAAAGTGACCTTCATGTCACACAACCTCCCTTTCGTTGGCCGCTCAATTTTCATTTTGGGTTGATTGACATAGATAGGGAAGACCTTCAATTCTTTCTCTAAGTTAAAGCTTAGTATACTCTTTGCTTGTGCTTCCATGTACTTTGACTTATACGCCACCAATCTTCTCCGCCCTGCTTTATGTACATGATCTAATATCATCTTCTATGCTATATAATTATCCCAAGTATTTCACTTATGAGAACTGATGTCTCAACGTCTTTCGCATCCCTTGATGTCGCAGTAGGAGCAGGGTACTAATTACTCGATTTCGCCATTGCAGAGTGTTGCGTAAGTGAGTTGTATGTTGTTAGGTTACTAACTTTGAGGAGAAGCGGTGGTGATCATTACTTTGAATAATCAAGAATATAAAGGATATAGAATTTGGTTTCGAATGAATGAAATAGGAAATATGAAAACAAAAGATTCATTAAGGCTCGGATTAAACTCCTTGCGCGAGTTAAAGAAATCACTTCTTTGTCTTTCGTTGCCCAATGGACTCCAACTTTCAATGACGTCAATACATGTCGCACCGACTTAGATAATATGGATAACCGTTCGTGTACGCGTGTTATTATAGAGATATCGCACCAAATTTTCGGAGCTACAATCCCCAGAATGTGTCGTCTGGAACGTATATCGGAATGTGTTCTATCGGCGTCGTCGAATCGTAATTTGGCTTTAATACCACTCGTCCTTCACAAGTCTCCAACTTCATTTGACGTCTCCATATGTTTCGATCGAATACAAAGGTTATGCGTAGTATCTAAGAGGATAGAGTCGCGTCGTATCTTGGGACTACAATTCTTAGAGTATGTCATCCAATGTTCATGAGAAGATGCTTCACCGATGATATCGCGTTGTCGTATGTCCATAATGAATAGCGGTGTCATAAGAAATATGATGATGGCTAATTTTCAAAAGAGCACAAGTGAACGAATGACGGATGAGTATTTAATGACAACTTTCATACTTAGGAAATTATCTAGTTTCATGATGAATTTCTCAGGGACAATCATTAGTCCTCAAGCGGCCAAATCTCCACGTGCAATATATATATCAGTAGTAAGGACTAACCACATTATCATCATATCTAGTAGGTACTAGTTCTCAATAGTCAAATCTTAGAGCATAATAACTATCTCGATAATAAGGCACAACTATATAATCATTAAATCCACACACTAGTTCTCAATTAGCTCAACCTCAGGGCGCAATAACTATCTCCATAGTAAGGCATGACTACATAATCATCGCAATATTCACGCGCTAGTTTCAAATAGCTCAAACTTAGGGAGTAAAGGCTCTTATATCCATATCGTCCATGAAATTTCATATCAACTCGTCAGGCCTATATTTTCTTTCAAATCAATCATAAATAATTAACCTCATCACCCAATAATTTGAACAAGTCATATTCCAAAATGATTTCTTGCCTCATAGTAATCATATTATTTTAAAGTGCATATGCTACTTAAAGTTCAGCATCATAAATCACAAAGCTTTTACGCATGCATTTATCTCGTAAATTCCACATTGCACATTCCAAACTTTCACATTGATGTTACAAGCTTTCACATTGCACATTACAAGCTTTCACATTGCAATCAAATCATGCCCAAATTCACATGTTGTAGCATAGAGTAGCATGTATCAACGAATATCTTTCAATCTTATTCATTTCACTTCTAATGTGCAAAGGGGAATCCTACTAAACTAGCATAATCCTCAAGTAAAGCATGTCTCGAATCGCTATATATGCTTAGGTGAATGTCTAGATGCAACACGTATGCTTATAAAAACGGATTTATTAAAGATCTTTTTTTTTTTTTGTGAAAAGGAATCCTTTTGATCATAAGTCCAAGTGGCCGTTTGAGTTTTACATGGTCCTCTCATAATTAAACGTAGATTCATGACTTTACGTTTAATTATGGTCCTACCATGTAAAGCTCAAACTGACCCGCTTAACCTTATGCTCGACTCGACTATAAAAATTCGTTTTGAAAAGCGGCTATAGTTTTGGAATTCCCGGAGGAACCCCAATGTTCTCTATAACCTTAGTCTCTGATACCATTTTCTGTAATACCCCAACTAAGGCGGAACAGTGAGATGTACAGGAAGTCGAGTATTCAAAGCAAAGGATTATAAATAACATTCACCATAGCTTCATGTGATAAAAATAATTTTACAATGCACAAACATGTGAACCAATTCCCAAGTACAATACGTCTACCATACTTGGATATTGAGTCCACGAAACAGATAACAAATACATGAGATGGTATACTACAATGATCAGGGCGGATTCCATTGCCCGTCACAAGGTTTGATCTTTGACTCCAAGTGCAATACAAATAATCATGATGCATATAATTCCTCAAAGCTTACGCTAATTCCTGAAAAGCATGAAGAAAAAGTGTCAACTACGAAAACGTAGTTGGTGAGTGCATAGGTTTGCAAGTAAATCTCATTACATATCCATTTCAAATAGTTGAGAAATCCATGGTAAATTATAAAGTTCTCATTTGTCACATTTATCATGACAGAAAAATATATCAATCGATTAATCATTCATTATACCAAAACCATTCGGTCATCAATACTTCAATATCGCCAATTTCAACAGTTTTCAAGATTCCATATAAGGTCCAATACCCAAACCGTATGTTCAATCCACAATTTCCATCCATAACACTCATTTATGTCACTAGAGAGGTCGAGGGAACACTCAATGGAAAGCTTGACTCATCCCTAGGACGATTGATTGGATGCTAGGAATCCAAACAGGAAGATAAGCTAGGGAATCCAGCGTAAACTACGCCTAGGCATGACGTCTAATACGGTGACCATGAATGGCCTAGCGTCTTGTACGGTCCAGCTGGCGTCTCAAACGCCCAGTCACCAGTGGACCACCATCTGGGATGGTCACCCACGGTGTCTCAGACACCTGGTTCAGAAGGAGAGTGGCGTAATGGACGGTGGTTTGCACCGTCAATTACGGTGGCTTCCATTTTGAGGTTTTAGCGTCTCATCACCATCTTCCCACTGTAGGTCAGGAAGTACCCAAGCTTTGTTCAAAAATCAACTATCTAGGCCACCATATGGGACGGTGGCTTGGCGTCCAAGACGCTGGACTACTTGCAGGTCGAGCAACAGCAGGTGGTTGGCCAAACCCCAACCCAAAACACCCCAAAACTCACCTTAGGTCAAGAAATCGGTTTCCAAAGCTTCATAACCCATTTTTACATCTAATTAAGTATAATTGAACATAAATATCTTTTGACAAAACCCACATCATAACAACAATTCAAAACATCAAGTCTATACTCAAAATCGTTTTTGACCTAATTGAAACCTAACCAAACCCTAATTTCGATCTA